>JAVLUX010000004.1:19935986-21135986 GCA_032164185.1 Moxostoma hubbsi | reverse complement strand
CAGAAACATTGAGTTTGTCTGTGGATCCCCTAAATCCAAGATTCCTCTCAGCAAGAGACTGTATAATTGCTAACAGTCTTGTGAGAACATTTCACCACCTCTGTCTTTCTTCCTCCAAGAGGGTTATCTGTCTCTTGTATATCGTTTGACCTGTTGTAGGCTGCAACTCTAATTTCTTCCTCTTCTGCATGGTGCTTAAATGCTCAGATCTGTTCTCATAGCTGCGCAGGATGGTGTGGATGTTCTTCCAGTCTTTTAATTCTCCATTAATGAGCTTAACTACTTGGGTAGAGAAAAGACTGAATCATTCACTTCTGAATATGACAACCACAATCTTTTGACTATAACGTTTGACTCTGTTTTTCTTATAAAACAAACTTTGTGGAAAAGCTTGTCCCTCTGTGTTTTTTGGAAAAACATAATTTCTGACTTTAAATGTTCCTATTCGCACTACCTCTGCTCTGAAACTTTGCGAAATTGTGTCAGGCTACAAGGCTGGATCAATAGGTTGAGCTTTGGTTACTGTGCTTCCTATTTCACTTTTTGTTGTTGTTCCAGGTGTGGCATTGTCTACTCCAGAATCAGTTACTTCCAGCCTCTCACTACTGTTGCCTTCGAACTTCTGGTTTCTCTCTGGACCTTCACTCTCTTTGCTGAGTTGATGTTCTACATCACAAACACTCTGTGCCCCTTCACTCTCTTTACTGAGTTTTATGTTATACCACAAAATCACTCTCCGGCCCTTCACTCTCTTTGCTGATTTGATGTTCTTCCTCACAAACCCTCTCTTGCCCTTCACTCTATTTGCTGAGTTTTATGTTCTACCACACAATCACTCTCTGGCCCTTCACACTCCTTGCTGATTTGATGTTCTTCCTCTCAAACACTCTCTGGCCCTTCACTCTTTTGCTGAGTTTTATGTTCTACCACACAATCACTCACTAGCCCTTCACTCTCTTTGCCCTGTAGTTGCTCTTCTACACAATCACTCTCTGGCCCTTCACTCTCTTTGCTGAGTTTTATGTTCTACCATACAATCACTCTCTGGCCCGTCACTCTCTTTGCTGATTTGATGTTCTTCCAAACAAAGAGACTCTTGCCCTTCACTCTATTTGCCCTGTAGTTGCTCTTTTATACAATCACACTCTGGCCCTTCACTCTCTTTGCTGATTTGATGTTCTTCCTCACAAACACTCTCTGGCCCTTCACTCTCTTTGCTGAGTTTTATGTTCTACCACACAATCACTCTCTGGCCCTTAACACTCGTTACTGATTTGATGTTCTTCCTAACAAACAGTCTCTGTCCCTTCACTCTCTTTGCTTAGTTTTATGTTATACCACACAATCACTCTCTGGCCCTTCACTCTCTTTGCTGATTTTATTTTCTTCCTCACAAACACTCTCTGGCTCTTCACTCTCTTTGCTGAGTTTTATGTTCTACCACACAATCACTCTCTAGCCCTTCACTCTCTTTGCCCTGTAGTTGCTCTTCTACACAATCACTCTCTGGCCCTTCACTCTCTTTGCTGAGTTTTATGTTATACCACACAATCACTCTCTGGCCCTTCACTCTCTTTGCTGATTTTATTTTCTTCCTCACAAACACTCTCTGGCTCTTCACTCTCTTTGCTGAGTTTTATGTTCTACCACACAATCACTCTCTAGCCCTTCACTCTCTTTGCCCTGTAGTTGCTCTTCTACACAATCACTCTCTGGCCCTTCACTCTCTTTGCTGATTTTATTTTCTTCCTCACAAACACTCTCTGGCTCTTCACTCTCTTTGCTGAGTTTTATGTTCTACCACACAATCACTCTCTAGCCCTTCACTCTCTTTGCCCTGTAGTTGCTCTTCTACACAATCACTCTCTGGCCCTTCACTCTCTTTGCTGATTTGATGTTCTTCCTCAGAAACACTCTCTAGCCCTTCACTCTGCTGAATTTTATGTTCTACCACACAATCATTCTTTGGCCCTTCACTCTCTTTGTTGATTTGATGTTCTACCACACCTACATCTTGATGTAATCCTTCCTCATGATTATGCAGCGTGTTTTCATCAGCTGAATGGGAAGCTAAACACTTTTAAAGTGTGATTAGACTCACGCTGCGCATGCAAGCCATTCGCAGATCACAAGCCAGCAGCACTTCTCTTTCGATGAATCACGCTAGTAAATGCGCCCGCTTCTCAGACTGCGTGGATGACAGCCTAGATTCCGTGTTTCATTTGTTTCTTTTCGCATTTTGACATGGGACTAAATAACATACCTATATAAAGTGCATGTGCAAACGTGTGCAAAAAGTACGGGACAGTACAATAAATTACTAACAATGAACAGGACAATAGACACAGTAAGTGACCAGTACACAGTAGTGCAAAAAGATGACAGTTTCTAAAAATGCCAAATGTAAACATAGCATACTATGAGATAGTGTTCTATGTACATAGCAGTTATTGAGGTAGCAGCCAGGTATAAAGTGACAATAATTAAAGTGCAACTCAGGACATGTGTGTGTGTCAAACCAGTCTCTGAGTATTGAGGAGTCTGATGGCTTGGGGGAAGAAGCTGTTACACAGTCTGGCCGTGAGGGCCCGAATGCTTCGGTACCTCTTGCCAGATGGCAGGAGGTTGAAGAGTTTGTGTGAGGGGTGTGTGGGGTCGTCCACAATGCTGGTGGCTTTGCGGATGCAGTGTTTTTTTGTAAATGTCTTTGATGGAAGGAAGAGAGACCCTGATGATCTTCTCAGCTGTCCTCACTATCCTCTGCAGGGCTTTGCAATGGTGCAAGTCCAAAACCAGGCAGTGATGCAGCTGCTCAGGATGCTCTCAATAATCCCTCTATAGAATGTAGTGAGGATGGGGGGTGGGAGATGGACTTTCCTCAACCTTCGAAGAAATTAGAGACGCTGCTGGGCGCTCTTGGTAATAGAGCTGGTGTTGAGGGACCAGGTGAGGTTCTCTGCCAGGTGAACACCAAGGAATTTGGTGCTCTTGACGATCTACACATAGGAGCCGTCAATATTCAGCAGAGAGTGGTCATTCTGTGCTCTCCTAAAGTCAACAACCATCTCTTTTATTTTGTTGACCTTCAGAGAAAGGTTGTTGGCTCTACACCAGTCCGTTAGCCGCTGCACCTCCTCTCTGTATGCTGACTCATCATTCTTGCTGATGAGACCCACCACGGTCGTGTCATCGGCGAACATGATGATGTGATTCGAGCTGTGCATTGCTGCACAGTCGTGAGTCAGCAGAGTGAAGAGCAGTGGACTGAGCACACACCCCTGGGGGGCCCCAGTGCTCAGTGTGGTGGTGGTGGAGATGCTTTTTCCGATCCGGACTGACTGAGGTCTCCCAGTCAGGCAGTCCAGGATCCAGTTGCAGAGGGAGGTGTCCAGGCCCAGAAGGTTCAGCTTTCCAATCAGGTGCTGGGGAATGATTGTGTTGAATGCTGAGCTGAAGTCTATGAACAGCATTCGAACATATGAGTCCTTTTTATCTATGTGGGTGAGGGCCAGATGGAGGGTGGTGGCGATGGCATCGTCTGTTGAATGGTTTGGACAATACACAAACTGCAGTGGGTCTAGTGAGGGGGGCAGCTGGGTCTTAATGTGCCTCATGACGAGCCTCTCGAAGCACTTCATGATGATGGGTGTGAGTGCGACGGGATGGTATTCGTTGAGGCAGGACACTGAAGACTTCTTTGGCATGGGGACGATGGTTATGTCAGTAGCCACGTGAGCAGCAATACCCAAAATTAAGGGGAAATTATTTAATTCTTCAATTAATCAGCTATTATTGTATGTTGATAAAGAAAACAAAAAGCGTTCATATAACATGATATTATTAACTTACCTCTGTATCTTCTGTTGGCAGTGGCACTGGTCGACTGTTGAAATTTAAAATGTTCTTGCAAAACCAGTTTGAAACCAACTGGGTGCGTTATTATAGAAACAACCCAATAAACTTTAGGAATACCCCAACAGAATGACCCAAAATGTTTAACCCAGCTATTGAGTAAAATAAATAACCCAACCTTTTTTGGAGTGTAGACTTTTGCTGCCCGTCTTTAACGATGGACTAGTGTATAGGGATGTTACAGTTATGGAGGCCCTGCCTCCAAGCCTGAGGCCCTAGGCAATTGCCTTCTCTGTAATTAGGTTGCACTGGCTTTTGCTTTTGGGTCCTTTTTTAAAGTGAGGCACTAGCCACTGCTAATGGGTCATATGGAAAAATCAGTGCATTTTGCGCTCCTCATTAACATATGTGAAATATTGACTTTATTAAATATTAAATTCAGTCATTGTTTACTCACCCCAGTGTTGATATAAACCCATTTGTCTTGTGTAAACTGCAGCTCTCATGCAGTCTCATGAATGCACAGAGCAGAGTAACGGTCTGTTAACAATTTAAATAAATAATACATTTACATTAGATTCCTGTATGTTTCTCACCAAAGCTCTTTAAATTCTTTCATAACAATCATAAGTCACTTGCAATCATTTATTAGACTTCTTAGTTATACTTTCATGCCATTTTGAAGCTTGAAGAGGTGGTCACCATAAACTGCCATTGTATGACATCACTGAGAACAATTTTTTTTCACAATTTCAACAATTGTGTTAAGAAAAAGAAAGCCATATGGGGTTATAACAACACAGGGTTGAGTAAACAATGACTGAATTTGGGTGAACTAACTCTTTAACAAATTAGAAAAAAAATCCAAAAACTTCATTATAATTTTAAGTATTTTTTTGCAACCTAGTCTCATTGAATGAACATTACTATAACAAAAATTGTACAAACGGACTTTCAAGTGCTTGCATACCGTACATTTAGTCACAGTTTCCTTCTGAAATGAACACTAGAGACACTACAACAATGTACTTTTTATTCACTTTCACCCAAATCACTAGTACACAGGCTGATTATGACTTCATAAACACTTATTTTTCTTACTATTACTCACACACTGCTGTGTTATGATGTCAAAAACACTTTTGATATAACACATAATTAACAAGTTTTTATGCTTGTATTACAGACCCCCCTACATTTGCACGTTATTACACTGTAATTAGCTTATGCAGTAGCTGATAATGATACGGTTGCATCAGACAATTTGTTTTGTACGTATATCGCATTTGCTTTCAGTACACTATCGGTTAGGTTTTGGTGTTGGTTTAGTAAAGATGTCTGCTTTGTTTACCTTTCATTTGCTTATATGACATTATTGTTTAGGTTAAGGTTTTAGGTTAGGAAGGTACATTCAAATCATTTAAATATCCATCTAATATTCACCTTAAAACCTAGTCTGATTATGACACCATTTTACCTGCTTTTGATGCACCTGCTGGACCTTTCACTTGGAAACTGCAGCAGAACCTGTAATGAAACATTTCATTTTGTTTTGCAACAATGTTGCCACGGTCTCAAAATGTTAAAGAGACCAGACTGTTTTGTTTTTTTCTCCCTCATAATATTTCTTTATGAAGATGCCTTTTGGCTTGGCTGGGTCATGTGTTTCCAAATTTTCGTGAAAATACACATTTTGAAAAAAACAAAACATGTGTAACTAGTGCCAGCTGGTATGCAATAGCTGTGCAGTATGTGTAAACCTCACTCCCCTGGCCTCAGGAGGTGCACTAACAAAAGACATTAGGGGCTGTAGTAATTTGCCTCCTCGTCAGCGTGCCTACCTCCCATGCTGGAGACCCTGGTTCAAATCCTGCTCGGAACGGATCAGTAGTACACATGGAATTAAAAGCTAGTACATAGTATTATTACTCTCTACTTTTTTTTTTTTTTTTTTTATATTTTAGTGGATATAATATATTTTAAAGTCTTAAGTTTCAACTATGTTACCATATTAACGCCCCTATTTTAAAATAATGTACAATATATAATTAAATAAAAAATTGTCAATTCTGTCACATTTAAAGGCATAGCTATATCCCAACATATAATAAAACAATAATAATAATTTGTCTTGAGATGGCACAATGAAATTGATTAACACTGACTGTAAATATGATGTATGTATGGAAAAGGCACTGATTTTGCGGAATTACCTCAATATATTAAAAAGATTTATTAAGATATTAATTAAAACATCTGATTTTGTGTTCCACATGAGAAAGAAAGATATACAGGCTTTGAATGACATGAGGGTGAGTAAATTATGACCAAATTTAGATTTTGGGGTGAACTATTCCTTTAAGGTAAACTTCCATAGTAGGACATATTTTTGGACTGGTTTAAATGAGACACAAATATGCAAAAATGTGCAAATCCATATATTAACATCAAACGTGAAAAACAGTGGCTGATAATGCTCCACTCTGAGACACACCTGGCACATTTTAAATAACTTCTGGCTGTGAATATAACATCAAGCTTTGAGTCACAATCCTCCAGCCATGTGCAATTCTAGCATGGTTCTGGGACACAAGATGATTGCAAAAGAGATACAATATAACACCATACAATGACTGCATATGAATACATATGAATTCAGATGTTTTCCCAAGTATAGCAGGTCTTCAACAGGATCCGAATGGTTCTATTCACACATGCACAAGGTGAGGGTGATGGGATCAACTTGTGAGAGCTGCTTAAGTGTGAGATTTGTGAAGCCACTGGTGCAAAATAGGATGGCACTGAAATTGCTGTAGACTTTTCTACAGAGAGCTTTGGGGCTGCGCATCAGTCAGCATAGGTTAGATACTAAAGAGATTACATTGTCATGAGTAGTGTGTTGTGATGGTCAGAGCCACTGTATATTTGCTGACGTACAAAATGACCAATATCATGACTCAACGCACTGTGTCAGGTGTGACTGCACTAGTTAAAAAACAATAGTTCCCTGTCCACACCTATAAAACAGAGTTCATTCAGACCACTGGTTTAAGTAACTCGGCCTGCCTCGAAAATTCCTTCTGTCAGGCTTTCTTTGGATCCATGTGATGAGAGGAAGAAAGCTACCTCACTCAATGTGCTTTTGGACTTTGCCCAAGGTAACATCCACAGAGGATGGTGCATTGGGTTTCACTTCTTCAAATATTGCTTTTTTATGTTTAGGTGCTCGGCCTTTTAGCTGATGTTCTCCTCTCACAAGCCCATGAAGGATACATTAAAGTTTATTATGTAACAGCTCTGTATCATCAGAGGGCTTTTGGCAGTTACTGAAAGTTGACCCAGCTCAATCCTTACTCAACCATATGAGCAATTTTATTTTTTGATCTCATCATCTTACCATGTGTTATCCAGTGGTGTAGTTGGGGCCATAAGCACGTATATGCCGTATGCTTACTTTTTTCCGAGGGCTGTTTGCATATAACGACTTCAGGATAAATTTTGGCGTATACCCTTGGTATACCCACTTGTTTTGCTGCTTCAAAAGTCATGATCCATGATCCATAATGAAATCCATATGCAATGCTGTTTGTCCCATATTTTAGCCTCACACACCCAAACTGATGAGAATGTTTCAGCATTCGGGTGCATGTTAATTGTTGCCCACCAAAGGGATTTTAAAACACCAGTTAACTTACCTATTCATGACATGCCATTACATTTTATTGCATAAGTCAGACCTTGTTCTGGTAGAGAGAGAGAGAGAGAGAGAGAGAGAGAGAAAGGGGTAAGAAAAACTGCATTACTGTATTAATTTAAAATAAAAGTACAGTAGTACAGGTGTAGTTAAAACACTTAACGTGATTTTCTAGCATTTCCCTTTTGATAAACACTATTTACTGCCAAAACAATGACAATAATATAAGGAGAAATACACTATTTTCATGTTAAGCCTTTTCTCTCCCTTTCTCTCTTCTTCCTGTTTGTTGTATTAAAGCGTATTTCATTTTAAGTTTTAGGAGTTTTTGCGTCCGTCCGACCTGGTTTTTTTTTTTTTTTTTTTTTTTTTTATGTATAGCTGTGTCTCATGCAGGAATGCCTGTAAATAGAGGTCATTCCTACAATTCGGTGTCAGTTCCCATTACAAGTGTGTCTTTTGGTATTTATATTGTTTAATTTCACCCAATTACAATTTTGATAGGCTTGTTAAAAAGAAGAAAAAAAAACTTTTTATAATGTTACACACTTCTTTGGGCTTAAAAGTTACATTTTAAATAACTGAAATCCTTTTCTATTGCACTATGTCACTTTCTCATGTTTTATAAACCGCTTGACAACACTGGACACTGATGTGATGGAATGCACCATATAGATAGGGGACAGCTAATGTGGCAAACCATATGTGTCTTCTGTCTGAACATGTTACCACAGCTGTATTTCACCTGGCACAACACAGTCATACTTAACCTTAACCTTAATGTTATCTTGGTGGTCTAAGAAACCCCAAGGCCATTTTATAAGCTCAGTAATGATATTACTTTCTCTCTTCTGTGGAACACAAAGGAGATATTAGGCAGAATGTTATGTGCTGACAGTCTAAGTAACCACTCACTTTTAAGTCTGATGTCAAATAGCTAATTTTATTTTTAATATTCCACAGAAGTTGTTTGGAACAACATGAGGTTGCTTTTAAATTGAAGTATGAGGTATGAGACTTTTCCAAATCTTAGGAAAACAGATTATAAACTAAATTTCAACTTGATAGCATTCATCAAATGTAAAATGTTACATTATTTATGTTGGGGATTTAACAGACCTCAGGTTTAAAACATGATTAATGCAATGAATATTCAAATGTTAACTGGTGAAAACAATATAACAGTGCATCCCTTGCTAGTTTTTAATTAAAACAAAATAAAAAATGTAACTGTGCTACACACAGGGTTGGGAGGGTTACTTTTGAAATGTATTAGAATAAAGATATAAGAATACATGCTATTCTAAATACTTTGGATTACTTTTTCAGCACTGGTAGATTTTTTTCACTTGTTTTGACTATAACAATATCTTATGCAGTGTTGTTTCTAAAACAAAATCAAATTGATTTTGTTTGAGGATTTTTAGATATTTTAACAGGAAAACAACACAAAAATTATTATCAAAAATATGACTTTTGCCCTAAATTCAAAGGTCTTACAAGAAAAAAATAAATTATAATTCTATATATAGAAAATCTAATTATAATACAACGTGATTTTCTTGATAATAAAATATGATCGTGCCTAGTAACACGTGCATGTAAAATGCCTATAAATAGCATTTTAGCATAAAGCTGACAATTTACACAAGGTTTATTTCTATTTCTTCTGCTCCAAACTTTATTTATTTGTTTAACTCCATGTACAGCACTTTGGTACCCAGTGTGGTTTTTGAAAGTGCTCTATAAATAAAATTAAATTGAATTGAAACTTCAAACTTACTTCTCTGTCACTCGTATGAATGTACCACATCATAAGAAATTGTTTCACCGCTGTTCAAATGCACTTTGGATCAAATAATTTATATGTATAAATGTTTTCCATCTGAAAAGACTAAATATTAAATGAAACAAATGACAATAAGATGCAAAGTAATCTCTTCAGTAATCAAAATAATTTTGAATGTATCTATATTCTAATTACCAATCATTTAAATTGTAACTGTAGTGGAATACAATTACTTATATTTTGTATTTTAAATATATAAGCCTGTTACATGTATTCCTTTACTCCCCAACCCTAGATACAAAAAAGTTTGAAAAGTGCACGCCTATTTGTGATACAAAAGAAAGTTAAAGCTTCAATAGAAATCGTCTAGGTTACGTATGTAACCTCCGTTCCCTGACCAAGGGAACAAGACGTTGTGTCGAAGAAGCAGCACTAGGGGTCTCTCTTGAGCGCCGAATATGCCTCTAATCTAAGAAAAAAGGCCAATGAGAAGTTGGGAGCCAGTATTTGCATACCCCGCCCCCAGACATACGGGAATAAAAGTGGGGAAATACATCAAGTTCATTCAGGATTTTTCTGAGGAGCTGGAAATGGTCCGGCCACAACAGTGGCTCTGCTCAGTGACGTGCCCGGGAGAACACAACATCTCGTTCCCTCCATCAGGGAATGGAGATTACATACGTAACCTTGACATTCCCCATGTGTTGCACACTTCGACATTGTGTCGAAGAAGCGACACTAGAGGTCCAATTTAAATCACGCCATGCGCTGAGCCGTGTACGTGTTCTGCTGACACAGGAGCGGGCCAGTATTTTACGTGCAATGGTGACCAGCTGTGTCAGACTGCACGTACCCTTCACCAATGCCCCATAAAAGTCGTCGGAATTCTTCTGGTTACCCTAAACATGGGAACAAGGCGACGCATGCCAACCCAGGTTTCTCCGCATAGAGTAAGAAATGGCTGGGGCCCTTACACGCATCGAGGGATTTCCTATTCTTTCAGGGGGAAAAGACCCTGCGGAGGCCACACCTGCCCGAAATGTGGAGGTAAGGGTGGTGGAATACATCACATGGGTTTTTAGGCAACATGTGGAAAGTGGTGCGGTGGTAGATCCAGCCTCAAGGAGGGGGGGTTGCTACAACATGACGACTGGAAGGCAGCTGGAACTGCCTAATGGAGATGCGGGTCCACTCGTAAGGGGACCATACCGCAGAAAATACAAACAGGAGAAAGTCCACACAGGAGTCCTGACCTGTGGAGCACCTATTCCAGTGCAGGGTAGATTTGAGTACCCGCAGTGGATTGGGTCGGCGAGTTCCTCTGCTGAACTGTGGACCGACAGGGCTAGGGATGAGTCATCCAGGGAGCCGAGTTAGTGGGATCTCCTGGGAGAAAAAGCGCACAATTGTGCCTGGCCTGAGATTGGCGAGGCATCTCAGCACTGACTGCACACGCTCGTTGATGAGACGTGCTGACATTGAGAACTCCATGCCGAGAAAAGAGATGCTCTGAACCGGGGTGAGCTTGCTCTTTTCCCAGTTGACCTGAAGCCCCAGATGGCTGAGGTGCCTGAGCACCTGGTCTCTGTGAGTGCATAGTAACTCTCGGGAGTGGGCCAGAATTAGCCAGTCGTCGATGTAATCGAGTATGCGAATGCTGGTTTCTCGGAGCGGGACAAGGGCTGTCTCTGCGACTTATGTGAAGACGCGAGGGGACAGAGACATGCTGAAGGGGAGGACTTTGTACTGATACGCCTGGTCATCGAACGCGAACCGTAGAAAGGGTCGGTGTCAAGGCAGAATTGAGACGTACATGTCCTTCAGGTCTACCGCTGCGAACCAATCTAGATGCTGGACGCAAGTTAAGATGTGTTTTTACGTGAGCATTTTGAACGTGAGTTTGAGCAGAGCCCGGTTGAAAACTTGCCAGTCCAAGATCGGTCATAAGCCGCTGCCTTTCTTGGGTACAATGAAGTAAATGCTGCAGAAACCCTTCTTCATTTCGGTTGGAGGGACAGGCTCTATCGCGTATTTGAGTAAGAGACGATTTCCACATCCAGGGATTTGGCGTATTCGCTGTGCACTGTGGTAAAGCAAACGCCCGCAAAGGAGGGCGGAGGCCTGGCAAACTGAATTGCGTAACCGAGTCGGATGGTCCTGGCCAGCCAGCGTGATGGATTGGGAAGTGAAAGACATGCATCCAAGCTCCGTGCTAGGGGACGACTATTTCTGACATACCCGGCGGGGGTTCGCAGGAGGGCGGAGCAGGTAATGCGGCGTCAGGAGGCAAAGGAGGCTCTGGTGCTGAGAAAAGACTCGAAGCACTTACCTTGCTCTGCACACCCGTCAGGGGGCGGGCTAGTGACTGAGGAGGAGGTCCGGTAGAGGTGTCCTCTGGACTCGTCAGAACCGGCCGGCCGGGGAACAGTTGTGGGGCTCAGGGCGGAGGGTCCGCGTCCAGCGTGCCGGGACTGTTTAGAAACTATTATTGAAAAACTTGCAAAAAATACCTTTAACTGAAGGGTCTCTTCCCGGCCCTCCACCGGGGGACGGAGTGGTCTGTTTACCAACTCCAGAGCAAATGTCTTGATCTCTGGGTCATCCGTCTCAGGAGCACTTGGGAGCCTTCCGGGTCCTCGAAGGGGTCCGTTAGATGGGCGTGTACGCTTCCTGCGGGGTGCTCGATGCTGGGGCTGAGAGCTTGGTTGAGGCAGTTTTTAGTTTTTTTTGGAAACCGCAGGAGGACGCCTTCGGCGAGCATACGGGGCATGGTCCATGGCGGCAGGTTTGTGTTGGGGCAGGATGTGTGAAATGGCCTCCGTCTGCTTCTTCACCGCTGAGGACAGCTGGGAGGAGTCGCCAACGGTGCTGCCGAATGGACGGAGTTGGGACACGGGGGTGCTCGAGAAGGTGTGCCTTGTCTACCTCCTGCATTTCGAACCCAGGTCCAGTCCATAGATTACGTTTCTTGACCATGGCCATCGCCCGTTCGAGTGCCGGCACTTCTGACCTTCGTGGCCTGGGGGGCGCGATCGGCACATCAAGAACAGGACTACCCAAGTGCAAGTTTTGAAGTACCTTGGCCTGGTGTTGGTTGCAGGAGGGACCATGGTATGCAGGGCGGAAGTGGTCTGGGACCGCTCCACCGTCGAGGGTAGTGAGAGTGGAGGAGCGAGGAAGCCGCGGCTTACTGAACTCGTCATGCACGTCCGGGAAGAAAGGAACCGGGGGAGGGGGCGCGGCTGTGAGCAATCAAGTAGGGACCAATCAAGTAGCCACGAGGGGGGGACGGGGTTTACTGGTCCAGCCTCGCGCTCGCCCGGGAAAGCATAGCGGACCTCTGTGCGTCAGGCTCAGACTGGGTGAGCAGACCTGAAGGTGGAGACCCAGGTGAGTCATCAGCATCAGATGCCGCTGTAATGCTCTCCGATGCAGCAGCGATATCGTCTTCCAAAACCGGGAGCTTAAGGGACCATCTGGCCAGCCATGAAGCGGGCCGCACTCATCCCAAGCTCGGCGGAAGCAAGCATGCATGCCGGGGAGGCGGGTGGTTCGAGGGGATTTACCCGGCGAAACGGAACCCGTCATTATCCCCAAATCGCCTTCATCACCTGCGGCACCTGCCCCAATCCTGTAGCAAGGAGGCGAGGCGAGGGGGGTGGCTGAAGTGGCTTTCTCTCATGACAAAAGAAAGCCGCGACCGCAATGCTGCCATGGCTATGTTCTCGCACTGAGAACATGAACCATTCATAAAACGCTGCCTGCGTGTGATCGCAGCCCAGGCACACGAGGCAGCTTTTATGACCGTCAGAGGTGGGGAGAAATCAACCGCATCCAGAAACTACACAGAGGCAGAAAAGACATCTTTAAAAAGACGCGTCCTGAACAGGACGTTCAACGCCAGCTGTGTATTTGCTCTTTTAGAGAGACTAACTCTTTTAGAGAAAACGTCTCGGGTTACTTGTGTAACCCTTGTTCCCTGAAAAAAGCGGAACGAGATGCTGCGCTGCTAAGCGCTATGGGGAAACAATCTTATTGTGAGCTGCTCTGAACATATGTGTAACACGTCAATGAAATTGACTGGAATTTATAGCCTCGGTTGGTGAGATCATTGGACGCACCTGTGGCCAGGCTATAAATAGGAGGCGTCACCAGAGTGTCGTCAGATTATTTTTCTGAAGAGCGGTCCTGGGACGTCCCAGTGCGGCAAAAGAAGCGCAGCATCTCGTTCCGCTTTTTTCAGGGAACAAGGGTTACACAAGTAACCCGAGACGTTCCCTTTACAAAAAGCTTCACTTTGATGCTGCGCTGCTAAGCGCTATGGGGAACGAAATGCCCACGCCGCCGCACTGGGGCTGTCCGGACCCCTGATCGTTGTGAAGTGTTTTCACAGAACGCGAGAGGTTCCAGACATGAGCTTGAGATGTCGACTCAAGGGCATAAGCCCGGAGTAGCAGAACATCTAACACCATAAAATCCGAAGAGTGTGTGCGGAAAGGACTAGCCTGCCGTATCACAAACCTGGTTAGACATGAGCTTGAGATGTCGACTCAAAGACATAAGAGTCCGGAGTAGCTGAGCATCTAGCCCACAAAGTCAAAGATGAGTTTGAGAAGCCGACCCAAGGGCTCTAACTCAAAAGTTCATACCATGAACTTGGATTTGGCATGAGCCTGGGATGTCGACCCAAGGACATAGTCCGGGGTAGCAAAAACATCCTAGCCCATGTAGAAAATTGTAGAATGTGCGTGGAGAGGACCAGCCCGCCACGTCACAAACTTGTTCCTGCATGAGTTTGAGATGTCGACTCGAGGGCGTAAAAACCCGGAGTAGCATGGACATCCAAACTATAGAATCTAATGAATGTGTGCACAAATTTGCTTAGACATTAGCGTAGATGTCGACCCAAGGGCATACCGGGGTAGCAGGAGCATCTAGCCAAACCATAGATCCTGAAGAATGTGTGCGGAGGTGACCAGCCTGCCGCATCACAAACTTGCTTAGACATGAGCGTAGATGTCGACCCAAGGGCATAAGAGCCCAGGGTAGCATGAACATCTAGAAACATGAGCATGAAACCAGATGAATGTGTGCGGGGAGGACCAGCCTGCCGCATCACAAACTTGCTGCAGAGAGAGGCCTCTAGCCGAGGCTTTAAAGGAGAACAGCCTTCTGGTAGAGTGCGCCCTAAAACCTACTGGCGAAGCTTGACCGTGCGCCTCGTAGGCCGGGGCAAAAATGTACCTCACCCAAAGTGACCGCCCCCCGGTCATGGCTTCCAAGTGAAGAATTGCTGCCCTGACTTTACGCCACTAGCAAAAGCGGTGGACATAATTCTGAAGGGTACAGACTGGACAGAGTCTGAGAAGTCTTAGCTGCTCCGGCGTTACAAACGGCAGGGAGCAGAAGGCTTAGAAAATAACCGGCCAAGGGACGCTAAAGACACCTTGGGCAGGTAGTTAGGGTGAGGGTGCAAAGAATGCTTTTGGTCATTCTGGGGCAAACTCTAAACAGGCCGGCAAAAGAGACAGAGCCTGTAGGTACCCAAGTCTCCTTAGAGACGTAATTGCCATAAGAAAAACCATCCTGAGAGTCAGAAGTCTACCAAACGCTGACTCTAGAGGTCTAAAAAGGGGTCTTACCCTGTGAAGAGGTCCTAGCAAGGACGCCTCTTAGGGGGCACCCCGCCCACCAAGGCGTGGCAAACCGCAGTGGAAGCCACATAGAACCTGGCAGTGGCGAGGCAAGTGCCCGCTGACAGTTCTTTCTACAGAAAATCCAGAACTGAAGCAAACTGGCAGTTAGCTGGTTCTGTAATATGAACTTAGGGGGGAAACTGGGTGACTCGGGGAGAAGTAGAGGAGACATTGCGCTATCAAAAGAGGCGAAGAGGTCCTCTTCTGCCCTGTAAAATCTACCCAGATCAGTTCCAAGTGGAGGGAGCCGTAGCACTTGAAATGTTCTCGGAAACTTCAATAGAAAGCCCTGTGAACCTCAGTTGGTACCCTTAGGGGCCAAGCATGAGAGTTTTCACAATTCGGACCAGTGATGAGAAGGTCCTTCCTGTCCGGAATCGCCCAAGGCGAGCCGTCAAGGAGAGGAATTCGAGAAACATATCCTGTTCGGCCAGCGCAGCGCCATTAAAAGGAGGCAAGACCCTTGCTGGCGAACCTTACCAAGACTCCCGGGAGCAGAAGAACCGGGGGACACGTAAGTGTTTTGACCCCAGACCCAAGGGGGCTGGGTGACTTAGGGAGAAGTAGAGGAGACATTGCGCTATCATAGAGGCGAAGAGGTCCTCTTCTACCCTAGATTAGTAAATCTGCTCCCACACACACACACGGGCATCCAGGGACGAAACTGCCCTGAGCTGCCCTGGGCCCCAAGGAGGATCGAATGTGCCAGAAATTCAGCTGACGTGAACGTGGATCCCCGATGGTTTATGTAAGAGGCTACCACTGTATTGCCCACCCGCACCAAGACATGGCAGCCTCAGGAGGAAGTATTTCAGGGCCAGAAATACGGTCATTAGCTCGAGACAGTTACTGTGACAACCGAACTGACGACCCTCCTATCCCTTTAAGCCGGACGACCACTTAAGGCCGCTACCCAGCCCGTCAGGGAGGCGTCTCTCGTTAGCAGCCTGCGACGACAAGACGCACCTAGAGTGGGACCCAAGGTAAGAACCGGGGTCTGAACCACATAGAAAGGGAACGAAGCACTGGGCGCGTAACCCTTATTTGCCTGAGGGGACTGGCCCTTGGATGAAACCCCCTGGCTTTTAGCCACAGCTGAAACGGTCTCATATGGAGAAGGTCCAAAGGAATCACCGTGGACGCAGACGCCATGAGACCTAATATTTGTTGATACTGAAGAACAGTGCAACCTTGACCTAGCCTGAGATTGCTCAGGGGGTTCTGAGTGGAGATGACACGAGCGGGAGACAACTGTGCCTGCACCGTGATCAAATTCCATATGACCCCTAAAGAGGAAATTTTCTGGGTCGGGGAAAGAACGCTCCTTTGGCGTTGAGTCTCGGACCCAGGGAACCTAGATGAGCCAAGACGATATCCCTGTGCTGAACTGCCAGTTTCTGAGACTGGGCTAGGATCAGCCAGTCGTCTAGATAATTCAGAATGCGGATGCCCTGGAGTCGCAAAGGAGCCAGTGCTGCATCCATGCATTTCGTGAATGTGCGGGGTGATAGGGCTAGGCCGGACCAGGAAGTATCTGCTGTAATAGCCTGACTTTTTTTCTCTGGAAGGGGAACATGTTCTATGGCCCCTTTTTTCCAAGAGATTTTGCAGTTCTACCTGAAGTAGACATGCCTGTTCCGGGCTTACGGTAGTGGAAACCACGCCGTTGAAGCTCGGAGGGCGGCAAGCCTTTTTCTACTGTTTTAGAACCCACATAGAAATACCTGGCAGAAGTTTCCACGCTGCCAGGTTCTCTGAGATGGGAACTAATTTCAAGACTTCGAGTCGAGGGGGGTGTCGAATGTTCCGTGTCCTGGATTATGGCAGGGAGCAACGGTACATTCAACATCTTGTTGGAAACCTCTGTCACCCGAAACACCAAGGGTGGCGGGAGTGAAGAGGTTTCGTGAGGGTATCGGGAGGGCCGAAGTGAATGATACACGCGCCCCGTCCCGAAGGGAACTACCCTCACAGGGTTGGATACAGGACCATCAGGGCTTCTTTCTCTTGGAGATACAAGCCCTGAGGTCTTGTTTGGGAGGTTGCTGAGGGCGACGAGCCTGTCCCCAATCACTGCGAGGGGGAGCACGACTTGCCACGCTCTGTTTTTGAACCTCCCTCCTAACAGAATCAGGGCGAGACTGGGTGACCGACGGCCTCGCCCCCTGAGTGCGACGAGGAAGAAATTGCCCAAAGGCTTCCTCATGGCTTTTTGCCTCCTGTAATATGGAGATAACCGAATTCATGGCGTCTCCAAAGAGACCAGAAGGCGAAACTGGGGCATCAAGGAGGAAAACTCTGTCCTTATCCTTGATGCCGGATAGATTAAGCCATAAATGCCTCTCAGTGCTGACCAAAGCGGACATAGACCGGCCAATAGCACGGGCTGACTGCTTGGTGGCACGGAGAGACAAATCCGCAGCTCGACGAAGTTCAGAAAAAGCTTCGTCGTCGAGGTCTCTTCCAGCACTCAAGTCTTTTAGTAGGTCAGCCTGGTACGCCTGCAAAAGAGCCATGGTGTGCAGCGCAGCACCAGCCTGACCCGCCGCTTGATATGCTTTCCCAACCAGCATGGAGGTTACCCTGCATGGCTTAGAGGGGAGAGCAGATTTCTTAAGCGACGATGCCGAACCCGGCGAGAGATAACCCGCAAGTGTCTCTTCGACCGGTGGCATCTTTAAATACCCTCGCGCCTCAGCGCCCACGATAGTCGAATATACTGACGTGGAGGGCACGTGAATGCGCGAGGTATAAGGTTTATTCCAAGAACGAGAAAGCTCGTCGTGGAGATCATCAAAGAAGGGAAGGGACTGATGAGGTGTTCCCTTCCCTTGGTCACCAGACAGAAATCTGTCTTCTAACTTAGAGTGCTTGGGGGGAACTTGGTCACGTGGCCAATCTATTTTAAGTCTGGCCACCGCGCGAGTAATCACATCGAGCAGCTCCTCCGAAGATTTAGAATCGCGATTGGAGCGCTCAGATGCGGTAAACAAACTTACTAATTGACATCTTTCCTGAGCTGTGCGGAATTGTAATTTATTGCCATATCAAATAAACTTTGTTCTTACAATCTCCGTGTCAACGGCCTCTGTTGAGTGCAGCTTCAGAATAAAAATGTATGCAAAAAAACACAACAGAAAAAGTTTGACTGAAAATTGGCCTTTGTTGACTAACAAACACCCTGTCTACAACGGACGCAAGCGGCATGTCACGTCAAAAGCAAAAAGATCCCTTTACAGTCAATGTAGTTGTCAACACTGGAAGCGTCCATTGCCGTGTCGCTTCAACAGTAAATGGATGCCCCATTCCACTTTGTGCTGCCTTCCAAAAGTGTATATACTGTCCACTGTGTCAGATCTACTGAAGCATTTGAAGCAGTTTCCCTAACTTTTTGAACACATTTTATTTGTTTTTTGAATTATCCTGAATGTTATATAACCATGCGTCACTATGTATTTAAAACGGTTTTGTCCATCAAATTTATCAAAATGCCCAAATACATATTATTTTTATTCAAAATCTAACTCACACATAAATGCCAAATAGATTTCAGTAGCGTGTTAAGTTAGTTTTAGTTTCACAAATGGCTTTTGTCCTTAGCTTTATGACACATATTGACCAGTATAACTGGTTTGATCTGTTACCACACACGAATGATATGCCGAAATTGCTGGAGTAAGCCCCAGATAAGCTGTTCATAATTCTAGAACCTCTCCCATAAGAAATGCATGTTTTTTGCTTCTAAATTTGTTGATTATTCTTATCGATCAAATTTGTTTTGCATTTCATGTCCCCTTAAATCCCATTTCTTTCACTCATTAATGAAATTATGTTTTCTTAAAATTATTTAAGAAACATTTGGTGAAAATGCTATCCAACTGATAAATGCATGTGACATCAAATTAACAAATTAGGAGAGCCGTAATCCAAAAGTAATAAAAAAAATCTGATTAGATTACCAAAAAGTAATTTTAGTCATGTAATTTGAAACCAGTTCTTGATTACAATTTCAAAGTAATCTACCCAGCACTAGAGGTAATATTATGGGGTGTATTTGTGTGTGTGTGTTTGTGGGGTGGGGGTGGGGGTGGGGGGGGGGGGAAGGTTGTTAAGCATTGAAGGTGTACACTTTTTATGCATCGCACACCACTGTTCATTTTACAAATACACCATAAGGGTCTCAATCCCAAACGAAACATGATTGTTAATAATGAGGAGAACAAGGAGCTAAATCTGTCCCACCATTTTTAGATTAACTTGATTATGGCTATTCTATGTCAATGATAATCCTGTATGGTGAGTTAGGAGGATGATAAACAGAGCTGGAGTCATTTGACATCAGGAGCACATTCCCAGACAATAGGGTGGTGATTGGTGCTACTCAGCATTAGCAGTGAGAAAGCCCTTGAGTATGACAGGCACTAAGAAGAACAAACAAATCTGACAGTATATTAAAGTCAATATTCATTCTCACAGAGAGCTAATGAAGGGCCGTTTGTTTTTTTTCAATAGCGATCCAATCTAAGTGACATTGCAGAGGGTCTCTTTCTCTTGCAATGTCAATTAGCACTGCAGATACAGGGTATTAAGTTTTAGAAGGCGAAATAAACACAATCACAATTGCAAGACTGCTTCTTATCCAAAGAATCTAAGAAGTATTAGCTTATTAGTTATAGTTGTGTTTGCCTTGCATCTAGGTTGGTGTTGTCTGCCCATATTTAAATATTGTTATCCACTAGCTTTGTGGGTGATTAAACTGTAGGGTTTTTGAATTCCTGTAGGAGGCTTCAGTCCGGCTGGCTAATCCGTCAAACCACCTAGCCCTAATCAGAATGAATGATGCCATAGTGATCAAGGATGCAGGTCAATCTCCTTCCAAACTTCATTTACATGAAATGGTCCAGCATCCAGCAAGCCATTCACACCCCTGGCTTCAAGCACAGTTTACCAAATATCTTGTGCCCTTGAGATGTTGTCCCTGTGGACAAACCTGTAAATGTCAGCAGAATGCAACTTGGATGATTAAAAGTTTGGCATTTGATTCTAGAATTATAGCCTTCTAGTCTTCCAAACAACTTTGGGTCAGTTCTACACAATGCTGACATGGTTCTGGCGGGCTATATTTTAGTTCCAGGAAAAAGAGCACACCAATTATAACTCTGCTTCTATATACAACATGGTGTACGACAATGTTCACATTCTCTAGTTGTTCTAGACAATATTCTCCACAAAAGAATGGTCCATTTGGTAGTGAGGCACTTCACTTTTTTAACATCTCTCCTTGAAGATGCAAGAAGATGTATCATATAATGACATGCTTTTGATATGAAGTGGCAGAATTTAACGGAAGGAAACTGAAGAGATCTGGGTGAGGAATGATGACAGAGTATCAAAGGAGATAGAGCACTTAAATCTCAACTCTAAGTGAGAGGCTCTTACAGTTTTCAGCAGATGAGCCATTATCTAGACAGACATTCTGAAACACACTTTCTCCATCTCATCTGCTGCCCACCATAAAAGTTTTTTAGCCAGCAAACACAAAACTCTGCAACTGTGACTTACACGGCTCTCCCACCTATCTCGGAAGATAATTGAAAGAGTTTACAAGGTTTGGAAACTAGTCTTGCGCTGTCGTTTTCGAGAACTCATTTTCTGAGAGGCAATTTACAGTTGATTTACGGATGCTTAAGAAAGGCATGGAGGGCCTGTCTTATCCTAAAGCTGTGGGGCCTGAGGCCTGCCTGTCCTAATCTGCAGATTGAGGTGCTGATGGCTCTATATGTGTCTGATTGCTCTCCGTTTCCCTGAGGGGGTTGCCCTCCCCCAAGCTGTGTCCTCCTACTCTTGATTGGTTCATTTTTCCCCCTATCCCTGTTCAAGCACCCTATTTTGATCATAACAATAGGCTGTGAGGCAAAAAATTGTAAGTAACCACAAAGGCAAAAGTCGGTAGCTGTTAATTTTTTCTGGAGTAAACCTGAGAAAGTGAGGTATACGGTATTGATCTGCTATTTTCAAAGCATATTACATTTTACATCTGTCAGATCCATCACAGTGATGGACCTGACAGATGTAAAATGTGCAAATGTGCGATTTTATGTACAGTGGAATTGGTTTGGCTATAGTCTTAACAGCATCCTCTAAGAGCAGTTATTTGTGTCAGTTTTTGACTTAGAGTGTGAAATATATTTAACGTAAAAATAAGAGAGAATTACAGGCAGCTGCTCTGTGTTTATGTTTGTGTTTTCATTTATTTATTCATTAAACTATTATTTATATTGTCAAGCCGGTTCTCGCCTCCTCCTTCCCATTGAACTGCTTTACATATATGTTGGCAACATTTTTGGGGGGGTATTTTTTGGAAGGTACCTTTTTATTGTTTTGTTTATTGTATATGTTTTAATGCTTCCTAATTGTATTACTTTTAAATTTTACAGAAAAAGCCTGTAAATGTCTATTTAATGCAGGTGTACATTTAGAGATGTTGATCTTGTTTTGGTGGTTGTGATAGTGTGGAGATGTTCCCCTGTCACCTTCCAATGTTCATGCAAAACCCACTCCATTGGCTTATTGGCAAGCTCCTTTGTGACATCTTGCCCCATACAGTGTGACAATATGCTGTGAAATTGGGGTGAAAATGTACAATAGTTGTTCCCTTTACAAAAAGCCTCAATATGATGCTGCGCTTTGCTAAGCGCTATGGGAACAATCCTAGTTGTGAACGAGCTGTGAATATGTGTGTAACACGTCAATGAACATTGACCGGAATTTATAGCCTTGGCTGATGTAGTCATTGGACGCACCTGTGGCCAGTTGTCAGATCCTCTTTTTTCAGAGCGATTCTGTGTGTGTGTTTTACAAACCCTGTCAAAACTTTCTTTCCTCTGCTAGGAATTAGAATTTGTGAGGCAGTGTGCAGTGAACATATTATATATTTTTAAAAGAAAGAGAGAATGACTAAAAGCCGTAAACGATGCGTGTTCCCCTGTTCTTGCTCTATAGCTGAAGAGGACACGCATCAGTTTTGCTCTGTTTGGGAGGGGCTCTCGTATGGATCTGGCTGAGGAGCGAGAGAGGGGTTCATCCCTTTCCCTCGCTCTCTCCCCAGATCCAGCTGATCCTCGTAAGCCTGAAGCGCGCATCGGTGCCTCTTCGGTTCACGAGAACACTGAACCTCTGTAAATCCTGCACATAATAATAAAGTGGCTGTGGAATTAAGAGACAAATGCGAGCATTGCAATCTGCTTTCGGGCAAAATGCTTTGCGCTCACCTCGCTTACTTCCGGGAGTCAGTGCCCACATTTCATTCGTGCTCTCACATGGATCTGGCTGAGGAGCGAGAGACGAGTTCGTCCCTTTCCCTCGCTCTCTCCCCAGACCCAGCTGGTCCTTCCCGTGATCTCGAAGTGTGCTTCGGCGCCTCTTCTGTTCACGAGGGGGGCTGGGCGCTGAACCGCTGTACATTTCACGCACAATAATAAAGCGGCTGAAAAATGACTCTAGGTGATTACGCGGGCTGTGGCCAGACTACAGCTAGACTGGCCACACGAACAAGAGACCCTCCCCCAAACGCTCCAAACTAGAAGACACATTTCTGTCTGGTGGCCAAAATAATTAAATAAATAAAAGAGGGAATGGAACTCTATATCAGTCCCTTCCTTTCTTCTATGACCTCCATAACAAGTATTTTCTTTATGGAGGAAATTTATACTTCCCGTGTCTTCGTGCCCTCGACGTTGGTGTATTCAACTATCGTGGGTGCTGAAGCTCGGGGGGTATTTGGTGATGCAGCCGGTAGAAGAGACACCTGCGGTTTTTCTCTCACCTGGCTCGGCATCATCGCTAAAGAGACCTACTCTCCCCACAAAGGTGTGCAGGACCACCTCCACGCTTGTGGGTAAAGCTTATCAGGCAGCAGGTCAGGCTGGTGTTGCCCTGCACACTATGGCAGTGTTACAAGCGCACTAGGTTAAATCTGTTGAAGGACCTGAGTGTGGGCACCTCACTCAGGGGGAGGGTTCCTCGGCCACCCAGCCCGCCCTGGTCCTTCTAGAAGGGAGGCTCTAAAACAAAATGTGGCGAATCGTGCTCCCCATCCTAAAGACTGGGGTCCAGTTTGTCACCCTCAGCAGCCCCCAATGCAAGACCTCAGGGGCGTGATTTCTAAGAAAAAGAAACCCTGACTGTCTTGTACCCAGCCTTGTGGGGGTAGTTCCCCTCGGGACGGGGCACGTGTATCATCCACTTCGGCGCTCATGATACCCTCACGAAACCTCTTCACTCCCGCTGCCTCTGGTGTTTTGGGTGATAGAGGCTTCCAACAAAGAGTTGGATGTACCGTTGCTTCCTGCCTTGATCCAGGACGTGGAACACTCGACATCCCCTCAACAGGAAGTGTCAGAAATAATACCCATCTCAGAGAACCTAACAGCGTGGAAACTTCTGCCAGGTATTTCTCTGTGGGTTCTAGAAACAGCAGAAAGAGGCTACAGAATTCAATTTGCTCGCCATCCTCACTACCGTGAAACCGGGACAGGCATATCTAGTGTGGAAAGAACTGCAAAATCTCTTGGTCAAAGGGGCCATAGAACATGTTCCCCTTCCAGAGAAAGAGTCAGGCTATTACAGCGGATACTTTCTGGTTCCCAAGAAGGGTGGGGGGTTGCGTCCGATTATAGATCTTCGAGGCTTGAACCGCTCGGTGTTCAAGTCCTAGATGCTGACTATCAAGACGATCGTGTCACAAGCCCAACATCACGTTTGGCTGGTCACCATTGATCTCATGGACACATATCTTCATATAGAGCCACAGCACAGGAAGTTCCTGAGGTTCGCTTTCGTGGGCGAAGCCTTCCAGTATCGGGTTCTTCCATTTGGCCTAGCTCTATTAACTCACACATTCAGGAAATGCATGGATGCAGCGCTGGCTCCTCTGCGACTCCAGGGCATCCGCATTCTGAATTATATAGACGACTGGCTAATCCTAGCGCAGTTCCAAGAACTGGCAGTTCAGCACAGGGATATCGTCTTGACTCATCTGAGGGTTATATGGAATTCGGTCACGATGCAGACACAATCATCTCCCGCACGAATCGTTTCCATTCAGAACACCCTGAGCAAGGTCAGGCTAGGTCGAGGTTGCACTGCTTGTCAGTATCATTGAATACTAGGTCTCATAGTGTTGGTGTCCGCGGTGATCCCTTCGGACCTTCTCACATGAGACCGCTTCAGCTGTGGCTAGAAGCCAGGGGGGTTTTATCCGAGGGCCGGTCCCCTAAGGCAAATAAGGGTTACACGCCACGTGCTTCGTTCCCTTTCTATGTGGTTCAGACCCCGGTTCTTACCTTGGGTCCCACTCTAGTTGCGTCTTGTCATCACAGTCTGCTAATGACAGACGCCTCCCTGACGGGCTGGGTAGCGGCCTTAAGTAGTCGTCCGGCTTAAAGGGATAGGAGGGTCGTCAGTTCGGTTGTCACAGTCTCGAGCTGATGGCTGTATTTCTGGCCCTGAAATACTTCCTCCTGAGGCTGCCATGTCTTGGTGCGGGTGGGCAATACAGCAGTAGCCTCTTACGTAAACCATCAGGGGGATCCACGTTCATGTCAGCTGAATTTCTGGCACGTTGGATCCTCCTTGGGGCCCATGGCAGCTCCTGTCACTCAGGACAGTTTCGTCTCTGGATGCCCGTGTGTGTGGGAGCAGATTTACTCTGAGGTAGTGAACAAATCTGGGTGAGATTTCACAGGGCAGAAGAGGACCGCTTCGTCTCTATGATAGAGCAATGTCTCCTCTACTTCTCCCTAAGTCACCCAGCCCCCTTGGGTCTGGACTTAAAGGCACATACATGACCCTGAATGTGTCGTTTTTGTCCCCCGGTTTTTCTGATCCCGGGTGTCTTGGCAAGGTTCTTGCCTCCTACTAATGGCGCTGCGCTGTCCGAACAAGATATGTTTCTCGAATACCTCTCCTCGACGGATTGCCTTGGGCGATTCCGAACAGGGAGAACCTTCTCATCCCTGGCCCAAAATGTGAAACCTTTCATGCTTGGCCCCTAAGGGTACCAACTGAGGTTCACAGGGCTTTATTGAGACCATTTCAAGTGCTAGGGCTCCCTCCACTTGGAACTGATCTGGGTAGATTTTACAGGGCAGAAGAGGACCTGTTCACCTCTGTTGATAGCGCAATGTCTCCTCTACTTCTCCCCGAGTCGCCCAGTTTCCTCCCCTAAGTTCATATTACAGAACCAGCTAACTGCCAGTTTGCTTCAGTTCTGGATTTTCTGTAGAAAGAACTGTCATCGGGCACTTGCCTTGCCACTGCCAGGTTCTACGTGGCCTCCACTGCGGTTTGCCACGCCTTGTTGGGCGGGGTGCCCCCTAAGAGGCATCCTTGCTAGGACCTCTTTATAGGGTAAGACCCCCTTTTTAGACCTCTAGAGTCAGCGTTTGGTAGGCTCTCATGATGGTTTTTCTAATGGCAATTACGTCTCTAAGGAGACTTGGGTACCTACAGGCTCTGTCTCTTTCGCCAGTAGGTTTTAGGGCGCACTCTACCAGAGGGCTCTCCTCCTCTAAAGCCTTGGCTAGAGGTCTCCCTCTGCAGCAAGTTTGTGATGCGGCAGGTTGGTCCTCTCCGCACACATTCATCAAATTTTATGGTTTAGATGTTTGTTACTCCGTGCTCTTATGCCCTTGAGTCGACATCTCAATCTCATGTCTCTGCAAGTTTGTGATGTGGCAGGCTGGTCTTCTCCGCACACATTCATACAATTTTATGGTTTAGATGTTTGTTACTCCGTGCTCTTATGCCCTTGAGTCGACATTTCAATCTCATGTCTCTACAAGTTTGTGATGCAGCAGTCCTCTCCGCACACATTCATCTGGTTTTATGGTCATGTTACTAGATGTTCTTGCTACCCCGGGCTCTTATGCCCTTGGGTCGACATCTATGCTCATGTCTAAGCAAGTTTGTGATGCGGCAGGCTGGTCCTCTCTGCACACATTTTCAGATCTTATGGCTTAAATCTTTCATGTCTGAACAAGTTTGTGATGCGGCAGGCTGGTCCTCTCCACACACATTCTTCAGGCTCTATGCTTTGGATGTTCATGCTACTCCGGGCACTTACGCCCCTGAGTTGACATCTGAAGCTCATGTATAAGCAAGTCTGTGATGTGGCAGGTTGGTCCTCTCGGCACACATTCATTAGACTTTTATAGTTTGGATGTTCTTGCCACTCCGAGCTCTTATGCCCATGAGTCAACGTCTCGAGCTCATGTCTGGTCAAGTTTGTGGTGCGGCGGGCTGGTCCTCACCGCACACATTCATCAAATTTTATGGTTTAGATGTTTAGGTTACTCCGGGCTCTTATGCCCTTGAGTTGACATCTCAAGCTCATGTCTGAGACCTCTTGCGTTCTTGTGAGCACACTTCACAACCTTAGGGATCCGGACAGCCCCAGTGCGGCGGCGTGGGTATTGCGTTCCCATAGCGCTTAGTAAAGCGCAGCATCATAGTGAAGCTTTTTGTAAAGGGAATGTCTCAGGTTACATGTGTAACCCTTGTTCCCTGAAAAAAGCAGAACGAGATGCTGCGCTTCTTTGCCGCACTGGGACGTCCCAGGACTGCTCTTCAAAAAGAAGTATCTGACGACATCTGGTGACGCATCCATTTATAGCCTGGTCACAGGTGCGTCTAATGATGACATCAGCCGAGGCTATAAATTCCGGTCAATGTTCATTGACGTGTTACACACATATTCACAGCTCGTTCACAACTATGATTGTTCCCATAGAGCTTAGCAAAGCGCAGCATCTCGTTCCGCTTTTTTCAGGGAACAAGGGTTACACATGTAACCCGAGACGTTTTGTAGCTAAGATTTCAAGGTAACTGTCTATGCAGAAATTAAACTGAAATGGAAACTGACTTAGAAATTGGTAAATATTAACTGTAAAAAAAGTGTGACAACTAATCTCCCCTACCTAAAAGTAGGCTACTCAATACATTAAAATATTTCCAGAGATAAGAAGAGTGTGATGTCTTTATATCTTAAAGAAGCCTTAGAAATTTTGCTGGTTATGGCAGCTCTGGTTTCCTGGTTTTAGAAGGCTTTTGAGAACTTGTCAGCTGTTTTAGGCTGGGAGACCAGCTATACCAACTAAAAACCAGCTAGACTGGGAGCCCAGCTTAAAGTGATAGTTCTCCTATAAATTAAAGTTCTCTCAATTGCTAACCCTCATGCCATCCCAAATGTGTATGACTTTCTTTCTTCAACAGAACACAAACAAAGATTTTTAGAAGAATATCATCAGAAGTGATAGGATAGGTGTGGGTGAGAAACAGATCAATATTTAAGTTATCACTTTCACTTCAACATTCTGGTGTGGAAGTGACGTTCACATTCAGACACCTACTGGTTGAGTCTGGTCAAATGTGGAGATTTATAGTAAAAAAGACTCAAATTTTGATCTGTTTCTCACCCACACCCACTCCTCTGAGTTCTGGTCACCATTCACTTCCATTTTGAGGACTGACAGAGTGGAGATATTCCTCTAAAAATAAATTCATACACATCTGGGGTGGCATGATTTTCATTTTTTGATGAACTATGCCTATAAACCAGCTAAGATCATCACACCAGCTTAAGCATTTTGTTCTAGGAAGTGTGTTTATTTCCAAGCCCTGAAACTATAAAGTACATATTTTAATGTGACATTGTTTTATGTTTTATTATTATTTATGAGAAGCCACAGAGGCCAACAATCACAGTGAATGATCTACAAAATTCAGTATCTCACAATGGAGTCAAGGCGCACCAGTCGATCATATCATAAAGTTGTGCATAATACTGGCAAGGCAAAAAAGGAACCATTACACAAAAAGAACCACAAAAGCATGTCTGGTGTTTGTCAAAAAAAAAAAAAAAAAAGAAGAAGAAAAAAAAAGCATAGTAGTCAAGTCAAGTCAAGTCAATTTTATTTGTATAGCGCCTTTCACAACACACATCGTTTCAAAGCAGCTTTACAGAAGTTCAGCATTAACAGACGATAAAAATGTAATGTCTATAAAGTCGATAAATCATCATCCTTGTGCAGGGCTCCAAACTGCGACTAAAAATGGTCGCATTTGTGACCAAATAAATTTATTTGTGAGTGTAATTTCTGTCAAGGTCGCCATTGGCGACAGTAAAAGTTTACTCCCTTTGATTTTAAAATTTGCATTACATTTCCCAGATACATTACAAAAGTTTATATCAAAGAAATAGCGGGGAAAACGGAGGTCACACACCTTATGTGGGTTTAAATCCTAAACAGTGCACTTTAAATTAGGGCTGTCAATCGATTAAAATTTTTAATAGAATGAATTACATGGTGTCCCGATTAATTAATCGCAATTAATTGCATTTACAAATATTTGCTGAGAAAGGCCCTCATATAACAATAACTCAATATATAATTATACATAGTTATCTTTAAATGTTTAAAAATTATATATATATATATATATATATATATATATATAAATATTCAGATAATTAAAATGCTTCACGTTCTTGTGGCAGAAGAGATAATCATTGATAAGACAATACAAAAAGCTGCTTTAGAATACAATGTATTGTTTACTACCATATTATTGATCATAAGTCAATCATTAGCATACAGTTCACAGCAATCCATTTCACAAGTGAATTTGTCAATCAGTTGGAGATTTATTATGAGGGCTTGTTTAAGGGCCCATCAATTTACACATACGTCAGACATCTCGGGTGTTTCGTCATAAACATAAAATGTTTAGGTCACTGTGTCAAGTTAAATATAGTTTAATACTCAATCTTTAAACATATCTTGAGATCCCTTAGATTGCATTTGCGCTCCTTCGAGTGTTTTGAATGCAAGAATGTGTTTTCATCGCTGTATAAATTGCGCGTTGCTCATACAGCTGAAATTCACTTACTGCCCTCTGGAGTAAACAGGTGGTACTACAAGCTTGCATTTCTCAGGAATATTCCTTATTATGGTCCATGGGCATGCGATCAATTGCGTTAATCTTTTTAATGCGTTATTTTTTGTCAAATTAATCGCACTGAATTAACACATTAAATCGACAGCACTACTTTAAATATAGCTAACTTTATGGAATTTACTTGTAAACAAACAAGGTATATGTTTAATGTATTCTTGAGGTCTTACAAACATTAATGATATGAAATTTACAGTATATTTCATAATAAATATCAATATCAAACAATATGAAAGAAATATTATCACCCAGCCCTTCATAATGATATCACATTACATTGCATTTCATATGTCATAATGCATTGCTTGCGTGCACGTTCTGAGCCTTGCTGAACTGACCATGAGAAAAACTGCGACACCTTTATTACAAATAATTTTTGCAGGATAAGTAAATTAAGTCTGTGAAATCATAAAATACAATGAAATCAATTATTAAAATTTTTCCAAGTTCAGGTAGAATCATATTAGTATCCCAGATTTTTCAAAGGTCATACATTTAAAAATTTTAAGTAGAGTGTATTAATATTTATATAAAAACTAAACGTTTAGTGACTTGAGACTCGACTCCAGCTTAAAGACTTCAGACTTGACTTGGACTTCAGATGAAAGACTCATGAACAACTCTGAACAAACCCCCAAGAATGTCAATATATAACTTGAAAACACTAGTCTCCTGCAGACATCTCAGCCTTTGGCTGCCGTTAGATGTGCCTCATTGTGAATACAGATATGTGCTCTTTAAAATTATTGATCAGAATACCCTTAAAACAAGTTTTCTCTGCATATCTCTCGTAGTTTTATTATAAGCTCTCATATTAAAAGTATGTGTCTTTCAAACGCTCAAGACCCTCCAGTTAAAGATCCCTGGTGTTTTCATAACATTTCAAAACCGAATTTGCTATAGCTTCTCCTTTGGCTTAAAACAGCCATCGCTTGCATAATTATCCTGGCCCTTTTAATGAGTTTTCCACTGGCTTGGAGCAGTAATTGGATTTTTCTTGGAGCAATCTTGTTAAATGCATAAAATCGTATATTTAATTTAGAGAGGAAATCGATGGCGATGTGAGTGTCGTTGGCAGTGCTCGCACCATTTGGACATGCAACGAGCAGGGCTATGGAGAGGGAGGCAATATATTAACACGCACACTAACATCTTGTTACTGTAATGAAAGCTGTAAATCCAAAGCCTGAGCTTTATAAGTGTTTCATGGGAACAGTATAAGCAAGAATTGGGTATTCTGTTGTGTTGAGGAGACTTTATTAATGCTGTTAATTTTCTAAATGGACCGCAGTTTTCACAGAAAGCCATCGCACTTTAGTCAAATGAGAACAGACGTTTTAAATTTCAGTCAGAATCAGAATAAACTTTATTGCCAAGTGTGCTTACAAATACTGTACAAGGAATTTGTTGACAGAAGCTTCCAGTGCATAAACAATACAACAACAAGACAGAGATAATAATAATAATAATAATAATAATAATAAATTGATTAAAAATAAAAAGAATGAGCCTGAGGGAAAAGAAAGTCCTGGTTACTTTCGTAACCTCTGTTCCCTGATGGAGGGAACGAGACATTACTTGTTTGTTCCTGATAAGACACGGGACGAGACTGGCTCAACCCGGAGATTGTAAAATCTCGCAAAGTTGTTGGTGTTGCCCAGTCCGCTGCTCTGCAAATGTCAGCTAGAGAGGTGCCACTGGTCAGAGCCCAGTAGGCCGCCATGCTCCTGGTGGAATGGGCAAGTTGCCCTACAGGGTGCGGCACGTGCCGATCCTGGTAGGCGATGGCTATGGCATCGATGATCCAGTAGGCGATCATTTGTTTGGAGACAGCGCTTCCTTTCCGCTGTCCACCAAAGCAAACAAAGAGCTGCTCAGAGATCCTAAAGCTCTGCGTGTGATCCAAGTAACATCTAAAAAGCGTGCACTGCAACGCCAAGGCTGAGTCTACCTCCTCCTGGGGCAGTGCTTGCAGTTCACCACTTGGTCCCTGAAAGGGGTCGTGCACATAGACCGGTCAGGGACTCAGGATCACGTGAGAGTAGCCCGGACCGAACTCCAGGCATGTTTCGCTGACAGAGAAGGCTTGCAGTTCCCCAACCCTCTTGATGGAGGTGAGCGCCATCAGGTGGGCAGACTTCAAGGAGCCCCCAACTTTTTTAGATCTGCAGCGCACCAGTTCAGAGAGGGGAGAAAGCTGCTGTAATGCACCTTAAGGATCCAGCAGAGGTGAGGAATGGAAATCGCTTTCTTCACAGATTGAGCTTTCGACCTTTCGGCTCCGAAGAGAAAATCTAATGAGCGGTATGCATGTCCCCTCCTTTTATACCCGTATGTCTGGGGGAGGGGCATGCAAGTACTACTTGCCAATTCCTATTGGCCTTTTATAAAAGATCAGAGGTATTTCCGAGCTCTCAATGGTGACCCCTAGTGTCACTTCATCGACACAACATCGAGTGAGTGACAGATAGGGAACTGTTCCTGTGACTGACGGTTCTGGTGCTCAGTACTCTTTAGTGCCGTCCAGAAGGCAACAGTTCAAAAAGGTAGTGGGCTGGATGAGTGGGGTCCAGAGTGATTTTTCCAGCCCTTTTCCTCACTCTAGAAGTGTACATTTCTTGAAGGGAGAGCAGGGGGCAACCAATAATCCTCTCAGCAGTCCGAACTATCCTTTGTAGTCTACTGATGTCAAATGTCATAGCTGAACCAATCTAGACAGATATATAAGTGCAGAGGATAGACTCAATGACTGCTGAATAGAACTGTATCAGCAGCGCCTGTGGTATTTTGAACTTCCTCAGCTGGCGAAGGAAGTACAACCTCTGCTGGGCCTTTTTCACAGTGGAGTCAATATGGGTCTCCCACTTCAGTTCCTGTGTGATGGTAGTGCCCAGGAACCTGAATGACTCCACTACTGCCACAGTGCTGTTTAGAATGGTGAACGGAGTCAATGTTGGGGTGTTCCTCCTATAGTCCACTATCAGCAAGGGCTGGATTGGTAATCTGTCAAACCGGGCATTTTCCCGGTGGACTGATGCACTTTGGGGCCGATCAGGGGTGGACTGGCCATGGGGAGAACTGGGCCGACCACGAAACGTGCTGAATGTGCTGCGAAAAGCTGAACTGAGTCACCGCATTATGCAGAACAGGCCACAAAACGGCATTGCGATATGCAGAAAAGGACAGCCGGGACGATTTATCTTCCCAGTCCACCCCTGCTATCATCTCCACTATTTTGAGCGTGTTCAGATCCAGGATGTTTTGACTGCACCAGTGAATCAATATTCTTGAGGTCTGTCTCTGACATTTGTGTCTGTCGACTGGATTTAATATCTGAGAGGGCACCAAGTTGTAAAGATGAGGTGGTTTGACTGACTCATAGCGCAAACACCTTGTAAGTGATGCTTGAAGATGATGTCGTGCTGATAAGTCCAAGTTCAGGTATATTTAAGTAGTGCTTGTTAAATGATCTCAATCAGTTGAGGAGCACGTAAGGAGTACTTATGTGGTGCTAAAATCGTTTTATGAGTAATATTAATTAGAACTAATCAGCCATTTCACAGAAGTTGTCATTTTCACACACTTAAATCATTCACTAGCAGTGCAATGGAAATGACCTTGCTCTTTACTCACTTTGAAACACTATGTATTACTTTATTGAAAATTAAACAAATGAAATAAAGTCAAGAGTGGATTCCTTAACAAAAATTGGACATTTACATAAAGTCTACGAGAAGAAGCTTTTGAATGTCGAGGCATTGATTGTCTGCCAGACTGAAGATAAGCTTTCTCCTCTGTTCAGACAGGAAAGGCCACTTAGATACCCATTCACTCTCCGCCTGACACTGTGTCCACATTACACCAAATGAAAATGAATGTTAAGCCATTAAAAAAGACAAAACATGAAGTAAATACAAAGTGGCGGACAGGAGGAGCAGGGTATTCTATGCATAGCTGTTCTTACAGTTATTATTTTCTATATATTGTCTGATATAATGTGTGGTTAAAGGTATGGTTCACCCAAAAATTCACCATCATGTTGTTCAAAGCCTGTATGATTGTTTTCCTTCTTTCATGTAACACAAAAAGAGATGTTAGGCAGAATGTTAGCCACAGTCACCATTTTTGTTGATTGCATATTTTTTCCACACAGTGAAAGTTAATGGTGATATGTTTAATTAAACTCAATTGCTATTAATAATCAAGTTATCAGCTAACTGTAATCAGCCCACCATTCATATCATGTGCTCGAGTCTCTCGTACCATTTGAATGTGCATAATCCCAAACCAAGCACAAGCAGTTCAGAAAACAGAATCAAACTTATGAATTCCTGTCAACACTGAAAAGAAACCACTACATTGATTTCCAGTCCCTCTGATATGTGTTAAAGAGTCTCATGTCTGTAAGGAGAGCAATGATGGGCTGACCCTATCCTCCTTTGTGTGCATTATCTGCTAGCTGCAGTGACTTGCTTAATTAAAACTGTATTTATTATTAGATAGAGCCAAGTCAAACGAGATTTCAATTGCCCTTTTAGTTTTCATTTAGTGTGCCAGTTAACAATTAATTACATCACCCAAATTAGACTCAGGCCCACCAAGAATATTAGAGATTATTCTTTGACTTCAAACATATATATATATAGGAAATAGTTTACAAATGTATAAATGCTGAGTTCTGAAAAATGTGAAAGAACTGTTTGACTGTGTTTCTTTGTTGTTAAGGAAATGTATGTAAACATTTTTTTTTTTTTTTTAAATAGGCAAAAATCTTGCCCATCAATTTTTATTAAGGCCCACCCAAAAGTAATTTCCTGGCTACGCCCATGCTTGAAGTTGTTGTTCAAGGGCATATTTTTAGGGCATTTTTTTCTAACCTTATTGAAATATGCTGTGTTATCTTGTCAAATAATTCTATTTAAGCAATAAATAAGAATAATGAGACAGGCAGTTACCTTTAAATTAAAATCAAAATCAACTCATTTTGTGCAAGTTTGTGTATAACTTTACTTAATGAATATAGCAAAGGTTACAAATAACAAAGAAAGACATTCATTACAGGGCCATTAACACATTTTTAAATTTCAGGGGCATTTTTTGGTGACATTTTTGTGAATGAAATGGAAAATGTAATGCCATCATCCTGGTGAAAAGTGAGCGACTGATTTCTGCACCAAGTATTTATAGGCTACTTTATGTTTTTGTGCATTGTTTGGCTATGAATGAGAGTATTGAGATTCTATCACTAAACATTTATGCAGTCTGAACAACAGTTTACACTGTATATCCAAGTGCCAACATTTGCAGGGAAAGAAATCAAAATGGAACATGTTTCATGACTCAGAACAGATCACAGCTATATCACACTCTGATTGAGTGTAGGCCAGACTGCAATGGGAGTTTGTGAAAAGGCTGTCCTAACACATCAAGCTGTGTATGTCTCAGACAAACAAGGCTTGGTTCGAGGGTTCTAACTGGCACGGTCGTGGCAATTTATAGGCAAAGATTCACATTCAGCCATGTTGTCACACACTCTGTCTGCCTGTGTTTAGATGTGTGATCGTATTTCTGGATGCATGTTTGTGTTCCCTAACAGAATCATCAATCTCCTCTCGCAGAGGCTAATTTAGCCAAGGCCTTTTAAATGCTCTGACAAGCCTTGTGTCATTCATCAAACTCAAGGCCCTGTTGGCTCTCTGTGTTGGCCTTGATTACACGTCATGTCTGTGCAAACCACCCCATTTCACAAACAAAAGCAGCTAATTTAGCAGTTAGTCCTCCACATACAGCACAGATGAAAATATGCTCCGTCTGGCTGTCCAAATGAATGACAGCAGTCATCATGAAGTGGTCACACCAAGTTGTGTGCTGTAATTTGCTTTATTATAAAATCTGTACAAAATGTCTTCCCAGCTTTAGAATTTAGCATGTGTATTATACTGTAGACTGATACTGTAATTTTGTATTGTTACAATTCAAAATCATAATAACCTGTTGGACAACAGTTAAACATTGATAATATACTGTATTATAAGTTCGGCATTGTCCTAATCTTATACGCTGGTTCACATTTCACCAGTAATATTATTCAGGATAATTACTTTACATTCTTTTTTCCCCTTACGGTTTCACACTGAAATTCATATCAACAATAGGCCTGCTTTTTTTTATTTTTTTATCTCACAATATTCAGCAAGAACCACTGCAAAAACTGTATACGGGACAGCATAGAGCACTACAAAAACATTTTGCTGCTTTGAGTCTGTCACTGAGGTTTTCAAGAAAGGAATCGGCTTAATACAAAAGACTTCCCTTCAAAAACCTTCACTGTCATACGGTTTCTCTCTACAAACTTACAAAATAACATCTCAAAATAACTCAGGTTGACAGCCTCAACTGAAAGGCAAGTACTATACATTTTCAATGATTAAATCAACTCGGGCCTGTCCTGCTCGATACATCAAAGCCTGTTCTCTATGAGTTTGACTTGTATTTTGGTCAGCATTTCTGCAGGATATTTCAGAAGTTGCAATTTTAATGCGCCTCAGCTGCAATTTAATGTGTAAATAAGGTCTGATAACAGATGTGAAGCTTGCATTAAGGATATTTTACAAAGCAAAAGTTGCAGTTCCTCACTTGGCGAAGCATTTGGAAAAGATATTTGTGTTCTCAGTTGCTGAATACATATTGATTGTTTTTTTACAAAGAATCCATGAGTCATAGTAACATCTGATGGAACAGAAACATTGATCTTTCAAGCATCAGTGCTGTGTGGCTAGCTGGATGACACTGTACTCATTTATAACCATGGGGAGGGCACTTGAAATGTCTCTTCTTAACAATTGGTATTCCTGGACCAGCTCATAAGGCCCTGTATTCCGTGGTCTTCTGGGGCCTGAAGATCTCTCTCTGGCTTTTGCAACCACGCCCCAATCCAGACTTGGCATCTAACAGCAATTTTAAATAGAAGTGCTTCAGAGTTGAATCTCCACTCTCTGTTCTTTAACAAAACCGCTGCTGTATGCAGATATACGTCCCCCCACGCATTGAATGTTCCCTTTTTTTGCTCCCCTCTTCTTTCAAGCAATGAGTCAGTGGTGCTCTCTTGATCATTGTTCATTTCCATTACGCCCTCGATTGAGCAGACCTTGGCAGGAATTTTAATCCTGGCTAGGAGGAGAATATATTGCTGCTGTCGCCATGGCTGTACAGGTCGGCTAGCTTCCTGAAGCGTGGCCCCCAGTCACTCAGATAGTCATAGTTCTGCTCTGAGTCTGTGCTCAGGGAGTCCAGTGAACTGAGAGACTCGGCCACTGAGCCACTGCCCTCAAAGGCATATGTCTGCAGGGAGTCATAGGGAGGGGCAGAAGGATCAATGTCAGCGTCCTTCAGGCGGTCCCATATAAATTCCCGAAAGATCCCATTGTTGGGAGTGATTTTGTAAGGGGGAGGGCGGGAACAATAAAGGGTGGGCAACTCCGGGGTGACGTCTCTTCGGGCTTTGCTTTCCCTAACTATGTTGAGATTTCGCAATGCTACCATGTCAAAGGCCTCTGTGTCTTCCTCACCTCCACCTTCATCGTCGTAGCGCACAATGTTCTCCCGCACATCCCGGTCTTCATCCAGGATCAGAGGTTCCTTCTTCCTCCTCCTCATTGTCACGATCAACAGCACCAGAACTGCAAAGCGAATACAGAAGAACAATACAGTGTTAGACAGTACAATCAAACCTGAGCTGTCATCAGTCTAACAAAACACATTAGCATTGAAATATACTGCAACCTCTTTTCAACCATCTTGATTCCAGAAGTATTTTTCATCATTTAATTTCTTCCATAGGGATTCTACCCTTCATAGAATAGTTCTAAGCCATGAACCAAACCAAACATTGGCAAGGTAAATCAACTTGAATTTAAAAACAAACTTGAATTTAAAAATCAGACAAAAAGACAAGTTACAAGACTGTGTGGCATAAACTACAATACCATGAAGAACATAAAAGTTTACAAAAGAATACAAAAAGTTGGTGATTCTAAATATATAAACAATTTATTTTAAAATGAGTGCAAAATATTTAAGTATTTGCACATATACTAGGGGCTCTATTTTGTGAGTGTACAAAGCGTAGCACTATGCACAATGACCATGCACTACGTCTTATCCAATTTACGTGAGAGTGCTAATTCTAAGTGCAATTTCTGTGGCAGCTCAAAGCGTATGTGGGCGTGGGTGGGAGTGTTTGCACTAAATGTGGGTGTATGCGTGCAAACTGTGGGATTATTGTATGTTATTGAAGTGCCTCAAAACGGAATTTGCTATTTTCCTTTTTGTTTGGAGCTTGGAGATTCCACCAGCAGGTGGTAATAAAGTTGTAAATAAATGTCCAAACTCTGAAAATATAGTGGAACATGAAATGATGTCCCTGACGATCAAAGTTTATTCAATTAAATTCAATATTTATATATAAAGCGCATTTAAAAATAACCAAAGTTGACCAAAGCGCTGCACAAAAAGAAAAATAATAACTACAAGAGATAAAATATACAAAAATGTAAATAACAAACACTATGATAAAAAGTAAACAGTTCACAATGATCAAGGAATATTGAAAACTGAGATAATAAGTATGAATTCAGAGCAGACTTGAAGGTTGAAATAAAAGGGGCTAATCTGATATGGAGAGGTAGACTGTTTCAGAGTTTCGGACCAGCAATCACAAAGGTGCAATCACCTCATTTTTCTTTAGCCTAGATCTAGGCATAGAAAGTAAACCGATCTTGGTTTACTCTCTATGCCTAGATCTAGACTAAAAAAGAGCTCAAGACCTCAGAGTTCTTGAGGGAATAAACAGATGGAGCAAATCGTTCGGATACTGACTGGCTAAATATTGAGGGCTTTATAAAAAAAATTAAAATCATTTTTGTACTTAACAGGAAGCCAGTGCATAGCGATTAAAATAGGTGTAACATGCTTGTACTTGCATGTCCCCATGAAAAGTCTGCATTTTACACCACTGTAAAAGAGAAAGGGAAGACTGAGGATGCTATGGTTTGCATTATGTCCTGTTGCCACTTCGAAAATTGTTCCAAAACTACTTTAGCGAATTGCTCCAAAGCCGTTTGTCCGATCGGAACAAAATCACCAATATAAGAAGCGTCATTAGTACATTTCTAAAGACAATGGCAAAATTTTGCTCATAAAAATTATTAATTTTAAAAGTAGTCTCTGCTTTTACGTAAATTGATATAACTCTTAAGTGAAATTAGATATTTTCACCAACCATGACACACTTGGTTGGGGTAGGGGGGTGGGGGTATTCATTGTGAATTCTGGATGCCCTGTACTAAATGTAATGTTTAAATGTACTTGCTTGAAATATTTCAATCAATTAGACCAACTGTTTTCAATTAAGTTAGTGTCATGGAAATAATCAAACTTTTCTTTAGTTTAAATTGGATTAAACTATATATTGCCTAGATGTCTATAAATGTATTGCATATAACTCTATGGATGTAAAAACTGACTTTTCCCATTTTTTTTTCCAAAAAATCCTACAAAGTGCTTGAGAATACACAAAACAATATATAGTGTGCAATGTTGCACTTAACACCCTCTGCACATCCTTGAGTAAATGCTCTTTATCAATGTATTAATGGCCAAAAGAGCAAGCACTTTTGTTCTGCCGATGATAGAGATTTTAATGTGCTACTAGTAAACGCAAATAGAACAGTAGTGTATCTTGAGAAACATGGCCATAGATGTTTGGTTTTTTATCTTTAACTCCTACAGCATTCATCAGAATTCTAACTTAAAATGTGTCACAATACTTCTTTTGCTACTCATGCTGCTAATAATTGGCTTGACCCCGTTATTGCTGCTTGCAGCTATATTTAATATTATGTTTATATTTACAATTATATTTATGACCTGATTTGAATTGTTATTTTAACACCTGTTGTCTTAGAGTGATTTGTTAAGTATCTACAAAAGGTGCCGGTGAAAGAAGTTGGAAAGGATAAAATTTTTGGATTTGGTATATTCTGTATATTTTTTTTGCTCCAGGATAAATTACTATTAATGAATTAACATATTGATTCAGGTATAGTAAAGGTGATAGAAATACAAAAAATGTAAAATAAAATTAAGTAAAAAAAAAAATTATTATGTTATAAAAACATTGAAAAACAAAAAACCTGTAAAGGAAACGTCCTGGTCCTGTACTCCAAAAAAAAAACTTCTTCAAGTACTAAATGTAGGCTACACATCTCTTTCACCAATGTTATCTGTAATAATTGCAATGAAGCGAGGCCTTTCTATTTTCTTGACTGATAATCGTTTGCCTCGATTCTGATTCATTGTTTTAATAATGTTACTGCATAATTAAATTGTTTTTTTTAAAGAAAAACAGCAACTAATGCAAGAATACCATCCATTCAACTTATGTTTCTTCCATTCCTCCCACAATCTCCCATTCATTTTTATGGGACATTCTGTAAAGCTGTTCTTACAAAGCAACAGTAACCAAGAGGGGTGGAGCTTTCTGAATGGTTATTAACAATAGGCTTACAATATGAACAATGAAAACAATTCTGAATGATACAACAAGAGAATTTAATAAATTGCTTCATTACAAATTCATGCCCTTGTCACAATAAACAACAAAGCCATGAGATGTCAAGCACTGGGTACAATTTAGAGACACCACCCTAAAAAAAACACATCTGCAAATCTCAAGTAGTCTGTTTGCCTTGCAAGATAAGAGAAGATATAAGATGTGTCGAACCAGATAAACAGCGCTGCTGAGACAATATCTCTTTGGTATTTATGATACTGTGCCAATATACTACTTTCCCATTGTTTTACGCCCTGTAGAACATCTCTATTACCCTCCAATGGCCTGACACTTCTACGTAAAACATGAAAGATAACCTGAATTATCTCTGCAGTTCAATCAGGACAGATTTGGTACATTAGTTTTATCAATAAATTCATCAGATTGGGCTGTAGTGGTTTTTAATAACACTGCTGACAAATCCAGAGCAGGAGGTGTTTCATCATGGGAGGTGCTATTGGGAGCAGGAGGTGTTGAAGGAGTAACGGTCTTGATTTAATGTCATCCTATTCTGTGTTTCAGTTTACAACATTTATTAATTGTACAAGCACATGTATGGCTGAGAATTAAGCATATGCAAGCACTTTTGTCTTCTCACTCATAGCTCTGCTATGTGTGAACACAAGCAAACAGACAGAGATACACACATACATGCAAGCACCCAAAGATTTAGAGCAGGATATGTGTTGTGAATATGGGGCTTTTATGGTCACTTGCATGCAAGCAGCTTATTCTGAAAAGGCTAGCACTAAATCCTTTTAATGAGTGCAACATATGCCTACTGAATTCATAAAATAAGACTAGATTATATTTTAGCCAAAAATATTACCCTTTCCAGAAAGCATGCAAAGACCTCATGTTCACGCATCAAAACTATCAACAAGAGGCAAGGCAGCGCTGTCGAACAAAGGCTTGTGTCTCATCGTTGCAAACCAGGGATCAAATGATTTTGTGAAAGAGGAGAAATTCAGTCAATAGAAAATAAGAAAAAGGGGGACTCATGCCAAGAAATAAAGAACATAAGACACATTCACAAAAAAAGTGAAAATACATACATTTTTTGTGGCATGTAAAATGCAAAACCCAATCATCTGTGTTGCACCGCTCAGACCAATAAATGCATGGGATCTTACAGTACAGCCACAACACAGTCCTCCCACGGGAGTCTATTTCTCTCAATGTAGACACCACATATGTGTTTTTGGCTGCTGATAACAAGCTTGAGGAGGAGAGAAAAGGAGCTGATGAAGAGAAGGAGAGAGAAAGAGGAGGTGTAAGTGGGAGCAGGCTGAAGAGAAAGAGAGAGAGTGAGAGAAAGATAGAGTAGGGGGAAAAGGGAGGCAAGCATCTAATGATCCATCCTTCAGGCCTGCCACAGTGAGTGTGAAATATGGTGCCAAAGCCTCATACTTCATCCTCGGGCCTGGTGTCATTTTACAAGTCAGACAAGCTGGGTGAGTGGGCCGGCGAGGCAACGGCTGCACATGTGCAGTCATAATCACAGCATATATACACACACACACACACAAACACAAACAATCATATAAACAAAATCAAAGCCAACTTTTGACCTTACATTCAAGCGCAACATTGTTATATGGGAGTTTATGATTCCTATGGGAATGTTTGGTGCCAAGGAATCTGCGGCTCATTATTTTTATTTTGGAAACTAGTAAAAAAAAAATTATATTATTAAACTGCAGATGCCAATGTACATATGCATATATGTTTGCAGTTTACTATATATATATATATATATATATATATATATATATATATATATATATATATATATATATATAATTTGTATTTTTTTTAAACATTATTAATTTCTTGTTTTCCACTAATAATCATTAAAAAAAGATCAATCCAACATATATAAAACTGTATATTTTGGTTGGATAAATAACCCCCAAATTAAAATTCTGTCATTATTTACTCACTGTCATTCAAAACCTGTATGACTTTCTTTCTTCTGTGGAACACAAACAGAGATGTTAGGGAGAATTTAAGCCTCGGATGCAATGTAAGTGAATGGTGACTGAGAATAATATTCCTCTCCTTTTGTGTTTCAGTAAAAAAAGAAAGTCATATGGGTTTAGAACAACATGGCGTGTTTAAATGATAACAGGATTTTCATTTTTGGAAGAGCTATCCTTTAAGGCTTGTTCTCAGAGAATGTAAATTGAATATAAAATAATTAAGTCGGTTGGCACTGGCAGATTTTTCACTTAAACAAAGACTATTAAAAAATAAGTTTTAAACAATCTGACAGTGCCACAAGACAACATATACAAAATAAAGATGCTTTCTCTGAAATCAAGCCTTAGGGCCCTATTATAAGAGCACTAGCACTTAGCGCACCACTATACCATAAGTCATAAGTGCAAAGTCAGTGGGCATGGTCATGAAGTTTTGGTATTTTCGTGCAAGCATGTACTAAGTCTGGGCGCAATTGGGTTTGGCTAAATCGCATGCAATATGCTAATAGGCTGGATCAAGTGCAATTGCATTTAGAGGTTGTTCTCCAGTTATTGCAGCATCTGTGTCCTATTACTGTATATAGTCAATATTCCCTCAAGCACCAGCAATATAAATAAATAAAGCATATTCATACCAAGTTATTTGTGTATATGGACTGTATGCAAGGAATTAGAAGAATATAAATATGGACACACTCTTTTTATATATAATTTGGATGTATGTTCCGTTAAATTATAGGGAATGCGTGTTATTAATAATTTTCATCTACTTTAGAATTAGAGCTCTCATGGAAATTGGATAAGACATAGCACATGGTCGTTGCGCATAGTGCACAGTCTTTGTTGAAGCACTGCACTTTGTGCCTTCACGAAAAAAGAGCCCTTAAATCTTATTTTGACAAAATACAATGGGTTCAAAACAAGTTAAGCTCAATCTACAGCATTTGTGGCATAATGTTGGTAACCACAAAAGAACATTTAGACTTTGTTAAAAAAAAAAAGCATAATTAGAGGTTATAGTGAGGCTCTTACAATGGAAGTGAATGGGGCAAATTTTTGGAGGGTTTAAAGGCAGAAATGTAAAGCAATATTTTTTTTCAGTTAAGCAGTGGATATTTCATAGCTTATGTAAATCACTGATTCTTGAGATAAGGGACAAAACATAATTGTATCAAAGCACTTACGTTAATTCCTATGTTAATACTTGTGTATTATTTGAGCTTGTTGTTTAAATTGTCATTTACAGTGATTACAGGGCTTACAGTGTTACGTCATCATAGCATAGAAGCTGTAAAATTGGATGTAACATTACTCAGAAAAGGTTAGGAAGTGATTTTATCACACTAAAATAATTTTAACATGCATGTACTTTTGAAACATTGAGTATTTTAACATTTACAGATTGGGAAATTCACTTCCATTGTAAATGCCTTGTAAGGAGGGACAAGTCGAAGTACATTTTTATGGTAATCAACATTATGCCACAAATGCTGTTAATTTAGCTTAATTTAGGAATATTCCTATAGAGATATTTATATATTTTTACTGGAAAACAAAGATACACACAAAGACAAAGCATTATTTCAACTCATCTTTGCTTACAAGTGTGCCTCAAAAGCACAACTATAAAGTTTAAAGCAAAAACATCTATTTTGCTGAAAGTTAATTCACTGTAATCATGGTTTTATTTGAGATGATATGGACTTCCTTACAGTTCACCAATCCAAACAGCTGTTTAAAGATATGGAGGTTAGATTTTTCATGCCACTGTTATGCAATTACGAGGAGTTATATAGATCTAATGCAGAGTCTTAAGTCTTAACTGTTACAGACTGCACCCACTTTAAGGCTTGATTTAGCCTCACTGCAGTTTTGACACAAGATGGATGTTCAACGGGAGCAGCAGATCAATTTAACATTATCCTCGATTTGCAGTAATTGGATTGAGAAAACAATCCGTCATCCAGAATCAATTAAACAACAAGTGGGATATTTTGTGGGGGCCTCGTTCTCATCGACCTCTTCAAAATGAGCCAGTGACTAGTAGATTACGCACTACCCTTCATTCTCTTTCTCTCTCTCTCACTCATGCGTCTCCACATATCTCAACCACTGCCAATAGCCCGTGGCAGTGAAGACTAATCAAGATATACTGGCGATACGCAAATCTATCTGGCTTTTGACATTTATGCCACTGCCCGACACAGGGTGTTTGTGCTTTATGACACCTGTCTGTCCCTGCGTTTTCACAGTGTTGACATTATCTGCAAAATAAAATGTGATTTATTCTGGGTGATGCAAGAGTGTACTACATCGCCTTAAGGGGCCTCATAAGTATTACTGACTGTGGTCCTTGTACACTGTCGGACGCAATAGGAAAGCATGCCTGGAAAAGGGGTCACCCTGCAATCAGGTGAGCAGAGATTGAAAAGGTGATGTCACTCTTGCGAGTGTAACCTGTGGTCAAGAATCTATCAGAGTGCCCCAGGCTTAACTGATCTCTCTATCTATTCCTCTAGCTAAAACTGTGGAATAATGAGGATCAACTCAATTCAATACTGAGCGCTGCAAAGTGCTGTCATTATGTGAGATGTATTCCTGAAATTCTTTATATATCTTTATGCAAACACTGATAAAACCTCATTTGTATACCACAAGAGTTTGCTGGATCCCTCCATCAATTTTCTCTGTATCAAATATTTCATGAGACATTATCAAGCTTTGGAGCTCATAGTATGACTCAGACGTTGTAATGACACAATGAAAGCATGCAATCAAGTTAATGGAGAAGCTATTTTGTATGATGTTAGGTGAGCTGGAAACAAAAAGATAGAAAAAGACAAACAACATTCAAAGCTGACATGTCCTTGTGTACTGTTCATTGTCTGGCAGGTTTGGATGACTGTTGCTTTGATAAGTACAGCAACAGCAGGCAGGAAGCTTGTTGATTTATTACTTCAAAAAAAGGATAAAAGGAGGGAAAGAGGAGAGAAAGAAAGATCTCTCCTCTGAAGTCATCCTCCTCCTCCCTCAACCATGAGTGAGAAGTCTTGAGCCCCTGGGGTTGGACTTTGTTTGCCAAAAATAACTGTGTTGCTCAGATCAGGCAGAGCACTGGTCTAATCCAACTCTTGTAGTTCGGATGGAGAGGTGGGTGGGGGTGGTGGCACAGGAGAGTCCTATGTTCACACGAGACGGCAAACCACAGGAAAGACTATTTCACATCCATTAGAGCTGTTAACAAGTAAGCTGAGCTCGCATTACCATGATAAATAATTAAAGACAGTGATCAATCAACACGAGGAAAGAGTTTGATAGCCTATTGCAAGCCCCAAACTGTGCTGTTTTGAGAGGATGGTATTTCTCACAGCTCCCTGTCGATCTTAATTAGAGGCAGAGTCTGAGATGACAGATGAGCTCTGTTATAAAAAACTAGTGAGCTGCCTCATTGCCTACTGCCTAAATATGCTGCTGCCTTCTGAGGCAGCATCCTAAATGTCACGGTCGGTCGGTCGGTCTGTCTGTCTGTCTGTCTGTCTGTACAAACATATATTATCTATCTAGTTACTTAAGCATTTTTATCAGTACTTTTCAGTACTGAATTAAATAAGTTTACTACAAATTTCTCACTTTTATCAACATCTTGGATTATTTCCTCACAGTGCGTTCTTCATGAATAATACCTGCAATGCTACTTTTGAGATTGGCTTTAAAAAAAGGTATCTTTGGAATTAGCATAATAAAATGGCATATTTTAGGAACAGCCTATGATGCCTTAAAATGCTGCCTCCGTAAGCAGCTCACTAGGATTTTGGGACAGAGCAATGCTCTCTCCTTCTCTTGACTCTGTTCAGCAAAACAATGCAATTGTGTAAGAATCTGTTGTATTATAGAGACTCTTGATGTATGGTACAGCATCTTGTGTGTGAGAACGGCAGAGAGGAGAGTAGGTTTCCTAGGGAACATAAAATTTAAACAATGCACTCTGTTTCACCTGGGTATATTATTTCACATGTACGGTTTAGTATTGTCACTATGGAGATAGAAATTAACAATTTCATATATAGATATAATTAGATGTTGGAAGGGGGGTCCCCAAATATTTGTATTTTAGTAAAGATAATAATGATAAATACTATTTAGTTTACATTAAGTTAAGATATGGTCAATTTTGTGAATTATTTACAATAATCAAGGCTCTATAGTGCGAGTTAAAATTACTGCTTGCTAATGTAGAAAATTATTTTGAGAGCACAGGGCGAGTAACAGTTCATCTAATGCCCAAATTTATGAACTTATTATTGCAGCCTACCATCAGAATAAAACTTCCTAATGTATCTTCCCTCATATACCAAATACTTTTAAAAGAGGCGTGTTAGATATTTTTGCAAATGTGCGAATCCATAAAATGCACGATAACAGTATACAACATGTCAGTGTCCTCATCTAACTCAATGTGATAAGAAAAATCTTAGCCATAAATGAATAAAAAAAAAACTAAAAAAATAATGAAATGTCACTCTACCAATAACAGCCTCTTTGCACAACTGCGTGAGGATGACGGCCACCAAATTTATAGTATTCTGCTTCTAACGCAGGCGGTTGCATGGACAAGTGCTTGTGGGTTTCTGTTTTTGGATTCTCAATGGTCATAAAAATTCTATAATAGCATAACCACGCACTGCAAGACTGTAAAAACCTCTTAAAATGGCATACCTTGATGATGCTTTATAACGAGACCAACACGCATCTGCATGGCTCTGTATCAATATGCAATAGACCAGTAGAAATGTCAACCGCTAGAAATGGTCAAGTATCATGTCAATCGTGATTATGCAAAATCCGTGGCAATGCACGTTCCCAAAAATCATTGTATAATATTTAATTCCTCATGACCATCGATGATAGTGCTCTCTCTAGCATGCATATGAGCAAACACATAGCCCGCGAGGAGAGAGAGTGCGCACATTAATGGCAGTGATATACTGTATGTGTACACTTACAGTATATATAAGTAGATATAAAAAAACAGCATATACAGATGCGGAATTGCTTATTTGTGGTAGTTTATGTCATAAAATATATTAACATTGTATAACTTTCATGAATAACGCATTATGCATTATACAAAACTTAATAGACAGTTAACACTGAAACTACATTAATTTAGTTATGAACATGAAAGTTTGATTTGAAAGATTGTAATGTTTAAGAACTAAATACTAATCTGCTAAGAATTAGGCCTACCTACAGTATATATTTGTTAATGGCAAATTGAAGTATAAAGTGCCATCAATATATTATTATTTTATTAGTAGCTTAAGGAGATCCATCAGGACTGATGTAGTTTGGTGCTGTCTGTAAGGTTAATTTAAGAAATAATCATTTGAAAAGAGTTTTTCAGAGAAGACGTCCTTTGTCATGTATGAAGAATCTTTTGTTAATGAATTCTGTAATTATTTTTAATGCATTCATGCTCTCTTGTGATACATTACCAGTTGTATCAATCTGAACACCGACTGAGCCTCTGAATATCCACCACCCACCCTCTCCATTCCCCGTCCCAACTTAAAACCTCAAGGGGTGGGGACCCGCCATAAGACTGGAATCAATTCGGCAACTGGATGTAATAGCACCAAGGAGGCAGAAAGAAGTTACTTTCTTACTTATTTGTCATCTTATTTGTCAAAAAAAGGATAGTCAAACAATGAAAATCACTGGGACTCGGATTAAAATGTGTGTACACATACAAATCCCCACCTTGTCACAATAACAGGATTCTTCTTAGACAGAGGCAACAGCTGTCAGCAAACAGAGCTGTAGCAGTGTCTGTGGACAGATCTAAACCCTGCCGGCCCAGCCGGAGAGATAACCTATCAATGGTATAATCAAGAAATCAATCCAACCATCAGGACTGCATTCAGTCCCTCTCTGCAGTCTCCAGGCTAACAAATCAGCACAAAGACACACCTGTCAACCAATCAGACCAAGTGAATGGTACATATTGGGTAGAGGTCACTCATCAAACAATCAGCTATTAAGGCTCCAAATGTAGCAATCAGACTCCCAGGAGAGGGTAAACAAGTCAATTGTGACCAAGCAGGTCTCTCAGAGCACACCGCGTCCCACCTGTTAGAGATGTCATGCCAAAGTAACGGCAATCCAACTGTGTGCAAAATGTCAGCATGGGTGAGGAGGAAAGTTAATGAAGCTCTTTAAAAATGGTTCAAAAATGGAGAACAATAACAAGAATTGAACAAATATTCTTTGATTGGAAGACCAAAGCACTAAATTGTATTTAAATGCTGGCACTGAAACAGGATATGTTCACATTAGCTTGGTCTTATTTAGGACAACCTGCAATCAAAATTGTGTGAAACTTTACAGAATAATATAATATTGTTATATGTTGATATAACTAAACATATATTCATATATATATATATATATATATATATATATATATATATATATAAGAGGGCTGTCGATTTAACGCGTTAATTCAGTGCGATTAATTTGACAAGAAATAACGCTTTAAAATAATTAACGCAATTAATCGCACTGCCCCCGGACCATAATAGGGAAGATTCCTTAGACATGCAAGCTTGTAGTACCACCTGTTTACTCCAGAGGGCAGTAAGTGAAGTTTCATCTGTATGAGCAATGCGCAATTTATAAAGTGAAGAAAACAACATTCAGCAGACACACAACACAAACATGCGTTACATTCTTGCATTCAAAACACTTGGAGCGCAAATGCGAACTAAGGGATCTCAAGATGTGTTTAAAGATTGAGTATTAAACTCTATTTAACTTGACACAGTGACCTAATCATTTTATGTTTATGACACAACACACCTGAGACGCTACACAAGCATGTCTGACGCAGGTGTAAACTGACGGGCTCTTAAACATGCCCTCATAATATATCTCCAACTGATTGACAAATTCACTTGCGAAATGTATTGCTGTGAACTGTATGCCAATGATTGACTTATGATCAGTAATATGGTATAAACAATACATTGTATTCTAAAGTTGCTTTTTGTATTGTCTTATCAATGATTAACTCTTCTGCTACAGGAATGTAATGCATTTTAATTATCTGAATATTTTATACATACATACATACATAATTTTTAAATATTTAAAGATAACTCTGTATAATTATATATTAATATGTATAATCTTTATATATTGAATTATTGTTATATGAGCGGCTTTCTCAGCTACTATTTGTATATGCGATTAATTAATCAGGACACCATGTAATTAATTCGATTAAAAATTGTAATCAATCGACAGCCCTAATATATATATATATATATATATATATATATATATATATATATATATATATATATACACACTACCGTTCAAAAGTTTGGGGTCACCCAAACAATTTTGTGTTTTCCTGAAAAGTCACACTTATTCACCACCATACGTTGTGAAATGAATAGAAAATAGAGTCAAGACATTGACAAGGTTAGAAATAATGATTTGTATTTGAAATAAGATTTTTTTTACATCAAACTTTGCTTTCGTCAAAGAATCCTCCATTTGCAGCAATTACAGCATTGCAGACCTTTGGCATTCTAGCTGTTAATTTGTTGAGGTAATCTGGAGAAATTGCACCCCACGCTTCCAGAAGCAGCTCCCACAAGTTGGATTGGTTGGATGGGCACTTCTTGCGTACCATACAGTCAAGCTGCTCCCACAACAGCTCAATGGGGTTCAGATCTGGTGACTGCACTGGCCACTCCATTACCGATAGAATACCAGCTGCCTGCTTCTGCTCTAAATAGTTCTTGCACAATTTGGAGGTGTGTTTAGGGTCATTGTCCTGTTGTAGGATGAAATTGGCTCCAATCAAGCGCTGTCCACTGGGTATGGCATGGCGTTGCAAAATGGAGTGATAGCCTTCCTTATTCAGAATCCCTTTTACCCTGTACAAATCTCCCACCTTACCAGCACCAAAGCAACCCCAGACCATTATATTACCTCCACCATGCTTAACAGATGGCGTCAGGCATTCTTCCAGCATCTTTTCATTTGTTCTGCGTCTCACAAACGTTCTTCTTTGTGATCCAAACACCTCAAACTTGGATTCATCTGTCCACAACACTTTTTTCCAGTCTTCCTCTGTCCAATGTCTGTGTTCTTTTGCCCATCTTAATCTTTTTCTTTTATTGGCCAGTCTCAGATATGGCTTTTTCTTTGCCACTCTGCCCTGAAGCCCAGAATCCCGCAGCCGCCTCTTCACTGTACATGTTGACACTGGTGTTTTGCGGGTACTATTTAATGAAGATGCCAGTTGGGGACCTGTGAGGCGTCTGTTTCTCAAACTAGAGACTCTAATGTACTTATCTTCTTGCTCAGTTGTGCAACGCGGCCTCCCACTTCTTTTTCTACTCTGGTTAGAGCCTGTTTGTGCTGTCCTCTGAAGGGAGTAGTACACACCGTTGTAGGAAATCTTCAATTTCTTAGCAATGTCTCGCATGGAATAGCCTTCATTTCTAAGGACAAGAATAGACTGTCGAGTTTCAGATGAAAGTTCTCTTTTTCTGGCCATTTTGAGCGTTTAATTGACCACACAAATGTGATGCTCCAGAAACTCAATCTGCTCAAAGGAAGGTCAGTTTTGTAGCTTCTGTAACGACCTAAACTGTTTTCAGATGTGTGAACATGATTGCACAAGGGTTTTCTAATCATCAATTAGCCTTCTGAGCCAATGAGCAAACACATTGTACCATTAGAACACTGGAGTGATAGTTGCTGGAAATGGGCCTCTATACACCTATGTACATATTGCACCAAAAACCAGACATTTGCAGCTAGAATAGTCATTTACCACATTAGCAATGTATAGAGTGTATTTCTTCAAAGTTAAGACTAGTTTAAAGTTGTCTTCATTGAAAAGTACAGTGCTTTTCCTTCAAAAATAAGGACATTTCAATGTGACCCCAAACTTTTGAACGGTAGTGTATATATATATAAATATAATATAATTCATCAACTTGTTTTCAACTCTCAGTTATACAAAGTGTATTGCTTGTTGTACTACAATTTCAAAGACTACCAACATTGCTGATGAGGGTTAGATTTATCTCCTACCAAGCAAGGTGATGATGCAGGCCAGGATGGCAATGAGAGCACCGGTGCTGAGTCCAGCTGACAACATAAAGGCCTCAGTGCCGCATGACTGTGGAGTCCCATCAGAGTCACAGTCACACACTCTTATAGACAGTGTGTTAGTACTGCTGAGGGCAGGGGTGCCGCTGTCCACTATCAATACAGGTAGTCGATACATAGCCTGTCTCCTCCTCTGAAAACCACTCCGCTTAGTCAGGATAGAAGCTGTATTGTCTGGAGAGAAAGAGAGATATAAATGACTTATGTGGAGGTGATATCAGGTGAAATTGTGAAAATATGTAAAATGACTCTTATGAATAGGTTATAAAATGACACCTATGCTTTATCTTATTAGGAATAATAGCTGAGTTTCAAGGCTTTGCCAGAAAATCTTACTGTCTTAATGAAATCACGTACCTTTATTGTCTCTGAGGGTGAAGTTCATGTTTCCAGCTGTCTCTGCAGTGAGAGAGAAGAAGAAGCGATGTCCGCTCGGCGGTTCATCTCTATCCACTGCACTAATGGTTTCAATGACCTGAGACAGTGTCGAAGAAGGAATAAAAACAGAAAGATAAATATGGGTGTTATTACCTCACTCCAGACAAAACATTTCACAGATCTTTTGCTCAAAAACACTTTAGAGTCAGTTAAGTAGTGGATATTTCATAGCATATGCAAACCAATGATTCTTGAGATAAGGGACAAAACATGTCCTACATACAAAAGTCATCTTTACGTTAAAAAACAAGAAATTCATAATTATAAAAATATTGAAAATGTAAATCTAAAGAAAATGTGTATTCATTACTTATATATTTGTAAATAATTTCATGAGTTTTTTTAAAATGCGTGCTCTATACTTGAAAGCACATCCAATTTAACATGTCCTCAACAAGAGAACAGGGATTAAAAATGCAAAAAAAATCATAAATATAAGTATCAAATGAAAGGTAGGTATCTGTAAGATATCAAACAATACATAAAGTAAACTTTACATTATATTTTCCATAAAAAACTGCCTATCAAACTTGTCCTCACTTTGCGTCAACTCCGTCAGATGTTTTTGTTATCCTGAATAAATCAGACATTGTCATGATCAGCTAAAACTCTGAGGACTCCTTTCACATTACCTGCTCATGGTGGATGCAACAGTAGGACACATGGTCTGGTAAGTTTTATATTTTTTCACATGTTAAACAATGTTTAAGTCTCTGCAGTCACAGCTTCAACATGTCAACTCATTATGTCATTTTCATTATGATAATTTCTGTTAGAATTGTAGGAAATATTTTGGCTTTTTAATTTAGGTAATAGAGGCAGCTTTAACTGAGGAAAAAAACTAAATGTCTCCTGAGTACAACACAGAATTTTCAGAATAGTGTGAAAAAAGGAAAAAATATATAGAATGTATTTTATCACATACTGTAACTCCGGTACTGAACACCATTATTATATAACTAATGCAGAGCTCCAGACAGTGACTAAATTGTTTGTAAATGTGAATATAATAATTTAAATTGCAATTATATAAAAAATAATTGACTGCGACAATAATTTAAAATTTAGTTGCCGCTGGGTGACAGTCAGGTTGTGTGTGTTCATACGTGGTTTTGTCAGATATCATCTTGTAAGTTATTGTATAGATTTTTTGAGTGTGCACCAGTGTGTCTCACGGCACTTTTCTCTCATTCTGTTTCTGACGAACTTGCTGCACTGCACGCAACAACAAACCCAGCGCGAGAGAGTCCCAGGAGATCAGCAGAAAATACTCAAACCAACCCGTCTGGCATCAACAATCATCCATGCGATTTTATGCAGTGCATAAAATCATGCAGATATGGGTCAAAAGCTTCAGATAAAGTTCACATCAACCATCAGAATGGGGAAAATTGTGATCTCAATCATTTGGACCATGGCATGATTGTTGGTGCCAGTCGGGCTGGTTTGAGTATTTCAGATGCTGCTGATCTCCTGGGATTTTCACACACAACAGTCTCTAGAATTTACTCAGAATGGTGCCAAAAACATCCAGTAAGCAGCATTTCTGTGGACGAAAATGCCTTGTTGATGAGAGAGGTCAAAAGAGAATGGTCAGACTGGTTCGAACAGACAAAGTCTACAGTAACATAGACAACTGCTCTGTACAATTGTGGTGTGAACAATAGGGTTGGCACTGTTTTGGTGACATGAGGGGGACCTATACAATGTTAGGTAGGTGGTTTTAATGTTGCTGATCGGCGTATGAGATCAAGCTTTTGACACTTAGGAGAGTTGAGGGACTTGTATACAACGATTACACAAGGTGCAAACATTCATTGATGCTCAATAAGACAACACACTACAATATGCATACTATACTTTATGTAATTATCTGTAATGTAGATTCTGAAGGGTAGCACTAACTAACAAAAATATATCTCTTATATTTGTATAAATTATGAAAGGGGTGTGAATATTTATGAGACAAAAGGGAATGCAAACTTATCTTCTCAAATATGAATACTGTTTATTAAACCTCCTATTAATGGGTTATCAGCTGTCTAACTGTTCTTCAGCTTTCTATCTTGTTTCTGAGACATTCCCCATCTGTCGCTCACTTCGACGTCGTGTCGAAGAAGCGACACTAGGGGTCCACTTTAAATCACGCCATGTGCTGAGCCATGTACGTGTACTGCTGACACAGGAGCGGGCAGGCATTTCACGTGCACAAGCGACCAACTGTGTTTCAGACTGCAAGTACCCTTCCCCAATGCCCCAAAAGAGTCGTCGGAATCCTTCTGGTTACCCTAGAGGGGAACAAGGCAACGCTTGCCAACCTGGGAACGGGCCAAGCCTGACTGGGCCTCTTTTCTCTCTATGTTTCTCGGCATAGAGCAAGAGCAGCCGGGGCCCTTATACGTATCGAGGGAAGGGGGTCTTACCCAGTTTCCTATTCTTTCAGGGGGAAAAGACCCTGCGGAGGCCACACCTGCCTGAAAGGGGAGGTAAAGGTGGTGAAATACATCACATGGCCTCTTCGGTCACATGTGGGAAAGAATAACGTGATGGTAGATCCAGCCTCGAGGAGGGGAGAGTTGCTACAACACGGCGACGGAGGGCAGCGAAAACTGCCTAAGGGAGACGCGGGTCAGCTCGTAAGGTGACCGTACCACAGAAATACACACTGGAGGAGTCCGCGTAGGAGGCCTGACCTGTGGAGCACCTATTCCAGTACAGGGTAGCCTAGGGTACCCGTAGTGGACTGGGTCAGCAAGTTCATACGTTGAACAGCGGACCCAAAAGGACTAGGGAGGAATCGACCAGGGAGCGGCTCGAAGGGGGATCTCTGAAGACCGGTGAGGACCACCGAAAGATCCCAGGAGGGGAACAGGCTTGGCCGGGAGGGATTTAACATCCAGAACCTGATAATTAAGTCATGCTTACCCAGAGACTTGCTATCTACTGGGTCATGGTGAGCTGCAATAGCAGTATCATACACCTTTAAGGTGGAAGGGGACAGCCTCCCTTCCAACTTCTCCTGTAGGAACAAGAGCACTGACCTAACTGCGCACCTCTGTGGGTCTTCAGCCCGGGAAGGGCGTAAAATTGCCTGGTAGAGGGGGCTCTGGCTCTGGCTTGGTTGATCGTGGCTACGACCCTAGGTGGTAGACCAGCTAGATCTTCTGCGTCCCGTCCAGGGGCCAGACATGGAGGTTCCAAAGGTCTGGGTGCGGATGCCAGAGCGTGACCCGTCCCTGAGTAAGAAGGCCTTTCCTCAGGAGAATTCGCCAGGGAGGGGCTGTCGCGAGGAGTACGAGGTCCGAGAACCAGGCCCGGGTGGGCCAATAATGAGCCACAAGGGTGAATTGTTCTTCGTCCTCCCTGACCTTGCACAGCACCTGTGCAAGAAGGCTCACTGGGGGAAATGCGTACTTGTGCTGTCCCGCAGGCTAGCTGTGTGTCAGTGAGTCTGCCCCGAGGGGAGCCTCTGAGTGGGCATACCACAGCGGGCAGTGGGAGGTCTCTCGGGAGGCAAACAGGTCTACCTGGGCCTTGCCGAACCGTTCCCAAATCAGCTGGACCGACTGGGGGTGAAGCCTCCACTCTCCGCCGGGCAAGCGTTGTTGTGACAGCGCGTCCGCTATCACATTGAATTTGCTGGGGATGTGAGTGGCGCACAGCGACTTGAAGGAGGAGACGACAGGTGAGTCGTGATATGTGGTGGGAGCGTACGCTGCCTTGATGAATTATGTACACTACCGCGGTGGTGCTGTCTGACCTGACCAGGACATGTTTGTCTCGAACTAACAGAAGAAACTTCCGCAGGGCAAAGAGGAAAGTCAACAACTCCAGGCAGTTGATGTGCCAGTGCAGTGGGGCCCCTTTCCAATGGCCTGCTACTGTGTGCCCATTGCACACGGCGCCCCAACACGATCTGGAGGCGTTGTTCGTAACCAAGACGCATCGGGACACCTGCTGTAAGGGCAGTCCTGCCCGAAGAAAACAGATGTCTATCCAGGGTTTGAGTGTTTGGCGGCAAGCGGGGGTGATCGTCACATGGTGCGTGCCGCGGCACCATGCTCGTCTCGGGACTCGAGTCTGAAACCAGCGCTGAAGCGGTCTCTCATGTATCAACCACAATGGCGCGACTGCCGCGGAGGATGCCATGTGCCCCAGGAACCTCTGGAAAAGTTTTAAGGGGACCGTTGTGCCGGGCCTGAAAGCAGCGAGGCACCTCAACACAGACTGTGCATGCTCGTTGGTGAGATGTGCTGACATTGAGACAGAGTCTAACTCCATGTCGAGAAAAGAGATGCTCTGAACCGGGGTGAGCTTGCTCTTTTCCCAGTTGACCTGAAGCCCCAGAAGGCTGAGGTGCCTGAGCACCTGGTCTCTGTGAACGCATAGTAACTCTTGTGAGTGGGCCAGAATGAGCTAATCATTGAGGTAATTGAGTATGCGGATGCCGGCTTCTCGGAGCGAGGCAAGAGCTGCCTCTGCGACTTTCGTGAAGACACGAGGGGACAGAGACATGCCGAGGGGAGGACTTTGTACTGACTTTGAACACGAACCGTAAGAAGGGTCGTGTCGAGGCAAAATTGAGACGTGGAAGTACGCGTCCTTCAGGTCTACCGCTGCAAACCAATCTAGATGTCGAACACAGGTTAAGATGTGTTTCTGCATGAGCATTTTGAACAGGAGTTTGTGCAACGCTTGGTTGAAAACTCGCAAGTCCAAGATTGGTCGTAAGCCACCGCCTTTCTTGGGTACGATGAAGTAAGGGATGTAGAAACCCTTCTTCATCTCGGTTGCAGGGACGGGCTCTTTGAGTAAAAGAGTGGCGATTTCCACGCGCAGAGACTTGGCATGTTCACTGTGTACTGTGGAAAAGCGGACACCAGTGAAGGAGGGCAGAGGCCTGGCAAACTAAATTGCGTAACCGAGTCGGATGGTCCGGGCCAGCCAGCAAGACGGGTTGGGAAGCGAGAGCCACACGTCCAAACTCTGCGCTAGAGGCACCAAGGGGATGATTATTTTCGATATACCCGGCGGGGCTTCGCAGTGGGGCGGGTTAGACTGAGGAGGTGCTCCAGGGTAGGCGCCGTCGGAACCGGCCGGCCGGGGAACAGTCGTGGAGATGTGAGAACGGCATTTGCGGGCCAGGTGACCCAGAGAAAAATGAAATAGCTCTTTTATTGAGAATGTGGGTACCACAGCCCCGGGGAGGTGCGGCAAATGAAAATTGAAAAAAGATTCTCCTCCCGGCCCTCCACCGGGGGACGGAGTGGTCTTTCCATCTCTGGAGCTAACATCTTGGTCCCTGGGTCGAATATCTCAGGAGCGCCTGGGAGCCTTACGGGTCCTCGAGGGGGTCCGGGAGATGGGGGGGCGTCTGCTTCTTGCGGTATGCAAGACGCTGGGGCTGAGAGCTGGGCCCGGATTGAGGCAGAGCAGGGTGTTTCTTGGCTGCAGGAGGATGCCCTCAGAGGGCAGACGGGGCAGGGCCCGTGGCAGCAGTCTTGCGGTGGGGCAGGATATGAGATGTTGCATGTCGCATGTCATGCATGTCGACCAGGTTCAGCCACAGATGATGTTCCTGGACCACAAGCGTGGCCATCGCCTGCCCGAGTGTCTGCGCTGTGACCTTCATGGCCCTGAGGGCGAGGTCGGTCGCTGAGCGCAGTTCCTGCAACACGTTTGGATCAGGGCTACCCTTGTGCAGATCCTTGAGCGCCTTGTCCTGGTGGACTTGCAGGATGACCATGGCATGCAGAGCAGAAGCGGCCTGTCTAGCGGTGCTGTAGGCTTTGGCAGTAAGCAATTAATTCGTCCTGCAGGCCTTGGAAGGGAGCACAGGGCGACCCCGCCAGGTGGTAGGGTTTCCGAGGCATAAATGGAGCGCAACAGCCCTATACACCTGGGGAATCGGAGTATACTCGTGGGCCGCTCTGCCGTCGAGGGTAGTGAGAGCAGATGAGCAGGGCTTGTGACGAATGGAGAGGGGGGGCTCTCCACGAAGATGTCAGCTCATCATGCACCTCCGGGAAAAAAGCGGTGCGCAGACCCCAGGAACCAGTAATCCAACCGCGATGGCTGTGGGGAGGACGGACGGTTCCAGTCCAACCCCATGCTGGTGGCGGCCCGGGCAAGCATGTCGGACATCTGCACGTCAGCCTCAACCTAGGCGTGCTGGCCCGAAGGCGGCAGCCCAGGGGAGGTATCAGCGTCAGACGCCGCGCTCACCGGGTGGCGGGTGGTCCGAGGGGGCGTGCCTGGCGGAACTGCACCCGCTGCCCTCCCCAAATCGCCATTGCCAGCCACATCATCCTCAATCCCTTGGGAAGAAGGAGCGACGCGGGTGCTTTCTATTGAAAGCAAGCCGCGACCGCAACGTTGCCATGGTCATGCCCTCGCAGTGAGAGCAGTGTTCAATTCAATTAGTGTTTATTAAATTAGTGTTTACTAATTCAATTAGTGTTTATTAGTGTTTATATATATTTATACCCGTATCTAGTGTATGTGTATTCTACATTGTGTGTATTGTGTACATTTGTTATGTAAATTGTTGTGTAAGTATGTGTACATTTGTTATGTAAATTGTTTTGTGTAAATATGTTGTTTATTGTAAAGTGGTTTATGTCTCGTCACTGTCATGACTGCTATGTTACTCGGAACTGCACACAAGAATTTCACCTACTGTTGCACTCGTGTACACAGTAGTGTGACAATAAAGTGATTTGATTTGATTTGATTTGAACCATCCAAAAACGCTGCTTCGGTGTGATCGCTGCCCAGAAACACGAGACAACGCCTGTGGCCGTCTGAAGCGGAGAGCACTCTACCGCATCCAGGAACTACACAGGGGCGGAATGGCATCTTTAAAAAGTGTAATGCTCTTTCAGAAAATAAACTCTTTTACAGAGAAAATCACTCTTTTAAATGTAACTCTTTCAGTTCTCTGCGCTGTCGAAGCGCCCAGGGGCAAACTGCACTGCCGTGCAGAGAAGGAGAAAGCCGCTGAAGTGCGCCGTAGCTCCAACAGCAGACAGAGCGTCAGAGGAACAGAAGCAGGAATCTGGTGTGTAACTCGCAGCTGGTACACGACGTCAAAGTGATACACGATACATGGCTGCATACACGACCATCGACACAACGTCGAAGTGAGCGACAGATGGGGAAATACATTTTCAGAAAAAAAAGTGTTTTTATAAAAGCCTGTTCCCTTGTTTGGTTCATTAGCTGAGATCTTTGTCTTCAAATATCTTAATTTCAAATTAATTTAGTATAAATAAAATAAATAAACTAAGATTTAAAACATGTTTTGACACTTATCTCAAGAATCAGGGAAACGAATAATATTAGTTACTCTAATATTAAGCAATACTGAACAAGAGTGCTGTTGTAATGAACATCAGTATGGCTGTAATTCTGCCATAGATATAAGGCCACTGTAATTTACGTTTCAGACAAAATTTTAATTTTAATATTTTTTCTAAATCAACAAAAATGTCTGCAAAAGAAGCCAAAAGTATCAAGCAAGCAACACACAGACAGCCCAAAGACATACGTAGTGATATGAACAGTGAAACATGTTACAGGGTAGTCCAGTGTAGATACAGAGAAATCATAGATTGCTGTCATGAATAAATGCAATTAATTCTCACATGTTAATATTATATAAATACAGGTGCTGGTCATATAATTAGAATATCATCAAAAAGTTGATTTATTTCAGTAATTCCATTCAAAAAGTGAAACTTGGATATTATATTCATTCATTACACACAGACTGATATATTTCAAATGTTTATTTCATTTAATTGTGATGATTAAAACTGACAACTAATGAAAATCCCAAATTCAGTATCTCCGAAAATTTGAATATTACAAAAAAAGGATTTTTAGAAATGTTGGCCAACTGAAAAGTATGAACATGAAAAGTATGAGCATGTACAGCACTCAATACTTAGTTGGGGCTCCTTTTGCCTGAATTACTGCAGCAATGCGGCGTGGCACGGAGTCGATCAGTCTGTGGCACTGCTCAGGTGTTATGAGAGCCCAGGTTGCTCTGATAGTGGCCTTCAGCTCTTCTGCATTGTTGGGTCTGGCGTATCACATCTTCCTCTTCACAATACTCCATAGACTTTCTATAGGGTTAAGGTCAGGCGAGTTTGCTGGCCAATTAAGAACAGGGATACCATGGTCCTTAAACCAGGTACTGGTAGCTTTGGCACTTGTGCAGGTGCCAAGTCCTGTTGGAATATGAAATCTGCATCTCCATAAAATTGGTCAGCAGCAGGAAGCATGAAGTGCTCTAAAACTTCCTGGTAGACGGCTGTGTTGACCTTGGACCTCAGAAAACACAGTGGACCAACACCAGCAGATGACATGGCACCCCAAACCATCACTGACTGTGGAAACTTTACACTGGACTTCAAGCAACGTGGATTCTGTGCCTCTCCTCTCTTCCTCCAGACTCTGGGACCTTGACTTCCAAAGGAAATGCAAAATTTACTTTCATCAGAGAACATAACTTTGGACCACTCAGCAGCAGTCCAGTCCTTTTTGTCTTTAGCCCAGGCGAGACGCTTCTGACGTCTTGTTCAAGAGTGGCTTGACACAAGGAATGTGACAGCTGAAACCCATGTCTTGCATACGTCTGTGCGTGGTGGCACTGACTCCAGCTGCAGTCCACTCTTTGTGAATCTCCCCCACATTTTTGAATGGGTTTTGTTTCACAATCCTCTCCAGGGTGCGGTTATCCCTATAGCTTGTACACTTTTTTCTACCACATCTTTTTCTTCCCTTCGCCTCTCTATTAATGTGCTTGGACACAGAGCTCTGTGAACAGCCAGCCTCTTTAGCAATGACCTTTTGTCTCTTGCCCTCCTTGTGCAAGATGTCAATGGTCGTCTTTTGGACAGCTGTCAAGTCAGCTGTCTTCCCCATGATTGTGTAGCCCACAGAACTAGACTGAGAGACCATTTAAAGGCCTTTGCAGGTGTTTCGAGTTAATTAGCTGATTAGAGAGTGGCACCAGGTGTCTTCAATATTGAACCTTTTCACAATATTCAGATTTTCTGAGATACTGATTTTGGGGTTTTCATTAGTTGTCATTTATAATCATCAAAATTAAAAGGAATGAATACTTGAAATATATCAGTCTGTGTGAAATGAATGTATACATTATACAAGTTTCACTTTTTGAATGGAATTACTGAAATAAATCAACTTTTTGATGATATTCTAATTATATGACCAGCACCTGTATATATATACCACATATACTGAGGACTGGAGCAAACTTTTTTATAATATGGAACAAACTTTAGCTATCAACTGAATTCAAGGTGGTATACACATTTCACAATGTCATATTTCACATTAATTCTAAATCGTGCTGCAAACAACATCATGATGTCATATTTCACATTAATTCTAAATCGTGTTGCAAACAACATCATGAGGATAGACTGCCAGTAAGCTAACACTTATAAGGTACCCAGGGATTTAGCGAAGTAGAGGGCCATCCCAGTGTTAAAGCTGGACCGAAACCCCCAAAGCGTGGCAAATTGCTATGATTTACAGATGAATATCAGGGTGAACCATCAGGTGGTACACTATGAAGATTTTCCTGACACACTGTTGTAGCCAATCTGTGGGCTTTGGCTGGGTTAAATACTGTGTGCACAGCTCTTCCCTTGTGTGAGACTGCAGTCAGCATAAACCCAATCTGCTAGAAAATCTCCTAAAACCCTATGCACAGGTCAAGCAGCCGAGCCACAGCTATCAGGCTCTGTATATCCATATATATTCCTTGTTCACTGGAGGAATTTGACCTTGTACAATCCAACAGCTTTTCAGAGCTTTAATTCTCCACTCAGTTATTATATTTAACGCCACCCCCTACTTACGCTAAGTGATTATTTGGCAATAGGAACTATGAAGGATTTATCTTTTATCTGTAAATATTTTTGAAATAGTAAAACACCATGCTATTAAAAACCCTCCTGCTTAAATGACACACACAGTGCAGGATGTTCCCTCCACACTGAGCGCTGATTACTGTAAACTGTGACAAAATTAATTACAGATAGTCCATTAAGGCAAACACAAAGTGTATTGATAAAATCAATGAGGCAATGGGTTCATTTAAAATGAATAAGAACTCTTTGCCAAGGCAGAGTACCTAAGGTTTTAAAGAAAACCTGATTTTGCATTTACCGACCATGGAGACATGGAGAAGCAAGTCATTTTCAGTGTATTAACCTTATACACCCAAAACCATTTTAACTTTAAATGGTTTTGGGGGGTATGAGGTTTAACAAACATTAGCAAAATTCATGAAATGTCAACCTGACACATAAATACTTTTTTTTTTTACATTTTATTTATGTATCTGGTTGATATTTTATGATTTTTACTAATGTTTATAAGAACTTATTCCAAACAAAATTTCTACTTTATAATACGCTCCAACCATTTCAAACTATTACATTACATTACTCTCTCAAAGACCCCAGGTTTGAAATATGAATAAATGCAATGGATTTAGACTTGCTAACATACTCTGACATTCCTGAAATTTATGTATGCTGATTTGTTTTACTGTATTTTTCTAGAATGTGTTTATGCCAGGCTCAAACTGACCCAAAACTGTTTACATTTTAACATTAAAATTTGTATACATGAAAGTGCAAACTTACTTTCTTATCAAATAGAGGTTTAAGCTTCAAAAATATATGTGTACTGAGTTTTGATCAGGTGAGAGGAAAATATAAGAATTTAAGAACAAACTAATGGTTAATTTAAAATGTTAAAATTATTTTTCACTTACTGTACACCACTGGGGACTCTTAAGACTCCTACCATAAAAACAGTAGTCAAACTCAACAAAACATGAGTTTTAAAAATCACAAAATATCCCTTATGAAGGCAAGAAGTTAAAAATATGGGTGATTTTAGTCCTTTCTCCAGCATGTGAAATTGGCTGAGGGAAAGGAATATCGCTCATAGAGAGTACAGGGGAAGTCTTCACTATAGTGAGACCGCCTGTGGAGAGTCAGCAGTCACGCGCACTCTAAAGCATCGGTCTGTCAGCCCATCACTGCTGACCATGTTTCTGAGGCATAAAGAGAAAAGTCGGAATATAGATGACCTTAAAGAGATAAAAAAAAAAAACCCTGGGCAAACACTCGCTCCTCATAATCTAATCGGCTAAATCACCTGTAACAAATCATCTGGCTCATTTAGAGACTGCAGTTTCCATTCATATTAAGGTTCTATTATATTCCGAAAGTCATATTAGGAACAAAAGAGAAACCAAGGGCACTGAGGAAAGAGCTGTAAGCTGGAAACGGAAGGTGAAGATATGCGTTTGGTGTGACCCCATTACAGGCACTTGTTGGATGGGGATCTGGGGGCCTCTTTCAACAAGCCATCTGTTTTAGACTCGGATGCAATGATGAGGAAAGTTACCTCTATCTCATCTCATATCATCCCATATCACCCCTTTCTATGGCAGCTGAGCATTACATTACTGTAGTGTGTGTAGTGTTCTATAGACTCCTCATTATCCAGCCTATTATAAGAGTACTTATCAAATAAATAAATAAATGGACATGAAACATTGATTTGAGATTAAATTATATGATATTATTACCTTACTTGTACAGATCACAGTGATCTGAGAAGCATAAAAGATGAATCGCAATACCTGGATGAGTAGTTTTAATCCCTTGATGTGCGGTTGTTACTCAGATATATCAGACCGATAGATGGCGCTATTAACTAATTAGAATAGAGTATTCCAAAATACCGTGTAATAAACATATTTAAATTATATCAGTGAACACTTTAACTTTGGCAGCCCTAAAAATACTTCTGTTAAAATAAAAACACAAAATATACTGTAAAACTAATACTAAACTGACATTAGGAAACACTGATGAAACTAAAACTAACAATCAAAAGTGAGCACTAATGAAAAAGAAACTAAACTAAAAAGACCAGTTTAATGAAAGAGAAATAAAAACTACATTAATCCTGTAAGAGTTAGTCACTACAAGAACTCCTAAAGGGAAAATATTTTGTACTTAAAAAAACCTTTTTGTAGTGAGTGTTTTTGATTATCATGGGTCAGGAAATGAGCAAAGCGGATCTGGATCTGATTCAACATTGTTGTTTTTTTTTTGTTTTTGCACTTTTAATCTTCTACTAAACTATGGTCTACCAATACGTTGAGGAAAAATGAAAATAAACCTGGTTGGAGAAAGCAAAACAATTTCATTTGAACTCAAAACCTGAATTAGCTGGTTCTGAACAGGTTTCCCATGCAACTACATGCAACAATTCATTCTTTCTCCAGGCAATTCTGAGGAGTTCATTCAAATTCAAGAGCTCTATATAGCCTCTTTCAGAAGGGGCTGGCTTCTTGATGGCGCAGGTGTGAAACTAAATATACAAATGTGCAGATGAGGTGTATGAAAACAACAAAGTGGAGATACACTTGTAGATAACAATGTGACAACAGGCACACACGCTTGCTGGAAAATAACCAATTTTGCTTCAACCGCAAATAGGCGAAAGGCAGTCACGGCTATTTTGCAAGGCATTGAAGTGACAAAGAACGTAAAAGTGTCATCACTGTTTGTTGATGATATTGCATCTCACAGCATACACTGGATCTGACCAAAATTCCTTGTCTAATGGCACTCAGAACAACTCTTTCAAAGGTTTTGACTTTCAGATTCGGCCTCATGGCTATCACCAAAACCACTCAAGAATATCTGAGAGTGGTCGCAGGTACAGGGGTTTATGGATAAAGGACAGAGTCATATAGAGAGATCTGTGTTATCAAGAATGCCATGTGACTATCACTGCTGCATCACTCAAGAGGTCCCATGGTTAAAGATTTTTCACTTGGGAAACTTAAATGAGTATGAAAACATACAGGAGCTTTCATCTCAATTCAAAAAAGCAGAGGCTGATCCACTGTTCCTCTGAGAGACGGCAAAGTAATTTAGCCTTTATATGAGCGAGAGCTGTCCAAAACACATACAGAATGTTCTTGGGGGACTTAAGTAATACATTTCAAGGCTGAGATCATAGCATTTGTGAAGAAAACCCACCAGCACCTTTTCACTAAGGAAAAACAAACATGATTCTGTTACTTTAGGGACACAGGAGGCCATGCCTAATTGTTATGGCTCAGACAATGATGCCACTACAGGGGATTGTATCTTTCACACAGTGGACCCTGTAGCCTTGTTTTGTTCTCTCTCTGTTGAGAGCTCTTGTGGGAGAGATTGTTTTATTAAGAAAAAGGAAAACATCTTTCATTATCCATTCATTGCTCCCAGAATTACTGATTAGATCAAGTCAGTTTCTGATACACAAATAATAATATTGTAACATAATGAGTTGGAGTTTCAAACGCCTCTGCCAATGCATAACTATTAATTCTCCACTAAATACACACCTGCTGTCAAACATGTAAATTAACTGATTACAGTCACCAAGTAGGGTTCCAGCTACTGCACACCAGATTCAATTTGATTTAAGAGAGTACACTGTAGAAAATTCTATACTGCAATTGTTGTTTTTAAGAGCCATTTCTACCTGATCCAGTCCTTAATATATTCTGGTCGATTCAGTGATCTTAAATATAATTTTTTCTTTGAATAAAAAAACAATTAATTTAGATGTTACCACTGAAAAACATTTTTGGGTTAACATTTGTCTTTAAGTGTATATTATCCATAAAAAATCTATGAGCAATGACAATTAAATCAATTCTAATAATTGCTGATAAGATAAAACTCTACTTATTTTCCAATTTTTAGAGGGTTGTATTGCAGTAGATGCTCTCTAAAGTCTGGATTACATTACACAACATTAACACCGATTTTAGCCCATGCTAGTCGGCTCTAGTCAGCACATTTTGGGCCGGTTGGAGTTGACAGAATCAAGTAGCATATAATGGGGATTTATATATGATATCTGGAAATAAAGCATGGCAATGGAGAATAAAATAGCAAAGTCTTCCTCGGCTCCCATGTTTGTTATTTACACAAGTGTCCCAGGAAAATTACGTTGCTGTGGAGAAAGCTGCTTACTGACCGAGCCGCATGTATCCGGGTGTAAAGAGTACACCGCTTATGCAGTGCATGTAAACCAGAACGCTGTCGCAATAACCCGCTTTAACCCGCAATAAGTAATTTTCTGGTGTCTATGTAAATGTAGTCAATGTCCAAAGAAAAAAATCTTCAAAAGTATTTATTAAGATGCCAAAAGGTGCAAAAAGAGCTAAAGTGCTCAGTGCAAGAACAAAAAGTTTTACATTTACATCGTCATCAGTGTCCAAGTTAAAGCAACACACCTGATCCCATTTATAGCTCAGAGTAGGCTAGTCAGAGCAGAGCTGACAATAAGGAAACCTAGAATTGAATGATGCTCTGGACTCAAATGTGAAGTCATATGGAGAACACCCTGTGGAAAACAAGCCTACGGGGCCATGAAGCTCAAGAAATGGAAATGGTGAACAAACACTCAGTGGAGCTCCGTGATGAAGGAAAAGATAACTTGTGGCAAGAATTAAGAATTAGTGCCTCTTACAAAGTTGATGACACAAGTTAAGGGGAGTGTGTGTGTATCCATGTCAGTTTGTAATTGGATTGATTTGACAGTCGTGTAGTCCCAGTTATTTCAACATGATCTCATGAATTTGACATGTTGCTTCCAAATGTTCATGTACCTTGAAATCAATCCCATCTCTCGAATAACTGACAAGCAGCATCCCCCATCAGACATTTTTTTCCATCAACTCAAACAAGTCTATCTTTCTCTTTGGTGTTACCAACAGTACGTTGAATCTCTGAGACAGGCTTGGAAACCAGAAAGTAATCACATTCACACAAACAATAGGAAATGTGATTCTGAGGTTATATTTTCACACTACAATCAGATTTTTACTCCACTGGCGGTTAGGTTTAGGGTAAGGATTTGGGTTAGTGAGTACAGTTAATAAAGTGAATTACTGTTAACTTTGTAACATAATTTAAAACTAAAAATATAACTTGCTTTTGGCACCACCATGTTGACATTTTACTTAACAACATTTCTAGCTTCGGCCACTGAGGCAGGTGTTTGAATTGAAATTTTAGCAGCAGAAATTCCTGTATCAGTCTGGTCGTTTGGTCTGTATTGCCCAGTTTCTGTTTGTGTGATACAGTGTGTGTGATACCTAGTATAATCTATAATCTGTTTATAAAAAAAGTTGTGAAGTGTGATCCAACATTAAGTGTAAAGTGCATCGAGTTGAATAGAATGTTCACGCTCTGACATTACACAGAACTTTCTAGATCATTTGGTGTATCATGAAACAAAATTAGACAGTGGCTTTTATCATTTCCATTAGAACAACAAAGGTCCATAATGTTTCCTCCATGCTTTTATAGCGATGTGCCATTTGTTATGCCCTTTCCACTACATTCATCTAAGTAATGACATTCTGACAAACATTCGAATATGAATGTGACAGAGAATGTGGCTTGTTGCTGACTCTAAAATGAGGATGTGTTTTTGTGTGCTCTGCAATTGGCTGCTGCAATTGGCCGATGCAGGACCTCACATTTGGCTACATGACACAATGCCATGCTCCCCAACAAACCAATTTCATGCCACAGTCACCTCTGTCTCATTTGCATTGGTGTAAAGCTTTTTCCACATGAGCACACACTGTTTTGATCCCCTGATTAGAGTGATCTGCAGCAGAGAGCCACAAGAATCCCGTTGTTATCGTTTTGTCCATCTGTGTATCTCTCTCTGCTCTTTACTGGCTATGCTTCAGTACCAAATCCCACATTCTTTCTGTTTGAGTTTCTAATGAAGGATGTGAATTATATACATCTATAATCATCAGTGAAATCATAAATTGAATATTTTATTATTGCATGCTCTTGGGCTTACTGTGTATGATTCATTGGTTCATGTTATTTTCAAAAAAATGTTTGTCTTCACAATCTTTAATCAAAATTTAATAACTTGTTCTTCCACTGAAAAGACTGGGTTATTGGATAGTGTTAACTAATAGTCATATTTTGTTTTTAGCAAACTCACATTCAGGTCTAACTCCACTTTGGTATGTAACAACCACTTTTCATGATAAAATAAAGACACTGACCAACATTTTTTTCTCGTTGAATATCCTGTTTCACTCTGAAATATCTAATGTGCTTCACGTGGTAAAATCAAAATTAACTGGTTTGATTTGTGTCAAAAAGATTATTTAACATGTCTGAATCAACTTGAATAATCAACAGTATTAATGAACACCAGCAAAACTAATTTTAAGCATTAGATCAGGTACAGTAAATATATCTACTTTAGGTAACTGTTGCAGGTTTCCACTTTTTACAGTGCATGGGTGCACAATGCAGTACATAATAGATATTCTCATTTATTAGATATGCTCCACAATAATAATGGATAATTCATTTCTGCAGTATCAGAGAAGCTGAACTATGAATATATAATTATTGTTTATTGCACTCAATGGGTATGAAATCACATTTTATATATATCATTTTTGTTAAAGAGTTTGTCGCAATACCTTTCCTGGTCCAGCGCTTTCACACAGGAATGTTTCATACTCTATGGCAAAGACTGGTGCATTGTCATTAATGTCCATCACTGTGATAAGAGCCATGCCTTTCCCCACCTGTGAAGGATCCACTGAAATCAAAGAGAGACAATGCCCATGAATGAACAGGATAATACACACTTAAATATAATGACACATTAGCAGGGCCAGACAGAATCTTCAAAATCTACATTATTCAGATGATAGAGTTACATTACATGGGATAGTTCAGACCAAAATTGCAAAATATGTTAGCGCTCAGTCACTGCTAACTTTTAATACATCTCCACTCCAACGCAAGTGGCATTATATGGACCAAAAGAGCTGAGAAATTCTTCTAAAAATCTTCATTTCATTTCAGCAGATGAAGGAAAGTCATACACATCTGGGATGACACAAAGGTGAGTAAATGAGGGAATATTAATTTTTAGGTGAACTATTCCATTAAGCCTGAAGCATACTACAGTGTATGCAAGTGTGTGAATGCAGATGCTTCTAGCAATGCAAGCTTGATTTTGTGCATTGGTGTGCTCCAAAATAAGTCAGACCACATTACATAACACATCGCAAATATGTGTTGCATTCTCAGTGTTGCCGCAAGGGGCACTATAACAGACATTAGTGTGAACTGTCCGCTTCTACAGTAAGTTTTCTCTTTCAAGCCGACTACTGTCATGACAGAGCAACAGTGTAAAGAGAATAATGTTGAACAATTAAGCTTAAGTCAAAACATTTATAGCAAGATAGTTTTAAATCAGAGATTTTTAAAGGTCACTATATCATCCCCTTCAGTATTGAGGTTTGTTACTATCACAGTAAAGCAAAAAGACAAGTTAAGTACAGAATGTTCAACCAGGCTGTCCATTGATCATGCTCATGTCCGCTTACATTTACTTGCAAAAAGTGCGTTTCAGGCCTTGTGAATTTCTTTCTTCAATGGAACACAATAAGAGATGTTAAGTAGAATGTTAGCCTTAATCACCATTGAATTTCACAGTACTGAAAAAAAAAATGCAACGAAAGTGAAAGATGACTGAGACTAACATTATGCATAACATCTGCATTTATGCTTTATGTAATGATGAAATAAAGGGTGAACTATCCCTTTAACCAACCAGGTTTAATAAAAACTCTTGCAAGCTGTTCTGTCATGTTGATCTCAGGGTAATTTTGGCACCAATGATGATTTTGAGAGCATTGAAGAGGACAAAATGTGGTCATGGTCTTCAGCCAAATGAGTTGATGGAGAGCAAAAATAAATCAATTCTGCAGGTGTGAACACAGTGGAAACAGACCGGAAATGTGCTGGCTCATTCCAAGTTGATTTTCAATGAAAATACTGTGATTTATTGTATGTACCAAACTAGCTTGCCTCTTTACATGGCTAGCACAATTCAGCCTAATGGTCAACTAAATAAAGTTCAGGTTTAAGGAAAACGCATATCCTAATAAAACTGTGCTAGTAAATATACTGTATGTCTCCCGCCTCCTAGTATCTTCAGCTCAAGATATTTCAGTAGTTTGCAAGTTAATGTAACCCTGCTTAGAGGATAGTGTAAACGTGTGTGGCTTGCTGTCCTGGGCAAAGGGCTCGAGGCTTGACCTGAGCTTGAATACCCCCCAAGAGATGCCAGCAAAACGGGACAGCAAGCTGTTGTCTACGGATCCTTGTGTTTGAGATGAGATCAAATATATTCCAAAGTCTCTTGTGCCTCCCAAAGGAATTTAAAAAAACGAGTTGCATGACTTATCTTGTGTGAGATGGGCAGATGTGCCAAAGAAGATAGACTCGAGGGGGGCTGCTAGCTGAGGCAGCTTCACGCTAGAGTCCACATCGGGGGATAGGAAATTGGGATGTGTAGGATAAGAGGAGATTGGAGAATGAACTTAGGTTAAAGCAATGAAGGGTCAGTGGTGGTATCGGACGCAGTGAAATGTGTTGGAGGGATCGTTACACCTTAACGATAGGGCAGGGTCACCCCGGACATTGACCTTAAGTCGATGGGTCGAACAGTGCAAGTCCCTTAGGAGAAGACTCAGCAACCACTCGAGCAGGCAAGCCCAGCCGCGGCCGAATGGGAATGGCCTTCACTGCATTCAATGGGAGGGTCATCCCGAGCCGCGAACGAGGGAGCCCATGATACAAATGAACGTGAATGTTTTATGCTGCGTTCAGATAGGGAATCACTTACAGCAAATCAAACGGGGAGAGCCCTTGGCATAATTGTGTTGGAGGGGTCTGCAAAGCCCTACCATGGGGGTCACCCCATGGTCTTGTAGGATCGCTCCAAATGGAGGCGAACTTGCCCCTCCCCCCATAATATTTATAGTTCTGGGGGCCCATAATATAAATAAACATTAGTTAGCTTGCGCGGATTCGAATCGGGAGAACCCCCTGTTGTACTTTGGAAGGGAGAGCCCTTTTAGGCGGGCCTGTCCAGCAATATGAGACGGGGGTCGCCCGGGCTGGAGAGTCACTTAAACGGTGGGTCCGGCCTGGTAGTTTGACAAGGATAAGGCATGCGTCCCCCTGATCTTGAATTAGTTGTGGTTAGCTAATGAGAGCTTGTTAAGCATTTTGATCTAAAGATGGTTGGTATGAATGCAGGTAATGTAAGCGTCGGCCAACAGCCTTGTAAACAAATTTGATGCTTGGGCAGGTCTTTTTGAGCTGTGGTGGTTGAGGTGCCGATGCGGAAGGAATGGCGTGAATATAGTTTTTCTGAGATGCCGGATTTAATCAGAATATATTTGAGATGTTTTTGGAACCAGAATCGGGAAACTGCTTGGTTTTTGTTGTCTACGAAGAGTGGTTCAAGAGGGTTTTTGAATTGTGCACCTCTGTAGTGGAGGCAAAGTGCTAGTGATTGAAAGGGCTGGATGAGAGTGGGCAGGTTGAAAATGAAAATTGGATGCCCTCTTTTCATCTGATCTGATTTACTCATGATCTATGATATGGAGATCCAAAATGGTGGGATTGATTCTTGGGTAAAATTTTTAGTTCTGAACATCAGAGGAAACTGAAGAATGTGGGAATGAACATTGCATCTAGAGTTTTTGAGGTGTATGGAGATATGTAGCCCTGGCAGAGGGTATTTGAACATCAGATGAGAAGGTCGATGATGAGGGGTAGCCTAGTATCGGTTCTGATGGTTTGGGATTGTGAATGCCCTTGATGAGGAGTGAGATCTGGGGATGGATTACTGTGGGGGAATTTTTTCCAAAAATTAATTTGTTGAAGAAATTATGCCATTTAGGTACCCTTTAATAGTATTGAGGTGAAGGTTTTTGGTTTTGTTGAGTTGTGAGGTGAGGTGAAAGAGAGTAAATACGGAGCAAATTGTCATTTAGGTGGAGATCTTTGAAGCATTTCCAAGCTGTCGGATATGTTTCTAGGGTTTGGGGGGAATGGGTTGAAGAATGAAGTCCTGGGGGACATGGAGAAGGAGTATGAGGGTGATTTCAAGGGTAATTTCAAGGAATTTCAATTCTGAACGGGAGGAACTGGGATTGGTGTTGGGTTTGCTTCAAGGGCCAAGGCTCTGGATCTCTGAAAGGAAAAATGAGAAGAGTCAGCAATGTGGTTTTTTGAGCCTGGAATGTGTTCTCCTTTAATTATGGTTAGGTGAAAAGGGATTTGGGATGAAGTTTGCTTGCGGAGGTGACCTCATGCAGGAAGTGGAGAAGTAGGGGTTCTCCAGCGGAGGCAGCATCACAATTGGCTCTAGTGGTCCATGGATAGGAAGGGGTAGAAGGATGGATGTTGGCAGTGAAAATAGGTTGCGTGGAAAAACGAAGGCATCTGGAACATATGTGAGGCAATGTCAGTATATGTGCTTGCATAGCATTTGTGATATGAATGGGCTGAATCCTTGGGCACGTGACCGTACAACGTTCAATGGGAGAGCATATGATTAGTGTGAGAATGTTTATGCTGAATTTTACTGAGCTCGTTTGAAGCTGCGAGTGGCTGGACCTGCAGGCGTGGGCCAGCACAGCATTCGATGGTAGGATGAACGGGATGAATCATCGAGCGCGGACTCACGCGGCATTTAACAGGAAGAGCCCATGTTTTTATATGAAAGGTTTACACTGCAAATAAGAAAAAACTCACTCTGAATTGAGCATAGCATTCCACATAAGGGCATATGGTAGGCTATGTTCGAATGAGACTGACTGATGCTAGGTGGGTGATGGTTCAGTGAGAGTTTGTCGTATGGCCCTAAAGACTCCAGATTGCAGATTGCAGCACTTGAACAGTGTATTAGCACTGTTGCAATGTGGTAGCATGTTTGGTCGCACAGCCCAAAAGATGACGCAGTTGCAGCGTTTGGACAGCGCATTGCACTGTTTGCAGTGTAGTGGGAGGTTTAGTCGAACGGCCCGAAAGACGCAGCAGTTGCGGCACCTGGACAACAGATTTGTACTTCTTAGTGATGTGTTGAACCAATAGAAAACATGGTAATGTGGTAAACGTAGAAACTGCGGATGCCTGAACATAATTGTTTGCTAGATTAAATATCGGGAACATAAGTGAAACAATGTCAGGAAACATGCTTGCTTGTGCTTATGAACAATGTAACTTAAAGTTAGTTAGTCATGAAATTAGAAGTCACTTGAAACTGAATGCCCAGATGAATACTGTAGTCTGATGTTTGTTAACTTAAGTGTCTGGTTTGGAGCTCTGTTGATAGTTTCCAATGTAATGCGATTCATAAGGATTTCACAAGTCTATATTATTGGCACAGGTGACTTGTCTCGTTTTGACGAGAATATATGAAATAGTAGGAATTTGTGCCTGAGAGCTGGATTTAATAGATACTCTAAGAGCACTGTTTGCAATAGAAGTGAAATAAAGCGACTTATAAAGATGACTTATATTGGAGTTTAAAGCAAGGTGCCAAGCTGAATTATTCCCATCGATTTAAACCGGTTACTTTAAACTTGGGTGGATCTTAAAATTATGAAAGATTGTTGAATGCTTTTAAAATCATGCAGCAATTAATTTGTATGTTCAAGCTTGTAAAAAAAAAGTTTATACTCCAATGATTCGGGCAAAAGTAGAGAAGACTGTCTGTAAAAAATAAAATAATAGATTGATTACCAACTTGAAGCTTTTGTCCTGATGGGAGGAGGGAAAGTGATGTTATAGTGAAGAGATGAGTCGAGCCAAGCTCGTTGAGAACGAGGCGAGCTCAAATGCTGCGAGGCGGGACGAGTTCACAAAATGATTATGAATGAGTTGGGACTTGCCGCATGATCCGCCTCTTGCAGAGCCGAATGTCTGTTCAGACAGAGTCACTGTGTATAATTGCATTGTGCTGTAGAATGGTCAGAGCAAGTGCTGCCGGCAGCGACCTGGAGCTAAAATATCTGCTTTGGTTTTAAAAGAAGTTGTAGAGTATCGGTCGATTGGAAGGATTTCGCTGTTGTATGATTGCCCCTGTTTTCCGAATGGAATTAATTGCACTCCAAGTGGCACACTGAAGAGAGAACAATCATGATATTCATGTTAGAAGATGATGAACAGAATCACTGAATGGATCACGCCCTAAACGAGCTGCATGGCGAGGTAATGAGGATGACAGGAATCACCTGTGCCGGAGAACCAGATTGAAACGCTGGGGAGCGTTGGAATGATGATTTAATTATATAGTTAATCTTTGTTTCCCTCATGTTCAAATGAAGCTGTAATAGAACTCTAGTGGCATGAAGCCGGAGCAGCGCCCGTTCACGCAGGCTGGATTACACCGGCTGGATGGATCGCTCCAGGTGTAAAGTTTAGATAAGAGATCGAATGAGCAGTCGTAGAGAGCTGTTTGGCATGTATACAGTGCATAATGGAGCATAGAAAGAAAGACATAGTAAAAATATAACACTTAATGTGGTAGCTGTTAATACTGCAAAAAACAAATGAGCTGCTATGTCAGCTTCTGTTGAATAATGAGATAGTTTGGATGGAGCTGTTCTGATGAAAGTGAATGCTTTACAGCAAAGTTGCATCTGATGATCAGTCACTTGCATTGGTCTGTTCATGGGCAAAGGCCGGGGCAGAAGGCCTGTAAGACTTAACAGCATGTACAGAGGTAAATGGCTGTTTATATATGCTTCCTCTAGTGATGTGATTGATCGGATTAAATGACCTTGCTCCTCCTGAACCTAGATTATAAAACTCCATATAGAGCCCATCTGACACTGTGCTCTACACACCTGCAGGAAACATGCTGAGTTGCAGCCAGTGCTTGGTTTGAGCTTATTCATCTATTAATTTGACTTTTTAGAGGATGCGGGATCGGAAAAGAACCCAGGCAGCCTGCCATCGCTGGATTTGTATCATAACTGGCTTTACAATGCTCTAAACAATAAAATGGATGATAAGTTACCTCAGAGTTGATGGCACGGACAGTAACTATAAGGTCACATACAAGTGATGCCTCTGGGCATAGACTCATAATTCGCCATGTTAAGTGCAGTCACAAATATATTAGCTTGTAAATTATTGACCAGAAAAAGAGATTATGGCACACAGTGCCAACTTTATCCTGAATGCCCCTTTCAAATATTGCTGCCCTCAGAATCTAAAGTATCCATTTTCCAAAATTGAGATTTCCTCCCTTATGATTTTCTGAGCCATTAAGACCTTACCTAACATTGCTTGAAGACAAATGACTTTGAATAGACTTTTTGGGTTCCAGCAAGCCTCATTTTTATGAATAAATAGAAGAGGACATTTCAATATTCTCTGCCAAGACCCATTTGAGAGACCATGAGTGCCACTGACAATGACTGATTGTCTTTGGAGGGGAAACTGCAAACATTGGTTAAGTGTGTCCACATTTATGAATATGGGTTAAAAATGTAACCTCTGATGGATATTATTCCCTTTCATCACTCAAGTCAATATGGTTATGGCTGTCTGTGCAAAGTGAAGGTCATGGTGAAAATCAGAAGCAAAACTTTGCTAGGTGAGGAGGAAGCTTCCATTCTCACCCTCAGCTACAATCAGGACAAGACTCGATCAAACTACACAAATTGTTGAGGTGACAGTGGACAGCGGTCACCTCCATGGCCCAGCATCTGTTCGAAGCCTGGCCAGAGCACTTACACAGATTGAACACTTACGCTATATCAGCTGTACAGCTGTAGCTCCCTGATCGTGTGTTTGAGTTTCAGTAGGGAGCAGCACAACACATGCTCATAGCAAATGGTTTGAAAAATATTGATCACTTCACAGCAGTGCTAACTGTAAGCCAGGTAAAGTCTGCTACCATCAAGATAATTATATTAATTTGGAAATTACTGGGAAGTCCTGCATTTTGATTTGCATTTCATCCTAGTAGAAATTTGGATTGCAAAAATTGAAATGCTGCTGCTCAAATACAAATATTATATTTGAAAGTAAAAATGAGTCGACTGTCTTTCAATAAAAAGACTGTCTGAAGGCTCAATCATGAAGGATAAATCAAGCTGTGGCAGTTTCTGTAACGAACATACCATGTTCGATGAAAAAAAAGAGCACTTACATGAAAAAGTCTTACATAAGTAAAACCCAAACCTCTTTCATATACCATATTTTGCATCTCATTTTTTTGTTTCAGCCAAGAAAGACAATTATTGTTGAAGTAACCTTCAAAGATTTCAAAGAGACTTTCAGATCTTCAGATAACAGAAATGGAATAAAATAGTTCCATCATTTTATAAATGACTTGATTGGGAGTTCACTTACAGCTTTCAATAGCCAGGATGGTGATGTTGTGTATGGCATTGGCCTCTCTGTCTAATGGTTTAGCTGTGCTGATGACCCCTGATGCTGCCTCTATGTTGAAAAATCGCTCCAAGTCAGTGTTTCTGTCTATTGAATACCTGTGGAAAGGTGCGAAAAAATCAGAACAATTGTGAATTTCAAGCGTTCACTTTTAATGAGTCTTATGGATATGCCCTAATGCCATAGGTCTAAGAGGGAATCCCCATCAGAAATAATTTTCTAGGAGCCCTAAGGCACAGAACAAGTCAATTTTGAACATTTCTTTTTAGCAAAATAACATCTGAACCAACCAATCATTTATAGCCAACATTTACTTCCACTCCTGTATAAACTAAGGAAATAATAAAATACAATCATAATGGCATTCATGACTTGCATATGTTTATCTTAATGTAACACACCATAATCAAACTACTTCATAAAAGGTGAAAGCAATAAAAAAAGATGTTCAGTTTTAAATTAGGCAATTAGGATTGAGGCTTCAATGAAAAAAATGTTGTAGTCTTCCTGATCACCATATACAATTATTTTCTTAAATAGTATTTTTGTCTTGTTTTCCACTAAAATATATGAACAATTCCAGAAACATGCGTAAAACAAGATTAATGTATCCATAAAACAAGATAAATCCTTAAATATCCTTTTTTAATATCCTTAAAATTACAGAGATAAGCATCCATCTAACTATCTAATATAATAAGACCTTTTTCAGAGAATACACATTAAAGTACACAGTAAAAAGTAGTTACCTGCAATTGTTACCTTAAAGAGCCATTTCTACCAGATCTAACCCTTAAAATTTGTTTTGCTGGTGTATCCTAATGTATTCAGGTTCATTCAGAGACATTAAATAATATGTTTAACATGAATAATACCAATTAATTTAGATCTTACTACATGAAGCAAATGCTGATGTCAAAAAATATGTCTGACATGAATAAAACCTATCAATTTAGATATTAATACATGAAGCACATTTTCAGGTAACCAGTAATTTTATTTATTTATTTTTTAGTGATTTCTTTTAGATTTTTGTGTAAGTGTAGATTTATCCTTAAATTGAGAAAAAGAATTCAATTTGTCAGTGAGGTTGGAAAAATCAATATCTTGCACAATTTTGCAAAAAGTAATTAAATGTAACTTTATTTTAAGGATGTATGTACAGTACATAGGGTCATATTATATTATATTATATTATATTATTAGTGCTGTCAATCGATTAAAACTTTTAATCGAATTAAATGTGTGATATAGCGATTCATTATTCAAATGAATCACAATTAATCGCATATATCAATATTTGCTTGGATGGCCCCCAAATTATAACAATTTAAAATATTTTTAAAATATAACAAATTAAATAATCATAAATACAATATATTAACTCTAAAAATCATGTGATTAATCAAGAATAAATATTTTAATAAACTGACATTATATTATAAACAATATCACACAAGCAAAAGTGCAATATGGCCCAACATCAGCACTGCTCTGATTCAGCCACAGGCACGAGGTTGCCAGCTGAGTGCTGTAGGTAATCACAGCAGTGCTGATGTAGGGCCATATTGCATGATTTTGAATATGATATTGCTTATATACAACAGTTCAAGGAACAAGTCAACTTTAAAAATGATGAAAAATGTCTTTCAGAAGACAAAAAGTCAGTCAGAATTTGCCCCCAGACATACGGGTATAAAGGGAAGCAGGGCAGTGAATGCCAGTCAGGATTTTGCACTGAGGAGCCAAAAGGATGAAGCATGGCCATTTACAGTGCTAGGTCTAGTGTCGTGGCAGGAGGGACACAACATCTCATTCCCTCCCTTGGGGAACGGAGGTTACAATAGAAACCAAGACGTTCCCCTTCTGTCACTCTCTCGACGTTGTGTCGAAGGAAGTGACACAAGGAGTCCATATAACTGACATAACACTGACCGCGTTACGTGACTGTCGGAACAGGGGCAAAGCAGGCTATTGCGTGTTAGAGGCACCTGTACCGAGTGCACGTAGCCCTCCCCAACGCCCCCTCAATGAGTTTTAGCATACCCAACTTAGGCTTTCCCGCACCCCTGAGGGAGAAAAAGGTGTTCCATGCTAGCATGGCAGCAAGCCCAGCAGTCGCGGCCTTCTCTCTCACTATGTCTCTCACATAGGATGTAAAGTGGCTGGGGCCCAACCTAAGTCGGGGAAGGCGGTCTTTCCCCGGGGGGAGCAAGAGAGCCTGTCGGGCGCAGCAGATGTCCTGAGGCTAGCGGTGCTGAGAGAAGACTCGAAGCATTAACCCTGCTCTGCGCACCCGGCAGGGGGTGACTTAGAGACTGAGGAAGAGGCCTAAGGAGGCATGGGTGCGCCGAGAGGGGGACCGTACCGCGGAAAACACATCATGGGGAGTTAGCCTGAAGAGGGAACTATTCCTGTGGAGCCCGATCCCAGTACAGAGCCCTGAGACTCGTACTGGGTCTAGCCGTGAGTTGCTCTGCTGAATTCGCGGGCCAGAAGGCTAGGGAGGAAAAACATCCAGGCAGCGTCACTCAGTGGCTGACCTGGGACAGAAGGCGCACTGGATCACTTTGGTGAAGGGCGCAAGATACAAGCGGAACACCTGGTCAGTTGTGCCACGTTACCGAGTTCTACTGGCTCGGACCTGACAAAACACGGGACGAGACCTACTCAATCCTTAGATTGTAAAATCTGGCAAAGGTATTTGGTGTTGCCCAGCCCACTGCTCTGCAGATGTCTGCTAGGGAGGTGCCGTAGCTCAGTGCCCATGAGGACGCCACACTTCTAGTAGATTGTGCTCGGACCTGCAGGGGAACGGGCACGCCCTGGGCGTGATAGGCTAAGGCAATAGCATCAACGACCCAGTGGGCTAGCCTCTGTTTGGAGACGGCGTTCCCTTTCCGCTGTCCACCAAAGCAGACAAAGAGCTGCTCAGAACATCTAAAGCTCTGCATGCGGTCCACATAGGTACACAAAGCATGCACCAGACATGGCAAGGAAAGGGCTGGGTCTGCCTCCTCCCAAAGCAGCGCTTTCAGGTTCACGACCTGGTGCCTGAAAGGGGTCGTAGGAACCTTGGGCACGTAGCCCGGTTGGGGTCTCAGGATAACGTGAGAAAGCACCGGACCGAACTCCAGGCAGGTGTCGCTGACAGAGAACGCTTGCAGGTCTCCAACCCTCTTGATTGAGGCTAACGCAATCAGGAGGGCCGTCTTCAGGGAGAGGGCCTTGAGCTCAACTAAATCAAGCGGCTCAAACGGGGGTCTCTGAAAGCCCGGGAGGACCACTGAGATATCCCAAGAGGGAAACAGGCTAGGCCGGGGAGGATTCACTCTCCAGGCACATTTCAGGAACCTGATAATCAAGTCGTGCTTACCAAGGGACTTGCCATCTACTGCGTCATGGTGGGCTGCGATAGCATCTACATACACCTTCAAGGTGGAGGGGGACAGTCTCCCCTCCAGTCTCTCCTGCAGGAATAGAAGCACTGACCGAACTGCACATCTCTGTGGGTCTTCGGCTCGGGAAGAACACCAGTTCGCGAACAAGCGCCACTTCAGTGTGTAAAGTTGCCTGGTTGAGGGAGCTCTGGCTTGATTGATCGTGTCTACGACAGCTAGTGGTAGATCTACTAGATCTTCCGCATCCCATCCAGGGGCCAGATGTGAAGATTCCAGAGGTCTGGGTGCGGATGCCAGAGGATGCCCCATCCCTGAGAAAGAAGGTCCTTAGGGGGATTTTCCAGGGAGGGTCCCGAAAACCAGGTGCGGGTGGGCCAATAGGGGGCCACCAAGATGACCTGTTCCTCTTCCTCCCTGATCTTGCACAGCACCGATGCAAGAAGGCTCACTGGGGGAAATGCATACTTGCGCAGCCCCGGGGCCAGCTGTGTGCCAGCGCGTCTGTCCAGAGGGAAGCATCCATCAGAGAATACCAGAGCGGGCAATGGGAGTTGTCTTGGGAGGCAAAGAGGTCTACTTGTGCCTTGCCGAATTGGTCCCAAATGAGCTGGACCACCTGGGGGTGGAGCCTCCACTCTCCACTGGGCGAAACCTGTCGCAACAGCGCATCCGCCGTCATGTTGCGGTTGCCAGGGATGTCAGTGGCGAGCAGCGACTTGAGTCACAAATGACTCAAAAGGAGGAGATGTGACATATGACAAGAGCGCACGCCGCCTTGGCGATTTATGTACGCTACCGTCGCGGTGCCGTCTAAGCGGATCAGAACGTGCTTGGCTGGGATTAGTGAAATAAACCTCCGCAGGGCAAGAATGACAGCCATCAACTCTAGACAGTTGATGTGCCAACGCTGCTGGGGTCCTTTCCAGGTACCAACGGCAGCGGTTTCTTTTCTTTTACAACTGGTGATTCCCCGGAGGTTTGCCGTTTGAATGATCCATGGTAAATTTTTCTTGTTCATTGTGACAACAAAATTTCAGCTTAACGCTACTCCCACACCATACACACACTACAGTAGCCAGAGCTTATTTTCTCTGTGTACGGAAATGACAGAAAACATGCAAGGGTGAATTACTTATGAATGCAATTTTCTGTTAAATCTGTCCTGATAGCTCTATAGTATAAATAATTATTATAGGTTTATCAAAGTGTATGGTTTGGAAAATTTATTTTTGTTGCATACTCTTATTAATGTCATTTGGTTATTTTTAACAAAAAAAAATTGCATAGGATGGCTTTATATTATAATAATATTATTATATTATATTATATTATATTATATTATATTTAGGGCTGTCAATCGATTAAAATTTTTAATCGAATTAATTACATGGTGTACCAATTAATTAATCGCGATTAATCACATATACATATATATTTGTTGAGAAAGCCCCTCATATAACAATAATTCAATATATAAAGATTATATATATTAATATCAGTATATAATTATACATAGTTATCTTTAAATATTTAAAAATTATATATATATATATATATATATATATATATATATATATATATATATATATATATATATATATAAAATACAAAATATTCTGATAATTAAAATGCATTACATTCTTGTGGCAGAAGAGTTAATCATTGATAAGACAATACAAAAAGCAGCTTTAGAATACAATGTATTGTTTACTACCATATTATTGATCATAAGTCAATCATTGGCATACAGTTCACAGCAATCCATTTCACAAGTGAATTTGTCAATCAGTTGGAGATTTATTATGAGGGCTGTTTTAAGATCCTGTCAATTTACACCTGCTTCAAACATGCTTGTGTAGCGTCTCGGGTGTGTTGTGTCATAAACATAAAATGTTTAGGTCACTGTGTCAAGTTAAATATAGTTTAATACTCAATCTTTAAACACATCTTGAGATCCCTTAGTTCGCATTTGCACTCCTTCAAGTGTTTTGAACGCAAGAACGTAACGCATGTTTGTGTTGTGTGTCACTGTTGTTGTTTTCTTCACTTTATAAATTGCGTGTTGCTCATAGAGCTGAAATTTCACTTACTGCCTTCTGGAGTAAACAGGTGGTACTACAAGCTTGCATGTCTAAGGAATCTTCCCTATTATGGTCCGGGGGCAGTGCGATTAATTGCGTTAATTATTTTAACACGTAATTTCTTATCAAATTAATCGCATTGAATTAACACATTAAATCGACAGCCCTAATTACATTATAAGTGCTGTCAATCAAACTTATATTACATCTTTATTATTAAATTGTAATAATATTATTATATTATTTTTTTGCTGTAAAGATTGTGATTTAATCTTGCCTTCATAAAAACATTGTAACTATGGTGTAATACAGTGTGTAGAGCCATTCCACCTGGCAATGCCTTACCTAATGGGACTATTGGTTGTGTCAGGGTCCAGAGCAGAGACAGTTCCTATGATGGTTCCCACTTTAGCTGCTTCAGAAACCCCCATTTTAATGAGCGGAGAGGAGAAAATGGGAGGCTCATCTACATTTTCCACAGTCAGCCTCACCATCGCCGTATCACTGAACGGTCCTTGAGACAAGAACTGTGGGTCTATGTTCCTGTTGGATGCCTCAATTTTCAGAGTGTAGCTTGACTTAGTCTCAAAGTCGAGATTCTGAGGTAAAGAGCACAAAAGGAAGGGGAGATATGACAAAAAGTGCTGAACAGTTAGTTTTGAATTAATAAACAAGGGCATGGTTTCTTGTAGGCAGCCAGACAAGTCAAAACAAAGTTCACACTTGAAATCTAGCCATGTGATGTTTGTACACATTTAATGCACCCAAGAACCCTTGATCCTCTTCTCTTAGCTCTCATATTTCATTTAAGTATTGCTATTGATTGACAGGACAGAATAGAATAGTGTTAAATCAGCACATTGATTTTAAGACAGAGATACATGATGCCGAAAATGTCTTGTGGAATACTTTCTCATATAGTCATTTATCACTCCTGTCTGCTGTAATTTGCAGTGCACTGAAAAAAACCTTCCGTGCCTACTTCATATCACTGACAATACATAACTTCCCTGAGGGGGCAACCAAGCCAGATCCAGCTTTAATGTACATTTAGCTATGGATGTAAAATGAGAAGTCGAAGTTGGTTTATTGTAAATTCTATCCTACATATTAGGGGAAGAAACAATATGTAGTTTCCCTGGAAACCACATATCAATTATTTAACACTGTTTGCAAAACTGAGAGTTCAGACTCTAAATTATGATTGGATGAGCCACAATGTGCATTACAGTGATTTTATTAGCATAAATGCTTAGACGGGAAGTTTATTGGTTTTATTTATTGATAGCCCACTCAAAAAAAGACAATTCTGTCATCATTTAATCACCCCAATGTTGTTCCAAACCTGTATGAGTTTTAACACAAAAGAAGATGTCAGGCAGAATATTAGCCTTAGTCACCATTCACTTTCATTGCATGTCTTTTCCATTTAATGTAAGCATATGGTGACTGAGGCTAAAGTTCTGCTTAATATCTAATTTTTTGTGTTCCACAGAAGAAAGCAACTTGAGGGCAAGCAAATGATGGCAACATTTTCAGGATGAACTATCCTTTTGACATAAAACAATTCAGTATCATGTCACAAATTACAATACAGTGTAAGACTAAATACCTAATAAAAACTTTGAGAGTTGAAATGATATGTTGTCACGAGTATACCACTGAATATTGCAATAAAGTTAAAACAGCTGCACATGAAATGCTCACTGGTTGGATGTTTTGGTGGGGGGCGTAATGTGGGTTGAGTGGCTTGATAGCCTGTGGGAAGGGACTGTTCTCAAGTCCAGTGGTTTAGAAGTGTATGTTCCTAAGCCTTCTCCCAAAAGGAAGAGGGGCAAAAAAAAGCTTAAGGCCAAAGCACTGTCCTTCATGCTGTTATTGACTTTCTTTATACACTGCTTGGGGGAAGTCACATGCTGAGCACTCTTCACTGCAGGGGCTTCCAGTCTGAGGAAGAGCAGTTTCCAAACACTGTTGATTTCCTGAAGTCAACAATTATTTATTTTGTTTTGTTGACATTAAGAGATGGTTCTTGACTCCACACCATTTTCTGGGTCTCTCATCTCCTCTCTGCATGCTCTCTCAACATTGTTGTTGATGAGCCTTAACACTGTGGTGTCATTAGTAAAATTTATGATATGGTTGCAGGGATGCCTAGCAATCAAGTTCAGAGTCAACAACATGAACAATAGAGGGCTGAGAACACATCCCTTTAGGACCCTGGTAGTCAGGGTGACAGTTTAGGAGGTCCAGTCACAGATCCTGACTGCCTGAGTTTTTTTTGTCAGGATGTCTAGGACCAAGCTGCAGAGGTAGGTAGTAACATGCTACATTTACTCCATTACATTTACTTGAGTAATTTAAAAATAAATAAATAAATAATAATAAAAAAATACTCTTAGATAAAAAGATAATAAAAAAAGATACTTTTAGAGTAGGGTTTGAAGTGGGTACTTTTTACTCTCACTCAAATAAATTTCTAATGACATATACAATGGGTGGAGTTCCTGTCATTACATTACTGGGTTTAATTTTAATTCATGTGTAATTTATTGAGAGATTATTGAATGGGACTTTTACGACAGTGACATTTTTAACTCTGCGGCAATATATCAGTACACTTTGTCCCATCCTGCATGTCATAAGCAGTATTTACGCATTCAGCATGCACCCTCGGAGGTGTACTGGAAACTATCACAGCTACTTCAGGCTGATTAAATGTATAAATATATGTAAACATCCATGTGAAGTGTAAATGCCTTTTGCTCTGCAGATTGTGTTATTAAATACTGGAGCATGAACAGACAGTATTTCTGTGTTTCTGTGGTGAACTGCTGTACAGAACTTACGATCTAAATACTTTCGACACTGAAAACTGTAACTGCACTGAACTAACAACTAAAAGCTATGAAGTAGCAAAAGTAGGCATTAATAAAACATGATCTTGCTTTGGTTTATATTTCCCTGTGGGACATTGTTCACGTTTTCACCGTAATAATTACTAGAAAGGTTTCCAAACCTCTCTTCTTATTGACAAATTCATCCAGATCTGACAAGAGCCCTTAAACTATCCCAGATGTGTATGACTTCCTTTCTTCTGTAGAACACAAATGAAGATTTTTAGAAGAATTTCTCAGCTCTTTTGGTCCATACAATTCAAGTGAATGGGTGCCAAACTTTTAAAGCTAAAAAAAATCATACAAGTCAGCATAAAAGTAATCCATAAGTCTCCAGCGGTTGAATCCATATCTTCAGAAGCTATATAATAGTTGTGGAAGAGAAACAGATCACTTTCACATTCTTCTTTTTGTATTTTTGATGATTCACATTCTTCTCTGCAGATCGCCCCCTGCTGGGCAGGGAGAAGAACTTCTAGAAAAGAAAATACTTAATCATTGATGTTCTTCTCACCCACATCTATCATAAATCTTCTGAAGATATGGATTTAACCACTGGAGTAGTATGGATTACTTTTTTGTTGCCTGCATTTGCTTTTTGAAGCATAAAAATGTTGGCACCCATTCAGTTGCATTGTACCGTCCTACAGAGCTGAAATATTCTTCTAAAAATCTTAATTTGTGTTCTGCAGAAGAAAAGAAGTCACACATCAGGAATGGCATGAGGGTGAGTAAATGATGTGACAATTTTCATTTTTGGTTGAACTACCCATTTAAAGCAATAGCTTAGCCACAATTTTATATTCCTTCATCATTTCCCTACCCTCTTGTTGTTCCAAACCTGTGTGACCTTCTGTATACTGCGGAACCCAAAATATGTTAGATAAAATGTTAGGGGCTGACAGTCTGTCACCATTCACTTTCAAAATATATTATATATATATATATATATATATATATATATATATATATATATAAAACACATTCACTGAAAGTAAATAGTGACTCAGGCAAACATTCTGTCTAAAATCTCCTTATTGTGTTGCATGGAAGAAAGAAAGTCATACGGGTTTGGAACGGCATGATGGCGTATGAATGACAGATTGATTTACATTTATAATAATAATAATGATTATGTAATACATGTTAAATGTGTATTATGTAATGAAATGTTGGGAGTTCCCCATCTGTTGCTCACTCGTTGTGTCGAATGAAGTGAAACTAGGGGACTTTCTTGAAGGCCTCAGTTACCTCTGAACTTGAGAAAAGGCAAATAAGAATTTAGCAGACAGAATTTGCATGTCCCTCCTCCAGACATACGGGTATAAAAGGAGGGAATCGTGCATCTCTTCATTCAGATTTCTTCTTCAGAGCTGAACGGTTGTGCAATCAGTGAGCTGAGATCACTACTGTTCTACTCACCTCTGTAGAGCGTTTGCTGATTGATCTATGGCGCATATCAGCGACTTTCTCCTTCTCTGCACAGCAGTGCAGCTTTGCCCCTAGGCACTTCAACAGCGCTTCAAAAAAAAAAAAGACTATTTTTCTAAAAGAGTTAATTTCTCTAAAAGAGCACACACAGCAGGTATTGAACGTCCTTTTCAGGAAGCGTCTTTTTAAAGATACCCTTCCACCCCTGTGTAATTCTTGGATGTGGTCGATATCTCTCCACTCCTGAAGGTCATAGATGCTGCCTCGAGTGTCTGGGCCGCGATCACACTGATGCAGCGTTTGTGGATGGTTCATGTTCTCACTGCGAGAACTTAACCATGGCAATGTTGTGGTCGCGGCTTTCCTTCCTAAAAAGGAATGCCACTCCAGCCGCCCTCCGCATTGCTCCTTCTTCCCACGGGATTGAGGACGACCCGGCTGGCGATGGTGGCGATTTGGGGATGGCAGCGGGCTAGGATTCACTGGGTAGATCAACACGAACCACCCGCCCCCCGGCACGCTCGTTGACTTCCATCCAGGCTCAAGGTGAGAGCGGTTCACCTCACGGCCAGTCTGTTTACTCCCTCGGACCCGCTGAGCTGGATGATGAATTTTGCCTCGGAGAGCATTCTGGTGTCTGACATGGAAGACTTGACGGCTAGACGATTGGTTACTCAGGTCCGGCCGCCACTGGCTTCAGACTCGAGTCCCGAGATGGGCATGGCGCTGCGGCACATACCTTGTGTTCATCGTCCCTGCATGCCGCCAGACTCAACCCCTGGACAGACCTCTGTTTTATGCGGATAGGAGTCAACCTACAGCAGGTGTCCCAATGCATCATGCACGCAGCTGCTGGCTCATGGACGGGGCCCCGGCTGGGTTGACATATCAACTATCTAGAGTTGCTGGCTGTAATTCTTGCCCTGCGGAGGTTTCTCCCACTACTTCGGGGCAAGCACATTTTGATTCGCTCAGACAATTTCGCCCATCATCTCCTTCTTTGGAGCCAGCAGCGATTCCTCATATGAGTGCCACTGGACGGGATGCGGAAGATCTAAGTGACATTCCAAAAGCTGTCGTAGACACGATCAACAAAGCCAGAGCTCCATCTACCAGGCAACTTTACGCCCTGAAGTGGCACTTGTTTGTGAATTGGTGTTCTTCCCTATCTGAATACCCACAGAGATGCACAGTTGGGACAGTGCTCTCATTTCTGCAGGAAAAATCCCCCTCCACCTTAAAGGTTTATGTAGCCGTTATATCGGTAAGTCCCTAGGGAAGCACGATCTGATCATCAGGTTCCTTAGATGCGCCCAGAGGCTGAACCCTCCTAGGCCATGCCTTTTCCCCTCATGGGATCTCTCCGTGGTCCTTTCAGGCCTTCAGAGGCCCCAATCAGTCGAGCTCAGAGCCCTCTTCTTGAAGACGGCCATCCTGATCGCATTCGCCTCCATCAAGAGGGTTGGGGACCTGCAAGCGTTCTCTGTCAGCAACACTTGCCTGGAGTTCGGTCCGACAGACACCAATGTCGTCCTAAGACCTTGACCGGACTACATGCCCAAGGTTCCTACGACCCCCATCAGGGACCAGGTAGTGAACCTGCAAGCGCTGCCCCGGGAGGAGGCATCCTTTTCGTTGCCATGTCCGGTGCATGCTTTGCCTACCTAAATGGACTGCATGCAGAGCTTTAGATGTTCTTAGAAGCTCTTTGTCTGCTTTGGTGGACAGCAGAAAGGGAACACTGTCTCCAAACAGAGGCTATCCCACTGGGTCTTTGACACCATCGCTTTGGCCTATCACACCCAGGCCGTGCCTGCCCCCTTGTGGGTCCGAGCACACTCGACGAGAAGTGTGGCATCCTCGTGGGCACTGGCCAATGGCACCTCCCTAGCAGACATCTGCAGAGCTGCGGGCTGGGCAACACCCAATACCTTTACGAGATTTTACAATCTCAGGGTTGAGTCGGTCTTGTCCCGCGTTATCTCAGGTCCGAGTAAGTAGAACTCGGGAATACGGAACATCTGACCCAGTGTTCTGCTTTCACATAGTGACTTTCGCTTCCACTGAGGTGATCACGTGCACTCAAGTTTAGTGGAGAGTCCACTAAACTTGCGCTCCCTGGATGTTCTTCCTCCCTAGCCCTCTTGTCCACGAATTCAGCGGTGGAATTTTCCCTCATGGCCGAACATTATTATCGGCTCCTCAGTGCAAAACCTGAATGAACAGATGCACGATTCCCTCCTTTTATACCCATATGTATGGGGGAGGGACATGCAAATTCTATCTGCCAAATTCTAATTTCCTTCTGCCTGCCTTCTCTCAAGTTCAGAGGTAACCAAGGCTTTCAAGAAAGTCCCCTAGTGTTGCTTAATTTGACACAATGTCTCGTTCCCTCCATCAGGGAACAGAGGTTACAACAGTAACCTAGACGTTAACATCCATTATGTCATTTGTGAAAGTAACGAGTTATTCACTACTTGAGTACTTTAATTGGCACTTTAATTGGATACTTTCTTACTCAAGTAATTATTTAAGTTAACACTTTTAATTCTACTTGAGTAATTATTTTAAGTAATTGTAATTTTACTTGAGTTTCTGGCTACTCTACCCACCTCTGCCAAGCTGCAATATGATGTTTAGTTTAAAGGTAAAGTGTGTAAATATTGGGATCTAGTGACTCCAAATGGGATGTTCAATCAAATAGAGCAATGTTTTGATAGTGCCACAGAGCTACAGTGTTTACACACCTAGGGAAATCAGTTTACTTATAATTTTCACTGCATAATTAGATGGGAAAGGAGACACTATATTAACATTGAAAAAAATGACATAATGAAAATGCTGAAATTGATATTCACAGTTGCCTGAGAGTGAAAAGTCAGGAGTCCAGTGTGGGTGGTATGGAGGTCTTGATATGGGTCATGACCAGCAGCTAGAGGCACTTCATTATTATGGGTGTGAGAGTAACAGGATGCTAACCATTAAGGCATGTTACTGCTGGCTTCTTCAGAGCATATTCAGTAGAAGACAAATGAGCAAATCGATTTTGTCAGAAATTCAAAGGGGTCTTATTTTGGAACTGATCCCAGTTGTTGTTCAGCATCTTATGTACGTGTGGCCTCAGATTAACCTGTGACAGTGTATGAAGATACATGTTTTTTTACATCAATCACATTCTCATTGTTCAGCCTACACTGGCTCAAAAATGACAGTATCCAGTAACCCAGACAACACATTATTACTGCAAATAGCTAAGTGTGACAGACAGTACAGCTGTACATACTGAGGGCATCAGTCTGAGACTATAATGAAAATACTTATTTTTTGCATTTTAAATGACAACTTTTATTATCAGCATAACAATTTGAGTGAAAAGATGAATTAACACTCGAGTTGGCATGGACTCCACAAAGTCCATGACTCCAAAGTCCAAACATCCCTTGATGTTGTCCCATTATGATTTAAGAATATTTCTGGGGAAGAAAGAAAATTGTACCTTTTTGTACAGTTAAAATGGTCACTGTCTAAATTTTGATCATTTGATTTTGTGACCTACAAATAGTGCAGAATTCTAAATATTTCGTCTTTAGTTTAGCTCATTGTTTTATTTTTTTCTCAAAATCCTAAAACTTTCTGGCTGTTTCTAGGTTTTAATTAGATATTGAACCCCAGATGGACTCAAGATAGCACTGAATATGGCTGCTGCATTGTGAGCTCCGACACAACACTGCAGTTTATTGTTTGTTTTGTTTACAGTTTTTTGTTTTTTTGTCTTGGAGGTTGTCTGCCTTGTACACGACAGACAAACGCTTTTGGACATTGGTTCTGCAATTACACACCGAAAACTGGACTTCAAATTCCTCAATGCTGACCCACTGTTTACAAACACGCCAGAGGAGCCCTTTGTCTGGGCTGCCCGGCCGCGGAAATGCTGAAGGAAAAGGGGAAAAAGAGCCGGCGTTCTCATCAGAGTAAGACGTTGTGCAAATCGACCCCCGCTACCAGTATACAACTGGTAAATGTTCAGTCTCTGGACAACAAGCTCTGCGAGCTGAGAGCGCGGATCTCTTTCCAACGAGAGACAAGGGACTACTGTGTTATCTGCATAACAGAAACCTGGATGTCTGCAGAGATTCCAGACTCGGCCATCGAACCCGCGGGGTTCTACGTACACTGTGCGGACAGAGCGAAAGACCTCTCAGGTAAAAGCAGAGCTGGTGGTGTATGATCAACAAATTATGGTGTGATCAGAGGAACGTACATTTTATCAAGTCTTTCTGCTCTCCTTATGTGGAACATCTCATGCATCTGTGTCGACCATTCTGGCTACTGAGGGAATTCACAGTGGTCATTATCACGGCTGTGTACAGTCCCCACAAGCTGACACAGACCGACACTTAAGGAACTGTATGGGAGCATAAGTGAGCAGGAAACCGTGCACCGAGGCCGCGTTCATTGTTACTGGGGACTTTAACAAAGCCAATTTTAAAACAATTGCACCAAAATACCACCAACACATCAGCTTCAACACAAGAGGGGACTGGGTTTTGGACCATTGCTATTCTGCTTTCCGGGATGGCTACAAATCCCTCCCCTGCCCACCATTTGACAAATCAGACCACTCTTCCGTTCTGCTTCTGCCTGCTTACAGGCAGAAACTGAAACAGTAATCACCCACCCTCAGAACGGTCCAGTGCTGGTCGGACCAATCAGACTCTATGCTACAAAACGGTTTTGATCACGCGGACTGGGAGATGTTCCGGTCCGCCTCTGATGACGACATCGAGGTTTACACTGATAGTGTAACGTGTTTCATCAAGAAGTGCGTAGAGGACGTTGTTCTGACCAAAACAATACAGATCTACCCCAACCAGAATCCATGGGTTAACGGCGATGTTCGAGCAGCACTTAATGCGCGGACCACCGCTTTTAATTCCGGGAAGGCGGAGGAGCATAAACAAGCCAGTTATGCCCTCTGTAACTCTTTCGGAGCAGAAAAACACCAGTACAGGCACAAAATTGAAGGACAGTTCAACACCACTGATTCTAGAAGTATGTGGTAGGGAATTAACATCATCACGGACTACAAAGGGAATAAAAACTCTGCCGTGAACACCGCTGCCTCTCTCCCGGATGAGCTTAATACATTTTATGCTTGTTTCGAGGACAATAACACTGCCCTTGTGGAGAGAGCACTCGCAGCCGACACTACAGAGGATGGTTCACTCTGCGTCTCTGTTGTGGATGTAACCCGATACTTCCGACGGTTGGACATCCGTAAATCTGCGGGTCGAGGCGGCATTCCGGGCTGCGTCATCAGAGCATGCGTGAACCAACTGGCTGGTGTTTTTACAGACATTTTCAACCTTCCCCTCTCCCTATCTGTAGTCCCCACATGTTTCAAAACGTCCACCATTGTGCCTGTTCAAAAGCAATCAAAAATTACTTGTTTAAATGACTGGCATCCTGTTGCTCTGTCCCCAATCATCAGCAAATGCTTTGAGAGGCTAATCAGAGATCACATCTGCTCTGTGCTGCCCACCTCTCTGGACCCATTGCAGTTTGCCTACCACAACAACCGCTCTTCTGATGATGACATTGCTTCTACAATACACACTGCTCTCTCCCACCTGGATAAAAGGAACACATATGTGAGAATGCTGTTTGTAGACTAAAGCTCAGCATTCAACACCATAGTGCTCTCCAAGCTTGATGTGAAACTCCGGGCTCTGGGCTTAAAGAGCTCGCTGTGCAGCTGGATCCTGTACTTCCTGTCAGGCAGACATCAGGTGGTTAGGAATGGGCAGCAACATCTCCTCATCACTGACCCTCAACACTGGAGCTCCGCAGAGCTTTGTTCTCAGCCCACTCCTGTATTCCCTGTACACACATGACTGTGTGGCAATACATAGCTCCAATGCTATCATTAAGTTTGCTGATGATACGACGGTGGTAGGTCTGATCACTGACAATGATGAAACAGCCTACAGTGAGGAGGTGCACACTCTGACACGCTGGTGTCAGGACCACAACCTCTCCTTCAACGTCAGTAAAACCAAGGAGCTTGTAGTGAACTTCAGGAAGAAAGACAGAGTACACAGCCCCATCACCATTAATGGAGCACTGGTGGAGAGAGTCAGCAGCTTCAAGTTCCTTGGTGTCCACATTACTGAGGAACTCACATGGTCCGTGATGCGAACTGCCAGACACATCGTGTGTGAAAAAATGCTCGGAGGATCATCAGAGACTCCAGCCACCCGAGTCATGGGCTGCTCTCACTGCTACCATCAGGCAGGCTGTATCGCAGCATCAGGACCCGCACCAGCTGACTACATGACAGCTTCTTCCCCCAAGCAATCAGACTTTTGAACACTTGATCTCTCACGATCAATATACATCAGCACTGCACTTTATTAATCTTATATCTCACATTGGAGTGTCATAATTATATTCTCCACAATACAACTACTGTACATATATTTTTTATATACTCTTTTATATTTTTATTGTATATGAATTCTATATTGTGTGTATTGTTTACTGTACATTGTATATTATTATTTGTTATATAAGTATGTGTACATTTGATATGTAAATTGTGTTGTGTAAATATGTTTATTGTAATTGGTATATGTCTCGTCACTGTCACAACTGCTATGTTGCTTGGAACTGCACACAAGACTTTCACCTACTGTTGCACTTGTGTATATGGTCGTGTGACAATAAAGTGATTTGATTTGATTTGATTGAGATTTTCATTGTGGACTTTTGGACCCCAATTTACATCAGCCTTTATTTTTACACAGTGTTTGGATTATGGAATTGTTTGCACTGGGCACAGCTTTCGCCTCCATCTATACGCTGTCATAATGATGGGGCTGAAAGTACCTATCAGATTTGGGCTGTACCTGGCCTACCTTCTGCAGAGTTATGACTCCTTCCTGGGTATCTTTGTCTGGTGCGACCCTGAACACCCCAAGGCCATCGCCCTCTATAATTCTGTAGTCCATCTCAGCATTTGGTCCGATGTCAGAATCCAAGGCTTTTATCTTGGCCACCACCGAAGCCATAGGCAGGGATTCCGGCACAGCAAACTGATAGGATTCTGCAAAAGAGGCCAAACAAACACACACACACACAAACACATCGGTTATTGATGATGCTATTTCTTTTTTTTCCTTTCTTATCACCCAGCTGTTAAGGCTAGTTTGAGCTTATAATGTATATCTCTGCTCTTTGGCAGGTAAGCCACTCTACAGATATAGCTAACACAAGGATATTCTAAGCTCTGTACACTCATTTTACACTTTCCCAAACACATACTGATGGTGGTGATGGTATTACACTGCTAAAAATAGGGATGGAAATGACTGTTATGATGATTTAAAAACCAAAAACAATTCTTTTGCTAAAATAAGATTTTATATTTTGGTTCAGTAGATGACCAGTAGCACTTTATTTTACAGTAGAGTTCAACATTTACGTACAGTATATTTACAACAACTACAGTAATTACTAGGTACCAGTGGTAAATTCTAAGGGCCAGCAAAGCCTTCTCTGCTGGCCTAACATGCCAAATAAATAAATCTTTTTCATCTTTTTATTTTCAATCACCTTTCATCATCATGTATTTTTAATTGCCTTCCACTCTTAATTAATCTACAAACAAATAGAGAAAACAAATGTTTCTCCACAAGTCAGAATTTATTCTTTGATGCTTACAAGCAATGCGTGACAACTGTTTCACAAATCGCATGCCCAAAGCAGCTTGTGAGTCTGAGCTCCACCCCCTCTGGCCTTCAGAATTTCTACAGAATCCCTCAACAGTGTAAATGAATGAGCAACTAAAGTCAGATTCATCAGCCAGTCAGATTGATTTATTTGCTCTTGGTGGGTGTGATATTAGAATATGTTCCTGTCGAGGCCTTCTAGCTGGCCTTGAGTGATGCAATCACGCTTTAAGTGATGTATGTAATTTGAAAGCGAAGAGGGTGAGATCTTGCTGACGAATCGGCTGTCACTGCTGGTATTGCCTTTGAGAAAGAGATACTTATGGATTTAAAAACACGAGAAGTTCTGAATGACTGTGTGATTAATTAATTTATTAAACAGGAAAGGAGGACTGATTTTCACTTCAAGTAAATTGGTAAGCACTTTCTGCATTGTTAAAGCAACATCAGGAGTTTTCTAATTGTAAATTAGGCTGCTTGAGAATTCAGTGTCGGATCAAGTTTTGAAAAGTAGTGCTGCATTCCATTCAACTCGGAAAGTCAGATTTTACAACTTCCTACTAGGAAAAGTGCAATGGAATGCATCTTGAAGTCAGAATTACAACCTGTAGGCTCGTGCAGAAATTCTCAATTCGGATGCAGGGGCATGATGTCACACAAACATGTCGACACTCAGGGAGATTTACAAAGTTAGTGATAAACATTCACTTTATTAAGTAATATCGATAAATGAGTTTGTTTCAACATTACATGATATTAAAGCTTGTTTAACAAACAGGTGAATAAAACATTCTAATCTCTTTTGATAATTGTACACCTGTAGCACAAATGCTAGCGCTGCAGCCTTGTTTATCAGTTGGGTTGCTAGGAGACATCTCTAATGAGAATCAAACATGTGCTAAGCTAACAGGAGCATTGCAGTTCTGAATATCAGGGAATGGAATGTATTTATGGTCGGAGATATCAAGTAGGAATATCCTACATTCAACTTGAATGGAACACAGCTTAATCGTGTACCCTGATGAAATGAAATTTATTGCAAGCAACATTTATATTAGATAGATTTTTCCAGGTATTATAGACCTCCTTAATAGATTCATATGAAAAATTATGATTTTTGAATGTCTGTTTGGGAGACGTTCATTTCACAAAACAGTCATGCTGCAGTTACAATTAGGCTTTCTTGAGCATTAATTGTCATTTCAAGTTCTGGCTTTCGTGCGTGGACGTGTTTTTAAAATGTCAATAAGTATTACTAGTTATCTGCTACATAATGTATGATGCATTAATAATCTTAATGGCATGAATCACACTGAAGGCCTAGACTTTAAATGCATGGCCCGCCACTGCTAGGTACTAACCCTAAACCTATCGCTAACCTAACCTATATTAATTACATGTAGTTACCTAAATATGACTTTCTTGGTAAGTACACTGTAAGTATACTAAAAATGCAAATACTGTAAAATAAAATGCAAACGCTTGATCTCTATAATACAACACCAACCTTCAAGTCATTAAGGATCTCTAATTATTCACAAGAAAATTAAATGGAGAGACAGAATGCACTAAATTAAAAGGGGACAGTTCATCCAAAACTGAAAATTTAATAATTATTTGCTTACCCTCATATTGTTTCAAACCCTTATGACTTTCTTTCCTTCATTGAATACAAGAGCAGAATGTTAAGCTTAGTCACCATTCACTTTTATTTTAAGGGTGATTATCAAAAACTAACCTTCCTCCAAAAATCTTTTGTGTTCCACGAAGCAAGAAAGTCCTAGGTTTGGAAGATTATGAGGCGAGTACATGAAGACAGCAGAATTTTTTTCCTTATTATTGGGTGAACATTCTGTTTAATGATGGATCACATTTATGTTATAGCTGGTTGCAGAAACATACTTCGTGTGAAGCGGGGCGGGTTGTCGTTAACGTCCGTCAGTGTGACTGTAACTGTTGTGGTTCCTGAAAGCCCTCCCATTTGACCCACCATGTCTTTGGCCTGGATCACCAGCAGATACTGGTCCCGTGCTTCTCGATCCATGTTGGGCAGAGCTGTCCTCACAATGCCTGCACAGAGAAGTATGATCTGTTCTACTGAACTTTGTATTGTTCAGTTAAGTTATTCAAAACAGGGTTATTACTCTTAACGAAAATGCCTTGAAAAACTGAATGAAAATATTTTCATTAACTGAAAAAAAAATTTAAACTAACATAATTGGAATAACACCATGGTTGTCAAACTGGGGTACGCGTACCCCCAGGGGTACGTGGACTGATTTCAGGGGGTACGCGAAAAAAGATCGAAGGGACTGTTCGTTTTTTAGTTCGAGTTTTGAGATCTGTAGTCAAAAAAGACTTGACCCTCCCTTCGCCAGCAATAATTTTTTCTATGACCCTCCAAAATGATTGTGAAAAAAGGCATGAACCTCCCCGATAATTTATTGATTACTTCTGTAGCTACTGGTTTGCGCTTAGCAAAGATATTCAGATAGCCATTGTTTTTTTTTTACAACCATGACAAACAACTAAACTCCTGCTTTCTCATCTTACTAGGGCTGTAACGATAGACCAAACCTACAATTCGGTTCGTATCACGATTTTTGATTTTAGATTTGAAAAAAAGCATGTTTTCGGGGCTGATGCAGTGGTGACGCGTTCATGTAACATGCAAGGGTGGTGCTGCCAATATCTAAATCTGCCACAAAGAACCGGCATAACGATTATGAATATGTCAAATATAGCAAGGAGACATTTTAATTGTTTATTAATAAACAAGTGTTTGTCAGTGTCGGCTGCAAATATGAAGTTGGCGATGTTGACTCGCGATCTTCGCAGTATAGGCTAGTGAACGCGCCAGAGAGAAATGCGAATTAAATACGGATTACATAAGCAGAGAGTCTGATTTCTTTCGTTTTGAATTGTTCTGTTAAAAAGACATTTCAAGCTTTCAACCTGTAACATTGTTTTTTTCCTCATAAATGCGAACACGAAAAATTAAATAAAAATAATATTTTATGTTCTGTGGAGGCCGACCCTCATCCGGTGGGTAGTATTACTTTTGTTTTGCGCAATGTAGTTCATAGAATTACTAACAAATATTTTGCCACCTAAAAGTTAAAGATTTTTTTGTGTCACGTCACGTGTATTTCCCTCATATTAAATAGCCTATAAAACGCATGCGTAGACTGATATTTTTCTAATGTCTGGAGCTTTATTAAGGGAGTATGGATATATAAACAGACGTTTCAGTATTAAATGCATTTTCTGAGAATTTATATTTCAAGTTTTGACTGCAAATGTCACGCCCATAACGCTGGAATTGCCCAATTCTAAAGAATTTATCCTCAACTAGTTTTTTGCCGTAGGTCTACGTATTTTATTATATTCACTTCTACTCACATGACACTGCACTTATTCGCAATCACAATAAGTGAAAATAAATAAATTATTTAAATAATGAACTTTTGTGATTGTGCTTTAAAGCTTTGCTGGTTAAACATTTCATTGGCGTTCTGTTCTTACATGATCGCACTTTTTCTATTAACAAAATATTCGAGAGTGGAGACAGAGAGGGTAAAAGTAGAGCTTTAATGATGATCTTTGCAATCTTTGCAGCCTGCTGCAGTGCTGATTACAGCTCTGCGTCATAATAAACGTTGCTATGACGACAGATATATATTGTCGCGCGCAAATGAAAAAAGAAATCCTGTCAGAAATCATCCCAGTTACGTGTATTTGACAAAAAATAATTTTAATCGATGGATAAATGGCTGAAACGGGTTCAGGCCATACCCAGAACGACAACAGAAACTTCAAAGGAGTCACCTGCTGTCGGGACAAGCTTTTCAGGTTGAAATATCCACGAACGGGTCGGTCAGAATCGAGTTCGGTCAGAAGACACTGACAGATTTCTGGATTAGTTTGCGGGCAGAGTATCCGGACCTGGCAAACCGAGCGATTAAGACGTTGATGCCATTTGCTACAACGTATTTATGTGAGACTGGATTCTCAGCTTTGGTCTGCCTTAAGACCAAGTATAGGTACAGACTGTTTGTGGAAAATGCTCTAAGACTGAAACTGTCCCCAATTCAGCCTAACATTGCTGCATTATGTAAGAACATCCAGGCACATCCCTCACATTGATTAAACTGGAGATGTGGATGGAGAGGTAGTAGGCCTATTCTGTGTGGTTTACTACAATTTAGTTTACTGTTTACTATTTAGTTTACTATTGTTAATGTGTTCTCTTTTTTATTATTATTTAATTACAGCAGAGAAGTTAAGAAAATATACAATGTTATCAGTATGTGAAAAGTTAACAATAGCTTTAATGAGATGTTGGATATGTGTTGTAGGCCTATTGTGTGTGAGATTCGGTGCATATCTGTTTAAAATCATTATATTCAGCACATTTGTATCATATGTTGACTTTTGATGAGATTTGTATCATATGTTTTTGATTCTATTCACTATTCTCGACAAAATTGATAAAAATAAATATTAATAAATAAATAAAAACTTGTTGTTAACAATTGGTGGTGTTGGGGGTACTCCGGAAGATCTATAATGTTTCAGGGGGTACATGCCTGTTAAAAGTTTGGGAACAACTGAAAATAAACAAAAATCCATTGCCATAACCCCAACTAAAATACAATAAAAATGACCAAAAATGTATGTCAGCTTCCATGTTTGATGCACAGTATTTTATACAATGCGAAGCCTTTACAACCCGCCTTCATTAAACATGAAAATGCCACTAGATATAATAACAATTTACAACCCTGGGAAGATTAATGAAGTTAAAAATATTTAAATTATATCTGTTAATGGATTAATTTTGTTAGCCCTAAAATATTAAAACAAAAACTAAAATAAAAACTAAAGTAACAAATTATCATGGAGTGAAATTAATGGAAACTAAATGAAAATGAAAAGACAAAAATACAATTTATATTAAAACTTTAAAATTTAAGGTGCACCAATAGGAGGAGGGTTGTTAGTTGTGAAAATGCAGCTAGATTACTAAATGGATCACTGTCCTTTCTATATTTTGAGGAGATGGAGAGTGCATCAATTAAAACAGGATTACCATTTTATAATCTTTCTTCAGCAATGACCTTTTCCAAATTTCTTAGGCCATATCATAATGGATCTCTCATTGATGAATCAAATTTACTAGTGCCAGTGTTGGACTTTAAATCAATTTAGGCTCCAAACCCTTGTTAGTTCTGGAATTATCCTTGCCTAGCACACCCAAGAGTGATTAAATATCTCATCTTTCCGTTTTTGTGTGCAGACAGCTGTGATAAATCTCAATCAATATATGCTGCTATTTGCTATAACTGGCATCTTTTCCTCCACATGTTGTGGTGTCATAGATCATCTCTAAAATTAACCCTATGCTTTAAAAGAAAAAGGAGAAAAAGTTTAATCAAGGTTTGTAATTTACCCCGTTGATTGAGTCCATATGTGGAAATGACCTCAGTTACAGCTAGTGTGCTGATTACATTAAGGATTTCATTCCTTGTAATCAGCTGGAAATGTGTGGCAGTAACTTCATCACAAGTCCCATCAGCTTTTTCCATGTTTAAGTGAGTCAATCAAAACATTGGTCTCTTGCTGTTTCTATCTTTCCATTATAAGAATTTGCAGCTATCACATCAAAGCCATGCAAAAAAATGTCAGTCAAGTCTACAAAATGGAAAGCGTGCTTTTTTGAACTTTCACATTATTTCCATATAAGATCAAATCAAACTATATCTGAATGAAATGCAAATAGACACTGTAAACTGTTTACTTAAAGAACTTGATGTGCAAGTTAAACAGAATAGGTTCTACTTTAGTGAGAGTTGACTCAAAATTGTCATGATGGATAATATTTACATCTCAACAATGTACACCAATTTGACTAATAATTGTATTGACAGCATTGCAAAGAGATAAACATATTTCTAACTTGTGAATACCTGTCTTCGGTTCCACTGAGAAATAGGGTTGTCCCTCAAGGATGCTGTAGATGACTCTGGCACTGTTTCCATATGTGGGGTCATCTGCGTCAGTCGCCTTAACCTCAACCACAGATGTGCCTGAAACAAATTAACCACCCAGTCTGGTCAAAATGGTACCAGAAATGCACTCCAGTCATAATCAATAAAGCTCACTCGATTGCTGCACTGAAAAGTGATGCAGCTTATCAGGTAACTAAGAACAAAGTAAAATAAGCAGGAGATATTATTGCAATAAAGAAACGTAATGACGCATGCGAGCAAGACTGGTGTCCATTGTTCTGTTTCAGAATACTTCACTTTTTCTTCATTTGTGCAGACTTGTGTACTCCTCAAAATTCTTGTTGTATATATATATATATATATATATATATATCAATAGGAAATATACATTTTAGGCTCCCAAACACTTCTTTTGCAAATATAATAGAATAGAAGAACAGGGAGCCCTGCAACAGATGGCATGTTCTCCACAGAACCCCCCCTGAATAGTGAGTGAGTCTGGGATTACATGGAGAGAGAGAAACAATAGAGACAACCTATATAGACAGAAGAACTGTGGTAAATTCTCCAGGAAGCTTGGAACATCCTATTCAACAATGTACCTAGGAGAATTTGTGCTGTTTTAAAGGTAAAGGTGGTCACACCGAATATTGATTTAGCTTTTTTATGTTTACTGGACTTTGTATGACATTAACTGATAAATGAACACTACTTATGGCATTATTTTTGAAGACATCCTCACAATGCAACATTTCTCCCAAGTGCCTAAAACTTTTGCACAGTACTGTGTGTGTATATGTATATATATATATATATATATATATATATATATATATATATATATAAATAGTTATATTTAAAAATATAAATAGTTATTGTTGTTTTAGGGATAAAAGCTCACTAAGTTTTGTAAGATTTATTCTTTAAATAAGAGTCCAATGTCCAATGGAGTATGAAAATACTGAATTCAATATATATTCTTTGGAAACAATTCTTAATATCGTATGCCATTTTTCTTATCAAGTAAATGTATGTTGTTTTAAGGATGTTTAGATATTTTAACCAGACAAAATAAATAAATAAATAAATAATAATAATAAAATATTTTTCTTTTAATATTCCTCCAGTAAATTAGTGCTCCGGTCACTTAACTGGCAGAGCATGGCCCTTGCATCACCAAGGTGAAGGAATTGATTCTCATGAAACACACAACCTGATCTTGAATGCACTGTTTGGACCCTGAATGCTTTGAATAAAATAATCTGATAAGTGCATAAATGTAATATAAATGAAGACATGAGGCTTCATGTCTGCCTTTCTCTCTAAAGCAAAGGTTTCTTGCACAATAACAGGAATTGGACACGTGCTGTAATGATCCTCAACCATACATTCTGTCCTTCACCATTTATTCTGAACAAATGAAACAAGGCAGCACAAAGGCAAGTTTAATGCTGCTTTACTGGCTCACTGATATCTCCCAGATTTATTTAAACTGTAAAATGGCTAATGGAAAGTTCCAGGCATTAATTTAAATGCAATTTATGGACTAGTCCAGACTGCGGTGCTCCTCAGATATCGCAGATTATCTTTAAGTGCATTTGCTTGTAAAAAAGAAAATCTGAAAAAGACATTTGGGGACAGGCCCAGATGTTGTCATACTGGTAACCTAAACATCTGGAGGCATCCAAAAAAATTTATTACCAAGGCAACAACGTACCGCAGGGACCAAAGCCAAATGCGTGCTATTCTTTCTCAGATGGCGTGATGTGATTTTGCTTTTCATACAATATATGACCTTGTACTGCAAAATCATTGTAGGTTTTCACAGATTCAACAGGCTTGAGCATTTGTTGACAGTTAAATGTGAAATTTCTTAAAGTGAAAATCCTCTAATATTTTTCCTACTAACCCACATGTTGTTCCAAGCCTGTATGACTTACTTTCTTTCATGGAACACAAAAGGAAATGTTAGGCAGAATGTTAGCCTCAGTCACTATTCACATTCATTGCATTTTTTTTCCCATACAATAAAAGTGACAAAAGAAAGAAAGTCAAATGTTATTGCAACAAAATGAAGATAAGTAAATGATGACAGAATTTTCACCTTTAAGTTACCTATCCCTTAAAGGACACACACATCTGGTCAGTGCTGTTGTGAAGCCATTAAACACACATCACATATGTGAAAGTGACTGGGTGAGTGTATAAAGGCATATGTTATGAATTTGTGCTCATGCTCATACTGATGTCTGATGTGTCTGGGTTAGGTTGTGGTTCCCACACTTGCAAACAATCTCCTGTTTCTTAATTACCAAATTAAATTAATCATTTTCTCGTTAATCAAATCCATTCATCACCGCTTGACTGCTAATGAATTTAAATGGATCTATAAAGCAGTTATCGAGGACAAGGGTCGCTTGCATTCACAGAGGGTAATGGCTTTGTTCACGGCGTTGGACAGACACTAGCAGCCAGCATGTTAATTTCTCTTATAAAAAAAAAAAAAAAGAAGAAGCAAGTCAATGCTTGTGTGATATTCAGGTACTATGCTCTGCATGGTCAGACAGACAAACAACTGCCTTGTACTGGGGATACTCATTGTGAATATCACTGTTATTGATTAAGTTTTCTCATGTAACCCCCAATAACAAAAATGTGACATCCTTGCTAAAAACACCAACCAGTTAATACCATTTTAGCCAGGCTGGGATACAAGCTTAACCAATTAAGACCAGCAAACCAGCTTATAATTATTAAAAGGTAACCTAAAAAAGACTTTTTGTGTGGTAATATCTAAATAAACTTTTAGCTTTTCACTAGTGTAGACTGGTTTAAGCTGCAGTTTTTTCAGCAGGGACTGCAACTCAAAATCATTGTGAAGCATGACATGTCAATACTTCACTGTGACTGGCTTTGCATGACAAATCCATGGCACTCACCAACAGGAGACATTTCTGCAACTTGGGCATAGTATGGTCCATCCAGAAACTTGGGCTCATTGTCATTAATATCCTGCACTTTGATCACAAATTCTGACTCGGGTTCAACTGGCAGGTTGGTGGCACGGTCTCTGGCCTGAGCTCGAAGCGTGTAGTATGCCTGCTCCTCCCGATCCAGGCGCTTAGTGGCATGTATGTCACCTGTGTTCTCATCGATGGTGAAAATGGAGGTTGCCCCCTCACCATTGAGCACATATTTGACTTTCCCCTCACCTTTGTCCACGTCAGAGTGAAGCTATAGGGGGACAGATCAGAAGAAAGGAGAAAACTATTATTAATATCTGTTGTCCTTGTAATTGTGTTTGTTGTCTAGTTAGCATAGTAATGAATAAATCCAGTCATTTTGATTACTCATGAGAATGTACTTCTGCAGTGGTTTAAATAATAAATGGGTATAAACCATCTCCAGCAGATTTGAGTGTGATCAGTGCACAAAAATATTCATGTCGACAAAAGAGAATCGAATGAATAAATATGCCAAAATATCATAAATATCTCAGAACACATGGATAGATAAAAATATATTCGCTAAATATTTTATGATATTTATATTATAATTTGAGTAAAAATAAATGGCAATAGAAGCCGTTTTTTATTAAAAATCAAAACCCAGCTTAGGGTAAAATGCCTCCAGGGGGCTATAGTGAAAAAATTTACATATGGAGCAATTGTAATAGGGGAAAATTGTCTCTACTGTATATTCAAAAACATGATATTGCAAGATATTTCTGAGTGACATAATGTGTAAATAACTTTAAAAAGTTTTTAACTTTAAAAATAAACGTTTCAACAATTTCACTTTCAGTTACAATTTTCCTTTAATTTAATCACTTTTGGCATTGCATAACATCTTAAGTATATTTAAATTTAAAAAGAGCCTAAATTACAACAAAAAAAGAAGAAGAAGAAAAAAAAAAGAGTCTAGTGCCTTGTTATACACAATATACTGTTAGGTCCTGTTGCAGTGTTACTTTTCTGGACACAAATAAACTCCAGGACTTGAACAACAGTGGTGCTGGAGATGGAGTGATCTCACAGTGTTTTAATTTCAAGCCTTTTTGCCCTGAATATTTAATCAAATTTATAAGTCCAAAGTTGCTTTGTGTAAAGCCTAACAATTATATTAACTTTGCTGTGGAAAACAACATGAACTTTTCTAAAATGTTTCATCTTCACTATTGTGTTTAAATAGTGCCAACAATGAAATTAGTAATCCTATTTTACATATAAAAAAGCGTTCTATTGCACCAAATTACAAACAGAGTCCAATTATATTCACAGTCCAGAAATCCTTATTATGAGCATTTTTCTCATGCTATTGGTATTTTATGGTAAGTGAATTGGTATTTCACCAACAGTGAATAGTTTTATTAACTTGGTTTATTTCTTGTATTGTAGCTTAGAGATTTTATTGTGCTCATAAACAACAAAAAGTCTCTATCTTTTCATCCCTTAACATTTAATGATTTCCTTTGTCTTCCTTTATTCAAATCTAATGTGTTATGGTCCTTAATTCCACATTTCTCAAGAGCCTGTCTTCCACTATGGAGCACTACTTTCATGTACAAGATCTTGCCAGATTTAAAAGACAATTTGTTTGCTTCACTTAAATATTCCAGTTATAATATCCAATATTTAATATTCCATATACGGCAGTTGTCTTTATAATGCTATTTTTCACAGACACTGCCAGAATTAAGGCATACTTTACAGTGTTTAAACAGCTTAGCTGCATTACTGTACTTTCATGGCACCAATCAACAACTGAATTTTTGTAGTTACCAGTGAGAGATGAATCCTGTGGTGAAACATGATATACTTCATCTAAAACTATTTTAAACAGCATATTCTTAATTCTTTTATACTTAAGCTTGCAGATTTTATGACCAGATTAATTGAGAGACTATATGTAGACATATATAGACATAAATATATATAAACAACCTACAATCTTAGTTTTGAAAAAAAAAAATTATATATATATATATATATATATAAAAAAAAAAAAATCACATCCATGTTGTCAATAACCAATTTGTTTCTAGTCCTATCGAAGCTTCTGTCAAGTCACATCTGGTTTTGGACGCAGTTTACAATAAATCAGCACTGGTCCACATATAACGTTGGTTAATCAAAAAAACTATGGTTTCAGTACCGGATCTTAGTGTGCTAATGCCATTTGAGTTAAATGAATCAAAGTAAATGTGTGTTTGGATGTCAGCTCTGGCAGTTCTCCAAGGCCAACTTCAATGTGATAATTGTTGTGTGGCTGGGTCTGAATCTGCACTCACAGTCTGAATTTACTTTTCAAAATGTTTACTCTCTAACAATAATTTACTGTGATGATGACTGCAGATGATTAGTTTTTGTGGACTCAGCTTTATTGCCCAAAACTCGCAAAATCATCATGATAATTCTAAATGTATACATAATTAAAGCTGTCAAAATTATTGCCATTGTATGTAAAGCACTAAACTTCCAAATCGCTGCCAAAATTTCATGAAAGATAATCTAACACCATCTGTTCCTTTAGCTAGTTTCTTTAGCTCCTTTGGTAGAGAATGGTGCCACTGCGCCAGCAACACCAAGATCATAGGATTGATTCCCAGGGAACACATATGTTGATAAAATGTTTTACCTACATGAGTTTATTCACTGCCAAATAAGTAAAAATGTTTTTGGTTCTTTTCATTTGTTCACAGAATATTATGCTGTTAAAAGAATAGTTCTCACAAAAACAGAAATTAAAGGAATGTTCCAGGTTAAGTACAAGTTAAGCTCAATCGACAGCATTTGTGTCATAATGCTGATTACCACAAAAAAGAATAAATAATCTTTCCTACTTTAAAAAAAAAATAAATCTGGGACATAGTGAGACACTTACAATGGAAGTGAATAGGGTCTAGTTTTTGAATGTTAAAATACTAATAGTTTCTAAAGTTTACACACAAGACATAAAGGATATGCGTGTAAACAATTACAAACTTTTTCGGTGTGAAGTTATAGCCAATTATACAACTTCGATACCATGCAGATGTAATGCTAACAAACCCTAAAATGACTGTAAAAATTACCATTTAAACAACTTTACAGCTCAAATAATACACACATTTTAACAGAAGAATTCATTTAAGTACTTTTATATAATTATAAGCTTCACATTTATGTATTTAAACCCCCCAAAAATTAGCCACATTCACTTTCATTGTCCCTATTCACTTGCAAGTGTCTCACAGTAACCCCGATTTTTGCTTTTTTTAAAGGAGAAAGCGGTCGAAATACATTTTTGTGGTAATCAACATTATAGCGCAAATGCTGTCGATTGAGCAACTTGAGTTAACATTTAACTCTCATATCAAATTAACAATCATGTTCATTAACAACATTGAAATCCAATATGGCGACTACATCAATAACAGCAAATCTCATTAGTTATTCTAAGTCTCACATCCAAACGTTATGACATCATGTCACAAGAACCAGTTTGAAACATGTCATGACAGAAATTTCAGTTTTTAAATTTTATATCTTATGTTTTTAAGGATGTGGGCATTTTCTTAATGTTGGAAGATTTGACTGAAATGCCTTTGGTCACTTTTCAGTTTTGATGTTCATATCTGCTATAACACCAAAGCTGTATGTTTGCAGACAGTTCCTTGAGCACAGCCTTTTGTATATGAGTGCCCGTGAGAATACAAGCGGATGTGTGAATAACTCTGCTATGCAGGAATGCAGTACTGGGGTCACCTCTTGACTTAGTCCTCTGTTTCTTGGCCTTTGCCTCTTTTTCAGCACAGAGAAAGCCATCAAAAAGATCTAAGTAGTGGAGAGATGGAGAGGCGAAAAGGTGCAAGTTAATGGGCTGTCAAGAACAAGAGGCTAAAAATGAGAATAAGCGGAGGATGAACAACACCTGAAGTGTGGGAGAGAAGAAGAAAGTAAGGGATCTACTGAAGGGAGCCAGTTAGAACTGTGAAGTTTAGGGACGAACGCTCACCTTCTCTTTAAGCCTTTAGTGAGATCTGCCAGCAAGCCTTAATTAACTATTCGGGTGAGTCATGTTACGTGAAATGTCTGACTCCGAGTCTGCTACGTGGGTGGTTGTTGATGCGGATGATCCCCACCAACACAACATTTCCTTCAACTGGATCAGGACTAGTCTCACGCTGCCAATGCATTCCACCGCAATAAAGAAGACAAATGAAGACTGTCATTACATCCTTGTCATCTGTCTCTGGCAAACCAGCTAGCCCAATTACATTGTGAGATTACAAACGCTGTCTGTTTCACACACAGCTAATTTACTGTTCATCTGTCTCCTTCTTGCATCCTGCAGGGATGCCCTTAATATGACGCTCCCCCACTTAACCGCTCTCACTCCCTCCAAATATGGAATGATTATGAATATGGCAAATGTGAAGTTTTTGCCTGCCAGCGCACATCAATTACTTCTCTCAAAATCCCACCTAATGAGTGACTTTGAAACTAAAACAAACTTCACAAAAAAATAGCACAATTCATATGGGTGTCATTTCTAGAGTGACTGGCACCAGTGAGGCATTCACTCTGATTTAGGGTAATTTCTTCATAGCGATTCAGAAAGTGTGACTGAAATTGCACAGCTAGCTACATTACAGATGGTGCCTCTCTTAATTAACAATATCTGCTCAATAAAAGCATTCAACGTGCCTCTTGTCTGAAGATCAAGCGCAGCAAAATGAACCACATCTTACCAACAAATCTGTGGAAATTCCTTGTTATAATTTCTAAAGATTCCTCCAAAGGGCTAATTTAATTAATAGGGAAACTCAGTTTTATTCCTAATAAAATAATAGTAATTTTGAAAAATATGTATATAATCATGTTGACTCGTGATGAAATGAAGACTCCAGTAATATCAGTTACCTTAGAAAAGGAGTTTTATTCTACATTACATGGAGAGGGTCCCCTCATACTACTTGCTTAAATTCAGTAACCGTCCTGTTATTGGACTATTGCACTCATGGATTTAATTAATCATGTGTGACTGTAAATAGTGAATTTCCACAATGGCATCTGTAACTGAAAACTACTGAGCTTGAATGATGTTGTATCCAAGCACCTAGGTGTTAGTTGAAGTCCAAGACGACATGACCTAAATAATTACTGAGAGCACCTTTAATTAATATAAAAAAACATTCTGAACTGTATGGTGACATGCAAATTTACCATAGTTTTCATAATAGTAGCTTTAGTAACTAGGTCATATGGCAGAAATGTTGTAGAAACATTAAATAATCGATAATAGGATTTTTTTATTTATTTATTTATTTATATGTAATATGTATTTATTTAATTTATATTAATTTATATTTGTTTGGGGTACTATTTTTCATTACAAATATCACAGTTTGTTTCAGGGAAACCATCGTTAGATTACTAGCAATGAGGTGCCATGCATTGTTGTATTTGTTTTAAGACTTTAGCATTTTACTTACTTAACATAAATTACACAAAGTCATACTTCAAACATGAATTTTGAAATTTAGACACTGTGCTTTATAAAAAAAATGTATCTTGCTACATTAGACATACAATGGCTGTTTGATATGTCAAGCATGAAAAATTGCAACATTGTGGGAGTCCTTTTTTGCAAATTGCATGGTATTGACCTGTAATTCTCTTCAAGTTTTTAGGACTATATTCTGAACAGCTCTATTATACAAGAACTATGGCACATTTTCACAAAATGTACCATATTTGATTTTATCTCTGAATGGCAGACGATAGTATGTGCTTTCTTTGTGATTCTAAGTAGCATTATCTTTAAGAAGTGGTACAAACAACCTTCTTTCTTTCTGCCATTTCCTAGAGGAGAAGGTAACCTAGTTTTGCAGTGATTGCATGATTAGCATTACTCTTTGAGGATGACTGCGTTCTGTTTCAGGTTGATGAACAGGGGTGAGTTTGCACACAGTGACTCAGCTTCAGAGTTTTCTATGTGGCAACTGGTTATACTACAAATAGTTATACTGCAAATAGCTAAGGATTTAAAGAAATGGTTCACCCAAACATTTAAATTATGTAATTATTTGTTCAACCTCAGCCTTAGTCACAATTTTCTTTTATTGCATCTCTTTTTTCATACAAAGAAAGTGAATGGTGGCTGAGACTAACATACTGCCTAACATCTCTATTTGTGTTCCAAAGAAGAAAGAAAGACTTGGAGATTTGGAGCAACACGAGGGTGAGTGAATCATGGGAGAACTTTCATTTTGGGGTGAACTATCCTTTTAAGCCTAATTGCTAAGATTCATCTGAATGTAGTTGTTGTGAAATACAAATTTTTAGTTTCTTAAAAGGAATATTTGATTCCATTCTGGTTTTATTTTCATATATTCTTTGAAAAAGACAGCAAAGCTATTTAGATATTATTTGACATGTAAGCACATAAGCACAGACCTACATCGACAATTGCCTTAGCGCTACCCTTGGCTCACTGTTTAAAGGTGAATGAAACTTAGCTTGGCATTCTGGTGCTGTTCATATTTCAGTGTTTTTTGTTTGAGACTTCTAATATCTAACGACAGAATCAGGGTGTGTATTGTCTCCTATTCCAAGCTCAGGTAATGTAGCACTTTGCAATGTAATTTTCCTCTCCTTTTAAAACTGCCTCACCACCCAGGGTAATCAAGAGCCAGACTAAAATCAAGCCTATAATAAGGCCAACAGCTGAATTGGTGAGAAAAGGCAGTCATTTGTACGAGACAGCTTTTTACATATTGGATCTATTTGCCAGTGCCTTTTCAATATGGTCTTGTGGTGTGTGATTCCTCCCCCTGTTCTAATATTTCACCTGAATCAACACCTGCAGAGTGCTATATAAATGCAAATGGTATTTTATTGTGTTATAGAGCTGCTCTTCGCTGAAGAAGTGTGAGCCTCATCTCACCCTTATTGTAGATGATTCCTTATCCTCTGTCATTAGATTCAAAGGTGTCAGCTTATATCACTCTCCATATGAGAAATACTGCCAGATTTTATTAAAAAACACCTCTGTGACAAGACACCTTTAATGCCCTTACCCTTAATTATCTGAAAAAAGACATGATTCACTTTCTTCGCATTCCCATTTTGTGGGTGTTTAATACCCATAGTGTGTGCCGGTCAGTGAGTGTACAGGTATAGGTGCCAACGGTGTTGGGAAAGCTAATTTGAAACCAAAGCTTTGCATCCTACAAGCTTCTCATAATTTAAAGTAGTTAAACTACACTCATGCTACACTTTTAAACATGTAGTTAGCTACACAAGTTACTAACTAAAAGTAGATAATGATATTTTTTTGAATACACAACTATCAGATTATAGACATTATAGATGACAGACTGACAGATTGATTGATTGATTGATTGATTGATTGATTGATTGATTGATCGATCAATCAGTTCGCTCAGTTTTGGAACTGTAAAACACTGTAAAAACACTAACGTAATGTTTTGTCATACTACACCTCTACTCATTGAAAAAATAGCTTGATATAGTACAAGCTACAATGTTAAAACAGCTAGAGCTACTGTTACACTACTCTTAAAATGTTGTTATATTAGCTACATCACTATTTTTTTATATATTTACTCCCAAACACTGTGTACCTCTTTGTTTTGTGTGTATACGAGAGTTTGTGTGGAAACACACAGGATTGGCACCAGTGCTCGGGCCGTGACTGCCAACCCAATGACTTTCATCTGCACTGATGACAAATAGCCATGGAATGGACCAGTACAGACTGGGACGCAGATGAAAAGCAGCCCATCTCCTCACGCATTGCATTTAATTACCCAGCATATGTTATAAATCACTCCAAAGAGGATTTGGGGAATGATTGTTGAACATGAAAAGAGCTCTTTCTCTTCTGTTTAATTTAGTTTAATTCAGCTTGCGCAAATCATTGATGTGGTGGGAGGGCGAGTGCGATGGAGAGCGTGTTTAATCTGCTTGACCAGGCTGACGAAAGCCTCCCAGTGGCCGGAGGGGAGTGAAGTGTGGATCTCGCATCCCCGGTGAGGGGTTACAGCGGCACTCCTGGTCTGCTTCTCATTAAACACATTTAAAAGGTGAGTTACGAGTTGTTTTTGGCAAAGGAAATGCAAGAAGAAGGAAATGCAAATGGGCTACAACGGAAGTCGGCTTGGGAACACTACACCCGTGCTATTACACAGACTTCGCCATCAAAGGATACCCCAATTAAGGTTAGTTTCAAAGCCTTTTTCTCTGGTGCACTCAGTGAATACAGGAAGAATATGATCGGACACTCAACGCCCAGCAAAGGGATTCAAACTGACAGGCACAGCAGATCTTGTGAAGCTCAAAGTTGAGAATGGTGGGACAATAAGCAGCTGAGAGGCCCACGATACAGTACAGTTTAGTTCAGTGATTCTCAACCACAGGCAAGATCGTTTAAGTTGAAGTGTGTACTTTCTGTGCCACTAGCGTCACCAAATGGAATTGCAAAAATAATGTTTTTTGTTTGCTTTTTTTTTTTTTTTTTTTAAATAGCTTTCCTGAAAACTCCACATATCTACCATTGGTTGAACAAACAGATAATCTTGCAACAGTCTCACGCCATTGGTTGAGTCAACACTGATCGAACACTGTCAAGCAGGCCGGGACGCAAAAACAGAGCAAGATTTAATAGCGCTTCAGTGTTTACACTTTTTGGAAATCAGCGTATAAATGATTTACCGTAGTCTCTGCAGATTAAGCTGGGACAGGAGAAAGTATTTTAACATTGAAAACATGTCAGCTTTCACAATATTCCAGTATTTAAGGTCCCAAAAACTTAGTGCAGCTGAACTATTAATGACACCGGACACTTGTTTATGCTTATTCTGAAGTGAACTAGCCTGGAAGTGCTGTAATGAATGTGTACTTTCATTGGAGACACTGGGGTCATTTCTAATAATTGTTGATATTACTGAACCCACCCCGGAGACACAGATATGCATTATTCATTGCACTCTCTGTGACATCCCCTCGTTTGAGCATTTTATTCAAGCTGGACCTGTCATATACATATTCATCAGGCTGCAAAGAGGTCACCATGGGCAATAATCCCAGTCGCTGATGGTACAATATGAATATGGCAAAGACATATTCATTAAATTCATTCTGGTATAATTTCCCAGATAATAATGGGTGAGTAGATCATGTGCTGTATGTCCAACCACATGTTTGGTTCAGTATAAGATTCTCTGTACACTTCTCTGCTCTTTGTTCACAGTAATAAAAAAACTTGTTTTCCAGCGTGAATCACAAGTGAGAGACAATCAATAAAGTGTTAAACCAAGAGCATAACATTTTATTTGAAGTGTTGATTGGAGATGTATATTAAAGGTTTCTTCTGTTTTTGTAAAGAGTCTTGAAACTGACAAAGACAGATTTAAATGGCAAGGTTGTGGATAATGGACACTGGTGGTTTTTGTAAAAAAAAAAAAAAAAAAGGTACTAAATTTTACATCCTTCAATAACTCTGGAGTGTCAGCATGGAATTTCTGGCTGTGAAGTGTGTTTGTCTAATCATTTATAACAGCACACAACTTTCAACATTCTGCATTAACATTAGATGAGCTTGGTATAAAAAAAAAAAAAGTCATTCAACCTGATCTCTTGAAATGTGAACACTTTTGCATTTCAAAATTTACATGCTGTATTACATATTAGGCTGTAGTTTTCCAGTGAAATGTCCAGCTGGGGGGACCAAAAGCGAGTAAATGTTGTTGTATTCAGACAAGGTTTTTAAGGTGAATATTAGATGGATGTTTTTAAAACAATACCACCCTAACATAAAACTTTAGCCTGAATCTAACCAATAGTGTTTTAAAATATACATGAGATGTTTAAAGAAGACATACTTACCTAATCAACGCCTAAACCTAACAAATAGTGTTTTAAAATACAGAAGCGAAACGAAAAACACCTTTCCTGAAGCAACCACATCATTTCATGTAACTTCAATTAAGTCAAGTCACGTGTCAGCTTGAGTTCATGGCTGGACTTGAACTGTGGTCCTCTGACTTCATTCCAGAATAAGAGTATATGTAGGTGGGTGTATAATACAAGCATTAAAATTTATTCTTTTTCAAAAGATGTGTTAAGAGTAAAAGTGTGACAATATCATAAAATAAAAAGGTCTGAGTAATAGAGAAAATATGTATATATAAAGTCAAAATCAGCCATTAAAGTCATGATTTCAGGGAAAGTGAATATAACACTTGTTGTAGCATCTTTAGTGTTCATTTCACCTGGAAACTGCAGGGAATTGTACCTGGAGACACATAAGTTTTGCAAAAATTAATAGAGTCACGTTTTCACTATGAGACCAGGTTGCTCTTATAACTAGTAATAGAATGACATATCAGTCAGGCCAATTAACTGGCTTATACCATATTTGGCCATTTTGAGATTGTCAACATTGACCAATGACTGTGCTCAACTGGGCTATTAACAGAAGTTGTCAGTCCTAGTGCCAGTTCCAAATTCTACCAACTTGTTGATGCTGCAGTGCAGAATCAAAAACGCTGTAACTTACACTTTTTTCAAAACTGAAACCTGATTAACCAAAATCAGGTCTCTCAGACTGTTCTCTGTCCCGTGACAGAAGCAATTGGCTTAACTATGATCAGAGTCAGAAAAAAAACATTGAAATAACTACAAAATAAATCAAAAGTAATTTTTAAGCCTTTATATTTTTTCTTCAGATTTAGTGTTGCTGTAGTTACTGGATTCTGCCGGGATAATGCACATTTTTTGTTTTCACTAATAAATAAATAAACAAACAAACACATATATATATATATATATATATATATATATACACACATACACACACACACACACACACACACACACACATATATACACACACACACATTTTTTTTTTTTCATCAAATACTATTTATGTTGTTTACTCACCCTCATGTCGCTCAAAACACTTATGACTTTTCAGTCAGCAGGCTAACATTCAGCCAAACATCTCCTTTTGTGATCCATGGAAAACAGAAAGTCATACGAGTTTGAAATGACATGAGTATGAGTAAATTGTTACAAGTTCTCCCCGTCTAGGGTTGGGAGAGGGTAACAGGATTATATAATTTAACAAAAAACGTAAACGTGGTGGGTTCCCTTCAGTCCTCTGCCCCAGAAATGTGAGCCACTCATCCTTGATGCAAACGTAAAAAGGTTTGTTTTTAAACAGAGAAAAATGGGGGTATTAATCTTCAAGAGAAGGTCACCAAAACAACAAACAAAAGAGTCTTACTAATGGAAGGAGAACTAAATGACCTACACAGGTAAAAGAACATAAATAAACAACATATGCTTCCCTCCACTCCCTGACTAACCAAAAAACAGGGATTGACATGTTGTAAAATAAAAAGGTGACTCAATCTCCCTACCGCTCCCCATAAGAAGTAAAATATATATATATATATATATATATATATATATATATATATAGTTTTAGATACAATACCTTTTAATTACCGGAACAAAATTAGAAGGAGAAGTGGAAAGAAAAAAAAAAAAAAAAAAAACACACAACCTCGTAGCAAAGCTACATGCTATTTTTAACACCAATGCTCACACACACAAAAGGTAAACTACAAACACCAGGTCAACACACCAGTTTTCACATTCAACTACAACACAAGTCTGGTGCAGGGGAGAAGTGAACCTCCTCAAGCAGTGTTCACTCTGCTCTCTTATAGGGTGGCTGTGTAACACTTCTGACGAGCCTCAGGTGTGGCTAATTATCTAAGGCATGCAGAGTGCGGGAGAGACACATAACAAAAACAACAATATTTAACAAAGTAACACACACACACACACACACACACACACACCTGAATTTGATATATATATCAAAATCAACCCACATAATACGTCCACAGGACGTAACACCTCCACCACCAAAAATACAAACTTGAGTTTGTAACCAATATACACCTTTTCCATTTTCCTTATTCATGTATGGCACAAGGTTCAACAAAGAGAACTGCATCCCTTTTAAATCCTAGAGAGAGCATCGGCCATAACATTTTCAGTACCTTTCTTGTGTCGAATGTCCAGATCATACTCTTGGACAGTGAGTGACCACCGTAATAGCCGCTGATTGGAACCTGACATACGAGAAAGGAATACCAAAGGGTTATGATCCGTATACACAATAATAGGATTAGAACTACACCCCAAGTATACGTCAAAATGCTGAAGAGCAAGTAACAACGATAAAGCTTCTTTCTCGATTACACTATAGTTTTGCTGTGTCTTGGAGAACTTTTTGGAAAAGTAGGAGACAGGATGTTCAATATGGCACTCATCCTCTTGTAGCAAAACCGCACCAGTTCCTTTAGCACTTGCATCCACTTGCAGGGGGAGCTCCAAGGACTCTGGCTGGGCACAGCCAGTCCATAGCGCAGCATATACTCAACCTCTGTCTGCATGATCTCACGTTTTCTTGGATTTACTCTGTAAGGATGTTGTTTTATAGGAACCGTATCACCAACATCAATGTCATGAATACACACAGTAGTCCTACCTGGCACGTCACTAAACAAGGTAGGGAATGCACAAAGTAATTCAACTAAGCCACAAGATTGCTCATTAGTCAGATGAGAAAGAAAGTGTGGGAGATCTTTCATTATAGCAGAATTATTAAACCGTGTAGAGGAAATTGGTACATCTCTACACATTAAACCATCTTCCTCCAAGGAGTAATTCGCTATTACACCTACTGTGGCAACAGAGGTCGCCAGTGGATGAACCAAAGTTTGATCTACTGTCAATTCAGAATGAGCCCTGTTTATATAGGGCTTAAGCCTGTTTACATGACAAACACGTCTTTTACATTTGCGGTCTGGGGTCGCAATCAGAAAGTTTGACTCATTTAACTTCCTTTCAACCAGGTATGGACCAGAGAACTTTGCATGTAAAATAGAACCAGGCATTGGAAGTAGAACCATGACAGGATCACCAGGACTAAATTCTCTTTTCACAGACTTTTTGTCAAAATAAACCTTCATCTTTGCCTGTGCTGTAGACAGATGAAGTTTTGCAAGAGTTTGGGCATTGTGGAGTTTCTCACGAATAGAAGTGACGTAGTCATCAACAGGCAAAGCTTTGGAACTCTGATTCAGCAGCTGTTCACTTAACAGTTTTAGAGGGCCACGGACTGTGTGGCCAAACACCAGCTCAGCAGGGCTAAAGCCAAGGGACTCCTGCACAGATTCTCTTACTGCAAACATTAGAAAAGGAAGGCCCTCAACCCAGTATTTTCCAGTTTCCACACAAAATCGTCGTAACATTGTTTTAAGGGTTTGATGGAACCGCTCTAGTGCACCTTGGGACTCAGGGTGATATGCTGTAGAAGTTTGGTGGTATATACCAAGGGTTTCTAGTGCTTGTTTAAAAACCCTGGAAGTGAAGTTGGACCCTTGGTCACTCTGAATTACTTTTGGCAATCCAAAAGTAGAACAAAACTTGAGTAGTTCTTTGATTACAACCTTAGCTTTCAACGTGCGTAACGGAACAGCCTCTGGGAAGCGAGTCGCAGCACACATAATGGTTAGAATGTATTGGTGTCCTGACCTAGCTTTGGGTAAAGGTCCAACACAGTCAACAATTAAGCGATCAAACGGGTCACTAACAACTGGAATAGGATAGAGAGGTGCAGGAGGAATCTTCTGGTTGGGCTTTCCTGCCAGCTGACAAGTATGACACGACTTACAAAATCTGGAAACTGCTGACTTAAGACCAGGCCAAAAAAAAAACCTAGTAATGCGATGGTAAGTTTTTGTTATACCGACATGTCCAGACAAAGCATTTTCATGGGCAAGTTTTAAGACCTGTTGCCGATAACCAATAGGCAATACAATCTGCTGCACTTCCTGCCAGCCTAAGTCTTCTTGCTGGGGTTTCCACCGACACATTAACAATCCACATTCCCAGAAGAAAATCACACCCGAATTAGGCACATGGGTAGCACCATCTGCAGCCGCTATACACTTGGCTAGGGAAGGGTCTGCTCTTTGTGCTGTAGCTAAGTTCTCTCTACCTGCCTTTAGAGGTGTTTCAGAGGTTAAGTTTTCATGGACAGTTACGTCACGGTCAGGGTCAGTAGTAATAGACAGGACACACTCCACAGAGTCAGGCTCATTAATCAAAAAGGAGTTTGAGATATCCACCACTTCCTCAAATTTCTTTGACTGGGCACGAGTCACTGCACAGGCAGGAAAAACAGACGGGAAATTCTCGGTCAGATCAGATTTTTGTATAGCAGTTGGTTTATATGATACAACTGGTCTAGGAAAGACTATGCCACCCGCAAGGTCATTCCCCAGAATCAGATCAACGCCCTCAACAGGCAACTGTGGACGCACTCCTAAACTGACCACACCACTAACAATGCTTGACCTTAGATACGCGGTATGAAGTGGCACATTCACACAGTGCATTTCTATCCCACGAATCAGCACGTCATTACCTGTAAAAGAGTCAGCAGAGAAAGGCAATATACCCTCAGATATAAAGGATTGAGCAGCACCCGTGTCTCGTAATATTGTTACAGGTTTAAAACCAGAATCAGGAGATAGGGAGACTATGCCTTCAAGTAAGAAAGGATGATAACGCTCTCCACTAAGAGAGCTGTCATTACACATGGTGTGCACAAGCGCTACGTTTTTGGGTTTGGAAACCGCGCTCTTTTGTTTCCAAGCCTTACAGTCCGCAATCAAATGGTTTGGATCAAGACAGAAAAAACAAACTCGCCTATCATCACTGTTTGTAGGCTTATGTGTAAATTTAGATGCAGATTCACTTTTAAAAGAATTTACCGCACGCGGTGCTGCTGAGCTTTCCACATTCGCAAACGGAGACTTGGCAGATGTGTGGGCTGAGAACACATTTCAGCACTAGCCAATGAAACCACTTTTTGTTCATTCAAGTGCATTACGATATTTGCCGGCAGACAATGTTTAAATTCCTCTAGCAAGATTAACTCCTGTAAATGCTCCAAGGATGTAACCTTGCTAGAAAAACACCACTTTTCAAAAGGAACTCTCTTTTCTCTTACAAACTCAACATACGTTTGTTTGACTGTTTTCGAATGACCACGAAATTTCTGTCGGTAGGCCTCAGGGACCAGTTCGTACGCTCGCAGTACTGCAGCCTTAACAATATCATAGTCAAGAGAGCTTTCAATTGGCAGAGCCGAACAAACTTCCTGAGCTTTTCCGGTTAGACTACACTGGAGTAATAAAGCCCACATATCTTTTGGCCACCTCAATTTACTAGCGACGCGCTCAAATGCGACAAAGTACGAATCAACCTCTGTCTCTCTGAATGGAGGTACAAGTCTTATATACTTACTGACATCGAAATAATCGCTAGGGGGTGCATGAGAAAAATCCTCTGTGACGGTACTACCACCAGTCGTTAAGGGTGATGCGACTGATGGGGGCCCTAGTACGTGGAAGTGGTCGCGGGCTTCTAGCCAGGCGCTCTGATTCTAGATCCAATCTACGGATTTGGACATCTCGGTCAGCCTGCCTTTCTACTTCACGAAGCTTTATAATTTCTGCCTCATATTCCTGTTTTTTTAATTGCAAGTTCCAATTCCTTTAACTTCAAAACAATTGTTGAATGCTGAGACATAGCTGACTCAGGGTTGAGATTCACCCCCTCAGCTTCCAATGATGCTTCATACTGAACCTCAGTTTCTATGCTCTCGTCAGATTCTCTAGGCAAAATACCATCATCTACTAATTTCTCATACAAGTTGTCCTTAAGTAACCGTTTAGTGGTGTCTTTTTTTACAGAAATATTAAAGAAATCTGCTATCAAAACTAGATCCTTTTTCTTACAGCGATTAAATGCTTCAATAGTAGGAGAAAGAGTAAACTCAGTAAAATCAAACTCCATTATCTTAATGGCCACTACACTTTCCTCCCCAACTACAGTCGAAAACAGTCAAATGTTGAGAGAAGAGAGTACTTACCATCAGCCAATTAACGGACGGACGAGCCCCCACTTGTTACAAGTTCTCCCCGTCTAGGGTTGGGAGAGGGTAACAGGATTAAATAATTTAACAAAAAACGTAAACGTGGTGGGTTCCCTTCAGTCCTCTGCCCCAGAAATGTGAGCCACTCATCCTTGATGCAAACGTAAAAAGGTTTATTGTTTTTAAACAGAGAAAAATGGGGGTATTAATCTTCAAGAGAAGGTCACCAAAACAACAAACAAAAGAGTCTTACTAATGGAAGGAGAACTAAATGACCTACACAGGTAAAAGAACATAAATAAACAACATATGCTTCCCTCCACTCCCTGACTAACCAAAAAACAGGGATTGACATGTTGTAAAATAAAAAGGTGACTCAATCTCCCTACCGCTCCCCATAAGAAGTAAAAGTAAAATATATATATATATATATATATATATATATATATATATATATATATATATATATATATATATATATATATATATATATAGTTTTAGATACAATACCTTTTAATTACCGGAACAAAATTAGAAGGAGAAGTGGAAAGAAAAATCACAACCTCGTAGCAATGCTACATGCTATTTTTAACACCAATGCTCACACACACAAAAGGTAAACTACAAACACCAGGTCAACACACCAGTTTTCACATTCAACTACAACACAAGTCTGGTGCAGGGGAGAAGTGAACCTCCTCAAGCAGTGTTCACTCTGCTCTCTTATAGGGTGGCTGTGTAACACTTCTGACGAGCCTCAGGTGTGGCTAATTATCTAAGGCATGCAGAGTGCGGGAGAGACAGACAGAGCACATAACAAAAACAACAATATTTAACAAAGTAATATATATACAGTGAGGAAAATAAGTATTTGAACACCCTGCTATTTTGCAAGCTCTCCCACTTAGAAATCATGGAGGGGTCTGAAATTGTCATCGTAGGTGCATGTCCACTGTGAGAGACATAATCTAAAAAAAAAAAATCCAGAAAAAATATACAAATAAATAGTTAAAAAATCATATATTGTGATTTCTGGATTTTTTTTTTTAGATTATGTCTCTCACAGTGGACATGCACCTACGATGACAATTTCAGACCCCTCCATGATTTCCAAGTGGGAGAACTTGCAAAATAGCAGGGTGTTCAAATACTTATTTTCCTCACTGTATATACATATACATACACACATACATATACATACATATATATCTGAATTTGATATATATATCAAAATCAACCCACATAATACGTCCACAGGACGTAACAAAATTATGACATTTTTATTTTTGAGAACTACATTTAAGACTTGTTTTCTTTTTTTTTCTTTTTTTATATAAGTTTGTTTAAATTTAACACTTTTGTGTACAACTTATTTGCTATAATTAAAATCATCCATCAGCCACCCTGCTCTATAAATCTTGAATCAATGTCATTCAACCACTACTCATAACTTGGTTAATTGTTTTTGAAGACCCTGTCATTTATGTCAGTATTATATTAAGCTAATAGACAGTCTAATGAATAAGACCACATTTCACACTCACTTGTGATCAAAGGATGGATGACTACTTAAAAGACACGTCTGAAGTAGAACAGAAAGTTAAAGCCAATGACCATTATGCACAATAAATTCAGCAGAGAAAAAGATAGTGTCCATCCATTACAGACATATACTGCACATTACTCTGCTGATCATCATTCAATGAGGGGGAAACATTTGTGTTCAGTCACTTCAATTTTGCCCAGATCCCTCCGGGTTGAGTGAATTGGAGATGAGCCAAAATCTAATAAGGTTCAACCTGGCTGTCAGGGCTTGAGTGTGTTATGGTAGTGATGTGTGTGTGTGTGATGTTGCGGCTGAGAGATAATGTACTGTACAAATAAAAAAAACAAGGATATAACAGGTGACATGTTGGAGTATCTGACTCATTATCTTGAAAAGGGGAAAGTATTTGGCTGTGTTTGCATTTAGCATTGAGATAACTACAGTACTATCAATTCTGAGCATATAAAGCAATCACACTGCTAGTGAACTGGAGCCACTATATAAAAGAAGAGCATCATCCTTTCTGTGGTGAGGCTTTTTTTTTCTCTCTCTCTCTCTCTCTCTCTCTCTCTCTCTCTCTCTCTCTCTCTCTCTCTCTGAGCATAAGAATTAATTTAGGATCATTTAGTGCATGCTATAAAATCCACACCAAAGAGTTTTGATCAAACAATACATGCAATATACATTAAAAGCATGAACATCAAGCATTAATATGAGAAAAATGACAACCAAGAAACACTTAAAAGTCTACGCTAAGCTTTGAATGGAATGCATATGTCAACTTTCAATCTCTGAAGCTTTCACTTAAAATTTGTGACATTTAATTTTAAGGGAAGCTTTTAAAATTGCCTGATTATATTTCCTAATGACTCTGATCGCACGCTACATGTATGAAGTATGCTGGCAGATAAAGCATATGTTCTTTACATGTGGTTCATTAAGGAGACAGATTGACACATCATTACAAGGTACTGATACGCTAGATGAGCATTATAGAAACATCAGGAGTAAGAGTTACATGCATGTGAGGTTTTATGTGACTTTGATGGGCAGTAATGAAGAGGGGATGCTTTCTAATTGGCAGATGCAGTCATAAAAACTCTGCTATTTCCACACATTATATCAGCAATTGTGACAATCACATAGAACATAAGTGTTTAAAATGTTCCAATATTCTGTACCATTTAAAGATGATCTGAAAACAACTGTAATATCAAGCATTTTCTGTACTTTCTTACAAGAGTACAGTATCTTCTACTTTTATTAGTTCTTTATTCCTCTGTAAGAGTCTGTGTTAAAGAGATAGTTCACCAAAACGTATGTCTTTTTAAACCCATATGACTTTCTTCTGTGGAACCCAAAAGGAGAAATTTAGAAAATCGGAATCTTTAGAAATTGTTCAAAAATCATACATTGTAATTTCTTTTATGAAATCATGAACGTGCCGACGAGAGCCAGGTAATTTTAGTGAATCATGACATGTTGGTGTGTTCCCCACAAAGCTACCATATGGCTTCATAAAAGAGTCAAATGAACCACATTTATGATGCTTTTTTGTCATGTTGGCATCAGTCCTCATTCACTATCGTTATATGGAAAAAATTGGCAAGGATGAAATATTTAGAAAATTCACTTTTTATATTCCACAGAATGCCATGAGTAAATTAATAATGACAGAATTTTAATTTTCGGGTGAACTATTCCTTTAAGAGAGCTCTGTATGCGTAGTCCATACACAATAGGTAGTCATGTTTAATAACTGTCATATGGTAAGCAGAACCGGTGATCACGTGCAGCTGGTGGGTTTTGAGGCAGGGGGCTTTGCAAGAAACTCCAGAGAAATAAGTCTGTTTGACTGGACAACTCTGCTGGCTTCATGGGTACCCAAAACACATTATCTAAATAAACAGTCTCTGGATGTATTTCTAACAATAAAGCATGACACTAAGCACAGAATAGGTAAGGCAACTTACAGCAGTCTGCAAAGAGTCTATGCACACCCTAAACTTCTCTTAAAGTAAATGGAGATGCCATAAGGAATGACTGCAGTGCTCTTGGGACAGTGCATTAGCTTTATTACACCATGCATAGTTAGAGGCAAATATATCTGAGAGACTAATACAGATATAACTGAAAATTCAGGAGGAGCCTGTTTCATTTTGTAAACCACAACTCAGGGGTACATAGACAGCCCCTTAACTTCACTCCTGTGTAAATTTTTCCAACATCCTTGCAACTCAAAATACCACAACTCTACATCTATTTCTATGCACTACCATTGCAGGTGTATTAAAGGGACAGATCACCCAAAAATGTAAATCCTGAAATAATTGACTGACCCCTATGCTGTTTCAAACTTGCATTACATTTTTTTCTTCAATGGAAAACAAAAAGAGGCAGAATGTTTGCCTCAGTTACCATTCACTTTCAATAAATCTGTTCTGTACAATGAAAGTGAATGGCAACTGAGGCTGTCAATTTTCTGCCTAACATCCTTTTGTGTTTGGAACAAAAGTGTTACACTATTAGGTAATATTTAACCTACAAATTACTTGTCCGGCTTACTTGTACAAATATTTTTAGTTGTCTCTGCACTTTAAACTAGAATAGAAGAAAATATTTTTACATAAAAAACACACACTTCAGCTTTAAGTATTCAAGGGGGTATTATGTTAGAGCTTGATTCAAGTCTTGTGCAAGAGTTCTCCATCATGGACAACAAGCAAATGTGTTTTCCTTTATCTCATTCTAAAATTTTATGAAATATGAACTCTTTAGATGGAAGAATTGTGCTTTACCTTGCCAACATAGAGAGGATCGTCTCCTGTGTACTCCTCAAGGACGAAGAATTGGTTCCACACCCAGTTGCGCTTGTGTCTGTGAAGTGGAGTGCCCACATTAGCCCTGATATGCCTCTGAGAAGCCGGACGGAGAGGGAATGAGTTCAGAGTCATTCCCCAGCAGCTCATGTCCCACTGGGCCAACAGCAGCATAGTCAATACACTCAGTCCACTCCACATTGCAGAGCCCCTCTGCATCATTTGGACAAAACAAAAAAGAAAAAAAGGAAACAAAAAATACACTCCACTGTAATGAATAGGTGCCAAAGATCTCAAATCTTAGCGGTGGATTATGGAAAGCTGTGCACCACCCTCAGCACCGGCTTGGGTAGAAGGGTAGAGGAGACAGTCCGACCAGTGATTGATGGACAAGACCACAGGAACCTGTTGTGAGAACAGACATCAGGGTGAGAGGTTGAAAAGAGATTGAGAGAGAGAGTGAGAATGAGGGGACAATGAAAAAGACATTAGAAAAAGAAAGAAATATAGAAAACAACTAGTCTGTCAGCGCAGATGCATGCTGGATTTTCTGACATTTTTTATAATATCACATCACATTTGTACCCCAGATTAAGACAACATGACTTTTGGCATTTCAGAGAAAGCATTCTAAAAAGCAGGTGCAGGCAGACCACTACAGGTGAGCAAAACGGACATGCAGCCTTTTCCTCTGGATGGGTATTTGACAGCGCTGCTGAATGTGGAGCACATTAATCTTTTGGGCTGAAGGGAGCCAGCGAGGGAGAGAGAGATGGAGGGGGGAGAGGGGAAGAGGCAAAGCTCCAATGCAAAGTTTTGGAGAAATAAAGCAAATAAAGGCCTATATGCCAACGCATTTCCAAAATAGGAGAGAGTAACTCAATTAACATATTTGGCTTCAACCTATCAGTGTAGCTAGCTTTTAATAATCATTTATGTTAATGTAGAACTGTTAGTTCTGGTCCTCTAATTGGACAAGCAGCATTATTTGAGATGCCATGCTTTGCTGTATGATGGCAATGGGTGAATATATATATGTATCTTTACCTTATATTTTAATGCCAAAAATCGTCTAGGTTACTTATGTAACCTCCGGTCCCTGATGGAGGGAACAAGACGTTGTGTCGAAGAAGCGACACTAGGGGTCTCTCTTGAGTGCCGAATATGCCTCTGATATATGAAAAAAAGGCCAATGAGAAGTTGGCAGACAGTATTTGCATACCCCGCCCCCGGACATACGGGTATAAAAGCGGGGAAATACGTTCATTCAGGATTTTTCTGAGGAGCCGGAAATGGTCCGGCTCAGCGTCGTGGTCGGGAGGACACAACGTCTTGTTCCCTCCATCAGGGAACAGAGGTTACATACATGACCTAGATGATCCCCGTCTGCCGCTCACACTAGGTGTCCAATTTAAATCACGGCATGCGCTGAGCCATGTACTTGTTCTGCTGACACAGAAGTGGGCAGGTATTTTACGTGTAAAGGCGACCAGCTGTGTCAGACTGCATGTAACCTTCCCCAATGCCCCATAAAAGTCATCGGAATCCTTCTGGTACCCTAAACAGGGGAACAAGGCAACGCTTGCCAACCCGGGAATGGGCCAAGCCTAGCCAGGCCTCCTTTCTCTCTATGTTTCTCCGAATAGAGTAAGAAATGGCTGGGGCCTTTACATGCATCGAGGGAAGGGGGTCTTAACCAGTTTCCTATTCTTTCAGGGGGAAAAGACCCTGCAGATGCCACACCTGCCTGAAAGGGGGAGGTAAGGGTGGTGAATACATCACATGGGTTTTTAGACAACATGTGGAAAGTGGCGCGGTGGTAGATCCAGCCTCAAGGAGGGGGGAGTTGCTACAACACGGCGACCGGAAAGCAGCTGGAACTGCCAAAGGGAGATGCAGGTCCACTCGTAAGGGGACCGCACTGTGGAAAATACACACAGGAGGAAGTCCACGCAGGAGTCCTGACCTGTAGAGCACCTATTCCAGTGCAGGGTAGATTGGAGTCCCCTTAGTGGATTGGGTCGGTGAGTTCCTCCGCTGAACTGCGGACCCACAGGGCTAGGGAGGAGTCATCCAGGGAGTCGAGTTAGTGGGATCTCCTGGGAGAAAAAGCGCACGATTTTACCTCAGCCGAGGGAAAGGGCGCTAGGCGCAAGCGGTCCACCTGGTCAATCCGTCAGCGTGTTACCGAGATCTACCGGCTCGGACCTGAGAAAACACGGGACGAAATTGACTCTACCCTAAGACTGTAAAATCTCAAAAGGGTGTTAGGTGTTGCCCAACCTGCTGCTCTGCATATGTCTGCCAGGGAGATGCCTCTGGTCAGTGCCCGTGAGGATGCATCACACCTTGTCGAGTGTGCTCGGACCCGCAAGGGGAGGGGCACGGCCTGGGTGTGATAAGCCAATGTAATGGTGTCAACTACCCAGTGGGAAGGCCTCTGTTTGGGGACAGCGTTCCCTTTCTGCTGTCCACCAAGGCAGACAAAGAGCTGCTCAGAACATCTATAGCTTTGCATGCAGTCCATGTAAGAACAAAAAGCACATACCGGACACAGCAACGAAGGGCTGGGCCTGCCTCCTCCCAGGGCAGCTTCGCTTGCAGGTTCACAACCTTGACCCTGAGGGGAGTCGTATGAACCTTGGGCACATAGCCCGGTCATGGTCTAAGGATCACATGAGTGTCTGCCGGACCGAACTCCAGGCAGGACGCTTGAAGGTCCCCCGACCCTCTTGATGGAGGTGAGTGCGATCAGGAGGGCTGTCTTCAGGGAGAGGGCTTTGTTTGACTGATTCTAGCGGCTCGAAGGGGGGTCTCTGAAGGCCCTCTGAAGGAGGGGAATAGGCTTGGCCGGGAGGGATTTAACCTCTGGGAGCCTCTTAGGAACCTGATGATTAAGTCGTGCTTACCCAAATAATTGCCGTCTACTGTGTTGCGGTGGGCCGCAATAGCAGCCACATACACCTTCAAGGTGGAAGGGGACAGCCTCCCCTCCCACCTCTCCTGTAGAAATAAGAGCACTGACCTAACTGCACACCTCTGTGGGTCTTCAGCCCGGGAAGAACACCAGTCTGCGAACAAGCACCACTTCAGGTGTTTTGAACTGTTTTATTAAAACAATATCACAGGAGCAATATTGTTGTTGAACTGAATATCAGTGCTGTGATATTGCTTAGTAGTTATTACCAGACGCTCTCTTATCCTCTGCAAGTTATAGTACATTTATATTTTAGGAACAACCTGTAGTTAAATGACTCGCCCAAACTCACCCTTAGGACATAACTTAAGATCTTCAACTTCTGATCCACACCACACCGTGAAAATGTGTTTTGTGAGTGACACTAGATTTTTTTAGTGTTGTACAGAAAACCTCATGCTCCAAATTGCAATGAAGAACAATTTGAAAGTGTGCACTCTAAGTTGAAATGACAAAAGTTCAGGCACAAATTCCTCCTAAGGGGTCCCTGGAGCTTCTCGGTTAAAGAGAGCCTTTTAGGTGTTTCCAACATCCTTTTAAAGTCAAACACTTACAAGTCTGGAAAAGAATGTTCAAAAGGGTTTTGGTTAGAGCACATAGATGCTCTCTAGAGAAATCTGTCCTTCCAGCAGTTCAAAACCCACTGCAGCAGGATTCACGCACTAACAGCTTATTTTAATGTTGAAGAGGATGTTGAAATCTCCACGGAAAGCTCTCGTTGTCCGAGAAAATATCTGACCCAAGCGTTCTATATTACAGAACTGCACAACTTATTTGGCTTGGAGTTTATGGGGAAAAAAAGACAACTCTGTGATTATCGCAGCATGAATGTAGAAGGGTTTAAGTTGCTAAACCGATATTCTAACATTTAAGCTATATAACAGACACTGTGAATGTGCTAGAAAATGCTAAATAACTGTATATATGAGCGTAGAGCTCTGAAGGTGAACAGAAGAGTAAATCACAAAGAACCCCTCAGAGAATTAATTCACTCCTTGTATTCCCTCCCATCTCAAAGCACTATTGTAGCACTGCTGGAGGAGAATAGAATGACTTGAACTTTGATTCTGAAGTCCACAGTGCCAGGACCCCTCAGTGGGGAAAAGTCTCATCTAAAGCCTGTACTCTCCATCATAAGCTTGACTTTATAAGGTAATTACAATTGATTAGCAATGATTAGATCACTTCAAGTTTGACTGAGTGGATTCAACATAGTTGAAAAAAAGGCAAACATATATGAAGAAAAACATAGTTATGGCAAAATAAATAATCCTACACATGACTCAATTATCTCTGACCTCCAAGAGTTTCACTGAAGTGCTACATGACACCACTATGAAATAAAAGAGCTTTTATTCTGGAATGCTTATAGCGTAGTGCAGGCTAATAAAGAGAGCTGGGAGGTGATATGGATCATTTATCAGGCTTGCATTAAAACACGGCAAATAAGGACTCAGGAAACAACCCCTAGGATTTAGTAATGCTTTGCTCCAAAGTAATATCTTAAGACATGTTTGCATGAGGCCCTGCGATGGACTGGCGACCTGTCCAGGGTGTACCCCGCCTTTCGCCCAATGTTAGCTGGGATAGGCTCCAGCCCCCCCGCGACCCTGTACACAGGATAAGCGGTTGTCGATGGATGGATGGATGGATGTTTGCATGACAGGACAAATTTAAAATGTGCCTAAAACATTTAGGGCCAAGACTAGGACTGGCTGGCGTTTAAAAACGAAAAAATTAAACACTTACAATGACAATCAATGATATTTAAATAAAACCAGATTGTGGGGTCTGCAAGTCATGTTGTCAGTGAAAGCCTGCATCTGTGTGCATCTGGCATTAGGATATTTAACAAATATTTCCCTTCTTATTTCTGGCACTTTCTATAAATTAAAACATACAGGGTACAAAGACAGCATCTGTGTCTTTGGTCCAAATTAGACAGATCAATGGAAAAATCATCAATAAGACTAATCTTGAATTACTGTACAGTATGTTATAATGTGACTAAGCCATGCCTTGAGTGTACTATATATGTTCCTCTCTCCTTCCAGTACCCCCACTAACAATTTTTTCTCTGCCCAAATCTACTCACTGTCAGGCTTGGCTGAGGCCCCGGACTTTGTGTTCAGCACAGATCGCCCAAATGGTCTGGGACAGGATGATGAAGTCTCATTAGGCCCCCATGCCATCTGACGAGAAGAGCCGAGGCTCCAAAACAGACCGCCCTGTGAGAGAGCATCCACAGCCACAGCCAGAGATGCAGCTCCAAAACCGATCTCAGCGCACTCTCTAGTCACAGCCCCCCCTGTAGTGTAAGAGCGATTGTGGTGCTCACCAGGGACAGTATGCTCAAACACAGAGCAAGCAAGGCTACTGGCATCTGGACATCAAACAGCACAGTGAGGACTAGTAGCATATGGCCCTCTTTTTATGGCTGCCCTTCCCCTTGCAGTCTCTTGAGGGTGGCAATGGCAAGATTATGCAAGGATCTGAGCTGGAAATGATTGGTTATGAGTGTGCAAATGGTCGCTGCAGTAAAGAAATATTTGATATAAAGTATTTATACCTAAAGAAATCCTACTTGAAGGACCCCCTCCCTTCCCTCTCGGGCCACAAGGGGGCCCCCTTCAACTGTCTAATTAAGCAATAATAGCTGCCAGAGTCTTTCTTGCAGCTTTTAGTATGTTAAAAAAATTATAATAATCATCTTGCTTTGCGGAGACCCTTATTGGCTCAGGGGCCCTCATCCCGCTTATTGCAAAATGGTCCTGCACAAACTTAAAGGGGTGTAGTTCATCTAAAAATAAAAATAAAAATATGTTCTTGTTCTGTGGAGCATCAAAGTAGAAGTAATGCAGAATGTTAGCCTCAATCCCTATTCACTTTTTGATTGTATGGAAAAAGGAAGCAATGAAGGTGAATGATGACCTAGGGTAAAACCCAGCCTAATATTGCATGTTGTGTTCAATAGAAAAAAAGAAAGTTATATGTGTGTAGAAAAATAAGGGTAACCACACAACATACCAATTATCTAATTTATACGTTCTATTTGGTAATTTCATGACTTACTAACAGGCAACGTAACAGCAATGTCACAGGCCCGTCATTTAATTACCATTAAATTAATAATTTACAACGTCATCTTTGCATCCTCCTTATGTCCCAAGCTTACCCAGAATGGTCCAGTTGTGAAATGTATTTGTTATGTCTGGGTATTTCAGTGACTTATTGGCAACATAACTGCAACATTATAGTTCCGTATTATATGTACCACAAAAATGTTCAAAATGTTTTTAAAAAATAAAAGCATAAAAGAGTCCAGTTGCAACACAGGAATATTGCAATTCTATGACAGATTTGTGTTGTAACGGTTTAATAATTGCTATCTTTGCAGCAATATACAATATAGTGATGGATGGTAAATACACAATACATACTGTATTATAACAGCACGCGCCTCCACCGGAACTCTTGAGTGTGCATCATCTGAACTGAACGGAAATGCGTCTGGCAGGACCGTTGTTTTTCTGAGTTAAAGACCATTTTTATTTCACAGCACAATATAAAAATGTCTTAAGTTATGAACATAACACTAGAATATTTCCATATTTACATTAAGCCTGACAGAATCTCGTCTAACACCAGGAAAACTGTACTGAGTTTAAAATGTACTGAAGAAGGATCTGGGTAGCTCAGCGAGTATTGACACTGACTGCCACCTCTGGAGTCGCGAGTTCGAATCCAGGGTGTGCTGAGTGACTCCAGCCAGGTCTTCTAAGCATCCAAATTGGCCCGGTTGCTAGGGAGGGTAGAGTCACATGGAGTAACCTCCTCGTGGTAGCGATTAGTGATTCTTGGTGTGGTTAATGTGCTGCGTGGTTAATTGTGCGTGGAACACGGAGAATAGTATGAGCCTCCACACGCCATGAGTTTCCGCAGTGTCATGTACAGTAAGCCACGTGATAAGATGCGCAGATTAAAGTGGAGGCAACTGAGACTTGTCCTCTGCCACCCGGATTGTGGTGAGTAACTGTGCCACCATGAGAACCTAGTAAGCAGTGGGAATTGGGCATGCCAAATTGGGGAGAAGGGGATTTAAAAACAAATCACTGAAATATTGTGGGTTTAAAGGTTCATTGAGCTTTGGAAAGACACTAAATACATAAAACCTGTTTTTTTACCATTATATATTACTGTTAGCAATGGAATTGGCATGGCAACAGGACCAAACCAAATTGCAGAAGACACAGCAGCTGCACCTCTGTTTCTGGTCAGTAATGCCACAAAATGTAATCTGTCTACAGTATATATATTAATTGTTAATTAATTTTTTTTGCTTACTGATAAATTTTACATTTTTGCTATAAATTCATATAATTATTTATTGAAAAAAAATATGTCGATTTTCTGAAGATTATATTGTAAGGAAGACATTTTATTTAGCCTTTAAATTAATAAATTTAATTAGGTGCAAAATGCATTAGGTGTTAAGCTGGTCTAAGTACAAAAGTCATTTAGGCTTGAAATGTCATTGCAATTCTGTGGCAATAGGTCTCATTTTCTTTAATTGTTGCATTTTTTCCTCTGTTCTCTGTCAAAATAAATGAAGTAAATTAACTTTGAATCTGCATTCGTTATTCACACACACAACTGTTTAAAAAGACTTTAAATTAATGAAGACATAAATTAGGTTAGAATATCGCATGTCCGCCCATAAAATAATCATTAAAAGCATAGATTACCAATGTCGTCATCCTTATAGGTCAACAGCCATGTGTAAAGTTGGTAAATACGATAATAGTAACAATACTCAATGAAGCACAAGAGAACTGAACAATTACTCTGCACAGAATACTCAGAATTCACACACCGTTCATTCAAACTGAACCTCACGATATTAATATTGTTCCATGGCAGGTTGACCCAAGTACTCCTCGATGCAGACTATGACATAGTGGAATTAATCTCATGCGTATTTACATTTTAATGTTTTGTTTTATTACTGTAGATTACAGTAGCTTGCTTAACGGTCACTAATACAGTATATATTCATATAACGCACACGCACCTTTACATATTAGGGCTGGACAATTCATTAAAATAAAATCACAATATGACATTGAGCAATTATTTAACAGCAACGGGCTACAACGATTTAATTAAATGTATAAATAAATCAAGCTGTTTGCTTCAAAGTCTATGCATGTTGCTCTGTCCTGTCTGTACTGTGTATAAGCCTTTATACAGTGCATTCAGAGTGGTTCTGTGCTCCACAACTCCATCTCGTGCTCAGGGTAACAGATGTGCTCTATTCGGTTCCGTATGCTGAGCGTGTCATTTTTAAAGCACTCCAGATTCACTTTAATTTCACTTTTGCATACTTCCAAATAAATAAATATTTTTTCTTCCTTTCATTCTCAATCACCTTTTTGTATGCATTTTTAATCACTTTCCACTCTTAATTAAGCTACAAACCAATAGAGAAAATTAAAAGTTTATCCAGTCAGAATTTATTCCTTGATGCTTACAAACGAAGCGTGACAACTGTATCAAAAATCACATGCCCAAAGCCATGCTCCTTAGCCAAAGCAGCACGTTAGTCTGAGCTCTATAATCAGCCAGTCAGATTGATTTATTTGTTCTTGGTGGGTGTGACCTTTAGGATATGTTGAGGCCTTCTAGCTGGCCTTGAGTGACGCAATCACGCTTTAAGTGTTGTAATTTGAAAGCGAAGAGGGTGAAATCTTGTTGACGAGTCGACTGTCATTACTGCCGCTATCACCATTGAGAAAGAGATCCTTATGGATTTACAAACCTGAGATGTTCTGCATGACTGTGTGATTGCTTAATTTATTAAACAGGAAATGAGGACTGATTTTCACTTCAAGCAAATTGGTAAGTGATTTTAGCATCGTTATAGCAACATCAGGAGTTTTCTAAGTGTAAATTAGGCTGCTTAAGAATTCAGTGTCGGATCAAGTTTTGAAAAGTAGTGCTGCGTTCCATTCAACTCGGAAAGTCAGATTTCACAACGTCCCACTAGGATCCCACATCTCTAATGAGAGTCAAACCCATGCTAAGCTAACAGGAGCGTTGCAGTTCTGAATATCGGGGAATGTAATGCATTTATGGTCGGAGATATCAAGTAGGAATATCCCTCATCCAACTTGCATGGAACGCAGCATAAATGAAATTTTTTGCAAGCAACATTTAAATCGTGAATATAATTAGATATATTTTTCAAGGTATTATAGACCTCATTAATAGATTCATATGAAAATTTATGATTTTTGAATGTCTGATTGGGAGACATTTATTTAACAAAAAGTCATGATGCTGTTAAAATTAGGCTTGCTTGAGCATTAAGTGTCATTTCAAGTTCTGGCTTTCATGACGTATTTTTTAAATGTCAATTGGAATTATTATTTATCTGTGACATAATGTATGATGACCAAAGGCATAGGGTATCTTATTCATTGTGAAACTGTTTTCTTAAAGGCATGAATCACACTGAAGGCCTAGACTTTTAACACACACCCTGTCACTGGTTCCTAGTATGTTTGACCACTAAATGTTAATATATACATACAAATAAATCACACCATGGTATTTATGCACAGCAGAGGAGATGTTCAAATGAGGAGCACATTATAGTGGGGAGTAGGCTATATTGCTTAATTTATATAATTATTTATTATTATATTAATACTAAGAAATAATGTACTCAGTGTAGCGCATAAAAACTAAAATATCCACTACGTCACCAAAATCCACTAGGCAGAGGATTAGACCCACTGCATCATCGCGCTACTGTCTGAGACTTGGACCCTCTCAGTTGGCCTCACAGTCCACTCGATGCGCCACCTAGTGGTCGCGCCGTTCGCATGACATAAATAGTCGACTACACTATGAACCTGTTGTTGGCATTGCAGTCCTGACAGGGAGGCATTTGAGATCGATACTGAAGTGTGAGGAACATCAGCCTCTGTATCTGATAACTACTATTGTTTTGTAAATTACAAACAAACAAATTATAATTATAAACACAGTATACCTCAATAAAAAGACTACTAGCCTATTTTTCACAGTGCAAATGGTTTAAGTGTTGCCATCAAAATAAAGTCCTTCAAACAGTTCAGACGACATTATTTGCATTACAGATGCGAGTCTGGCAAGGTCTCAAATGTTGCTCTTAGGACTGAGAAATTGCACATCGCACCGAGTCGTTTAATATGCTGACTATTAGACCTAAACTTTTGAACATCGCATCTAGTGCTCCTGATGGGAAACTGATGAATATTAAAACAACGCAGGCAGTGAGGGAAACTTTGAAAAGTGTGGCACTTAAAATCAGCATTGCTCTTAATGCTGACCACACTCTCCGAAAAAGATTCGAAACGAACATGCTAATATATATATATATATATATATATATATATATATATATATATATATATATATATATATATATATAGCATGTTCGTTTCGAATCTTTTTGTATTGTAATGTAATTATAGCCTATATATTATTTATTATTAGCCGAAAGCACAGAAAATAATTTATTGCAATCTGGCTAACGAATCAGTGTTTTTTTAATTCTTCTTTTATTCTCTCTGTCATTCTATGGATTCATCAGTCCTTAAGGAGTAGCCTGGCAATAGTTGCAGCCCGTTAGGTTAAATTAAATTGACCTTTCATTAACATGAGAGAGAGAGAGAGAGAGAGAGAGAGAGAGAGAGAGAGAGAGAGAGAATAATGTCAGCCTTTCACAACTTTTAAATCACTAAAATAAATTGCTTGTTGTTGTAATGCCTCTAAATGTGCACTAGCCACACTACACTAAAGATGACTAACATTAATCTCCAACTGTCCGTACGGTATTGCACCCCAACAAAATCAGTCTCGTACCTTTTCCTCCTGGTCCTCGGCGTGCTTGTAAATTGAAACGTTTTTGTGGAAAATTGAGGACGATTCCGTCATGTAGTAGCAGCTGCACGCGCTCTTCATGAAGAAGTCAAGGAAACATACTCAAAAGCAGCATCCCTGCGCTACAGACGTCCTCCACTCCGCTCAAAGTGATCGCATTGAGTGCGCTGCTCGTGCAGATTCCGCGCGTCTACAACACACAGCAGCTACAATAAGCCCTATTGAGAAGCCACAGCTGCAGCGAACCTCAGCCAGGGTAGAGCACCGAGCACTGAGAGAGACTCACAAAGGGACCACAATACTGTGAAACATCCGTGAAGCATGCCCCGATAGCCGCAGTCACCTAAACTCTAGTAAAAATAGTGGTTGAGCATAATTTATTTTCTGTGGAGAAAGTGCCCACTCTACCCTAACAAAATGAACAAGTCTCTTTTAGTATGCTGTTCAAGCATCGCTCATCAGGGAAACGTTGCATCGAGGGGAGGTGCCGATGTCAGTCAGAGGTGGATTTGCACGCTCCGACTCCTCAAGACGTTTTAAGCATGGCATATTACGAACAGAGATTATTACCTGAGATTTAAGGTAAGGTACATGGTGAATGAAAAGTAACACATGCTAAAGTAGACCTACTGTATCTTGTCCCTTTAAAGAAAATCCATTACAAGATAAGCTCATCAACAGCTTTTGTGGCATAATGTTGATTGCAGAAATAATAATTATTTAAATTAGTGGAAGTGAATAGGGCCGGTCCATAAACATTAAAATACGCATCGTTTCAAAAGCGTAGACATAAGACATTAACATTATATGTGTTACCATGATTTTAGTGTGATAAAATTGTTCATTAACCATGTCTTGTGTAAAGACATTCAGTATTACAACTATGCTGTTAAGATGATGTAATCCCTTTAGTCCCGGTTTTGGAGATAACTTTACACAGATGAGGTTAGTAAGTGAGTTTATCACACTAAAATCATGTTAACACGAATAAGTCAAGTCATTTCTATAGCGATTTTCACTACACACATCGTTTCAAAGCAACTTTACAAAAAATCTTGCTGTGAAGACTTCACGGGGGAGGGAAAGGAGAACACGGGGAACTTGATACTTTAAATCAAAGTTAAAACTTTTAATAACAAAACTCACAAGCCAATTTCAGAGTAACACTCAAGAGCGTCAGTCTGTTTCAGATGGGTCGCTCTCTCTCCTTTTGCCGCTGGCGTGTTCCCTCCACTCTTCCCACGCTCAGGGCAATTGGAAACAGGTGTTAATCATTATCTGACTCAGGTGTATGCACCCTTACCACTTTATCTCTCTCGGGATGGACGCTCGACCACACCCCAGATGCCACACATGCATTAACAAAAAATGAAACTGTAATATAAGTCTCGACTCATCATTGTGTAGTTTGATTAAATATGATTATAAATTGTGTATAAAAATAAATAATTAAACAGTAATTTTATTTAGTAGTGGTGTAGAGGTGCCTGGAGAAGTGGGTATACTCTTAATGTATGGTATACTCCCCCATTTTTTTTTTAAAGCAGCCCAATATAGGATAAACGCCCTGTGTTATAAACAGTGACATGTAAGACTAGTCTTGCATATTTAGTTCACCCCAAAATGGTCCAGTAGTATTTGACACTGTCACTTAACTTCTACTGCTTGCCTTCACGGAGTAAGGATCATTATGAAATGAATATTAGCCACAGAAAAGGTGCAGATTTTGCAATCAATACTGGCCCAAAGACTATAGGAAGAGACAACTACATAATTATTAATTTTGCATGAATTATTCCTTAGTCCATCCACACATGAAAATTGGACAACTATTCTCTATCCCTGCAGGTAGTCTACGGCAGTCTTTACTGGGTGTTTTTAGGGTATATTTGCATTAATTGACATGCGATAGCAGTGTTTTCCATGGGATTTTGTGAGACTATGGGGGGTGGACCTCCGACCCTCTAGGGGGGTTGGGGGGCATGCTCTCCTGTAAGAGAAGTTTGTAAATTTTAAAGATAAATACTTCCATCTGGTGCACTTTGATAGCAAAATAAAGAGGCTAGTGTTGTGCTCTTGTAAACAGTGTTGTGCTCTTAAAGCTGGAGTAGGCAACTTTGAAATAAATTGAATTGAAAAACAGCCCCCCCAATTCTTCCCCATATACATTATGCTCTTCACCCCCAGCCAGGGTTTAATTGACAGCTGTTCACAAATAGAGTCAAGCCCTGCCTCGCCAAAACCAATTGGCTAAAATATGCTGGATTGACACTACCCGACCCATATTTTTCATTCAGAGCTAGAGTCTGTGGTGCTAACTAATCTCTCACAGGGCCTCATTTAACAAGACACCATGTTTATATATAATATTTTTTTTTCCAATGAATAAATACTACCTACTGTAGCTTTAACAATTTCATGCTCTAACCATTCTGAAAAGCAGGGTAAAAACTAGGGATGTCAGTTTCAGCTTTTTATCTTTTAACGTTACCTGAGACTGCTAATGATAGCTAGCTAGTGAAGGTGTAAGCAGTGTAACGTTATGCCAATTAACCTAGTTCGCTAATGTTAATTTATGTTAATCATCATGATTGTAACTTCGGCAGTAATATTATCTGTTTGCTCTTGTACACTGATGATAAATTGTGTGTGGAGAAGTGTATAAATGCAGTGGATACATTTAATGTTAGTTAACAACCCTCTACGATCATGTTGGAGAAAAAAATCGTCATTGGATAGTACATTTTTGTTTTTACTCGCCAGACGTTTGACCTCATGTTAGCACAATGTAACTAAAAATATATTAAGCAAACTGAGAGAGGGATCCTCTTCATATATATTCACACAATAGAGTATATTGTAATTTATATTTGATTTTTCTTTATAATTTTAATCACATTTTAGCTTTTTAAAAATGTACAAATTTCAAGTCAAGTCAAATCAATTTTATTTGTATTGAGCCTTTCACTACACACATCGTTTCAAAGCAGCTTTACAGAAGATCAGGCATTAACAGACGATAAAACTGTAATGTCTATAATGTCAATTAATCATCATTGTGTAATTAGATAAAATACGATTATTAATCGTGTTTAAAAATAAGTAATTAAATAATAATTGTATTAGTAACCCCAGTGTGTAAGCTGAAGGCCAGTTCCCTTCTGACTATACAGCAAATCAAATAAAATAAAATCAAATCAAAAACTGCAAGATCATGTAGATTTACACTCTACAATATCAGGAAGATAAGACCTTTCCTTTCTGAACATGCCACACAACTGCTTGTTCAGTCACTTGTCATAACTAGACTTGACTACTGTAATGCTCTCTTTGCAGGCCTTCCTGCATGTGCTATTAGACCTCTGCAAATGATCCAGAATGCAGCATCACGTCTGGTCTTTAATGAACCAAAGAGAGCACATGTTACACCACTCTTTGTCTCTCTCCACTGGCTGCCGGTTCATGCACATATTAAATTCAAGGCCCTGATGCTGGCATACAGAACAATCACTGGGTCTGCTCCAGCATACCTAAAAACATTTATGCAGAGCTACGTTCCCACCAGAAGCCTGCGGTCGGCTAAGGAACGTCACCTTGTTGTACCAAAACAAAGAGGCACCAAAACACTTTTCCGGACTTTCAGTTTTATCATTCCACGTTGGTGGAATGACCTCCCCAACTCAATCCGTGAAGCTGACTCACTCTCTATCTTCAAAAAACGGCTAAAAACACATCTTTTCCTAGAGTTTTTAACCAGTCACTAAAAAAAAAAAAATTAATTAATTAACAATTCTTGTTGCACTTAAATCGGATTTGTATACTATTCTGATGATAGTGAAACTTTGTAGTATGGCACTTTTCGTACCACTGTCTCCTTAAGATGATTCGCTTATGTTTTTCCTCTTTTGTAAGTCACTTTGGATAAAAGCGTCTGCCAAATGAATAAATGTAAATGTAAATCAAATCACTGTATTGTCACACGACCATATACACAAGTGCAGCAGTGGGTGAAAGTCTTGTGTGCAGTTCCGAGCAACATAGCAGTCATGACAGTAACGAGACATATACCAATTTACAATAAGCAACATATTTACACAACACAATTTACATATCAAATGTACACATAATTACACAACACAATAATAATATACAATGTACAATAAACAATACACACAATATAGAATACACATACAATAAAAAATAAGTTATAGTTGTATTGTGAAGAGAATATAATTATGACAGTCCAGTGTGAGATAATAAGATTAATAAAGTGCAGTGCTGATGTATGTTGATCGTGAGAGATCGAGTGTTAGAAGTCTGATTGATTGGGGGAAGAAGCTGTCATGTGATCGTCTGGTGCGGGTCCTGATGCTGCGATACCACCTGCCTGATGGTAGCAGTGAAAGCAGCCCATAGCCTGGGTGGCTGGAGTCTCTGATGAAGCTTTTTTCACACAACACCTGGTATATATATCGTGGAGGGGGGGGGAAGCTCACCTCCGATGATGTGTTAGGCAGTTTGCACCACCCTTTGCATGGCTTCGTGTTTGTAGGCAGTGCTATTGCCATACCAGGCGGTGATGCAGCCAGTCAGTATGCTCTCCAGAGTGCTGGTGTAGAACCGTATGAGGATGTGGTGGTTCATTCCAAACTTCCTCAGCCGTCTCAGGAAGAAGAGGTGCTGGTGAGGCTTCTTCACAACAGCTTCAGTGTGGACAGACCATGTGAGTTCCACAGTGATGTGGACACCGAGGAACTTGAAGCTGCTGACACTCTCCACCGGTGCGCCATTAAAGGTGATGGGGCTGTGTACTGTGTCTTTCCTCCTGAAGTCCAATACATGCTCCTTGGTCTTAATGACGTTGAGGGAGAGGGTGTGCTCCTGACACCAGTGTGTCAGAGTATGCACCTCCTCTCTGTAGGCTGTTTCATCATTGTCAGTGATCAGACCTACCACCGTTGTATCATCAGCAAACTTAATGATGGCTTTGGAGCTATGTGATGTGACACAGTCATGTGTGTACAGGGAATACAGGAGTGGGCTGAGAACACAGCCCTGCGGGGCTCCAGTGTTGAGGGTCAGTGATGAGGAGATGTTGCTGCCCATTCTAACCCTGACAGGAAGTTCAGGATCCAGCTGCACAGTGAGCTGTTTAAACCCAGAGCCCAGAGTTTCACATCAAGCTTGGTGGGCACTATGGTGTTGAATGCTGAGCTGTAGTCTACAAACAGCATTCTCACATATGTGTTCCTTTTTTCCAGGTGGGAGAGAGCAATGTGTATTGTAGATGCAATGGCATCATCAGTGGAGTGGTTGTTATGGTAGGCAAACTGCAATGGGACCAGTGAGCAGATGTAATCTCTGATTAGCCTCTCAAAGCATTTGCTGATGATGTGGGTCAGAGCAACAGGACGCCAGTCATTTAAACAAGTTATTTTTGATTGCTTTGGTACAGGCACATTGGTGGACATTTTGAAGCATGTAGGGACGACAGACAAGGAGAGGGACATGTTGAAAATGTCTGTAAGAACACCAGCCAGTTGGTTCGCGGGTGCATTGATGACGTGGCCTGGAATGCCGTCTGGACCCGTGGCTTTACGGATGTTCACCCATCGGAAGGATCAGGTTACATCCGCAACAGAGACGGAGAGTGAACCAACCTTGTACAAAAAAAACTAAAAACTGCTCGCAACGCAGCAGTCATACTCGGCGCCATCTTGAGTCCCAAAAAATCTTTTTCTGTCTCTGTTTTTCTGCCATTACATGCACCACAAGAGATAAAAAAAACCAGCATGAATATAATGTCAATATTAGTTATTTAGGTCCAGTGCAATCACGGTTTAAAATTTGTAAACTAAGAAGATGGTGCCGCAGATGGCTGCCTCGGAATGGAGCTCTCTGGTTCTTTTGCTGTTTTATTTTGTTTGTACTATATTTAGTCATTTATTTCTGATCAGTTTTACCATAGACCAGCTGCTGAATATTCGGCAGCACACGCCAGACAATCTTTTACCATTTTTTGATTACTCTGATGTTTTGTTGGACATTTTAGTCAGAGGAGCAGCGAGGGAAGTGCCGGCGCGCTGGTCAAGCTTCGACAATGCAGTTTTCAAACCATATTACCAAGCATCCATCTAGCAAATCTCTACTCTCTTCCTAACAAAACAGATGAATGACTTCTTATCCACAAAATAAGGACTTTGCAAATTCTGCTGCATTGTGCTTCACAGAAACCTTGTTGAATGAAGCCATTCCGGATGGCACGTTACTTCTGCCTGGCTTCCAGCTGTTCAGAGCGGATCGGATCACAGATTTAACAGGGAAAACGTGGTAGAGAGGTGGTTGAATGTATATTTACATTATTACCGTTGGTGTACATACGTAACAATATTAATGAAGATGTGCTGTCCTAATTGAAGAGGTGCTCTTCATAAACTGCAAACCTTTTACATGCAATGGGAGTTGTCCTCATTTTTTCTGGTGAGTGTTTATGTTCCTCCACAAGAATGTGTGTGAGTACAGACATAGACTCACTTATTATTGTTCTTGGAGATTTTAACAAGGCATATATCAAAAGTGAACTGCCCAAATACAGACAGCCAATTACATGCCACACAAGAGACAGAAAAAATTCTTTTTATTTATTTAGCACATTTAAAAACAGCATCAAGGCTGAACTAAATGCTATACAATAATGTACAATTATAAAACACACAACAATTTAAGACAGTACATTAAATGCCAGTAAAAGCCAGTGAAAAGAGATGAGATTTAAGAGAAGATTTAAAAACAGATAATGAAGGTGACAATCTGATACTGGCAAACTAATCCATAAAATAGGACTGGACAGGACTGAATCCATAAAATAGGACACTGGATCACTGCTACACAACAATAAAGGATGCATATCGCTCTGTCCCTCAAGCAGCTTTACTATTCTCTGATCACTGTCTGGTTCATCGTCTTCCAATCTACAGGCAGAAACTAAATTTAGCTATACCTGCAGTAAATACTGTAAAAAGATGAACCAATGAAGCAGAGCTGGGACTACAAGCCTGCTTTGACTGCACTGATTGGAGTGTTTTTCAGGCTGCAGCCACAGACCTGAACGAGCTTACAGATACTGTGACATCATACATCAGTTCCTGTGTGGATATTTGTATCCCAACAAGGACTTATTTATCATACAACAATGACAAACAATGGTTTACAGAAGGACACTGGCAGCTTCGTCAGGCCAAAGAGGATGCTTACACAAGTGTGGATAAAATCTTGTAGAATCAGGCCAAAAACAGACTGACAAAGAAGATCAAAGTGGCTAAAATAGGCTATTCTGAAAAGATGAAAAAAGGTTCACAGCTAACAACCCTGCATCAGTGTGGAGAGGGCTGAAGGACATTACCAACTACAAGACACCATCCCCGAACTCTGTAAGGAATCAACAACTGGCTGACGATCTGAATGTGTTTTACTTTAGATTTGAAAAGCCCAGTCTCACATCCCACATCCGCTCTGACCTTCACATCACACACACATTTACACCTCCTGCAACCCCCCTACTCCCTTCTCCTGCTATTCAACCTGCACTTAGGATCTGTGAAGAGGATGTACAAGAGGAAAGCACATAGCCCAGATGTTGTTTCACCCACTTGTCTAAAATCCTGTGCTGACCCGCTGGCCAACATCTTCACACGGAACTTCAACACATTACTGGAACAGTGTGAAGTTCCCTGCTGCTTCAAATACACTACCATCATCCCCATCCCAAAAACCCCCCAAAGACACAGGACTTAATGACTACAGACCCATTGCTCTGACTGGTCCAAAATGGTGCTATTTTTGTTAAAAAAAACCCTACTTTTGCGACACATGGACATCGGAGAAACCGGTGTTCGTGTCTACCATCGCCAGACACTGCTCAAATATAGGATTCATGCAACAACCAAGCTGCATGATGACCTACAGGAAGAGCTATGCATACTCGGCTTGCTGCGGACACCAGGCCTCCAGTCCTCGGCGTCGCCTGATGCTGGTGGCCAGGGGAGAGAACGTCGTAAGTGGTGTGTGAGAAAGCGGAAGCGTGGCAAGAGGGCAGGGATCCATTCTAGGCTAAAAACAACCCCTTGCTGGCCGGCTCTCCCGTCTAAACTGCTCTCAAATGTTTGCTCCCTGGACAATAAACTGGACTACATCCGACTCCAGCAGGCTACGCAGCGTGAGTTAAGAGACTGCTGCGTCTTTGTTTTCATGGAGACGTGGCTCAGCGACAGAGTTCCGGACGTCACCATTCAGCTAGACGGGCTCGCCTCGTTTTGTGCCTACAGAAATGCACCTCTCTGCGGTAAGACTAGCGGTGGTGGCTTGTATGCTTACATCAACACGGAATGGTGCAAGAACTCTATGCTAGTCTCTAGCTACTGCTCATCGCTGGTGGAACTTGTGACTGTTAAATGCAGACCTTTTTATTTACCACGGGAATTCACCACTGTTATCATAACCGGAGTTTACATTCCCCCCAGCGCTAACGCTAAGGAAGCGATCTGTGAACTGTATGGGGCTATGAGCGAACTGCAGAACGCTCACCCCGATGGACTGTTTATTGGTGCTGGAGATTTCAACCATGCGAGTCTCAAGACAGTGCTCCCTAAATTCCATCAGTATTTGGACTTTGCAATGAGAGGGGTGAACGTGCTTGATCTTGTTTACACAAACATCCCAGGTGCGTACCGGATGGAGCCCCGCCCCCACCTCGGCTACCCAGAGAATCCACAGTCACTTCCAGGACAGCAGTGACACGCAGCGCATGTGGCAGGGCATCCAGGCTATTCACAATACAGGACAACATCAGTTGCCTGTGACAATGATGCCTCCCTTCTAGATGCGCTGAACGACTTCTACGCTCAGTTTGAAGTGCAGAACGATGTGGTGGCGAGGAAGACCACCCCTCCTCCCAACGACCAGGTGCTCTGTCTTACCACGGCGGATGTGAGGAAAACTCTACATAGAGTCAGCCCACGGAAGGCTGCTGGACCAGACAACATTCCTGGCAGAGTGCTCAGAGGATGTGCAGACCAGCTGGCAGATGTTCTTACCGACATCTTCAACATCTCTCTGAGCAGAGCCGTTGTTCCAACTTGCTTCAAGGCCACCACCATCGTCCCCATGCCAAAGAAGTCTTCAGTGTCCTGCCTCAATGACTACCGTCCCGTCGCACTCACATGAATCATCATGAAGTGCTTTGAGAGGCTCGTCATGAGGCACATTAAGACCCAGCTGCCCCCCTCACTAGACCCACTGCAGTTCGTGTATCACCAGCTCTATGACCAAGAAAGCCCAGCAGCATCTTTACTTTCTTCGAAGGCTGAGGAAAGCACATCTCCCACCCCACATCCTCACTACATTCTATAGAGGGACTATTGAGAGCATCCTGAGCAGCTGCATCACTGCCTGGTTTGGGATTTGCACCATTTCGGATCGCAAAGCCCTGCAGAGGATAGTGAGGACAGCTGAGAAGATCATCTGGGTCTCTCTTCCCTCCATCAAAGATATTTACAATAAACACTGCATCCGCAAAGCCCAACACATTCTCACACCTAACTCGTCACATATTGACGCTTTTGACAGGACCCCTTGGCGTCATATTTTAATGCCCTGGGTATACCTTTGGCGTCATTTTTCGACGCGTTGGGTAGTCCGATAGATTTCTATAGAGGATTTTAAAAATAAAAATATAAAAAACTTTGATTAATTGAACAAAATTATAAAAATAAAAATATAAAAAACTTTGATTAATTGAACACAATCGTAGCAATATGTGAAGAGTTGGGTGTGAGAATGTGTTGCAAAGCCACCAGCATTGTGGACGACCCCAAACACCCCTCACACAAACTCTTCACCCTCATGCCGTCTGGCAAGAGGTACCGAAGCATTCGGGCCCTCACGGCCAGACTGTGTAACAGCTTCTTCCCCCAAGCCATCAGACTCCTCAAATACTCAGAGACTGGTTTTACACACACACACACACACACACACACACACACACACACACACACACATGTCCTGAGTTGCACTTTAATTACAGTCAGTTATAACTGTCTACTACCTCAATAACTGCTATGTCCATAGAACACTATCTCATAGTATGTTATGTTTACTTTTGGCATTTTCAGAAACTGTCATCTTTTTGCACTACTGTGTACTGGTCGGCGCTGCACTGTCTCTCACTGTGCCTATTGTCCTGTTCATTGTTAGTAATTTTTTTGTCCTGTCCCGTACTTTTTGCACATGTTTGCACGTGCACTTTATATAGGTATTTTATTTAGTCTGTGTAGTCTCATGTGGTTCTGTGTTTGTCCTATGTTGTTTTATGTAGCACCATGGTCCTGGAGGAACATTGTCTCGTTTCGCTGTGTACTGTACTAACTGTATATGGTTGAAATGACAATAAAAACCACCACTTGACCACTTGGTGTTAGCCCACCTGAAGGACATCACTGGACCCTCTCTGGATACCCTGCTGTTTGCTAACAGGTCTGTGGAGGATGCAGTCAATATGGGACTCCATTACATGCTTCAACATCTAAACAGACCAGTGACATATGCAGGGATCATTTTTGTGGACTACAGTTTGGCTTTTAACAACATTAAACCAGCTCTTCTATGGACTAAATTAACCCACCTCTTTGTTCCCACCTCTGTCTATCAGTGGATCACCAGCTTTCTGACAGATAGGCAGCAGTTAATGAGAATGTGGAAATTCACCTCCAGCACATGTACAATCAGCAATGGTGCCCTCCAGGGATGTGTGCTCTCCCCACTGCTCTTCTCCCTGTACACAAACAACTGCACAGCCAAGGACCCCTCTGTCAAGCTCCTGATGTTTGCAGATGACACTACAGTCATTGGCCTCATCCAAGATGATAATAAGTCTGCATACAGAAGGGAGGCCGAACAGCAGGTTAAAACAACCTGGAGCTGAACATGCTCAAAACAGTGGAGATAGTGAATTAAAGAGGAACACCGCTGCATTAACCCCGCTCATTTTTCTGAACAGTACTGTGGCTGAAGGGGAGTCATTCAGGTTCCTGGGCACTACTGTATCACAGGACCTGAAGGTGGAGACCCACATAGACTCAATTTTGAAAAAGGCAAGCAGAGGTTGTACTTTCTTCACCATCTTAGGAATTTAAACCTGTCACAGGCACTGCTGAAACAGTTCTACACAGCAGTCATTGAGTCTGTCATCTGCACCTCTATAAATCTCTGGTTTGGTTCAGCTACTAAGTCAGACATCAAAAGACTTCAAAGGATAGTTCGGACTGCTAAGAGGATTATTGGCACTCCCCTACCCACCCTGCTAGAACTGTACACATCCAGAGTAACAAAAAGGGCTGGTAAAATCACTCGACCCTATTCACCCAGCACAATTCCTTTTCGAACTGTTGCCCTCTGGCTGGCACTACAGAGCACTGAGAACTATAACAGCCAGGCATAGGTACAGTTTTTTCCCTCAGGCCATCCACACAATTTTTTCCCTCAGGCCATCCACCTCATGAACAGTTAAAACTGCCCCCAGATACTTTCCTTTTTGTCAACACAACCATGTGCAATAACTCCATCCATACTTGCTTATATCTATATTTAATTTATATTTTATTACATATCATACCTCTTCTTCAATACATTAAATCGCATGCACATAACTGTTTGTGTGTGTATATATATATATATATATATATATATATATATATATATATATCTCCATCCATCCATCCATCCATCGTCAACCGCTTATCCTGTGTACAGGGTCGCGGTATATATATATATAAAATATATTCACATTTACATATTTGGCAGGCGCTTTTATCCAAAGCAACTTACATTGCACTTATTACAGGGACAATCCCCCCGGAGCAACCTGGAGTTAAGTGCCTTGCTCAAGGACACAGTGTTGGTGGCTGTGGGGATTTAGCCCACTATGTTACTATATGTATATATGTTTACATTTATATGTTTGTATGTATGTATGTATATATGGTTGCATTCTCTTTGCACTGGAAGCTTCAGCCACCATGACAAATTCCTTGTGTGTGTAAGCATATCTGGCAATAAAGCTCATTCTGATACTGATTCTGATTCTGAAGTGTTAAGGCCCAATGTTTGAATAAAGATTTTGTGTGAACTGTAGATTAATGACTAATGTCTTTGAAGTTCATCCTAGATTAACTGTAGAAGTTCACATATGTCCTTTATTAGTTGGCTGATGAATGTTTTTGTTGGAAATTAATTGATAGTCTTGTATTCCATTTTAAGAGTGGTTTCCATCATGTTTAATGTTTATATCATGTGGCTATAGGTTTGCAACAGTGTGTAATTTATGGACTTGCCCCATTCACTTCAATTGTAAGTACCGTACTGTAACCATGATGTTTGTTTTTTGTAAATAAACGAGGAGTGAGCCAAATAATTTTTTTGTTATTCTCAACATGATGCCACAAATGCTATCAATTGAGCTTAATTGAGCTTTCACCCAAAAATGAAAAATCTCTCATCATTTACTCACCCTCATGTCAGCCCAGATCTGTTTGACTTTATTCTGCAGAACACAAATTCTGATTTTAGAAGAATATTTAAGCTCTGTAGGTCCATAAAATGAAAAAGCTCACAAAGGCGTCATAAAAGTAATTCAGACGACTCCAGTATTTTAATCCATATTTTTAGAAGTGATATGATTGGTTTGGGAGAGAAAGAGGTCAATATTTAAGTTATTCTTTTGCTAGAAATTCTTCTCCCTGCCCAATCGGGTGTGGTATGCAGGAAAAATGTGAATCACCAAAAACAAAAGTTGTTTCTCACCCACACCTATCATATCACTTCTGAATATATTGATTTTGGCACACATTCACTTGAATTGTATGGACCAAAAGACCTGAGAAACTCTTCTAAAAATCTCCATTTGAGTTCAGCAGATGAAAGAAAATCATACACGTCTGGACTGGCATAAGGGGGAGAAAAGAATGAGATAATTTCCGTTTTTGGGTGAACTATTCTTTTAATTTGTGAACTATTCCATTAACCAGAATATTCTGTAAGGGATCTCCTCTTTGGGGTGCTGTTCCCCTCCAGACCAGCAGAGGGCACACACCTTGGGCCTCCCGTGCCATGCTCCTCTCCACTCCTGCAGATGGCACCAACACCTCTAACCGTTCTACCCTTTGCTCATTAACCCTCATTCCCTTCACCTGTGCATAGGCCTATGCCAACGTGCCAACGTGTCCTTGCCAACGTGTTTAGTCTTGAGCCTATGCACCTTGTGCCTCCAGTGACCACCTCTCAAGTTAAGTCTTATCCTTGGTGTTGTGTTCTTCTGTGCATACTGGACAGTAGGTGGCGGTAGAGGTTCATGATGTGAATATTGAGAATAGTAGAATAAGAGAAGTGAAGCGTGGCACAAGCTGCTATCTGTGCTGTACTACTTTGCTACTGTTCATTAAAGAATTCCTTATTAAAGAATTTCCTTCCTTCTTTCTTACTAAGGATATAACAAATTGGCGACGAGGTACTTTTTTTTTTTTTGACAATGTTTCTACATTTCCCACGCCATTTTTGCCATGTCCTGGTGAACCACCTATTCCATTCGACATGTGGCTACGGATGTTCCGGAATTATTTGCTGGTTGTTGGTGCATCTGGAGATGCATGGCCGGTCGAGCGCAAACGAGCACTACTGCTACATTGTCTGGGGACTGAAGGACAAAGATTGTTCTATTCCTTGCCGAATCAAGGTGATTCGATGGAAGATGCGATTGCGGCCTTGACAGCGCATTTTACCCCCCGACGGAACATAGTGGCTGAGCGCCACGCTTTCAGGAAACGTGTTCAGGCACCAGGAGAAACTATAATTCAGTACGTAGCTGCTCTATGGGACTTAGCAGTTACTTGTGACTTTGCAGCTACTCTGGACGAAATGTTGCGTGACCAGTTGGTGGAGAATGTGTCCAGTCATCGGATTCGTGAGAGACTGCTTTTGGAATCTGAATTGACTCTGGAAAAAGCCGTTACTATTGCCACCCAAACAGAAGCTGCTGGTGAACAAGCTAAATTATTATCAAATACTCGTTCTGTTCCTGTGCAAGTGATACATGCACAGCCTCCACCTGCAGCTGGACGTTTCCGTCGTAAACAACCTTTAAAGCCACCGTCTACAAAGCGGTTTTCAAAGCCTTCGTCAACTACTGCACTTGCTTCGTCCTCTCGTGAATGTTATCGCTGTGGATCTCAGAAACACCTTGCCAATGATCGTAGTTGTCCTGCTGTATCGGCACAGTGTAATAACTGTCAAAAGATGGGACATTATTCGCGAGTGTGTCGTTCGGGACAAGCTTGCTCAGTGCGTGAAATTGACTTGCCTGAAGTTCAGATTCTTTATATGCATGACTCACTAATGGATAAAATTCGGTGCACTGCCCTTATTGCGACCGTAACTACGTCTGTGCCTATCGAGCTTATCGTGGATTCTGGGTCATCTGTTTCTATCTTGCCGAAAATTGTGTATGACACACATTTCAAGAAAGACGTTTTGCTGCCACCTTCATTGAAACTAGTGACGTATTCTCGTGCTCCAATTCCTGTACTTGGCTGCTTACCTGTCACTGTCTCTAAGGATGACATCACCTGCTCTACGTCATTCTTCGTGGTGGAATCTGGCACAGCTCTGCTCGGCATGGATCTTATTAATGGGTTGCGTCTCCGGTTTAAAGGTAATTCAATTTTGCCAGAGCAGTCTTCATCTCCTGTGCTGCGATTGTCTGCGTTGACGCCTTCAGCTGCTTTGGGATGTGCAAAAGGTTTTGTTCACAAAGTAAAGACCTCTCCAGCTGTTGCTCCTGTGCGCCAGAAACTTCGCCGCTTACCGTTGTCTGTTAGAGCTGCAGTCAGTGAGGAAATTCATCACCTTCTCGAGTCTGACATTATCGAGAGAGTGGATGCTTCACCGTGGGTCTCCCCGATTGTAGTAGTACAGAAAAAGTCGGGTGCCATTCGAATGTGCGTGGATCTGCGAGAACCCAACAAGGCTGTCGTTACGGATAGCTACCCATTACCACACATTGAGGAATTATTGTCTTTGTTAAGGGGAGCGTCTGTATTTTCCACTATTGATTTGGAGAGTGCTTATTTTCAGTTGCCCTTACATGAGGAGAGCCGCGATCTGACCGCCTTCATTACTCACGAAGGACTTTTCAGATTTTGCCGCGTACCGTACGGACTTGCTTCAGCACCTTCTGCTTTTCAGAAAATGTTGGTGACAGTTTTACAGGGACTTCCGAATGTTGCCAATTACCTTGATGATATTATTCTCTGGGGACAGACGCAAACTGAACATGATAACACGCTCAAAGCCGTTATTCAGCGCTTGCAAGATGCTGGACTGAAGCTGAATCAGTCGAAATGTCAGTTTAACAAAACCAGTCTGCGCTTTCTGGGTCATATGGTGAACGCGCAAGGTATTCAACCTGATGAGGATCACCTTTCTGCCATTCTTCATGCACCAGCTCCAAAAGATGCACCTCAACTTCGTTCTTTCATCGGCCTACTATCGTGGTACAATAAGTTTATTCCTAACTTTGCCACTGTAGTTGAACCTCTGCGTGCGTGCATCAGGCAGGGCTCAGATTTCGTCTGGTCGGAGGAAGCTCAGCAATCCTTTGATGCTGTAAAAAAGTTGCTCATTGACAGTCCTGCACTTTCATTGTTCGACCCAGATTTGCCTACGGTGGTATCTACAGATGCCTCTGACTATGGTCTGGGCGCTGTTCTTGCTCAAGTTCATGAGAACAAGACTGAGCGCATTGTCGCTTTTGCGTCCCGGACATTGTCACCTGCTGAACGCAAGTACTCAACCATTGAAAAGGAAGCACTTGCATGTGTATGGGCCGTTGAAAAGTGGCGAACCTACTTGTGGGGTCGTAAATTCCTCCTGCGGACGGACCACCAAGCGTTAACTGTGCTCCTTTCATCCAAAGGTACTGATCGCGCCGGAATGCGCATTGCGCGCTGGGCAGCGCGGCTACTGTGCTTTAACTATGATGTGATTTACCGGCCTGGGGCTCAAAATTGCACTGCTGACTGTCTTTCTCGTCTGCCTTTACCTGCTTCGGATGAAGACTGCATGGATACTGAACCTGAGTTTGTGGCGTTTATGTCTCCTGCAATGTCAGCTCTGTCACCTGCTGAGTTTGCTTCTGCCTCCGCGACGTGCTCTGAACTGAGTGCATTACGCACACAAATTGCTCGCGGTTGGCCTTCCTCTTCAGCTTCTGTGGATACTTTGCTACGTCCTTTCTTCAAACTACGTGATGAACTGAGTGTGCAGCACGATTATGTGTTCAGAGGATCACGTCTGGTTGTACCTGTCGCGCTGAGGCACACATTGGTGAGGTTAGCTCATGAAGGCCACCAGGGTATTGTGCGCACAAAACAACGCCTTCGTGAACAGTACTGGTGGCCAGGCATAGATTGTCTGGTTAAAGAGCATATACAGACCTGTCAAATGTGTCTGTCCTCTGACAAGACTGCCACCACCTCTGCTGCGCCGCTGCAGCCAGTGAATTTTCCGTCTGTACCGTGGGAAAAGGTAGCTATAGATGTGGTGGGCCCATTTGAAACCGCTGTATGGGACTGTCGTTATGCGCTGACATTGATTGATTATCACAGTAAGTGGCCTGAAGTCGCTTTCACCGCTTCCATTACTACTCACAATGTTATCACCTTCTTGTCATCTGTGTTTAGTAGATACGGTAACCCATGTACTATCGTGTCTGATAATGGACCGCAATTTACGTCAGCAGAATTTTCTATGTTCCTAAAAGAGAGAAACATTCAACACATACATACTTCTTTGTACCACCCTGCCGCGAATGGAGCTATTGAACGATTTCATCGCGTACTGAAAGGCTGCATTCAGTCTGCTGTTCTGGAAACGAAGCCGTTGAAACCTACAGTCACAGAATTTCTCCAAGTGTATCGTGCTACACCGCATTCTGCCACAGGACTATCCCCGTTTGAGTTGCTTCATGGCAGAAGGATGCGAACGCGCCTTAATTTTCTTCCTCCTCTCACAACGCGTCAGGATGCGCCTGCGCTTCTTCAGCGAGTTTCTTTGAAACAAAAGAAAATGAAAGCATACACTGACTCAAAACGTGTAGCTCGCACTCCTGATTTCAAAGTGGGAGATTGGGTGCGTGTGCGCATTCCAACTCATGTTCCGAAAGCGCATCCGAGATTTTCCAACTCACGTCAAATTGTGCGTAAACTGGGTGCGTGTACTTACCTGTTATCAGACGGGAAGAACTGGCATGCTTCTCACCTGTCTCGTTCTGTTGCACCTGTTTCGGAGACTACTGACATGGATGCTGTGGACTTGTCATTTCAGTTTCATCCGCCTCCTCTGGCGCCTCAAGTTCCCGAAACTCTTCAAAGGGTGTCTACCCGTGTGAGACGACCTCCTCGTTGGCTGGAAGACTGTGTTACTTAATTACCTTGCATTGCGTGACTATAAAGGATGAGTAATTCATTATGTCATCTTGTTGTTGATTTTAATATGAATACTACATTCTTATAATTCTAGTAAAAAAAAAATAAAAAAAAAAACTTATTTTTTGTTCTTTAGCATGATTGAGTTAAGTAATTGTGTTACATAACCAAGTAAATGCCGTGATAATTTTGTAGCTTTGCTATTGAGTTTACTTTTGTTCTTAAATAATCTGTGTAGACAGGTTGCTTTAAGTGATGGGGGAATATGTTGTGTTCTTCTGTGCATACTGGACAGTAGGTGGCGGTAGAGGTTCATGATGTGAATATTGAGAATAGTAGAATAAGAGAAGTGAAGCGTGGCACAAGCTGCTATCTGTGCTGTACTACTTTGCTACTGTTCATTAAAGAATTCCTTATTAAAGAATTTCCTTCCTTCTTTCTTACTAAGGATATAACACTTGGTTTACTTTCTTGACCCTTGTGCCTATTTTGTTTCTCAGTTTTGCGGAAACTCTGCTTTCCTAGTTTATTTGTAATTTGCTCTTTACAACAATTAAAGATTATATTTTTTTGGAAGAAATGCAAGTTTCCAGACTCTTTACTGTTCTGCTCTTGGGTTCTATTATTGGGGAGTTAGTGGTAGAATACCAAACATTCAAGCACTGCAGACCCGGGTTTGATCCCTGCCTATGGCAGCCTCGTCACTTATGTCCCTTTCTCTTTTCTCCCTGTCCCCAAAGAGAGAAAGTGTTGGCCTACATTTTTTTTATTGGAATAAATGCAATTTTGAACTTTCTTCCAATTTAATAGCCTGCCTAGATTTCTGACGTTGAGAGAGGAAAAAAAATTAATTAAATGTGTTTAATGCATCCGCTGCTGAGTTTGCAGTCTGTTGTTGCCAGAGTGAATTACTCAGTCGCCTGGATATGTACAGTATGATGTGTTCAAAACGTCCCAAGTGAGAATGTGTGTGCTTGTGTCTATCATCCACTCCACTGATTTAAGTCAAATAGCAGCAAGGTTCCCCAGGGAAGCAAAACCCTCAATCCCTCTGTGACCTAAAACAAACAAGAGAAACTTTTTTTTTATTGAAGAGAGTCCTCTCTAATCCAGCCGCAAGCATTACTTTATGAAAAAGTTAATTAACTGTTGCTGGCTTATGTCACCACCAATAGACCTATGCTTTCAACAGCAGTGCTGAGCCTGACAAAACCACAAAAATGCAACAGCACCTCAATTACATAGGGACACACTTTGGTGTCACATTGCCCAGGATTAACTAACACGGGCGAGCCCTGAGTTTCATAGAGCTACTCTGAAACCAATGTTCTTGTATTTAATCCTGCAGCTGAGAAGAGCTGAGGCAGAGGAAAAATAGTTGTTTGAAGTAGTGAATGTTAGAGCAGATCTTCAGATCATGTGCAAGGATGTATCAAAGCTAATTTGTACCTGTATATGCAGTAGATTGGAATCTTTAGAAGGTGATGTGCTGTAGTATTTCATTTTGGCTGCTATAGAGTTGTCCCAGTGTGTGGCATTCATCGATAGACCCACAGTTTGCCCTTGACACTTAAGGAGACTATCAATGTGGGTGGGGGGTTTGCTATCCAAGTAAGTGCCTGCCTTGTGATATTGCATTTGCTTTAAGTGCACAGTTTAACAAATACACCCAGCTAGTACACTGATTATTGTAAAGCTGAATAGAAAATGTTAAGGGAACACGATTGATGCATCAAACACACACTTGTCTTTCTGTCTTCTTTTGTAACATAAGAACCAACAGAAGTACATAGATAAACTTTACATTTTAAGAAGGAAAAAAATTTAACTGTCAAAAAGGCCTATTCACACCTATTCAAATCAACGCATGATACAACCCTGACATGTACAGATGCAGATTCATTCGCTTTACAACCTATCTGAATTTTTCTCTGTTTTCATATAAAATACCATTGACAACAGTTCAGATGTAATAAGCTTTAATGCAAAATAAAAAAAGTTTAAATGTTTCTAAATAGATATAAAGTCACAAATGTTATTACATGGGTTTGTATTATCTCTACTGCACCTGGATCTGTATCTGTTGCTGATGGCACGCTGCACGAGTGTTTGTAGCTTGCTTATACTTTCTTAATTTTATCCTTTGCCATTTTACCGTGTGCTTCAGGTTTTTAAACTTTTCTTCTGTTTCAGCTGTGTATTTTATCACGCACACTTTTATTTTCATTCAGTTTGCGTTTATTTTCTTTCTTTTTTCCACTATAGAGACTGTGTCTATTCCCCAAAGTACCAAACACAAAAAGTCATGGTTACTGTTGTAGCCTCTGTTCACTGATGGAGGGAACGAGACGTTGTGTCGAATGTGGTGACACAAGGGGTCTTTCTCGAAAGCCTCGCGTACCTCTGAAATTGAGAAAAGGCCAATGAGAAATTGGCTGACAGAATTGCATCTCCCGTCCACGGACATACGGATATAAAGGGAAGCAGGCGTGTGTCTGTCAGTCAGGTTTTTGTATCTTAATGCTAAGAAATGCGTGGGGGAAGGCAATCTTTTTCGTACCTATACTTTCAGGGGGAAAAACACTGCGGCAACCACATCCTGCCCAGACTGAGGGGAGGTAACACGTGGCCAATACGTCACATGGGTTGTCAAGCCCACACATGGAAGTGGTGCGTTGGTAGGTCCTACCCAGTGAGGAAGGACAACTCAGTGAGCTAACTTCAGTTTAGAGACGGTGTTCCCTTTCCGCTGTCCACCAAAGCAGACAAGAGCCACTCAGAACATCTAGAGCTCTGCGTGCGGTACAAATAGATATGCAAAGCACGTACTGGACACAGCAATGAAAAGGCTGGGTCTGCCTCCTCCCAGGGTAGCGCTTGCAGGTTCATGACCTGGTCCCTGAAGAGGGTCGTAGGAACCTTGGGCGCGTAGCGCGGTTGTGGTTTTAGGATTACGTGAGTATCTGCCGGACCGAACTCCAGGAAAGTGTTGCTGACAGAGAATGCTTGCAGGTCCAGAGGTGATCAGGAGGGCCGTCTTCAAGGAGAGGGCCTTGAGCTCAACTGAGTCAAGTGGCTCGAAGGGGGGGTCTCTGGAGGCCCGAGAGTACCAATGATAGATCCCAGGAGGGGAACAGGCTTGGCTGGGGAGGATTCAGCCTCCGGGCACCTCTAAGGAACCTGATAATCAAGTCATGCTTACCCAAGGACTTGCCATCCACTGCGTTGTGGTGGGCCGTGAGAGCGGCTACATATACCTTCAAGGTGGAGGTGGACAGCCTCCCCTCCAACCTCTCTTGCAAGAATGAAAGCACTGACCGAACTGCGCATCTTTGCGGGTTTTCAGATGGGGAAGAACATCAATTTGCGAAAAAGCACCACTTTAGGTAGTAAAGCTGCCTGGTAGAGGGAGCTCTGGCTTGGTTGATTGTCTCTATGACTGCAGATGGTAGGTCAATCAGATCTTCTGTGTCCCGTCCAGGGACCGGACATGGAGGTTCCAGAGGTCTGGGCATGGATACCAGAGGGTGCCCCATCCCTGGGAAAGAAGGTCCTTCCTCAGGGGAATTTTCCAGGGAGGTGCTGTCACTAGAAGCGTGAGATCCAAGTACTAAGTCTGAGTGGGCCATTAAGGAGCCACTAAGGAGACTTGTTCCTCGTCCTCCCTGACCTTGCACAGCACTAGTGCAAGAAGGCTCACTGGGGAAATGCGTACTTGCGCAGCCCACGGGGCCAGCTGTGTGCTAGCGTGTCTGTCCCAAGAGGGGCCTCTGTTAGGGAGTACCAGAGCCGGCAGTGGGAATTGTCTTGGGAGGCAAGGAGATCTTGCCGAACCAGCCCCAAATCAGCTGGACCACCTGGGGGTGGAGCCTCCACTCTCTGCTGAGTGAGACCTGTTGTGACGGTGTGTCCACTGTCATGATGAGGTTGCCTGGGATATGAATGGCATGCAGTGACCTGAGCCATTGCTGACTCCCAAGGAGGAGATGGCGGGCGTGTCGTGACATATGATGAGAGCGCACACTGCCTTGGTGATTTATGTACGCTACCGTTGCGGTGCTGTTTGAATGGATGAAGACGTTCTTGCAGCGAATCAGTGGGAGAAAACTCTGCAGGGCAAGGAATACAGCCAGCAACTTGAGGCAGTTGAGGGACCAACAGGTGGGTCCTGTCCAGGAGCCAGCAGCTGCGTGCCCATTGCACACGGCACCCCAACCCAGTTGAGAGGCGTATGTGGTGAACACGACGTGTCTGGAGACCTGCTGTAAGGGGACTCCAGTCTGCAGAAAACAGAGGTCTGTCCAAGGGTTGAAAGTCTGACGGCAGGAAGGGGTGATTAACACACGGTATGTGCCGTGGTGCCATGCCCATCTCCGGACTCGAGTCTGAAGCCAATGCTGAAGTGGTCTCATATGGATCAACCCGAGTGGCGCGACCACGGCTGAGGATGCCATATGTTTCCATCAGATCTAGTAGTTAATGTAGATAGAGCTTTAATTGTTTGTGACTTCAACATTCACATAAATAATGAAAATAACACATTGGTATTAGCATTTATTGATATTCTTAACTCTCTTGGAGTCAGACAAAATGTGACAGGATAAACGCCATAATCATATTCTAGATTTAATTCTGTCATTTGCAGTTGTAGGATATTTAGGGTTTTCAATTAAATTTCGCAAACTGGTTAGTTTAGCGGTGTTGTGTTATGCTATTAGCTTAGCTGTACTGTATTTAAAATATGGTGTCAACGGGTTGTGCATACCTGTTAAATTGCCCCGGAAGGGTCTCTTTAGGACTTCCTGTGAAGTTTCGTCGCCATAGCAACCAACTCCAGTGATTTGTGATCTTGGTCAACACTGATGAAAAAAGTTTCCTCAATGCATATGAACATCAGCGCATTCCACAATGCACAAATAAACAGTGATCAGATAAAGTGCCCAGAATCTCACACCAATACACAGTGTGTAGCGAATTTGGTATGATAAATGTACACTGCACGGGTTAAAGCGTTGTGTACATTACCATTATTTGTAAGGGAAACATTATGTGTGAGCTAGGAATTAAATTAAACAGTCCTATTTGTACATTACTATGTCAGGAATTAAATCTGAATTAAATTCTCCACCATTAAAATCGTAATACAACGTCTCGTTGTATCAGCTCACAATTTCTACTGTAGGGAATTTGCTTTAATAAGAGTATTATGATTAATTCTCTTATTGGAGTAATATTATTCTCATGGCTTACTGACAATAATATTACACATAGGCAAAGCTTTGAAGCAAAATCTTTTATAAACAGGGATGAGATTATTTATCAAAATATACCACAGTCAAAATATCTTGACTGAATGGGAAAACATGAATAATGAATCATAACTCGTTATAATTAATTATGAACATTTGGATCGGTTAATAGATTTAACTTAAGGTAGTTGAATTAATATTACAATAAATGTATCTGTTCATCCAGTGAATACTCAGTATTGATCATCCATCAATTCTCAGAAAGGATATTTTTCATGGCCACACAAAAATAACTTTCTTAGCATGGAGCTGAGATCAAATCTTTAAAATTACATTGATTTACAAGCAGACCAGAATCAACTCGCAAGAATGTACACAAAAGTTTATTTAACTAAAATAAGAACACATAACTAATCTAAACAAAAACATACACACGAAGCACTCATACATGGGAAAGGGAAAAGTGAAAATAAAATTAAACTGGAACAGAATAGGGGAAATACAGTTATGAAAAGTGTCACTATTGACCATCTGAGAGAATCATTAGTTTCTTAAGAGTACCTTTGTTACAAATGGGTTTTCAGCTTACACTAAAACTACATTCAGTTAGTTAATGGTATGATACTTGCAATTGCCTTGCCTGTTGAGATAGCCCGGAAGCAGTCGCAGGAGAACGTCTTGATGGTTCCTCGAGTCGATGGTGTTCACGTTGCAATCAATTTCTTCTGTGTTGAATGAAGAAATTAGGATGAACTGTGGTGTTTATTGACTCTATGGTCGAGCTAGTTGCACATGGCTTGGCCTGCAACCTCATGGTCAGCATGACCAGCAGCAGATGGAAGAGAGAGTCAGGTGAAAGTAAGAGTAAGAGGTGGAACGTGTCTAAACTTCTGCTGGAGGTCCCTCCTCTCGAGTTTGGCTTGACCAATGAGAAAGGTGCAATTTCCAAGCGGGAAATGTTCCTTTGTTTGGAAGCTGACTCATTTGTATGATTGGGGTTAGTTTAAGCCCATTTATACTCTGATTAATATAGCAAGCATACAATGCATGCTGTCAGAATTATATATATACTATTGTGCAGGATGTCACACAAGGATTCATTTGGTAGGAAACATGATGCTAAATAATAACTAGTAGTCCTGTCGTAAGTCATGCATAAACTAGTATACAGTACAAAAAACACTTTACAAGACAGTAATGATCCTATACACAAAGTCCTGGGGATATACATGTGAATTTATATACAGTTTGTCTATAATTTAGTGAAGAAAAATCTGTTGTTCTGGGCTTTGGGTCCATTTCTTATGGGGGAAAAATTGCTCTGGCTTGCAGCTAACCTCCCCCGCTTGGAATGTCACTGACATCCACTAGATGCTGGACCTTGTAAAGATGGTGTAAAGGCTTGATAATTATCAGTGGGGGAGCATACATAACGGAGTCGGCATGGGCCTACTTGGACCTTTGCTTGTTACAGTCTTGAGACATCTGTTGGCTTATTATTTTTCATTAAATAATGAAAAATTGTGTGTCTGATTGGTCCAGATGTTACAGAGTTGATGTTGATACTATAGAAATTGCACCGCAGAGTGATGACATCTCAGATCATTATCTCGTCTCTTGTTTGTTGTGATCAGCTAATGTCACTCAATCTACACCATGCAATCGTTCAGGCATTACTATTCTTTCGACCACTAAAGATAGCTTCACTGATATTGAAGATTGTCTCACATACTCAGTTAGCCAAAAAGTCTAGAAGAACTTGATGTACAACCCTTATTTCAAAAAAGTTGGGACAGTATGAAAAATGCTAATAAAAACAAAAAGGAGTGATTTGTAATTTATATTCACCCTTTGTTAGACTGAAAGCACTACAATTACACATTATATGATGTTTTTCTTTTTTGAATATGTACAGTAATTTAAAATCAGATGAGTGCAACATGCTCCAATAAAGTTGGGACAGTCAAGTTTTTACCACTGTGAAACATCACCATTTGTTCTAATAATATTTATTAAACATTTGGCCACTGAAGACACAAGTTTGTTAAGTTTAGAAAGTGGAATTTACCCTGACGCTGATAACAGCTTGGATGAACCTTTTCCTCTTTGGCCCGGATTTACAATGACTTTTTGAAATGTGGACTCTTCAGAGCAAAAAACACAATTCCACTGATGAATGATGTTTGTGAAGTTCTGTACAATTAGATCCAACAGATCAATATCAAAAAGCATATATAATATCAAAACAATCAAACAATATAAAATCAAACAAAAGAAGACATCAATAGGTCAAGTGTACCCTTGACCTTAAATATTATCAAAAGATACAGAATAAAGAGAAGATTTAAGAGAAGATTTAAAAATGGATAGAGATGGGGCAAACCTCACATAAGAATGGAGACTGTTCCAGATCTTGGAAGAACCTAAAATCTTCACTTCAGTTTTGTCTTCAAAACAATATGAAAAAACAATATTTGCCATCCAGCTTTTAATTTCTTCAAAACACTTAAAATAGTTTTAGCACAGCAGCTACTATCTGGGCTGACTGGTAAATAAAATTGGGAATCTTCAGCGTAGCAGTGATAAACTTATATTTGAGATATATAAGAAAATATATTTGGAAAAATTAAGAGCAGGACCAGATACTGATTTTATAAAATTAAGGGATTCCAAAAGTTTGGAACAGAGGTTTTGATGGACAACAGAGGTGGATGTTAAAATCACTGAGAATCAGCAGTCTATCACAACGAGACACTAGATCACAGACAAACTCCATAAATTGATGCATAAAGTCCTTATTAAATTTAGGAGGTTTGTACACCAAAGAACATAAAAAATGACCCTTAAAATCGATCTTTAAAAATTGGACCTCAAAACTCGAATAAATGTCCATTGGCAGAGGTTTACATGTAAAAAAATAAATAAATATAGTGGCAACGCCACCACCATGTCCAGAGGTCCTTGGAAAACTGAAGAAAGCGCAGTCTTGGGTCACCAGGGCTGAGCCAAGTCTCATTAAAAAAATTAAATTCTAGTGAATGCAACATAAAAAATTTATTAAGAATAAAAGTATTTATTTGATAGTGATCTTGAATTTACTAGGACCATATTTACTGTAAGATGCTCTGAGTTCTTGGTAGTGATAGGAGAGGCATGCTTCAACATACGTAAGGATTGTCAGGATTGACACACTGTTTTATCCCAAACCCAGGCAGGGGAAAGTGAGATGACACCAATGTGGGATTGCCGGAATGTGGGAACTATCAGAGGAGATATCAGACACCTACCTGCGTGAATGATGACAAGATCCTTGGTGGACATACTGTGGTCGATGTGTGATTCCCAATGCAGCACAATGAGTGTAGATTCCAGCAGAGAGATGATATGATGAATTCAAATGATGTAAATCCAGGGATGAATAATTCAGGGCCATGTTGGGAAGAAAAACAGAGCCTGGATCCATAGCAAAGCAGTGTATTCCAAGCTGCAGGTACCGTGAAGGAATAGTAAATCTCCAAAAGACCAGAGGGACACACCAAAAATAATCCATCCTTGCTGGCCCTTCTACCAGACCCAAGATTCACTTCATTTTAGCACACGCACCCCAGCGCAGAAGAATAGCCTGAACTAGTCTGACAACCAGTCAGCAACAGGTGAGAAAATATCTAAACACTCACCAGTGAGCCGGTGTTTTGTACTAGGGAGGTGGAGGCTTTGCAACGACGGATAAACAGTTCAATAAAAAAAAAGTAAATCCCAAGCAACCGATGCACTCAGACTGCATGTAGCCACCCCAGATGCCCCAAAAAATAGTACAGTTCCCAACAACCCAGAGGGGGGGGAAGGAGACGTACCTAGTATGGGAGCAGACCGTGCCAGCCGCAGCCTTTTCTCTAAGTTTTTCTCTCCACAGAATATTAGATTCGGCTGGGGCATTTAAATGCTCATAAAATGCGCTGGGCAAGGTGTTCTTTTCCCTTCCTATTCTTTCAGGGGGAAAATACCCTGTGGAGACCACACCCTTCCCTGAAGGGGAGGGTAAAAAGTGTTGAATACGTCATATGTGCCAGAGGTCGCACATGGAAGAGGCAAAGTGGTAGGTCCTGTCCTTCATAGGGGAGGAGCTCTACAAACGCAGCAACCAGGGCAGAGAGGGCTCTGCCAAGGGAGACATGGGTCTACCGAAAGGGAGACCGTACCGTGGAAGATACATCGCAGGTGGTTACTGAGGTAACTAAGACCTGTGGAGCAAAAATCCCTGTACAGGGCACATTAGCACACATACTGGGTCCGACTACGAATTCCTCCGCTGAATTCGTGAGCCAGATGGCTAGAGGGAAGGATATCCAGGTTTCACAGATCGTGAACACGCATGGGAGAGAAGAGTGCACGGCTTCACCTCATGAAGTGGTGCGAACGGCCAGAAACATCATCGGAGGTGAGCTTCCCTCCCTCCAGGATATATATAACAGACGGTGTGTGAATAAAGCTCGGAGTATTATCAAAGACTCCAGCCACCCGAGTCATGGGCTGCTCTCACTGCTTCCATCAGGCAGGCGGTATCGCAGCATCAGGACCCGCACCACCCGACTACATGACAGCTTCTTCCCACAAGCAATAAGACTTTTGAACACTTGATCCCTCACAATCAACATTCAGCACTGCACTTTATTAATCCTCATTCTGTCAATATATTCTCGCTCCCAATTCAGTTAGTGTATATATATATATATATATATATACCCTTATCTAGTGTATGTGTATTCTACATTGTGTGTATTGTGTACATTTGATATGTAAATTGTTGTGTAGGTATGTGTACATTTGTTATGTAAATTGTTGTGTAAGTTTGTTATGTAAATTGTTTTGTGTAAATATGTTGTTTATTGAAAAGTGGTTTATGTCTCGTCACTGTCATTACTGCTATGTTGCTCGGAACTGCACACAAGAATTTCACCTACTGTTGCACTCGTGTACACAGTAGTGTGACAATAAAGTGATTTGATTTGATTTGATTTGAGGGGAAAGGTGCTATACACAAGCAGTACACCCGGCCAGCTGCCCCACGTAAGGAAACTTACCTGTTCGTACCTGAAAGAACACGGGACAAAACCGGCTCAAACCAGATATTATAAAATCTCGCAAAGGTATTGGGTGTTACCCAGCCCGCTGCTCTACAGATATCTGCTAGAAAGGTGCCATTGGCCAGTGCCCACGAGGATGCCACACTCCTTGTGGAGTGTGCTCAAAACCGCAAGGGGGCCAAAACGATGGCATCCATGATCCAGTGGGCAAGCCTCTGTTTGGGTACAGTGTTCCCTTTCCACTGTCTGCTGAAGCAGACAAAGAGCTGCTCAGAGTGTCTAAAGCTCTGTGTGCGATCCAAGTAGATGGCGCACAGCATGCACTGGACACAGCAACAATAAGGCTGGGTCTGCCTCTTCCAGGGGCAGCATTAGCAGGCTCACCACCTGATTCCTAAAAGGGGTCGTGGGAACCTTGGGCACATAACCTAGTCATGGTCTCAGGATCACATGAGAGTTTTCCGGACCGAACTCTATGCACTCTTCGCTGACAGAGAATCCTTGCAGGTCCCCGACCCTCCTGATGGAAGTGAGCGTTGTGTAATTAGATAAAATACGATTGTTAATTGTGTTTAAAAATAAGTAATTAAATAATAATTGTATTAGTAACCCCAGTGAGCAAGCTGAAGGCGACTGTGGCAAGGAACACAAAACTCTATAAGATGTTGATTAATGGGAGAAAAATAACCTTGGAAGAAACCAGACTCACTGTGGGGGCCAGTTCCCCTCTGGCTAACATTATGAATATAATGTAAATATTACTTCTGTATAGTTAAAGTCATGGTTGAAAATGATTAAACAACTTGTTAAGGGTCAGTGTTTAAACATCGATTTTGTTTGAACTGTAAGATTAATGACCAATGTCTTTGAAGTCCATCCTGGATAAACTGCAGAAGTTCATATAGATGCAATTGTCCTTGTTAATTAGATGATGAAGGCTTTGTTGACAATTGTTAGTCTATGCATTCCATTTCAAGATTGTAGTCCATTAATAGACTGAGGTGATGCAGGCAGAGATCAGGGATGTGAAATGCAGTTCAACCTGGCCGGTAATTTCGGTGAGGTTTGGTGTGGTCCATCCTAAATCCAAGGTTCAGACAATGGCATATGAAGTATCCCATGTCTTATGGTTGGAGTTGGCATCAGTTCATATTCTGAAGTCCATCATAATAGACTGAAGTGATGTTTGGCTGGCACCTGCTGTATTTAGTCAATATCATAGCAGTGGAGTCCAACATGAAGCATGAATGGTGCTGGATCCACGGGAGCACTGGGAGCAACGAAGAGGCAGGGTCTGCCTCCTCACAGGGCAGCGCTTGCCTGAAGGGGGTCGTAAGAACCTTGGGCACGTGGCCCTGTTGCGGTTTTAGGATGACTTGAGTATCTGTTGGACCGAACTCCAGGCAAGTGTCGCTGACAGAGAACGCTTGCATGTCCCAAACCCTCTTGATGGAAGCGAGCATGATCAGGAGGGCCATCTTCAAGGAGAGGGATTTGAGCTTGACTGAATCAAGTGGCTCGAAGGGGGGTCTCCGAAGGCCTGAGAGGACCACTGAGAGATCCCAGGAGGGGAACAGGCTTGGCCGGGAAGGGTTCAACCTCCAGGCACCTCTAAGGAACCTGATAATCAAGACATGCTTACCAAGGGACTTGCCGTCTACTGCGTCATGGTGGGCTGTGATAGTAGCGACATACACCTTCAAGGTGGAGGGGTACACCCTCCCCTCCAAACTCTCCTGCAGGAATGAAAGCACTGACCGAACTGCGTATCTCTGCGGGTGTTCAGATCTGGAAGAACACCAATTTGTGAACCGATACCACTTGATGGCATAAAGCTGCCTGGTAGAGGGAGCTCTGGCTTGGTTTATCGTGCCTATGACTGCAGGTGGTAGACAGCTTAAGTCTTCTGTGTCCCGTCCAGGGGCCAGACATGGAGATTCAAGAGGTCTGGGAGCGGGTGCCAGAGGGTGCCCCATGCCTGAGAAAGAAGGTCCTTCCTCAGTGGAATTTGCCAGGGAGGTGATGTCGTGAGGAGCGTGAGATCCGAGAACCAGGTCCGGGTGGGCCAATACTCCTCAACAGATCCAAGATGGTGGCGTGGTAGCATGCAGCGGCTGTTCCGGATCCAAAATGGTGCTATTTTTGTTAAATAACCCGACAATTGCAGCACATGGGCATCGGAGCAACCGGTGTTCGTGTCTACCATCGCCAGACACTTCTCAAATATAGGATTCATGCAACAACAAAAGCTGCATGATGACCTGCAGGAGGCGCTACAAGAACTCGGCTTGCTGCGGAGACCAGGCCTCCAGTCCTCTGCGTTGCCTGATGCAGGTGGCCGGGGTAGAGGACGTCGTAAGTGGTGTGCGAGGATGTGGAAGCGTGGCAAGAGGGCGGGGATCCATGCTAGGCTAAAAACAAACCCTAGCCGGCCAGCTCTCCCGTCTATCCTGCTCTCAAATATTTGCTCCCTGGACAATAAACTGGACTACATCCAATTCTAGCAGGCTACGTAACGTGAGTTTAGAGACTGCTGCATCTTTGTTTTCACGGAGACGTGGCTCAGCGAAAGAGTTCCGGATGCCGCCATTCAGCTAGACTGGCTCGTACAGCTCTGTACGGTAAGACTCGTGGTGGTGGATTGTGTGTTTACATCAGCACGGAATGGTGCAAGAACTCTATGCTAGTCTCTAGCTACTGCTCATCGCTGATGACTTGTGACTGTTAGATGCAGAACTTTTTATTTACCACGGGAATTCACCACTGTTTTCATAACCGAAATTTACATTCCCCCCAGCGCTAACGCTAAGGAAGCGCTCTGTGAACTGTATGTGGCTATGAGCGAACTGCAGAACACTCACCCTGACGGACTGTTTATTGTCGCCGGAGATTTCAACCATGCGAATCTCAAGACAGTGCTCCCTAAATTCCATCAGTATGTGGACTTTGCAACAAGAGGGTCGAACGTGCTTGATCTTGTTTACACAAACATCTCAGGCGCGTACTGGGCGGTGCCACGGCTACCACGGCTACTCAGACCACATCTCTGTTATGCTAATTCCAGCATACAGACCGCTCCTCAGACACACAAAACCACTTCAGAAGAACGTGAAAACCTGGCCACCAGGAGCCATCTCTGCTCTTCAGGACTGTTTTGAGTGTACTGACTGGCACATGTTCAGGGAGGCTGCAACATATGGCGACTCTACTAACTTGGAGGAATACACAGCATCAGTGACCAGCTACATCAGCAAGTGCATTGATGATGTCACTTTCTCCAAAACCATCACCACACGCTCCAACCAGATGCCGTGGATGACTGCGGAGGTGCATGCACTGCTTAGGACCCGAGACTCCGCCTTCAGAGCCGGCGACATGGCAGCCCTAAGAACAGCGAGGGCCAAACTGTCCCGGGCCATCAGAGAAGCAAAGCGCGCAAACACAGTCACTTCCAGGACAGCGGTGACATGCGGTGCATGTGGCAGGCTATCCAGGCCATCATCAACTACAGGACAACATAAGTTGCCTGTGACAAAGATGCCTCCCTTCCAGATGCGCTGAATGACTTCTACACTCGGTTTGAAGTGCAGAGCGCCGTGGTGGCGAGGAAGACCACACCTCCTCCCAACTACCAGGTGCTCTGTCTTACCATGGCTGATGTGAGGAAAACTCTATGTAGAGTCAACCCACAGAAGGCTGCTGGACCAGACAACATTCCTGGCAGAGTGCTCAGAGGATGTACAGACCAGCTGGCAGATGTTCTTACCGATATCTTCAAAATCTCTCTGAGCAGCGCCATCGTTCCAACATGCTTCAAGGCCACCACCATCATCCCCATGCCAAAGAAGTCTTCAGTGTCCTGCCTCCATCCCATCGCACTCACACCCATCATCATGAAGTGCTTCGAGAGGCTCATCATGAGGCACATTAAGACCCAGCTGCCCCCCTCACTAGACCCACTGCAGTTTGCATATTGTCCAAACCGTTCAACAGACGACGCCATCGCCACCACCCTCCATCTGGCTCTCACCCACCTAGATAAAAAGGACTCATATGTTCGAATGCTGTTCATAGACTTCAGCTCAGCATTCAACACAATCATTACCCAGCACCTGATTGGAAAGCTGACGACTACCTGGGCCTGGACACCTCCCTCTGCTACTGGATCCTGGACTTCCTGACTGGGAGACCTCAAGTCAGTCCGGATCTCCACCACCACCACACTGAGCACTAGGGCACCCCAGGGCTGTGTGCTCAGTCCACTGCTGTTCACTCTGCTGACTCACGACTGTGCAGCAATGCACAGCTCAAATCACATCAAGTTCGCCGATGACTCGACCGTGGTGGGTCTCATCAGCAAGAACGATGAGTCATTATACAGAGAGAGGTGCAGTGGCTAACGGACTGGTGTAGAGCCAACTGAATGTCTCTGAATGTCGACAAAACAAAAGAGATGGTCGTTGACTTTAATAATACGTAAACATTTATTTTTATTTTTTAATTCAGCTTTGTGCTAAGGCAAGAAAACCTTGCCAGGTTGGTTTGGCTTGAAAATGTGATTTGCACAGAGAGTTTAATGAGTATTGTTGCAAATGTCAAACGAATGTCAAATATAAAACTAACTTTACCACACTCACAAATACAGGGCATATGTGATTTGGATTTGAAGCTTGAAGTTACTGCCAATGATCAAACTGTCAATATAAAAAAAAAAGAAACTTGCACCGAGCAAGCACAAATGAATGAGTCATAAAATAAGTGCATTGAACGAGATGAGGTAAATGCATGACTGATGTCACAGATCCAGGAGATAATTTTGTTATTTCTATGTAATGGAATTAGTTAGATAATTTGTGCTAATTAATTAATTAGCACAAACCAGCACAAATCGAGCACAAACGAATGCCACCGGTTTGGATCGATTTGGATGACATGGGGTGAAGTGTGACATCACTGTTCTTAAAAAACTTTTTTTGTTATATTTAAAAAAATGATCGCAGTTTCAGGGTTTTTTCAACAGCACAAATCGAGCACAAACGAATGACACCTGGTTTGGAACAATTCGGACAACATGGGGTGGAAAGTGACGTCACAACCCCGAATCAAATTTGTTATTTCTAAGGAATGGAAATATATAAAGTGTTCATTTTAACAGCACAAACCGGCACTGGTTTGGATCGATTTGAGCAAGATGGGGTGGAGAGTGACATCACACAGCCCAGAAAAGAATGCTTAATATCTCAAACACCAAAACCGGCACAAACGTTCATTTTAGAGGCACAAATCAGCACAAACACTGCAAACAACAAATTAAATAGTTTAGGTGATTATTTAATTATATGGGGTGCCAACTTCACGGAGATGTCTGACCTGTGAAAAGAGTGACAGGCAGAACACAATATACCCCAAGCCAACTCTACTGGCTTTCAAAAAGCCAAAAAATTGCATCAATTTCCTCCCATGGTATAAAAGGAGGAGGACAAAACTGTCACTGTTCTTTTCGTTTATCTCAATGCTTTTTCTTTCAGTCTTCATTGGCTCTCTCCTTCTTCTGTAGACTGACCATGTCTTCAATCAATCAGGCTCTTAGTGAAGACTAGCAGATGTCACCAACACTGGGGCACCAACTCAATGACCCACCCCCTGAAACACACACATCTCTCTCCTCTATTGATGAGGAAACACAAAGAGGGAGAGGGTGGATTTTAAGATTGGGGTCTTTGTGTGTCTTTGGTTTTATGTCCTGCGGGGCGTGTGTGGTGAGCACATGCTTCAACGGTCGTGCTGAATGACAGGGGCCCCATCTTGCTCTTTTTCACACGGTTGGGCCTGTCATCATGCTTGCATAGATCCAAACAAATCCTCCTCTTTAACCACTTGTTCTCTGTTTCTGTACCCTCACTCTCTTCCTTCAAACAGACGCACTGTGACCAATCAGAGTGTTGCAGTTCACCACTGAGGGTGTAAACATATTTATCTTCTGTTTCAAAGGAACCAAAGCTATTCAAGCTGCTTTTCCACACACTTTGGGTCACTTAAACAAAGCACCATGTGACTGGATTTGATACAGTCAATATGGAGAGAAGTAATGCACTCTAGCTACGGGATATGTCAGGGTACAATGAAGTGACCATCTTTAACTACCGAGATTACACTGATACACCTAATTAGAGCATGAAATCCAAATTTTAAAGGGAGAGTCAGATGAAGGCCAAGATGAAAAGGAACAAGAATGGATTAGTGTACTGCCAGAAACATCCCAAGTAAATGAGAAAGCCCCACAGAATCCCTTTGACAGTTTCAGGATCCCTTTAATTTTATCATCTGAATTCTTCCAACCCCCTCCCCATCCCAAAAAGAAAACACAAAGATAAATGGGTGTTTATCCATGTCAGGCAACATGAGGTCTCTCAAGAAGCCTGTCTGCCTAAATCAGTCACAAGATTGTTTTGAGTAAACACTCAACACATCTGAAAACACATCTGAAAAGCACTCCCAGATGTTGCCGCTGTTGTCATTGCATTTGGGGGTTTCAGAATTAAGAATTAAGCCATTGTATCTCAGGTGTGGCATTTGTCAGGCGTGAGTGAAATGCTGGTGATTAATACCTCATGAAATCTAGGAGTAGATTCCCATGAAGGTTGAAAAGGACTTTTTCCTCCTCCTTTGCGGCTAAAGAAGAAAATAATTCTTTGGTTTTATTGTGCGTGTTTAACTGCAATATGTTTCATTGTACATATAAGTATATTGATTAAGTTACGCATTGATGTCATATCGATATTTTAGATAGCCTAACCCAACCCTATTCCTAAACAACACCTAAATGTAGTCACATTGATTGTGTTTAGACATTATAATATATAGTTAATTTTGAAGACCTAACATACACCTAAACCTAACCAATAATTTACAGTAAAGCAATACATCAAACCAAGAATATAAAAGATGTAATAAGCAGATGCAAATACAGTCACAATGATCATTTAAAAAAAGTTCCAGTTGACTTATGCTGCATTTAAAGTCTTCTCAAACCATGCGATTGCTCCATCTGAGGAACAGACTGAAAGCTGAAGGTTTTAATCACTGAAAATATCTCTGTCCATGAAGGCAGTTAGCTCTCGTTCAAAAATACAAATCTAGACATTTGCATGTCACAATTGGTCACAAGACTTGTGAGAACCTATGGCATTATTTGACAACACTGACATCAAAGCTGTCACAATGCTTGTTGGGGTGGCAATTTTGACTGTTTAAATGACAGCGGGTTGGGATCTGACCACAGGCAATGGGATCAAGGAGGATGTTGATACTCAATGGCTTTTGTTTTTTAGTCCAAAACAGCATAAAATACTTTTTGCATAATTTTTCCATTTTCCCTTGCACTGTTTTGCTTTGTACATAAGATGCACCTAATAAGAAATACCTGATTAAATATTTTATATCTTAATTTAGGCCTATGTGTTAAAGCAGGTGTGTTTTTGACTACAGCCCGTGGGGCATCTGCGGCCTGCCGACTGCTGATGCGCTCTGGGAGAGATTTTGGGGGCTTTCACACTGGGCACGTTTGCTGAGGTCCGATTCCGAGTATGATTGTTCCCGGTGCCACCTGCAGCATTGGTCTGGTTTCACACTCACTTGATTCATCGAACCCCAGTTCATTTGTGTTAATCTTATGTCATCACAAACATGCATGGAGAACACAACGTGATTCATCATACTTTTTGTTTTTTTGATACCATTATGCACAGCAGAGTGAACAACAGCTGCGTATAAAAGTGCCTCACTGCCAGTCTGATATCTGCCATGTAGCAGGACGACGACATCGCCGCTGCATCGGATTGTGTCACGGCATCTGATACGGAGGACTCAGCTGGGCTGCCAGCTTCGGGCCTGCCCACCCAGATCGAGGCTGACGCCCAGATGTCCGATATACTTGCCCGGGCCGGCATGAGTGTGGGGCTGGACTGGAATCCTCCCCTCAACCCTCATGGCTAGACGATTGGTTCCTTGGGTCAGGGCGCCACACAAAGTCACGCATTGCGAGGGCGTCTCCCTGCGGCGGCAAGAAACCAGCAGGTAGCTCTGCATTTACCAGGGTCCAGCTCTCAGCCCCAGCTCAGAGCTACCCACAGGAAGCTTATGCCCCCATCTCAAGAACCTCCTCAAGGACCCGGAAGGCTTCCAAGCATTCCTGAGACGGACCACCCAGGGGACGAAATGTTCGCTCAGGAGCTGGTAGCCAGACCACTCCTTCTCCCGGTGGAGGGCCGGGAGGAGAATCCTTGGTTTCCATTTTTTCATTTGCCGCACCCCCTTCGGAATGCGGTACCCACTTTTTCAATAAAAGAGCGATTTCCTCATCCCCTGGGTCACCTAGCCGGTGCCCGTAAACGCAGTTCTCATGGCGCCCCGGCAACAAAACCTTACAGGTGAAGTGGCACACTGGACGTAGACACTTCACCTTCACGTCCACATCTGTACAGTGTTCACAACCCTGGCCAACCGGCCGGTTCTGACTAGTCTAGAGGACGCCTCACTAGGACCTTCTCCTAAGTCACTAACCCGCCCCCTACTGGGTACGCGGAGCAAGGTAAGTGCCTTAAGTTTTTTCTCAACACACATGACGCAACTTCGCCTCTACCCTCTACCTTCTCCCCACCACTGCGAAGCCCCACCTGGTATGTCAAAAGCGATCGCCCATTTAGTGCCCCTCGTGCAGAGCTTGGACGCGTGGCTTATGCTTTCCAACCCATGTCGCATGATTACCAGGACCATCCAACTCAGCTATGTGATTCAGTTCGCCAGGCGTCCTCCCCGTTTCAGTGGCATCGGCACCACCTTGGTGCGTGGCAAAAAAGCCAGCACTCTGCATGCGGAAATCACTGCCCTTTTGCGAAAGGATGCGATAGAGCCTGTCCCTCCAGCCGAGATGGAGAATGGTTTCTACAGCCCTTACTTCATCGTACCTAAAAAATTAGGTTGGTTGAGGCCAATCTTGGCGAGTTCTCAACCAGGCTCTGCACATCTGTTCAAGATGCTCAAGCAAAAACACATTCTAACATGCGTCTGGCATCAAGATTAATTTGCAGCGGAAGACCTGAAGGACGCGTACTTTCAGGTCTCGATTTTTCCCCTGACACCGACCCTTTCTACGGTTTGCGATTGAGGGCCGAGCCTACCAGTACAAGGTCTGTACTTTGGCCTGTCCCTGTCCTCTCGCATCTTCACGAAGGTCGCACCGCTAAGGGAAGTGGGCATCCGCATACTCAACTACCTTGACGACTGGCTGATCCTAGATCACTCTCAAGAGGCAATATGTGCCCAGAGAGACCAGGTGCTCAGGCACCTCAGCCGTCTAGGGCTTGAGGTCAACTGGGAAAGCAAGCTCTCCCCGGTTAAGAGCATCTCTTTTCTTGGCATGGAATTAGACTCAGTCTCAATGGTAGCGCGCCTCACAAATGAGTGCACGCAGTCAGTGCTGAATTGCCTCTCGTCGTTCAAAATAGGCACTGCGGTCACTCAACAGTGCCAGAGGCTCCTGGGGCATATACTGGTCCGGAGTGGGTTTCATATTCAGCCCGGGAAGTCATGTCCAAGTCAGCCCACACCCAAAAGGGGGGATGGAGGTGAAGATGATAACAATAGATCACAGCAAAAATATGCAATATATGCAATTACTTTAAAAATTATTTAAGCTCTCCAAGTGATTATACCACATATGGCATTCACTAAGATTTTCACTTTGTCATAAAAGTCTTATGACAAACACATTGTATGTGTTGTAAAAAATAAGTGAATGTTAAAGGGATATTTGAGAATTTCCTCACCCTCATGCCATCCCAGATGTGTATGACTTTTTCTGCAGAACATGAATGAAGATGTTTAGAAGAATATCGCAGCTCTATTGGTCCATTCATTTCAAGTAAATGAGCATTGAGAAACAGATAAATAAGTAATTTTTTACTATAAATCTCCACTTTCATAAGCGCTCTTCCCTCTTTAGAGTTCTTCTTCTGTTTTTGAGCATTTACATATAAGCATATCACCCCCTACTGGACAGGGAGGAGAATTTATAGTAAAAAAGAACTTCTATATGTAACTATTTCTAATCCACACCTATCATATCTCTTCTGAAGACATAGATTAAACCACTGGAGTTGTATGGATTACTTTTATGCTGCATTTATGTGATTTTTGTACCTTCTGAGATCTGATCACCATTCACTTGCATTGAAAGGACCAACAGAACTGAGCAATTCTTCTAAAAAGTGTAATTTGTGTTCAGCAGAAAAAATAAATTCATACACATCTGGGTTGGCCTGACGGTGAGTAAATGATGAGAGAAATGTAATTTTTGGGTAAACTACATTTATTTTAAAGACTATCTAGGCACATAATAACACTATATAACTGTCACTGTTTATAACTCTTTCAAGATGTACAGGCTCACACTTTAAATGGCCAGTGTTTTGTATTTTAGATAATTCAAATAACAACATATCCATTGAAACAATGAAGGTTGAGTGATTGTTTTTAAATTTTTACATGCCATTCAAAACATGCCATTTTACAATGATACGAGTAAAATAAAAGTCTGAAAAGAACACATTTGTACAATTCTTTTACTTGGAATGTAAATGTTCAAAACAAAGGCAAAATGGTCTCTTTAAGAGGGATTTATCGCATGATACAACATTTAAAACTCTGTGCAGTTTGTTTTGTTGAGTTTAATCTTTTGAGAGCTGTTTCTCTTTATTTTCGGACCATATCGTGCTGTTGCATCTGTATTCGTTTTCTTTAAGTATTCTGTTATTTTGTGACAAAAAATTATAATTTAGCTATTATCATTCTGCACTGCTAGGGAATTTATTTTTAATTTATTGAGATATGACTACTGTCAATATTAAACTTAAGATGATCTTGTACCTGAAGCACATTCATCCATTCAGCTATTAGAAGTTTATTTGTTCTCGATGCATCTTCCGTGATCCTTCCCGCACTGTGATGAACTGGCACAACATCAGCAACATCAGTTTCGTCTCTCACAGGCTACTCTCTCATTTGTTTGGGTGTGAGATGATAAAATACAGACTGTGTCTGCTATAATACAGAACGCAATTCAGATCCTTTAAATACAGGATTTTATGGACTGCTTGCAATTGTTATGCAACATATGATGAAAGTGTGTCAATCAACATGCAGACCTTACCGTCCCAATTTTTGACCGGCCGAGCAGAAATTCTCCCGATCTTCCCGATTGCCACTCTGGCCCTGGGCATATGGCATCCTCAGCCGCGGTCATGCCACTAGAGTTGATGCATATGAGATGCATAGCTCCAGCACTGGCTTCAGACTTGAGTTGCAAGATGGGCATGGTGCCGCGGCGCGTATCGTGTGATCTTTACCCCCCTCTGCCATCAGTTATTCAACCCCTGGACAGATCTCTGTTTTCTGAAGACAGGAGTCCTCCTGCAGCAGGTGTCCAGATGCATCGTGGTCTCCACAGATGCCTCCAAACAGGGTTGCCTAGAGTTGCTGGCTGTATTTCTTGCCCTGCGGAGGTTTCTCCTGCTGATCCGAGGCAAGCACGTCTTCGCCAAGGCAGCGTAGCTCTCGCCATATGTCACAACTCGCCCGCCATCTCCTCATATCCCGGGCAGCCTCAACACGATTGTGGACACGCTGTCGTGACAGGCTCCACTCAATGGAGAGTGCAGGATCCACCCCCAGGTGGTTCATCTGATCTGGGACCATTATGGAAAAACATAGGTAGACCTGTTCGCTTCCCAAGAGAACTCCCATTGCCCGCTCTGGTACTCCTTCAAGTCGGAGGCAAGTCCCCTCGGGACAGATGCGTTGTGCAAGTACGCATTTCCCCAGTGAGCCTACTTGCACAGATGCTGTGCAAGGTCAGGGGAGGGCGGGGGAGGATGGGGAACAAGTCACTCTAGTGGCCCTTACTGGCCCACCTTGACTTCGTTCTCGAATCTTAAGCTTCTTGCGACAGCACCGCCCTGGCAAATCCCCCTGAGGAAAGACCTTCGACTGTGCCCAGACATCTGAAACCTCCCCTTCTGGCCTCTGGATGGTATGCGGAAGATGTGAGTGGTCTACAACCAGCTGTTGTAGACACCATCAACCAAGCCAGAGCTCCCTCCACCAGAAAGCTTTACGCCCTAAAGTGGCGCCTGTTCGCAAATTGGTGTTCTTCCCGATCTGAAGACCCATAGAGGTACGCAGTCGGGTCAGTGCTCTCATTCCTACAGGGAAAGCTGGAGGGGTGACTGTCCCCCTCTACCTTAAGGGTATATTGCCACTATAGCGGCCCACCATGATCCGGTGGACGGTAAGTCCCTAGTGAATCATGACCTGATTATCAGGTTTCTAAGAGGCGCCCGGAGGTTGAACCCTCCCAGGCCATGCCTGTTCCCCTCATGTGATCTCTCCATAGACCTTTCAGGGAGGAGGCCGATCCAGCCTTATCGTTGCTGTGTCCGGTACATGCTTTGTGTTCCTATTTGGACCGCACACAGAGCTTTAGACTCTCTGGGCAGCTCTTTGTTTGATTTGGCGGACAGCGGAAAGGGAACGCTGTCTCCAAACAGAGCCTTTCACACTGAGTAGTCGACGCCATCGCATTGGACCCAGGCCATGCCCGCCCCCTTGCAGGTTCCAGCACACTCTACAAGAAGTGTGGCATCCTAGTGGGCACTGGCCAACTGTACCTCTCTAGAAGACATCTGTAGTGCAGCAGGCTGGGTGATACCCAATAGTATTGTGAGATTCTACAATCTCCGAGTTAAGTCGGTTTCGTACCGTGTTTTGTCAGGTCTGAGCATGTAGAACTCAGTAACACTGGATGACTGACCAGGTGTACCGCTTGCACTAGCGCCTTTCCCCTCCACTGAGGTGAACATATGTGCTTTTATTCCCAGGTGAGTCCTTAAACTTGCGCTCCCTTGATGTTCCTCCTCCCCTGCCCTCTGGCTCGCGAATTTAGTGGAGGAATTCCCGACCAGACCCACTACGGTACTTTTTACTCTGTAATGGAATAGGTGCTCATGGTAACCCCCTGTGATGTATTTTCTGCATTACAGTCCCCCTGTCAGGCGTACCCGCGTCTCCCTTGGGCAGTCCCCTCTGCCCCAGTCGCCGTGTTTGTAGAAAATCCTCCCTAGCTAGGTAGGATCTACCACCGCACCACTTCCACATGTAGCCTGAAAACCCATGTGACGTATTTGCCACAATTTCACCTCCCCCCAGCCTGGGCAGGATGTGGTCTCCATGGGGTCTTTTCCCCCTGCAAGATTAGGACTGGAAAAGAATGTCTTCCCTGATGCTTGTTATAGCTAGATGGCCCCAGCCACATCAAACACTCTGTTCCCATGCTTGCCACGTTGCTTGTTCCCACCCCTGAAGGGAAATCCTTTGTCGGACGCCAGTAACCTAATAAAAACAATGTGACGTCTTAGTGGGGCGTCGGGGAAGGTTACGTGTAGTCTGATGCTCATGCTCCTTTGGCACGCTACAGCTTGCTGCACCAGCATCAGCAGATCACGTAATACGGTTCAGTGTAGGTGGCGCTAATGAATAGGGTCCCTATTCACTACAAATGACACAACGTTGAGTGAGTGACAGAAGGGGAACGTCTAGGTTACTAGTATAACCCCCATTCCCTGATGTACCCCATTTGTACCCCTTCCACAACACAAGTACCAAGATGCTGTAATGGCCGAACCTTATTCTCGGCTCCTCAGTGCAGAACCTGACTGAACAGATGCATGATCCCCGCCTTTTATACCCATATGTCTGTGGACAGGACATGCAACTTCTGTTCTGCAATTTGGCATTGTGCTTTTTCATATTCAGAGGCATCCGAGGCTCCAGAAATAAGCCCCTTGTGTCACTATCATCGACACAACATTTCGTTCCCTCCATCAGGGAACGGGGGTTACACTAGTAACCTAGATGTTTTTTTAGGAGACAGCTGATTGCATCTTTGTTTACACTGCATGCTTACTCACAAACCTTTTGTCCTATTCTTGAATTCCACAATACAAAGGCCTTTTTTACATATAGCGGCACCGTTTTGTGGTCCGTTCTGCATAATGCGGCAGCTCATTTCACCTTATCGCAGCCCATTCGGCCTGTTTCACGGCCGACCAACAAGCCTGCTCGGTTCTCGGAAAATACCCAGTATGCCAGATTACCAGTCCAGCCTTGATTGGATTTCATTTGAAGGTAATTTTTTTCTAACATATAAAAATCTATTGTGTCATTATTTTATTCAAACAAAAAAGTCATAATAGGTAATGCTACTCTTGAAGAAGAATTTTAAGAACTAAATCAGTTGGTATACTGTATATATTTATAATAAAATAAAAGAAACCAGGGCATTTTTTGCCCCCACATTTTGAAATTTAGGGTAATTTTTTGTCACTTTTGGGGACATTTTTGCATGAGCCCCCCTTAATTTCTGATCATGCATCACTGTTCTATTGCAAGAATTGTTGGTGAGAGAAATACCCTTTACTGCATAATTTTAAGAATACAATATAAAGATGATGCAATAGTGGCAATCGAGTTGCATCTAGCCTTTCTTTTAGTTATTACAACAATGCGGCCCGCAACACCTTATTTCTTTTTGTCTCTGATGCCCAGTAAAAAAGTTTGGACACCCCTTTTTTAAAGTAATTCATTAATCAGAATATTTATTTATGAATATCTTTTGTAGCTTGCATTACCAAAATCAGTTACTTAGGGTCCGTGTCCTTGGAACACCAAACACAATCCAAACTGGACTGGATGGAACAAATTTATATGAATGACTGATTTCGTTCACAGCACTGTAGACAAACAATTTTTTTATTACCTAATTTAACTGTGCAGCTTAATTATCAGCTTATACAAATATTTTTTTTTCTTTATGTTGCATTCAAAATCCCCTTGGCTCAAAAATCTGATGTGTATTCTATACATAAGCTATTTTGAGGTCATGGTCATGAATTCCCCTTCTGTTGTCACAGACAAATGGCAGGAGACAGCAATCTCCCACTCTTATGAGAGTAACAGCATACCTTTGAATGTTTATGCCAAACACATGAGCATGCTGGAAATTAATGAGGCATGCAGCAAAGCAGGCATTGTTCATGTGACAGAAATGCTTTTAAAGGGCCTAGCTGTCCACCTCTTAATGTTTTGTATAAAACATCATTTGTCCCTGTGGCTCACTTCGCCTGCCATCCATTTGTGTGGCTTGTGAGCTTGAGTCCCGCTTACACAAACAAACCAAGAGAGAGAGAGAGAGAGAGAGAGAGAGAGAGAGAGAGAGAGAGATACTACAACCTCTTAAATGGAAAAGATGTGTAATCTTGCACAGGTCTAAAAATATCAGTGTTTGTAAAGTGAAAATGTATTCTCTAGTGGGGAGAGAAATGCAGATTACAGCACTTATCATGCATCAGACGTCTTCTCTAATGAATGTTTATTGTAAGTCCGCAGCAATTTGGAAGTATCCATGATATTAATTACACTAGCAGTCAAACATTTAAGAATGCTTAATAATGACTATTTTCCACATTTTATTATAGTCATCAAACTATGAAATAACACATGACCAAAAATGCTTATAAATTAAAATTACATACATAAATACATTAATATAATGTTTTTAAGACACTGAGAAAAACAAACTCAATCAAGTATGCCTAAACATTTGACTGGTAGTGTTTGTTCTTAAAATTTTCCATAGACAAGCTCTTTAGCGATGCTCAATTTCCTTAATATTACAGAGTTATGACAGCTGGTAGGTGACAGAGTAACTAATGGAGTGACAGTACTAATGCACAAAGCCTTCTCTTCAGCTACTGATCTTATTGAAAAAGCCTAGACCAACAAGGTATTAGCCTCTAAGGAGCGTGATGTGGGAACTGTATTAATGCCACCATGCTATGTAAAGGGATCACTGAATGAAGTGACTTTTCATGTAATGGAGTTTGGTTTTCATGAGACTAATCATAAGTTGAAGTGGCTCCTCAATATGTGAAGCTTTTCTGGTCGACATTCCATGCTTCTTGAGAGGGATTGAAGGGATTGAGTCAAGTTGCATCTGTGAAAATCCGCTGAAACGCACATAAACAGCCCTAAATAGTTCTGCTCGTCAGTCAACAGCTGAGGCGCTTTGCCTTGATTAATTTTCTCTGCTGTGAAGATTTGTCCCCTCTTAATTCAATTATTTCTCATTCAATCATGCTCCATTAGATCAGGATCATTCCCAGCTCACCTCGTTACCACAGGAAACACAATCAGGAGGATTTGGTGGTGACCGTTTCAAGGCCACACTTTGAAATGACTGCTTATGTATTTGGATACATTTCATTATATGACATGGCAGATCATAACACTCTCCAATGCAAACTGAACTGACTAATAGAGGACTTTATTTAAAGGATAGCAGAAGCAATATGCTGCAATATAACTGACAAAAAAGTAAACAATTTACTTGATTAGCTGCGTGACAAGTACATCTTAAATTTGATTATGAAGAACAGAAATAATGGACAATCAGCCAGTAATTATTGAGAAATAAACCGAAACAGGGTGATCAAGAAAGTATCATCAGTGCATCTTAAATTCATAAATGGACATGAAATACTAATTTGAGTTACTGAATTATTTTATTATGTGAGAAAAATAAAACATGAAATATCCACAGAATATGATATTGGTTACCAGGTACAATGTATGTTTTTATAAAGTCTCATGCTGCACCCAAATTGCCCATTGGGATCATAATAAAGACTACTACTACAGTGTTCAAATATACAATGTAGCAGTCACTATACAAACTAATCTGACCATGGACTGCTGCGATTGACCAATCAAAATGAAATATTCTAGTTGTGTATTATCAAATTTGCGTTCCTTTGATTGAATATGAGTTATGCATTGTCATTCTCAGAAACTTGCCATGTTTTAAGGTGCTTGGATTTGTGAAAAAGCTAACTTTTTCAGGGAAGAAACAACCGGCGAGTTGACTGGTATTTCTCAGTGCAGTAATGATTGGCTAATTTTATCATTGCCCTGCTCCTCCTAAACCTGATGCCTGATAAAACAGGTACAAATAATTACTGGACCACACTTTGAGTTTGGGACACGTTTTCCATAATTGCCTCATCTCTTATTATCCCTGTGCTGTGTTTAATCCCTTCTTTTTCTAGACATAATAATAATTATCATTTAGGGGCAGATAATTGCATTAACCTTCAGTGCATTAGAAAAATTAAATTTTCCATGGACCATGGTCAGGGTAGGTGCCATATTTATTTCCATGGCAATGAAAATGAGGTTGTGACTGTTCTTCTTTTGAACACAGCCCGTTTTCATTTGCTTAAATTAAAGCTGTGTATATTTATAATTTCTGTGCCACCAGTGTCACCAAAAGGAATTGCAAAATTGAACATTGTTTTCAAACAGCTTTCCCGAATGCTCCTTCAAACTGCCACTGGTGGAACAAACAGACAGTCCCACTCCAAACTCACAGTGTTGGATAAGCAAATTGTTAGGAATAAAATTGGATCTTATTGTAGTCCAGAATACAACATTTCTAGAATTCCTCGGTCCCTTTCAGTACATGCCCAGTTAAATGCCTCTGAAGACTTCATGAAGGGAGGAGAAAGAACGACAACACACAAAGTGCTCCTATTCAATCTACTCAAAGTTTATTACAGCAAGCATAATATCTATATCTTTCATAGAACAAAGAACAACCAATGGAAGAGTGACAGCAAGGCCAAGGACAAGGAATTGTTGTTACAGGAATAGTACAGGAACAAAATCAGATAAGGCAGTCCAAGATATTTGTATCGTGATATTTAGATATTTAGCTCACGAAAAGAGTATTTGCTCGTTGGAGCACCGAACATTCCAAAAAAGTATGAGACGAGAAACTAACAGCATCTATGGAAGGTCATGGAATCTTCGAGTGTGTGGTGTTCTTCTGTGGTTAGCTAAGCACACATACATACAGAGTTAGATATCAAACAAGGACAGCATGTACAATTTATTTCTCAGACAAATGTTGCGGTGTCTTTTTGGTGAGGATGCTCAAACAAACAGCAATGTTCTGATTATGCCACAGAGCCACAGTGTTTGGAAAAATCTGGAAACAATTTCCAGAGGGGGGGGGGGGGGGCGACAAAACTGAGTGAAATAAGGTTGTAATCAGATGAGGTTTTTTAGGTGAACTTTAGATGAAGGTTTTAATAAGTAAAACGTAACTCAACCTAAAAGTTTACCCTAAACCTAACCAATAGTGTCCGAAAAGCTAAATTAGTTTTACAAAACAGACATCTTTACATTAACCAGCACCTAACCCAAACCGACAGTGTTTTAAAATGCAAATTTGATATAAAAAATAAATAAACTAACTAATTAAGTGAAGCAACCATGTCCCTTTGTGTCACTTCTATGCCACTTTCACTTGAGCTTTCAAATAAGATAATGGCATAGTGATAAGTGTGTTTTTGTAAGTGGGTCTGTAATACAAGTGTTAAAATGTCTTGTTCCCTTTCAAAAAGCTACACTTATGATGCTGCGCTGGAAAAGCACTTTGGGACCAGCTTTAGGAGTGACCAGCTGTGAATATGTGTGCAACACGTCAATGAACATTGACCGGAATTTATAGCCTCTGCCAGTGTAATCATTAGATGCACCTGCGGCAGGGCTATAAATAGTTGCGTCACAGGAGCATTGTCAGATCTTTTGTCTTCAGATCACTCTGTGTGTGTGTGCTATCACAAGCCTGTCAGAACTTTCTTTCCTCTGTTAGGAGTTAGAATTTGTTAGGAAGTGCGCAGAAGACCTTTCTCTTTTTCTCTTCTTTCTAAAAAAAAAAAGAAAAGGGGGGAAAATAAAGATAAAAATAAAAAAATTACTGAAAGTCAGGGTAAACAATGTGTGTTCTCTTGTCTCTGCTCTATGGCTGAGAGGGACACGCATCAGTTTTGCTTTGTTTGTTTGAGGGAAGAGCATGCTGCTCTCGTGTTGGGGCAGGGCGGGTGCAAGCATTGTGATCTGCTTTCGGTCAAAATGCTTCACGCTCGCCTTGCTTACTTCCGGGAGTCGGTGCCCACACTTAATTCGTGGGGCTCTCGTATGAATCTGGCTAAGGAGCGAGAGAGTCCCTTTCGCTCGCTCTCTCCCCAGAACCAGCTGGTCCTTCCCGTGATCTTGAAGCATGCTCCGGTGCATCTTCGGTTCATGAGGGGGGCCTTGAATCTCTTAAGTCTGCAAACTGTGAATTACCCACCTCCGAGCATTCTGGGCATGATAGTAAATCATCGGAGGAATTGCTTGATGTGATTACTCATGCGGTGGCTAGGCTTCAATTAGACTGGCCATGCCAACAAGAGACCCCCAAACGATCCAAGTTAGAGTACAGATTTCTGTCTGGTGGCCGGGGGAAGGGAATGCCTCATCAGTCCCTTTCACTTCTTTGATGACCTCCATGACGAGCTCTCTCGTTCATGGAGGAAACCTTATTCTTCCCGCGTCCACGTGCCCTTGATGTCGATATATTCGACTATCGCGGGTACTGAGACACGGGGGTATTTGATGATGCCGCCGGCCGAAGAGACACTTGCAGGTTATTTCTCGCCGGGTTCGACATCATCGCTCTCCCCACAAAGCCATGCAGGACTACCTCTATGATAGTAGGGAGGGCTTATCAAGCAGGGTCAGGCTGGTCTGCTCTGCACACTATGACAGTATTACAGGCATACCAGGCTGATCTGCTAAAGGACCTGAGTGTGGGTACCACGCTCGTCGAGGAAGCTTTTTCTGAGTTTCGGCGATCCATGGATCTGTCCCTCCGCGTGACCAAGCAGACAGCCCGTGCCATTGGCCAGTCTATGTCTGCTTTGGTCAGCACAGAGAGGCACCTATGGATCAACCTATCGGGCATCAAGGATAAGGACAAGGTTTTCCTTCTTGATGCCCCAGTTTCGCCTTCTGGTCTATTCGGGGATGCTATGAGTACATTTATCTCCAGGTTCCAGGAGGCGAAATGCCACGAGGAAGCATTTGGGCAGTTTTTTCCTCACCGCACTCAGGGGGCGGGTCATCGGCCACCCAGGCCCGCCCCGGTCCTGCTAGAAGGGAGGCTCAGAAACAAAGCGTGGCGAGTCGTGCTCCCCCTCGTAAAAAGCAAGACCTCAGGAAAGTAATTTCTAAGAGGAAGAAACCCTGATGGTCTTGCACCCAGCCTTGTGGGGGTAGCTCCCCTCGGGACAGGGTGCGTGTATCATCCACTTCGCCTCTCCTGGTACCCCCACGAAACCTCTCCATTCCCGCCGCCTCCAGTGTTTCGGAGTTAGAGGCTTCCAATAAAAAGTTGGGTGTACCGCTATTTCCTGCCTAGTCCAGGACGCGGAACACTCGGCATCCCCTCAACAGGAAATGTCGAAATTAATACCCATCTCAGAGAACCTGGTTCTATGTGGGTCCTAAGAACAGTAGAAAAAGGCTACAGAATTAATTTTGCTTACCGCCCTCCGTGTTTCAGCAGCGTTGTCCCCACTACCATAAAACGAGCTGGCATGTCTACTGTGGAAAGAACTGCAAAATCTCTTCAAAAGGGTCAAAAGGGCCATAGAACATGTTCCCCTTCCAGAGAAAGAGTCAGGTTATTACAGCAAATACTTCCTGGTTCCCAAAATGGGTGGGGTGTTGCATCCGATCTTAGATCATCAAGGTTTGAACCACTCAGCAGGGTGTTCAGGTTCAAGATGCTAACTATCAAGATGGTCATGTCACAAGTCCAACATCACAACTGGCTGGTCACTATCGATCTCATGGACGCATATTTTTCATATTTTAGAAATTTTGCAACAGCACAGGAAGCTCCTGAGGTTCGCTTTCAGGGGCGAAGCCTTCCAGTATCAGGTTCTTCCATTCGGCCTAGCCCTATCAACCCGCACATTCACGAAATGCATGGATGCAGCACTGGCTCCTTTGCGACTCCGGGGCATCCGCATTCTGAATTATACAGACGACTGGCTGATACTAGCACAGTCTCAAGATCTGGCAGTCCAGCACAGGGATATTGTCTTAGCTCATCTGGTTTCTCTGGGTCTGAGACTCAATGTCAAAAAGAGCGTTCCCTCTCCCACCCAGGGAATTACCTATCCGGGAGTTATATGGAATTCGATCATGATGTGGGCACAATTGTCTCCCGCTCGAATCATTCCCATTTCAGAACACCCCGAGCAAAGTCAGGCTAGGTCAAGGTTGCACTGTTCGTCAGTATCAACGAATTCTAGGTCTCATGGCGTCTGCGTCCACGGTGATCGCTTTGGTCCTTCTGCATATGAAACCGTTTCAGCTGTGGCTAAAAGCCAGTGGATCTCACCCAAGGGTCAGTCCCCTAAGGTAAATAAGTGTTTTGCACCATGCGCTTCGTTCCCTTTCTATGTGCTTCAGACCCCGGTCTTACTTTGGGTCCCACTCTAGGTGCGTCTTGTCGTCGCAGGTTGCTAACAACAAACACCTCCCCGACGGGCTGGGTAGCAGTCTTAAGTGGTCGTCAGCTCAAGGGGAATGGGAGGGTCATCAGCTCTCAAGTTGATGGTTGTATTTCTGGCCCTGAAGTACTTCCTCCAGAGGCTGCCATGTCTTGGTGCGGGTGGACAATACAGTGGTAGTCTCTTACATAGACCATCAAGGAGGTCCATGTTCACGTCAGCTGAATTTCTGGCATGTCGGATTATCCTTGGGGCCCAGGGCAAGCCCCTGTCACTCAGGGCAGCTTATATCCCTGGATGCCTGAATGTGGGAACAGATTTACTGTCCAGACAGAAAATACCAACGGGGTAGTGGAAACTCAACCCCGAGGTAGTGGAAGAAATCTGGGTGAGATTTTATAGGGCAGAAGTGGACCTCTTCGCCTCTTCTCAGACAGCACAATGTCCTCTCTACCTCTCTCCGAGTCACCCAGCCCCCCCCCCCCTGGGGCTGGACGCGATGGCGTATACATGGCCCAGAATGCGCCTATATACGTTTCACTCAACTAGAAGTTATGCCAAAAAATGGGGTCTCTTTGAAATATGATGCATTATGCATAATGCAGATCCAGTTAACTGCCAGATTGCTTCAGTTCTAGACTTTCTACAGGAAAAACTGTCAGCAGGCACATGCCCCGCCACTCTAAGGCTCTATGTGGCCACGATTTCAGCTCGCCACAACTTGATGGATGGCGTGCCGTTGGGGAGACATCCTCTACTTGCTCGCTTCATTCTTGGAGCTAGGCAACTTAGGCCTCCTGCTAGGACCAGGACCCCTTCATGGGACTTAGCAATAGTCCTTGAGGGTCTGGTTGAGACCCCCTTTGAACCGCTAGAGTCAGCATCTGGCAGACTTCTGACTCTCAAGATGGTTTTTCTTATGGCGATTACCTCTCTAAAGAGAATTGGGGACCTACAGGCTCTGTCTGTCTTGCCAGCCTATTTAGAGTTTTGCCCCAGGAATGATCAAAGTAATTTTGCACCCTCATCCTGACTACCTGCCTAAGGTGCCTTTCTCGAACTTACATCCGTCACTCTCGAAGTATTCTGCTCCCCGCCGTTTACAACGCCGGAGCAGGAAAGACTTTAGACTTTGTCTAGTCTGTGCCCTTCAAACATATGTCCACCGCACTAGCCAGTGGCGTAAGTCAGGGCAACAATTAATTTGCCATGGGGGCCACAACAGGGGGGCGGCCGCAACCAAGCAGACTATGTTGCATTGGGTGAGAAATGCTATTGCCCTGGCCTATGAGGTGCGAGGTCAAGTTTCGCCAGTAGGTATCAGGGCTCACTCTACCAGAGGGCTCGCCTCCTCTGAAGCCTTGGCTAGAGGTGTCCCTCTGCAGCATGTTTGTGATGCGGTAGGCTGATCCTCTCCACACACATTTCATTAGATTCTACAGTTTGGATGTTCATGCCACTCCAGGCTCTTGAGTCGACATCTCAAGCTCATGTCTGAGACCTCTCATGCTCTTGTGAGCACACTATACAACCGTAGGGGTCCGGGCAGCCACAGTGTGGTGGCGTGGGTATTCTTGTTCCCAAACGCGCTTTTCCAGCGCAGAATCATAAGTGTAACTTTTTGAACGGGAACGTCTCGGGTTACTTGAGTGTAACCCTTGTTCCCTGATAAAAGCGGAACGAGATGCTGCGCTTTACTGCTGCACTGGGATGCCCCAGGACTGCTCTTCAGACAAAATACCTGACGATGCTCCTGTGACGCATCTATTTATAGCCCTGCCCCATGTGCATCCAATGATTACACCGGCAGAGGCTATAAATTCCGCTAAATGTTCACTGACATGTTGCACACATATTCACAGCTGGTCACACCTAAAGCTGTTCCCAAAGCGCTTTTCCAGCACAGCATCTCATTCCGTTTTTATCAGGGAACAAGGGTTACACTCAAGTAACCCGAGATGTTTTTCATATCATGTGTTAAAGTAAAAGGGTTTTGATATCATAATATAGTGGGTGGTGAGTGAAAACAATTTTTTATAAGATCAAAATCAGCAATTGTACTGATTTGTGTGACAACTATTAAACTGCACAGTTGTTATAGTGCCTCTAGTGTTCATTTCACCAGAAAACTGCAGCAAAATGTAGACAGCGACATGTATAAGTCAGTTTGCAAAAATTTATATAGAGTAATGTTCATTTTATGAGACCAGGTTGGAAACTCAACATACAAATGGCTTTACACTTTTCTGAAAATTTTTCATATAAGAGTTCACAGAAAAATAAATTGTTCCACACAAAGTAATGATCAACAGCTTCAGGTCACTGTTTGATGTCAAGTCAAGTCAAGTGTTTTTTATGAAAGTGAAACGAGACAACGTTCCTCCAGGACCATGGTGCAACATAAAACAACATAGGACAAACACAGAACCACATGAGACTATACAGACTAAATAACATACCTATATGTGCAGTGCACTTACAAAAAGTATGGGACAGTACAATAAATGACTAAAAATTAACAGGACAATAGGCACAGTGAGAGACATTGCATCGCCGACCAGTACACAGTAGTGACAGTTTCTAAAAATGCCAAATGTAAACATAACATACTATGAGATAGTGTTCTATGCACATAGCAGTTATTGAGGTAGCAACCAGGTATAAAGTGACAATAATTAAAGTGCAACACATGTGTGTGTCATTCCAGTCTCTGGGTATTGAGGAGTCTGATGGCTTGGGGGAACCGATGTTTCGGTACCTCTTGCCAGATGGCAGGAGGGTGAAGAGTTTGTGTGAGGGGTGTGTGGGTTCATCCACAATGCTGGTTGCTTTGCGGATGCAGTGTTTTTTGTAAATGTCTTTGATGGAGGGAAGAGAGACCCCGATGATCTTCTCAGCTGTCCTCAATATCCTCTGCAGGGCTTTGCGGTGCAAGTCCCAAACCAGGCAGTGATGCAGCTGCTCAGGATGCTCTCAATAGTCCTTCTATTGAATGTAGAGAGGATGGGGGGTGGGAGATGGGCTTTCCTCAGCCTTCGAAGAAAGTAGTGATGCTACTGGGCTTTCTTGGTAATAGAGCTGGTGTTGAGGGACCAGGTGAGGTTCTCCGCCAGGTGAACACCAAAGAATTTTGTGCTCTTGACGATCTCCACAGAGGAGCAGTCGATTTTGTGCTCTCCTAAAGTCAACAACCATCTCTTTTGTTTTGTCCACGTTCAGAGACAGGTTGTTGGCTCTACACCAGTCCGTTAGCCACTGTACATCCTCTCTGTATGCTGACTCATCGTTCTTGCTGATGAGACCCACCACGGTCATGTCATTGGCAAACTTAATGATGTGGTACGAGCTGTGCAGAGTGAACAGCAGTGGACTGAGCACACAGCCCTGGGGGGCCCCAGTGCTCAGTGTGGTGGTGGTGGAGATGCTGTTCCTGATCCGGACTGACTGAGGTCTCCCAGTCAGGAAGTCCAGGATCCATTTGCAGAGGGAGGTGTCCAGGCCCAGCAGGTTCAGCTTTCCAATCAGGTGCTGAGGACTTATTGAGTTGAATGCTGAGCTGAAGTTATGAACAGGTCATTTTTTCAAGTCCTTTTTATCTAGGTGGGTGAGGGCCAGATGGAGGGTGGTGGCGATGGCGTCTGCTGAACGTTTTGGACGATATGCGAACTGGTAAGGGGGGCAGCTGGGTCTTAATGTGCCTCATGATGATGGATGTGAGTGCGACGGGACGGTAGTCATTGAGGCAGGACACTGAAGACTTCTTTGGCATGGGGACGATGGTGGTGGCCTTGAAGCACGTTGGAACGATGAAATAAGAAAATAACCAAACAAATGCAAAGCCTTTGTAAGAGCAGGTCAGGTGCTGTAAAGTAGTTGTAACTGTAACTGTACTGTAGGTAAACAGCCTAAACGGTCCAGTCATTTGAAGTCATGTAGGCTTAACATGAACAGTTATTGCCCCTGGTCTGTACTCTTGTTGTCAGTATTCCAATTTAAGGCCACAGGGGTGTTTCTCTGCTATGTGCAAACTTTCCTGCTGCAATTACTGGAACTCTCTTGAAAAGGTGTAATTCGAGTTAGTATAGAACTTGTGAGTACAGAATGAGAATAAGGCAAGCAAGTAAAATATATATATTCTATATATTCTAACCATTACTTGCAATTGTAACACTTTATAATAAGTTTCCATTTGTTAAAATTAGGTAATGCATAGGTATCATTAAAAAACAATTAACCATATATTTTAACAGCATTTACTCATCTTTGTTAATGTTCATCTTTGTAAAAACTGTTCATTGTTAGTTCATTGTACAATTATGTTAACAAATAAAACTTTAGATAAAAATTTATATTTTAACATTTTAACAAATTAACATGAAATTAACATTACAGTTTTTCTCTATCAATTTTACACATTTATCCAAACTATAATTAATGTTCTCAAAACAATACACACTGTCAATGAAACAGACACTTAATTGTGCAGAACAACTCAATTTCACAGCATAATGAAGCACTGTATTCTTTTTTGATATTGCATTTATTAAAATTAAATACTAACATCAAAACTATAGATGTGTTCTCTATTAAATTCATAGCATTTTCAGCGATAGACACAACTCTACTATTGAAGTAATACATTTATCATAAAAATCCACAATTAAGACTTTCATTTTTATTTTTTTTTAAGCAAAATACACTTGTTTTCCCTTTGATTTAAGTTTATTTTTCTTACCCCATTGGCGGATTTTTAAAGTATAAAGTTCACTTAATTTAATTAGATTTCTCTCAAAACAAGACTTGTTTGCTATGCCAGTTTGCTTGTCAAGTAAATAAATCACATTTTAAGAATGCTTAGATATTTTTACTGGAAAACAAGACAAAAATTTTTGTCTTGAAAATATTTTTTTGCAGTGAAACTGGGAAAGTAGAACGGATTTTGACTCAAAGGTTACACACTTCACCTTTAACAAATGGCACATTTTAAAGTGTTCTCCTTGTAATATATAACAGATGTGTTAATTCTTGCCGAAATATCATTGGCTCTCATCGCATCTTGTGGCCAAATGTCATGACGTCATGTCACAAAGACCAATGAGAGCTTATGTTATTGATGAAGCTGCCATATATTATTTCAGTGCTTTCTTATTGTTTTAATTTGATTTGAAAGTGAATAATGGCTTAAATTTAATTCTTCTCATCACACAAAGGTATTAAATGGTGTAGTTTCTATTTTTGATGCGCTCCATAGCTACTCTGCTTAATTTTCCCTTATTTACAGTTTTTACACATTTCTCTAAACTCAGGTCACTGCTCTCAATACAATTAACACTGCCATCTGAACACTTTGTAATTGTCCTAAACAGATTGCTTTATTTTCTCAAAACACTTCATACAAATTTATCTGATCCAAAATTCATGCTTTAAAACAGTGAACACAAAAAAGTAATACTCTCAAATGCACATGTCAGGTTGTCAAATGCCTTCATAATTATATCTGCTTTGTTAGTATTGCACACGGCAAAGAAAATGCAATTTACTAAATTTTTCACACAACTGTCATGACCTTGCTATCTATAAAAGGGGTCAAATATGAAAATTCAGAGCAAATGGACAATGAAGAAGAAGTAGAAGATGAAGAACAACATGTAGGAGAGGTGCAAAATAAGAAGAGGTAGAGTGGGTAATGGAAGAGAAAATAGGAGTAAGAAGAGGTGAGAAAAGTGGAAGGTTTTCTCAACTCATTCAGGGGCGAGCACTGCATTGAAAGAGTTGAGGAAAGAGGGAGAAATGCCTTTCCTCTGCATGCCAGTCAATGTCCACAATTACTGTACCATCTGTGCATATAGTGCTGCCTTAGGTGCATACAATTTAGCAAGACTGAAATTTTTAGTTTTTTTTTTAGTTTTTTAGTTGTTTTTTTTTTGTTTGGGGTTTCATCCTTCCAGAGGAAGAGCAGGAACAACGTCTTGGTTACTGTCGTAACCTACGTTCCCTGATGGAGGGAACTAGAGGTTGCGTCGATGTAATGACACTAGTGGTCACACAAACACCTCTGATCTTTGAGAAAAGGCCAATGGGAATTGGTGAGTGGGATTTGCATGCTATAAAAGGAGCTGGCTTGCAACCACTCATTCAGGTTTTGTGCTGAGTAGCCGAGACGGCTGTGTGCCAGCGCATCTGTGCCGAGGGGAACCTCGGTCAGGGCGTACCAGAGCGGGCAGTGGGCGGATTCCCGGGAAGCGAGCAGGTCTACCTCTGGGGCTGGATCACCTGGGGATGGAGTCTCCACTCTCCCCTGAGTGTGACCTGCCACGATTGCACTTCCACCACGCTGTTGAGGTCTCCCGGGATGTTAGTGGCTTTCAACGACTTGAGTTGCTGCTGAGTCCAGAGGAGGAGACAGCATGCGAGTTGCAAAAAGAGAGGCAAGCGTACACAGCCTTGGTGATTGATGTACGCTACTGTCACCATGTTGTCCGTCTGGACCAACACGTGCTTGTCCTGGATCAATGGCCGAAGCCTCTGTATGGCGAGCAATACTGCCAGCAACTCGAGGCAGTTGACATGTGGCCCTGTCCAGGAGCCAGCGACTATGCGCCTGTTGCACACTGCGTCCCAGCCACGCTTCTAGGCGTCTATCATAACCACGATGTGCCTTGAAACCTGCACTAATTGGACCCCTGCCCGCAGAAATGCAAGGTCTGTCCAAGGGCTGAACAGGCCACAGCAGATTGGCATGATGACCACGCGATGTGCCATGCCTATCTCAGGACTTAAGTTTGAAGCCAGTCCTGAAGCGGTCTCATATGCATCAACCCGAGCGGCGTGACCGCCGCTGAGGACGCCATATGCCCCAGGAGCCTCTGAAATTGTTTCAGTGGGACCATCTTTCTCCACCTGAACGACTTCAGGCAGATCAGCACTGACTGCATGCATGTGCTCGATCATGAGGACCGCCATCATAGAGACTGCGTCTATCTCCATCCCGAGTGGTGCCTGAGCACTAGGTCCCTGTGTGCACAAGGGTTTCAGCCAGACATCGAGATGCAGATGCCCACTTCCCTTAGCGAGGCATGGGCTGCCTCCCAGACTTTCGTGAAAATGTGAGGCGACAGGGACAGGCCGAAGGAGAGGACTCTGTACTGGTATGCCCGGCCCTCAAAGGCCTGTGTCGCATCTTTCAGGTTTACCGTCATGAACCAATCTTTATGCCAAATGGTCGCTAAAATGCATCTCTACATTAGCATCTTGAATGGCCAGTTCAGTACACTCACAGGTCCAAGATTGGCCACAACCCACCAGCTTCGGGTACCCACCATAGGACCGGTCAGCAGTGGGGGAGGAGGGAACCTGTCCTCGCTGTTCATCAAAGTAGCCCTGGCGTAGGTGTGTTTGTGCCAAGCTGGGCACGCAGGGGCGGGGGACCCGCCTCCGCAGTGCCGAACCTACCCTAAAAATATGGTGTCCGGCAGTCATGATAATGACGGCCGCGAACACCGGATGTGTGACCCAGGTAGTTAGGAAACCACTCTTTTTCTGAAAAATCCTCGACGGTGTCACCAAATAGGCCAGCCGGGGAGATGGGGACATCAAGGAACCGTGCCTAGTCAGCCTCCCTCATCTCAACCAAGTTGAGTCAAATATGGCTCTCCTGGGACACAAAGGTGGACATCGAGCTTAGCTCATGCATTAATCCCAGGTCAGAACTACCCTCATGCAGTTCTCTCAGCACCTTGGCTTGGTGTGCTTGCAGAAGAGCCGTGGCATGCAGGGCGGAGATGGCCTGTCCAGCTGCACTTTAGGCCAGTGACGACGTAACGTGGGAGCCTCGTTGAGTCCTCGGCATCAGACTGAACCAGTCCACTCTTTGATGCTTGAGTCTGTGCACTTCCATTATACTTGCCTCAATGTAACCAATGCATTTTTTAAAGAAAAGAAGGGACAAGCCGTATTTTTTTTTTTTTTTTTGTGGTAATCAGCATTAAGATGCCAGCAACTCGAGGCAGTTGACATGTGGCCACTGTCAAATGTTGTCGATTGAGCTTAACTTGTACTGAGCCCGGAATATTCCTTTAAGTAAAATCATTAAATTGCATCCTTCCACTAGATTAAATAATCCCTTACACCCTGTCTACACTGGACATGTCAACATGAATGTTCTAAACCATTTATTTGTGTCATTGGTAGCATGCAGCTCAAAAAGGAGCAGGATACCTATTTAATGGACACTTCCAGATAGACAACATCATTGATTAAAATAGGTTAAATTCCTTTTGATGCGATGCTCGCGTCTGGTGTAGAGAGAGTGTGACAGTAAACAGAATGTTGCTAGGCATGAGTATAACTGTCAGCTATGGGTGCTGAGGAGTGATACAAAGTTCCATGAAGAGGTCAGAGCTGTTTTATCATAGATAAAGCACAACTGTTGACCAATCAGCATCCAGGACCAGAATAATACATTTTATCCACCAGTTTCAAGTGTTTTCACTCACATCTGGGTATATTCTTAGTGGGAAGTGTGATCTCATGAAGCATTGATATCATACTATGAGTTATGACAGCCAACCAAGTTGAGTTAAAGTACTTTTTAAACTTAAATGGTTGTTGTTCTCCATCTGGATCACTCGTTTTGGTAGTTTTTACATTACCACCCAATGGTTACTCAGGAAAACTGTGGATAATTACAAAAATATAATGTGTAAATTAATGTAATTATGAATTTAATATACAGTATTGTACATAATTTTTTTAATAACTTCTGACATTTTTTGACATGCTCAAAGTAGTAACCTGCAATTGTTACCTTCATGAGCTGTTTCTACCTAATCTAGCCCTTACAAGTAGTTATGTTGTTGTCACCTAATGTATTTAGGTTGATTCATTGATGTTAATATTTTCATTTACAGTAAATGCATACAGAAAAAAACACACAAAGCACAATTTCTTTACTGTAGTTTTTCTGGTGGCAGTGGTGGTGGTGGTAGGGGACTTAAGGGGTAGCATAGCCCGAGATGAAACCCCTGCACTAAAGCACATGCACGTCTCCACACCCTTCTGATAGTGTTCACTGTTTTCTTGCTGATCACGAAGTATACAGCCTTCAAAACTTGTTCTCCATGTCAAACATATACTACTCCAAAGCATTTTTCTTGGTAAACACAGTAATTTGTCACATCATATAAACAGCCACAGTATATAATTTTACAACATGGTCTTTTGTACAGTCTGAATCTCATCTTTCAGCACCAACTATAAACTGACATTTACAGGTCCACATATACCTCTCTATATAGCCATGCTTCACCTCCAAAGAACCTGAAGTTCAATCCACATATCATTCCTCACTGCAGGGGTCTCTTTGACTCATCATCGGTTCAAAGTGACAGCAACAAAGCCTCTATCTTGAGGTCACCTCAGTGAATGCCCAGGTAACAAGACAATCCAGGAGAGAAAGCTATTGAAATTGTTTGTAGCACTATGATGCAAATGGAACATGGCAGCAGAGGTTAGTGAGGTGGAAGACAAGCGGCTGGGAGGCAAATAAAACTATATTTAATGAGGACTTCAACAGTGACCTTCCAGATCAAAGGATCCCCAAGTTAGTCCCCATCAACCGATGGGCATAGAGAGACTATTGCGGCAGCAGCCGTAGAATTACTACCCCCTCTGTCTGAGTCAATGAACCTCTGACTCCACACAGACTTTATCACCGAAATCTGCTCACCCACAGCAACTGTACCAGCTGCTTGTTTTAGCTATCGACATCTGGACAAGTAAAATCCTCTTAACCTCTTATGCAGTGGAGGTCAGAGTTGATTTACAGTCTAATGCTACATAACAATGCACTCAGGGATATCAATTTATTATGGGTACAAACACAGTAGTTGTGTGGATTACAAAGTCTTGGTGCTTCTCAATGCAAGAGTAATCATTAATTTTAGCAGGAATGTATTGATCAATTTAATGCTTGTGGCTTGTTGTGGGTTAAATAATGGAATTATAAAGCATGAGCTATTGTCCCATAAGAGGCATGTTTAATGGGAACACTGAAATGAATTGGATATAGAGCCCAGAGCTCAAGGTCACATAAAACAACACTCAAGACGTCTATACCCGAGGTCATAAAAGTTCATAACAGCCATGGCTCTTTTGACATCATAGCTATGCCTGAAATATCAAGTTCCTTACCTCAATGAAAGTCTTTATTAAATCACATTCTGTCCCTATAGCCGCAGACATGGCACAGTGGCTCTGTTCTTGAGTGACCGTCCTACTGCCACTAGCTCCCCGATCTAATTTATAACTGTGTCTGCAAAGTTTGATAATGCAGATGACACACTGAAATACACTAAAATAAAGACCAGACCTAAACCTAGAGATATTCATTGCCTTGCACTCTATGGAATAGTTTAAGACAGCGACAGCATAGAGAACACTGTCTAGAGTGATTAAAGCCCATCTATTTGGTTCATGACCATTATTAAAGGATTGCACTTATGTGGCACCACATGCTTTTTATATTTAAAGGGATGTTCACACAAAAATTTAGATTCTGTCATCATCATGTTATTCCAAACCCATGTGACATGCATTCCTCCATGAAACACAAAAGAAAATGTTTGGCAGAATATTAGATTAAGCCACCATTCACTATCCTTGCAAATTTTTCCATACAATGAAAGTGAATAGTGAGTATAAGGCTACCATTCTGCCTAATATCACCTTTATCCCCAGCAAAGTTCTTATAACACTCTCAGTCCATAATGCAAGTGATGGGTCAAAACACTTAAGTGTGATAGCGGTCTGGCATATTAAGGTGACACCCTCTGATATGACACACACAAATGTTCCACACTGAGCAGATCTTCTTACTCTCTGCTGAGGCCTTTGCTTGATCTTGCCACAGGAAATGTCTTGTTACATGCAAAGGCCAATGCCAGGTATTAATTAAGTATTAAGTAATCTCCTCCTGTCTTTTAACATAGACCCTTGATGATAGCTTCAAAAGTGCTATTGATTCAAATGTGACATTTAGGGCATAGACATGGCATTATTACAGTCTGTGATGAGCATGAGTATGAGCATGTATTTTCTTCTACTTAAGCCAACCGTTGTTATTATTTTAACTCAATAATAATAATAATTTTATGTTTAAAGTTTAATAGTAGAATTCCTAGTGGAGAAGAGTGCAAAAAAGCCCAGCAGCGACCACCCACTTCCATGACTCACTGCGAATCTTATTCAACTCTTATGTCTTCCTACACTCTTAAACGACTAATATACTTGTATTTTTTAATACATTTTGCAATAAACTTAACATGCATTGTTTCTACACTTACATTTAAAGGTGCTGTAAGCTATTTTTTCATGGAAAATGCATGAATATTTGAATATTAAATTGCCCATTTTCCAGAGTCATTATGGCAGTAATTCTTACTCGCTGCATTGTGAGCACGGAGAGGATAAAGTGACTGCAAGCATATACGTGATGTAATGTGAGTTGTGACAATCAGACGAAGGGCTGAGCATTAGTGGTGGTGGCATAGTGGGTTAAAGCACATTACTGTTAATCAGAAGGTTGCTGGTTCGATCCCCACTATTGTGTCCTTGAGCAAGGCACTTAACTCCAGGTTGCTTCAGGGGGATTGTCCCTGTAATAAGTGCACTGTAAGTTGCTTTGGATAAAAGCGTCTGCCAAATGCATAAATGTAAATGATAGTGACTGTTTGAGCAATCAGCTTCACTTCTTTCAATATGCTTACTCGTGGTGTCAATCAAACACGCACACTCTCCAGGTGCTCTCAATATTTCATCATTCACTCATTTTAGCGCTATTTTGTGAGGATCCCAATTTAAATAAGATTAATGTTGGTCACAATACCACTAATCACAGCAATTACATTTTATCCACAACGGCATCATGCATTTGCTTAATAATTAGTGATTTGTGTTACAGCAAAATTTCAAAGACGGTAAACAAATCATAGATATTAAAGATTTCTCACTGAAGCAGTTTTAACTTGTAATGAATATATTTTTCTTATTTTTTAACGTATCACTGCTGTGTGTGATGCTATTGTGGTTTTTACTGCTTACCAGTATGTCACAATGACCTTTTGATATTGACAACAGAACTAATCATAACTGTTTCAAAACAAATAAATGTTAGAAATTCAGGATTAATGTAATTTTAATATAATATTGGTAACTTTATAAAAGGGTTCCATTCGTTAACATTAGTTAATGCATTAAGTATCATGAACAAACATGATTCGCTGATCTTAGTGTTAAAAAAAATCAGATATCGGTATCGAAATTTCCTGATCGTGCAGCACTAGTTTTGGTCTCAAAATTATCTTTGGAGGGCCAGGTTATGGAATGAGAGGGTGTGGCCAATTCAATGGCTTAGTCACGTGAAAGCTTCAGAATGCTAAAATCGCTTACAGCATCTTTAATAGCTAAATTTTGGATTTTTCCATTGTTTGCAATACATCATTCTCAATGCTTCATGGGATTGTAGTTCATTGATTCCATCATGAATGATCGTAAGCACACAGTCATGTACATATGTCTTTTTTTATATTTTCAAGTACTTTTTAGCTTCAAATCAAAGCTTGTAATCTTGTGATTCACCTCAGAGTGTCGTGGTCAGTGTTGTCCATGGCATCGAACACTTTCATAAAGGATTTTAACAAATCCCCATGGAAAAAAGAAATGGGGAAAATACTTTTGGAACATGACAGACGGCTGTGTATGGGCACAGTTGCACTCTGATCCAGAATGGCTAACATCTCTTACAGCACCTTAAAGTAATATTAAAATAGCACACAAGTCACCCTGCAGGTGAAAACTGGATGTAAACTAGATGAGTGGATAAGTCCTATATTTAATAGGTAAGTCTCAGTGTCTTTACAGCTGAGCTCTGAATGGCTAATAAACTAGGTGAAGATAAAAATTCTAACTGGCTACAGTGACCTTAATGTTCCACAAAACTTATCTTAAACATTTTTTTTCTATTTCTTGCTGCAGTAAATGACCCAAATGATTTAAATATATGGTGAAGGAAATGGGGACAACTCGAGGTGCTCAGACAGAAATCAATTTCCAGCAGAGGCTTGGTCATTCGGATGAGAACGCCAGCCTCTTTTTTTAGAGCCATTGGACATCGGAAGCTTCATTGTGGGAATGTCACTTAAAGAGAGTCCTTGGGGATGAGAGTATAGGAGAGGCTGGCTATGGGACAGCATCACTAAGACACACTCTGTCATTGTGTTCCAACTGAGCTGGAGCCAAAACTCAGAGCAATTTCAGTGCTGAGCCCTCATTGTGATTTGAGGTTAGGAGCAATCGATCAAGTAGAGCTCACCAAAATGTGTCAATCACCCAATCGCCTAGAAGGACGACTCTCACCTCAGCCACTGCGAACAGATGTGACACTAATGAGTTAGAGCACTTCATCTCACCCTAGATAGGGTGGGAGTGAGAGAGAATAAGAGATAGATGAGACTGTAGAAGAAGCAAGATATTTTATTTATTTATTTTCTTCCAGTGCTGGAGACATTCAATTATCTTACATTTGAAAAAAACACTGAACCTTTTTTTTAGACTCTTCCTTTTCTTTTATATTTAATCTCATACTTTTATAATAATTTTTTCCCCTCACCATAGAGGTGAAGGATCTTGTCTCTTATGTTTTGCTGAGGTTATGGTGCAATAGACCATTTCCAAATGTCCAGGTTATGAATGCAATGGACTATAGCAGGGTAAACGGTGTAGATGGTGTGTACATGTAAATAGTTAACCAAAGCAAATGTTTTTGAAATGCTCCCTTTTATGCCAACATCTAAAGAAAAAAAAAAATGCTTTTAGCAGCTGTATATTAAACTCCACGTTAGTAATGACTGGTTTGCTCTTTTTTATTTATTAATGGCTTAGTTCACCCAAAAATTTAAATTCAGTCATTATTTACTCACCCTTGCATTGTTCCAAACCATTTTGACTGACTTTCTATTGTGGAGCACAAAAGAAGATGTTAGTCACCATTTAATTTCATTGCATGTAAAAAGATGCAATGGAATTGACTGGTGACTGAGACTAACATTCTACCCAACATCTACTTTCGCACTCCATGGAAGAAAGAGTTTGGAACATTAGGTTGAGTAAATGATGACTGTATTTTCATTTTTGGGTGAACTATCCCTTTATTGCCAGAGTAATATAACAAAGTACACCGATATAAAGACATGCACTAAATAATGTACATGAAGTGGGAAAAAGCTAATTTACCCTGCAAAAGTGGAAGTACATCATAAATCTCTGTGAAAAGTGTTTGAACAGAGTAGCATAATGTGCTTTCACTTTTTTCTGTCTTTATTGATTTTGCTGTGAGGTACCAAAAATATTCCTTGACCTAATCTGCGCTCTGTTCATAGAGAAAGATTTTGCTGATGGCTGTGTTTGCGTCAAAGCTCTGTTTTTCCCTTTCTTCTCTCTTATTGTTAGGAATTTGGTGAGTCCATCTGTAGACAACATATCAATATCAGACAAAGCATTACCTTGCTTATGCTGCACTATTTTTATTATTTTTCAGAGCGTATTGCTTTTGCATTGGATCATGTGCATCATTCTCCCTGCTACAGCGCTATCAGGCATTGGCTGCTAATCCCCTGGGGCTGTGCATCATTTTAATTTCTTATTTCTTCCCCTTCTATCTACTTCAGCTCCCCCGGGAGTGCGGAAACAGCTTGGAGCCTGGTTTGAGGATAGTCCCAGAAGACCTAGCCATAATGTGTGCCAGGACTGCATGAGGAACATGACATATGTAACAAATTAATTCTCCACACACATTCGCCACTGAGCAGAATACCAATGTGCATCAGCAGACTGGTATCAGGCTGTTTGAATACAGCAAGCTTGTCTGGCTATGGTGGGCTGTTTTGCTTTTGCCCTGCTTGCCATGACCCCTGGTTGGATTAATTGAGAGTTCAGTGGAAGGTTAATAATCAACAATGACAGGACTATGAAATGGTTCACTCATTCAGACTCTTCTCGTTAATTGAAAAAAAAAAAAAACTGAGAAGCAGGTGAAGTTTGTTAAGAGCTTAGTGAAAGAGCTCCTTTCAAAGGCAAAAAAGGGTGAAATTAACTATTTGCTTAATACCCTCTTATAAATGCACAGTCACTCGTTGCCTCATCCCAGAAATTCAGATATTGGGGGATTGCAAATTCTTCTGAACCCTGTTTGTTAATTATGTTTCTTTTACATACCCACATAGAGGAAAACCAAAACACCTTTTTAAATGAGATGCAACAAAACAGTACTAAATCCCAGACAAAACGGATAAGTGATTTAAAACACAACAAAACTATTCACCCCATGTATTTTTAACCCAGTGTTTATTATCCAAGTACTGCAGACTAAAACTTACAGACTAGCTCCCTTTTCATATTTTTGTTTTTAATGTAGTACAAGTGCATGTACCTAATGAAATTTAGAGGGGTAATTTAACACTTTCTTTAATAATTGTATTGTTTTCTCTCTCTGAAATCCACTTATAATGCAGACCAGGGGTGGTTCTAGGGTCAGTGAATAATTTGGGGCTTAGCTCAGACTTTTGTGGATATGTACTGGGACATCCTTTGATGAACTATTACAATATAATATACTTTATAAAAAAAGTTAAAACATGACATGTGTAAGGTTAAATGTATGTAGTAGATATTTAAATATTACTAAAACTAAAAGGACCTACAAACATTTTTTTCTCAGTTTTACTCTAAACTATTTATTTTTAAAATGCGATTGTAAAAACAAACAAACAAACACTATTTTGTCCCTTTCGCCTTTCCATAGTTCAGTGGACATTGTGTACAATTCATAGCTTTATAGCATTTAATTGATTCATCAGGTGCTTTAATTTAGTTTAGAAGATAACGTCTCAGGTTACATGTGTAACCCTTGTTCCTTGAAAAAAGCGGAATGAGATGCTGCACTTGCTCAAAGCGCTATGGGAACGATCTTGCATTGTGACCAGCTGTGAATATGTGTGTAACACGTCAATGAACATTGACTGGAAATTTATAGCCTCGGTTGGGGAGATCATTGGATGCACCTGTGGCCGGGCTATAAATAGAGGTGTCACCAGCGTGTTCGTCAGATACATTTTTCTGAGGAGCAGTCCTGGGACATCCCAGTGCGGCAAATTAGCGCAGCATCTCATTCCGCTTTTTTCAGAGAACAAGGGTTACACATGTAACCCGAGACGTTCCCTTTACAAAAAGCTTCACTATGATGCTGCGCTTGCTAAAAGCGCTATGGGAACGAAATACCCACGCCGCCGCACTGGGGCTGTCCGGACCCCTACGGTTGTGAAGTGTGCTGACAAGAATGAGCTTCAGATGTCAACTCAAGGGTGTAAAACCCGGAGTAGTAAGAACATCTAAACCACAAAATTTATGAATGTGTGCGGAGAGGACCAGCCTGTCGCATCACAGACTTGCTTATACATGAGCTTCAGATGTCGACTCAGGGGCGTAAGAGCCCGGAGTAGCATGAACATCCAAACCATAGAGCCTGAAGAATGTGTGCGGAGAGGACCAGCCTGCCGCATCACTAAATTCTTCAGGCATGAAAGATTTAAGCCATAAGATCTGAGAATGTGTGCGGAGAGGACAAGCCTGCCGCATCACAAACTTGCTTAGACATGAGCTTAGATGTCGACCCAAGGGCATAAGAGCCTGGGGTAGCATGAACATCTAGTAACATGACCATAAAACAAGATGAATGTGTGCGGAGAGGACCAGCCTGCCGCATCACAACCTTGTAGAGACATGATATTGAGATGTCGACTCAAGGACGTAAGAGCCTGGAGTAGCATGAACATCTAAACTATAAAATCTGATGAATGTGTGCAGAGAGGACCAGCCTGCCGCATCACAAAGTTGCTGCAGAGGGACCCCTCTAGCCAAGGCTTTAGAGGAGGCGACCCCTCTGGTGGAGTGAGCCCTGACACCTACTGGCGAAGCTTGACCGCGCGCTTCATAGAACAGGGCAATAGCATCCCTCACCCAATGCGACATAGTCTGTCTGGTAGCGGCCGCCCCCCTGTTGCGGCCCCCATAGCAGACAAATAATTGCCCTGACTTACACCACTGGCTAGTGTGGTGGACATAAGTCTGAAGGGCACGGACTGGGCAGAGTCCGTGAAGTCTTTCTTGCTTCCAGAGTGACAGGATGTAGTGTCGAAAAAGGCACCTTAGGGAGGTAGTCAGGATGCAGATGCAGAATAGCTTTGACCATACCTGGGGCAAATTCTAAACAGTAGATCCCCAATCCTCTTAAGAGAGGTAATCGCCATAAGAAAGACCATCTTGAGAGTCAGAAGTCTGTCAGACGCTGACTCTAAAGGTTCAAAGGGGGTCTCAACCAGACCCTCCAGGACTATTGCCAAGTCCCATGACTTAAGGCCGCTACCCAGCCCGTCAGGGAGGTGTCTGTCGTTAGCAGCCTGCGATGACAAGATGCACCTAGAGTGGGACCCAAGGTAAGAACCGGGGTCTGAACCACATAGAAAGGGAACAAAGCATGTGGCGCATAACCCTTATTTGCCTTAGGGGACTGGCCCTCGGATAAAACCCCCTGGCTTCTAGCCACAGCTGAAGTGGTCTCATGTGCAGAAGGTCCGAAGGGATCACCGCGGACACCAATACTATGAGACCTAGTATTCAATGATGCTGACAAGGAGTGCAACCTCGACCTAGCCTGACCTTGCTCAGGGTGTTCTGAATGGAAACGATTCGTGCGGGAGACGATTGTGCCTGCATTGTGACCGAATTCCATATAACCCCCAGATGAGTCAAGATGATATCCCTGTGCTGAACTGCGCTAGGATCAGCCAGTCGTCTATATAATTCAGAATGTGGATGCCCTGGAGTCGCAGAAGAGCCAGTGCAGCATCCATGCATTTGCTGAATGTGCGGGTTAATAGGGCTAGGCCAAATGGAAGAACCCGATACTGGAAGACTTCGCCCCCGAAAGCGAACCTCAGGAACTTCCTGTGCTGGGGCTCTATATGAAGATATGCTTCCATGAGATCGATGGTGACCAGCCAAACGTGATGTTGGGCTTGTGACACGATCGTCTTGATAGTCAGTATCTAGGAATTGAACACCCTGACTGAGCGGTTCAAGCCTTGAAGATCTAGAATCGGACGCAACCCCCCACCCTTCTTGGGAACCAGGAAGTATCTGCTGTAATAGCCTGACTCTTTCTCTGGAAGGGGAACATGTTCTATGGCCCCTTTGACCAAGAGATTTTGCTGTTCTTTCCACAGTAGACATGCCTGTCCCGGTTTCACGGTAGTGGGAACCACGCCGTTGAAACGTGGAGGACGGCGAGCAAACTGAATTCTGTAGCCTCTTTCTACTGTTTCTAGAACCCACATAGAAATACCTGGCAGAAGTTTCCACGCTGCCAGGTTCTCTGAGATGGGTATTAATTCTGACACTTCCTGTTGTGGGGATGTCAAGTGTTCCACGTCCTGGATCAAGGCAGTAAGCAACGGTACACCCAACTCTTTGTTGGAAGCCTCTATCACCCGAAACACCAAAGGCGGCTGGAGTGAAGAGGTTTTGTGAGGGTATCGGGAGGGCTGAAGTGGATGATACACGCGCCCCGTCCCGAGGGGAACTACCCCCACAAGGCTGGGTACAAGATTTGTACCCCGTCGGGGTTTCTTTCTCTTAGAAAGCATGCCCCTGAGGTCTTGCACTGGGGGCTGCTGAGGGTGATGAACTGGACCCCAGTCTTTACGAGGGGGAGCACGATTCTCCATGTTTTGTTTTAGCGTGTGGGCTGGGTGGCCGACGGCCCCTCCCCTGAGTGAGGTGCCCACACTAAGGTCCTTCAACAGATTTAGCCTAGTGCGCTTGTAACACTGCCATAGTGTGCAGGGCAACACCAGCCTGACCTGCTGCCTGATAAGCTTTCCCCACAAGCGTGGAGGTGGTCCTGCACAGCTTTGTGGGGAGAGTAGGTCTATTTAGCGATGATGTCGAGCCAGGAGAGAGAAAACCCGCAGGTGTCTCTTCTACCGGCGGCGTCACGGAATATCCCCCGAGCTTCAGCACCCACGATAGTTGAATACTCCAACGTCGAGGGCACGAAGACACGGGAAGTATAAGTTTCCTCCATAAAGAAAATACTATGGAGGTCATAGAAGAAAGGAAGGGACTGTTATAGAGTTCCCTTCCCTCTTTTATTTATTTAATTATTTTGGCCACCAGACAGAAATGTGTCTTCTAGTTTGGAGCGTTTGGGGGAGGGTCTCTTGTTCGCGTGGCCAGTCTAGCTGTAGTCTGGCCACAGCCCGCGTAATCACCTAGAGTCATTTCCCACCCGCTTTATTATTGTGCGTGAAATGTACAGAGGTTCAGCGTCCCGCCCCCCTCGTGAACCGAAGAGGCGCCGAAGCGTGCTTCGAGATCACAGGAAGGACCAGCTGGGTCTGGGGAGAGAGCGAGGGAAAGGGACGAACCCGTCTCTCGCTCCTCAGCCAGATCCATGCGAGAGGCTCGCATTTGTCTCTTAATTCCAGAGCCGCTTTATTATTATGCGTGGGATCTACAGAGGTTCATTGTCCTCATGAACCGAAGAGGCGCTGAGGCGCGCTTCAGGCTTACGAGTATCAGCTGGATCTGGGGAGAGAGCGAGCGAAAGGGATGAACCCGTCTCTGGCTCCTCACCCAGATCCATACGAGAGCCCCACAAATGAAGTGTGGGTGCTGACTCCCGGAAGTAAGGAAGGCAAACGCGAAGCATTTCGACTGTAAACAGATCGCAAGGCTCGCACCTGCCCCGCCCCAACGCAAGAGCAGCATGCTCTTCCCCAAACACACAAAACAAAATCTGGTGTGTTTGTTTCAGCCATAGAGCGTAAAAATGGGAACACACACTGCTTGTTTTGTTTATCAATCTTTTTTTTCTGTCTTCTTTTCCTTTTTCAGAGGAAATAGAAAGGAGAAAAGGTTCACTGTGCACTGCCTAACAGAATCTAACTCCTAACAGAGGAAAGAAAGTTTGACAGGCTTGTGACCTGTACAGCACAGTATGCTCTGAAGAAACGAGATCTGACGAACACGCTGGTGGCGCCTCTATTCATAGCCTGGCCACAGGTGCATCCAATGATCTCAACAACCGAGGCTATAAATTTCCGTTACACACATATTCACAGCTGGTCACAATGCAAGATCGTTCCCATAGTGCTTTTAGCAAGCGCAGCATCATAGTGAAGCTTTTTGTAAAGGGAACAGGCAGTAAATAGGCTGAAACAGGTGCTTATGAGGAAAATGTAGTTGCTAGTTTTGCCAGAGTTTGCAAGGTTGGTATCTTGTCTTAATAAAAGTGTTGACAAAAACGCAAATGTCCTGACTAATGACTAAAAGATTGAAAATTCCTCTATCACGTCTGTATAATACTCTTTGTTTTTAGGGTTAGGCTATTCTGTATATTTACCTATTCAGAGTGTCTATTTGCACCCCAGTGTAACTATCATCTGTCACACAGTGCAGCTATTTGCTCCCTAAAAGTCTGGTGAAACCACAGAAATATACGACAGACTAGACATTGGGTGTTGCTGCAGTGGCGTGGGGCATAAAGACAGTGTGAATGTGTACTGTTGTCCTACCGACCTCGGTTTGAATCTAACATTGTCACACTCTTTATCCCATCTGATTTCCTGTTTCCACTCTTAATATTTCCTTTAATACTACTTAAAATATTAGATAAAAATTTAGATAAATATTGATTTCATCACAGTGATTTCGTCACAGTGAATGTAAAGGAGTACAGATAAGAGTTAGATCGGGAGGCGGGGTCCGATGATTGCACTCGTTCCCGCAGTTTGGCATCACTTGTGTGTAGGTTACATCACTGTATTACTATAGTGATATTATAGTAACCATGATTTTTGGCAGAAACCATAGTTTTAATCCAATTAACCATGGTGTTACTACAGACTATGAGGGGTGAGTTTAGAGACTGCTGCATGGCTCAGTGACAGAGTTCCGTACACCGCCATTCAGCTAGATGAGCTTGCCTCATTTCGTGCAGACAGAAATGCAGCTCTGCGCAGTAAGGCTAGTTGTGGTGGCTTGTGTGTTTACATCAATACGGAATGGTGCAAGAACTCTGTGCTAGTTTCTAGTTACTGCTCATCACTGGTGGAGTTTGTGACTTTTAGATGCAGACCATTCTATTTACCACGGGAATTCACAACTGTCCTCATAATCGGAATTACATTCCCCCCTAGTGTTAATGCTAATGAGACACTGTGTGAACTGTTTGGGACAATTAGCGAACTGCAGAACGCTCACCATGACGACTGTTTATTGTTGCCAGAGATGTGAATCTCAGGTCAGTGCTCCCTAAATTCCATCAGCATGTGGACTTTGTAAGGAGAGGGGTGAACGCACTGGATCTTGTTTCCACAACCATCCCCGGAGCGTACCGGGTTGAGCCCCGCCCCCACCTTGGCTACTCAGATCACATTTCTGTTATGCTAATCCCAGCATACAGGCCGCTTGTCAGACACTCCAAACCGGTTCTGAAACAGGTGAAAACCTGGCCAGCAGGAGCCATCTCTGCTCTTCAGGACTTTTTTGAGCACACTGACTGGCACATGTTCAGGGAGGCTGCCAACGATGGCGGTTCCACCAACTTGGAGGAATACACTGCATCAGTGATCAGCTACATTAACCATCAACTCACTCTCAAACCAGAAGCCATGGATGACTGCAAATGTACATGTACTGCTGAGGACCCGAGACTCTGCCTTCAGAGCAGGCAACAAGGCAGCCCTAAGAACATCGAGGGCCAAGCTGTCCCGGGCCATCAGAGAAGTAAAGCACACACACACCCAGAGAATCCACAGCCACTTCTAGGACAGGAGCAACATGAGGCACATGTGGCAGGGCATCCAGGCCATCATCAGTTACAGGACAACATCACCTGCCTGCGACAGTGACGCCTCCCTTCAAGATTCGCTGACCAACTTCAATGTTCGGTTTGAGGCATAGTATGACGTGGCAGGATGTGCAGACCGACAATGAACAGCTCAAATCACATCATCAAGTCCGCCGATGACACAACCGTAATGGGTCTCATCAGCAAGATTGACGAGTCAGCAAACAGAGAGGAGGTGTAGCAGCCTGGTTTGGAAATTACACTGTTTCAGTCCCAAGACCCTGCAGAGGATAGTGAGGACAGCTGAGAAGATCATTGGGGTCTCTCTTTCCTCCATCATAGATATTTACACCACACGCTGCATCTGGAAAGCCACCAGCATTATGGATGTCCCCACACACCCCTCACACAATCTCTTCACCCTCCTGCCATCTGCAAAAGGTAACAAAGCATTCGGGCCCTAATGGCCAGACTGTGTAACAGTATCTTCCCCCAAGCCATCAGACTCCTCAACACTCAGAGTCTGGTCTGACAACACACACACACACACACACACACACACACACTCAACTGAACACTATCCGACTCCTTTTGCAATTTTGCACATTTCTGTATTATCTACCAGATTTTATTGCTGCTACTGTTTTCATAAAATGTTGTACTTAATTTCTTGTCATTTCTACCTGGCTGCTACCCCAGTAACTGCTATGTCGATAAATAGTATAAGCTTATCTGCTGAATACTATGTTATAGTATGTTATGTTTACATTCTCAGCATTATCTATTATATTATAATATCTTTTTGCACTACCTGTTTCATCTGACACTATTTAACCATTATTTTCACCAGGCTTGGGGTGAAAATAATATTTGCCACTATTTGCACTGGGATGTAAGTACCATATACCATTATTTGCACCAGGGTGCATATAGCATCTGCCTTAAATATGTGGTACTTACTGCATCATAATGGAAAAGCTCAATACCGTTTTAGACAAAAAATTCCAGACAAGGCATTTTGACCACCATTAATATTAAAATATACAGTATTAACTTGTTACGAACCACTGGTACTTTCTGATGTCACCAAATGATGCTAAAAAAAAACATTTGGGGCTTTACTAAAAACATTTCAAGGCTTAAGCCCTGGTGGTCCACCCCTAGCACTGCCAATGTCTCAAATGTTCTGCTGATGAAATTAAACTTTTCTTAACAAAATTTTAATCAATGGCCCCCAATGGCCAAAGCTCCACTGTCCAGGTGAAATTTTTGCAGAGTGACACCAAAGTTGTATTTTGAATTGTAAATGATGCAATGATCAACAGCAATCCATATTTTACTAACTCTACACCCTAATCCAAACCTCAAGACTTAACCTAACCTAAAATATAAAATTTTTATTTTATAGCAAAAATGCAACCTCTGAATCACTGCCAATATTGTTTATATGTATTCAAAGAATGTACTTTTTTCCCAATGCAATTACAATGAGGACTGGAGTTTTTAAGCTTCAAGAAAAATGTTAAAGCTCCATAAAAGTAGGCTATCATAAAAGTGGTTCATACAGCTTGCTATTTTCAGACAACTGTGCTATATACCATGTCTTCTATTACTATACAATTGCTTTGTATGAGGAACTTAAGTAATTTTTAACTGATATCAGTTAAGTTGTGGGATATACAATAGGCCCACGTATAGGTCAAAGAGGTCTGTGTTCTGAAGAGACATTTTTATGACATAGTAGTCTGTCCCTGTTCTGGCAATCTTTACTTTTTAGAGCCAATTATAAGTATGCAAATTGGGATTCCGCCCTTGTTTAAATCAACTGCACATTGACAATGTTTGATCATTTTAATGCTCTACTTGTCATTTATGTTTTTCACATTTCGTTGAGAGGATCATACACTTGAAAGGTTATATTCAGAGGAAAGCCTTGATAGAGAATACACAAAGTATCCATACAAAAAATACATAATCTTAGAAACCTCATCTTGCTGTATCTGGTGAAGGATTTTACTGGATTGTAGACCTTTCCCATCACCTGGTAAATAAAGAATGTGATGGGTGAAAACCTAGAATTTTGCATAATTCTTGGGAATGCTTCCCATTTTCCTGCTTTAATGGACAAATATAATCAAGCATAAAATCTTCAGCTACGATCTGTGTCTGATTGAGAACATCATAAAATTATTCAGAATGATTCACCCATTCTCTAGCTGTGAGTCCTGTTAAGAAAATAATTGAAGCAGGGAACCAGGGCAAATACACCCATTTATGCGGAAGAGCTGATACCCCAGCAAAGCCGTATTCACCATATTGGATTGTTATGTGAATTCTGACATGCACAACAATATAAATGCAGAAATGCAAAATGAGATGCTAATAAGGTCTTTGAAGTGTTTCATCTACATCATTCTATTTTCAAAATGCAAAAATAAGTGTGGTTTCTCAGTGCACAGGATATGAGAAAGTTAAGATGATTCGTTATGGTGAGGTATAGTGATTGTTTCACTGGTTTATCTTAATTATCTTTCAGTTCATTGATTGGGTCATTGTTGTCTGAGAAGAATTTGACTTTATATAAAGCTTTATTACCCTTATATGTTATATTATAACCATCGCATTAAGGTACTTCAGGGCCCACGGGCTCACAGTTCCGCAGAGCTCCCCAGGGATTTGGCTCATTTGGGGAGATGAGGGGTCGGGAATATTATTCTACAAAGATTCCACACAAAATGGATTTCTCTGTTGTGCACCATCTCCATGTTTGTATCAGCATATCTGCAGAACTTGTTCAGATACTGTCCTCAGTGTCAACAGATGAGAATAGGGTTGGCGGACGCTGGGAATGACAATGTAAAATTCTAATAAGGTAAATTTTCTTTTAATGAGTATAGGTTATGGCATTGAGTATGCTCTCTTTCTCACTCTCTCTCTCTCTCTCTCTCTCTCTCTCTCTCTCTCTCTCAGTGTGTGTGTGTGTGTGTGTGTGTGTGTGTGTGTGTGTGTGTGTGTGTGTGTGTGTGAGTTTGTGTAGAGGCTAGGGGTAGGAAGCCTTACAGAACAACAGCTTCTCTCAGATCTCACATGAAGCGAGAACTCAAGAAGTGAAACCTTGCTATAACACCAGGTCTCTCCCCATTAACAATAAGGAAATTAATTAAGGCCTGTTCCTCAAAGGACAAGCTGGGGTAATGGAGAAGGATGATAAAGCTAGTGCTTTTTGATGCAGAAAACAGTATGTAATTGCAGAATCCTGTCATAAAAACAAAATTATCTATAAATGCAGAGTGTCCTGTAATTTGACATAATTGGAACAAAAAGAATGTATGTATGCACAAATAAAATTACATATGTAAAAAGTCCTATTGTGATGATTTAACCACAAATTGCTGAGAATTAATTGAATAAATATACAGTCTGCATATGCTGCATATGTCAAAGTTTATGTTTGAAGCCGGCCGCTCATACACGGAATACACCTCATCGTAAACATCACGCGTGCTCTGTGTGTAGATGACAGACAACAGAGTGCTCAATAACCTTAAAGAGTGTGGCACAAGCATAGTATATTTCCTGCAGCATTATACGATTTAATAAGCATATTAAGCCATAAACTGTAGCGAACTGCTAATCCAGAGGTCAGAAGCTGTTGTCAAAAAAATACAAACAGAAATGGCTTTATTTGGTTCCCACAAAAATAAAAACTAGATGCATGAAATTTAAGATATTGCTACCTAAATAGTATTGAAAAAACACAAACAAAGGCTTAAAGAGGCAAATCAGAAATATAAATTGTGACCTGGCACAGAGCGTTCAGTAGAACTGCGAGAACACTTCCATGACCCCATGAGGACTTGCACTTCACAAGCATTCAATACGAGATAATTACTGATCTATGGAGCAACAGGACATGAATTAACAGTGATGGTGAACATGGAATGCATCAATCTGGCTTTAAAAGTATCTCCCATGCCGACTGCTGTTGAATTTTCTCTGCCTTCTTGGCTTCAATGGCAGGGGAGGTACATCGATACCAAGTCGATTCCCCTACTGCAAAGGTGTGGGCACACCGTGTTGGAAGTCCTAAATTGTTTTTGGCATAGACAAGGACGTCCACAAGAGCTCCTGTTTGTCTCTAAGCATCAGCATTAACAAGCAAATCAATTACAGGGAGCTCTACTGTCCCCTGGGACTCAAGTGAGAGGACGTACAACTCTGAGTGCACCAAACCAAAGAAAAGTGAAAATGCAAAATCACAGGCAGGCTTCAAAGAGAGCTTTTATTGTGCACTCACAGCCATTATCATCTTAAATAAGTGTAAATTTGTGGATAACATAGTTTGATTTGTCCACTGTTTGTCCACAAGGTCAGATGCCTTTATTGCTTTCTACTTTACAGTAAAAAGAATGTTTTGCCATGTAACCTAAAAAATTTGCTACCTGTGCTTCATGCTTCATCTTAATTGTTTAAGTAAAAATAAATAAATAACATCTTACAATAAGGTTGTGTATGGTAACATTATTTAACCCAGTAGTAAACATGAACTTACAATGAACAATACTTTTAGAGCATGTATTAATGTTGGTTAATTTAAAAAAAATAATAATAGCTTTAGAATAAAATGTGTATGTTAATATAAATGAATGCATTCGGAACTAATGTAAACCAACAATGGACAGTTAAATACTTATACTTTTACTAGAATTTTGTTCACTTTTATTTCATGATACCTATGCATTAAAGGGATAGTTCACCCAAAATGGAAAAAGTTCTTATCATTTACTCAACCTCATGCCATCCCAGATGTGTATGACTTTCTTTCTTCTGCAGAACACAAATTGTGATTTTCAGAAGAATATTTCCACTCTGTAGGTCCACACAATCCAAGTGAATGGGTGCCAGAAAAAAAAAAAAAAAAAAAAAAAGCACAAAGGCATCATAAAAGTAATCCATACGACTCTGTGTTTTAAGTCTTCAGAAGAGATGTGTGTGATGTGGGTGAGAAACCAGACAATATTTAAGTCCTTTAAGGCGGCGATATGCATGGAGAATGTTAATCTCCAAAAACACAAGAAGAAGAATGTGAAAGTGAAAGTGGAGATTGACTGAGCATGAAAAATTATTTATAGTAAAAAAATGACTTTTTCTCACCTACCATATCAAAAGACATTGATTTATCTACTGGAGTCCTATGGGTTAATTTTATGCTGACGTATGTCATATTTTGGAACCTTAACATTTTGCCACCTATTCACTTGCATTGCAGGCCCTACAGAGCTGATAAATTCTTCTAAAAATCTTCATTTGAGTTCAGCAGAAGAAAGAAAGTCATACATATCTGGGATGGCATAAGGGTGAGTAAATGATGAGAGACTGTTTTTATTTTTGGGTGAACTATACATTTAACCAATGATAACAAATAGAACCTTACTGTAAATTATTATTCAAATATATTTATTTAGCATGACTATATCAAGCTACAATTGAAGCCTCTTGCAGATATTCATGTTCAAATTCACTTCCCCCATGGCAAAACACAGCCAGTGGAGCTGCATAGTGAAGTATACATTCATTTTAATATCTGGCAGCACATAACACTTGCTGTCAAAGGCATTTGACACTCAGGTACTTTGCAGTGAGTTTCAAATGCCTGTGAGGTTAAATCCATATTTATGCTTTATATTCTTTTTGTGTTTGTTCCAGGAAATCAGCATAATGTACCAGTAATTTCAATATTTCCTGATGAGCCTGTCATGTGACAACATATTCTCATTGATATTTCTAAGCTTTGAATATGACTTGAAGTTGTATGCAGACCCATTATAAGATGATATATAATTTAATTCCTCAGATCCTCTAGCAGGTCACAAAAGATTACATATATCTATCGCAGATGGATTAATGCCATGTTTTAACATAAAATGTAGTTCAATCTAAGCACGTAAACCCATTTTCACCTACACAAAAAATGTCAGTGTGTTTAACCTAGATAATAAAATAAAATATAAACAAGGCACTCAAAGGTCTCCTTCATCCATCATACATGTATGAGGGAGACTTTAGCAACAAAGTTGATGTGCCCAGTGCTTAACCTGTGGACGCTACTGATGAGTGTTTCATCTCTCATCTGAAGTATTAAAAAAGTTGTGTGTATATGTGTGACGGGAGTGGGATTTGATGCTGTAATGAATTGAGGGACATGAATTAAGTTTATTTAATTTATTTTTTCAAAAATGAAAATTCTGTCATCACACTAGGGTGAGCAATTGATGACAGAATTAGCATTTTTGGGTGAACAATTTCTTTAAAGGAAAATATTTTGTAATATCATGAAGATTAGGAAACATACTGTAACTTTAAAAATTGGAAGTGTAAGTTAAAATTTCCTACTCTACAAACTCAAACTAAACAAAGCTGTAAAAAGTTTATGTGTGGCAGCTGTCAATCTGGATGTAGCCTACCCCTGAAGCGTCCCAATCCCAACATTAGAAAAAAGTGACTAAAGTTTATTTTTAACTGGATCCCTGATAATTTCAGTCCAATATTCCCAGCTTGAAATTAACCATTTCAAAACTACATTTGACAAAAAACTAAACAAAAGCAAAACATCTATTTTTTATTCCACACAAAGACATTGTTTACATGAGAGGCTTAAAGGCACAAAAACAATTTGCATGATACAGTAAAGATCTCTTTAAAAGAACTCTTGACTGAACATTGAAATACAGACCCATTTAGGTGCCAAGCCCCAACATTGTTTAGGTCTCTGTGTCAATGAACTTTGAATGATATACACATCATAAGAAACTTACAACATTTTTGTATTTAAATTATGAGATAATTTTATATACTGAAATTCCAAGGTACTTTCAAAATCCTTCACGTCTATGGCTCAGGTGGTATAGCGGTACGGCCACTAATTGCAGGGTTGGTGGTTTGATTCCCGGCCCACATGACTCCACATGCCGAAGTGTCATTGGGCAAGACACTGAACCCCAAGTTGCTCCCAATGGCAGGATGGCACCTTGCATGGCAGCACTGCCGCCATTGGTGTATGAATGTGTGTGTGAATCGGTGAATGAGTCACAGTGTAAAGCGCTTTGAATACTGTTAAGGTTAAAAAGGCACAATATAAGTGCAGACCATTTACCATTCACAGCCGCTGTCCCTCGTAGGTGGAATGAACACCCAACCCTTACCTGAACCTTCCGCAATCCATTGCAGTCTTTAAAAAAAACAATGTCAACATGCACTGCCAGGCCAAAACAAAAAGTCGCCATTTGGATTTAAGGCAGTGTTATGATCTTGGTCAGGTCAATTTACGCTCAACAATGCTATGCGGCAATAAAATGAAGTCAGCTGACTTCCTGTATGTTTCTTCCCTGACAGTACGGGCATATTCCAGGAAAACAATGCCCAAATTTATCAGGCTCAAATTGTGAAAGAGTGGTTCAGGAAGCATGAGGAATCATTTTCACACATGTATTGGCCACCATAGAGTCCTGATCTTAACCCCATTGAAAGTCTTTGGGATGTGCTGTAGAATAATTTACGGAGTGGTTTGACTCTCCCAACGTCAATACCGCCTTTAACTTTGCTTATGGTGCACATTTGTCATACTGTCACGATTCACTGTTGTCTGCCCTGTGTTTTACCTCTGTCATCTGTTCCCCATGGACTACACTTCCCATCATCCCCTGCTCTGATCACCTCCAGCTGTTCCTTATTGTTTCTCACCTGTGTTTAATGTTCTCATTTGTCTTTGTCTATTTAATGCCCTGATTTCTGTACAGTATTGTGAGTTGTTGAATGTATCTGAAAGTGTTTCGACCTACCGTGTTCTGCCTGTGCCCTTCGTGGATGTTTTCTTTTGTTTATGTTATTGTTTCCCATCGTGGATGTTTTATTTGTTCCTGTGTCTACCCGTTATTTTTTATTTGTTTATCTTTTCATTAAAATCCTTCGCTGCAAATAGATCCAGCTCTCTTGACTTCTTCCCATACGTTACTGAACAACTCACCACAAAATGGATCTAGCGGCATTCTTCGTGGAACTAACTCAGGCGGACTTAACAATTCGTGAGTTCTCCCACTTCTTCTCCAGCGTGGCCATCCACACCAGACCAAATGTCAAAGCCCTGAAGGAAATGTATTGGATCGGTGTACCAACTCGCCGATGGGGGGATTTGCCGGAAACTGGTGCTTACACATGGAAGGAGTATGTGGAGCTCATTTTGGAGACATTTGCTAAAGAGGAACCGCCTCTCTCAATCCTGGGTTCAGCTTCCATGCCTGCCACGGCCAACGAGCCAACGCCCATGCCTGCCACGGCCAACGAGCCAACGCCCACGCCTGCCGCGTCCAACGTGTTGCCAGCCTTGTCTGTCCGGAGGAGGAGGAGAAGAGGAAAGGCTTCTGCTCTCCAGTCTCTGCCTGCCACGGCCAACGAGCCAACGCCCACGCCTGCCACAGCCAACGAGCTGGAAGTCTCGTCCGTCCCAGAGCCAGCGTTGCCAGCCTCGTCCATCCCAGAGCCAGCGCCTGTAGCCTCGACCGTCCCAAAGCCAGAGCCAGCGCCTGTAGCCTCGACCATCCCAGAGCCAGTGCCGGTAGCCTCGACCGTCCCAGAGCCAGAGCCGGCACCGGTAGCCTCGATCGTCCCAGAGCCAGCACCTCCTGAGACTTCAAGGACTCCGCCTCCCGAGCCAGCCAGGGCTCAGTCTCCCGAGCCTTCAAGTGCTCTGCCTCCCGAGCCTTCAAGGGCTCCGCCTCCCGAGCATTCCAGAGCTCCGCCTCCCGAGCCTTCCAGGGCTCTGCCTCCCGAGCCTTCCAGGGCTCTGCCTCTCGAGACTTCCAGGGCTCCGCCTGTCGAGACTTCCAGGGCTCCGCCTCCCACAGCTCCGCCTCTCGAGCCTCCCACGGCTCCGTCTCCCGAACCTTCAAGGGCTCCGCCTCTCGAGCCAGCCAGAGCTCCACCTCCCGAGCCTGCCACGGCTCCACCTCTCGAGCCTGCCACGGTTCCAGAGCCTTCCATGGCTCCGCCTCCTGAGCCTTCCACGGTTCCACCTCCTGAGCCATCCATGGCTCCGCCTCCTGAGCCTTCCACGTCTCCGCCTCCTGAGCCTTCCACATCTCCGCCTTTCGAGCCTTCCAGGGCTCCACCTTCCATGACTCCGTCTCCTGAGCCTTCCAGGGCTCCACCTTCCATGGCTCCACCTCCTGAGCCTTCCACGGCTCCATCCTCCACGGCTTAGTCACCTGAGCCTTCCACGTCTCCAGAGCCTGCTTCGCCTTCCATGGCTCCTCCTCCAGAGCCTTTCATGGCCCTGTCTCCCAGGCCTTCTGGCACCCAGTTCTCATCCTGTGGCCACCTCCCAGGCCTCCAGACCTGGTCCCCACCTTGAGGTCATCCCCTTGGTCTCCTAGCCATCCGCCTGACCTGCTCTGGTCTCCCTGGTCCCCAGCTCCATCTTGGCCCTGCCTCCCTGTCTTTGCCCCTTGTGCCCCCCTTGGACTGCCTGTTTGCCCCTTGTGCCCTCCTTGGACTGCCTGCCCCCCCCCCCCCCCAAGCCTCCCCTTCACTCTATGTACGATTTGTTTTTTGGTTTTTGTGGGGGGGGATTTTCATTAAAATCCTTCACCGCAAATAGATCCAGCTCTCTTGACTTCTTCCCATATGTTACACATACATTGTTTTGACAACCTTATGCAATGTCACAACATTTATTTCCATCCAGAATTGCATTATTTTTTGGTCAATATCATATAATGATGATGGGAGAGAACCACTCCGTAAAGTCTTCTCCAGCACATCTCAAAGACTTTCAGTGATTTTAAGGTCAGGATTCTGTGGTGGCCAATTCATTCCTCATGTTTCCTGAACCACTCTTGCATAATTTGAACCCGATGGATATTGGCATTGTCATCCTGGAATATGCCCATGCCATCAGGATATAAAAAATCCATTGATGAGATTTTTTTGATGAGAGCCTAGACATTCAGTACATTCAAGTAGTCAGCTGACTTCATTTTATTGCTGCATAACATTACTGAGCCTAGACCTGACCAACTGAAACAATCCCAGATCATAACCATTATTTAAAACTAAATGGCAGCTATTTTTTATTTATTTTTTTGGCCAGGTAGTGTACTACTTCTAAGAGCACATAACTACTAACTCCTTTTTGCACTTTTAGCACTACTTGTCTCCTTAAATGTATTGCTTCTGCTTGTATTACTCTCAATTGTAAGTCACTTTGGATAATAAATAGTGTCTGCTAAATGAATAAATGTCAATTTACAAATCTCTTTAGATTATTTTAGGGATGTCTTGATATCGATACTGGTATTGGTATCGGATCTAATACCATGCTCATGTACTGGTAATCGTACTCATAAAATGCTCTGATACCAAAACCAATACCATCTGACTTACGAATGTCATTACGTAAACATTCAGTCCACAAATAAAAATCACGTTATGTCCTAGTGAGATATTTTAACCGCAAAAGCTGCAATTTAATGAGATAAATATACAGTTTGCATGTAATTCAAATGTGAGTGCTTGTGAATGTGTGGAGACCAGGGGTGTAAAGTAACGAATTACAAATAATTATATTACTGTAATTAACTACTTTTTCCCAAGATTTTTTTTTAAGTAGATTAAAAATTGAATACTTTGACTTTTACTTAAGTACATTTTAAGAGCTGTAACTGTATTTTTTTTATTTATTTTTTGTGCTATTTTCCCACCGTCTGTGTTCTCTACTTTCCAATCCTGATTTTATTTTTATCTATCAACATGATTGGCTAGGGAAAGTCTTGTGACTCCCTTCAAATCAAATGGCCCATAAAAAAACTGAATGGCAGCTGTAGATCCGGCGCCAAATCTTATGGATGTGGAGGATGTCTCAAGCACAGTTTACACCAGAACGTCACAGGTGCACCTGAAAGGGATTTTCACAGTGAAAAAAAGCCAATTGCTTGACTATGCCATGTGAGTTTAACTTGCTCAAGCCAGATATCAGCATTAATCCTGCCTCTAATTTTAAGAAACATATCAAGATAAATTTCATATTTCTGCTTACTAGATTCTGTGTCTATAATGTAGCTGTCATGTCTAGATGTGTTTTTGTTCATGTTTTGTTTTCATATCTTTTATTTTGAAATTCTGCTTCATATCATGTGGTTCCCTTGTCATGTGATTTCATGATTCCCTCCATGTTCATGTGTCTTGTTTTCATTGGTTTATTGTCTTATCAGTTTTCGTTTGTCATTGGTTTAAGGTTATTAGTCATGTTATTTTGTTTATAGTTTTATAGTCTGTTTATTGGTTTTCTTGTCATTGTTTTACCAAATGTCTGTGTATTTAAGCCCTCATGTTTGCCATTGTCCTTTGTCAAGTATTGTTAATGTAACCTTGTTTGTTAGCCAAGTCATAGTCAAGTTAAGTCTAGTTCATGTTCATGTTTCATGTTTGTAGTCAGGGTTTTTTGGGATTCAACGTTTGCAAAATAAAACTGCACTTGGGTTCTCACTACGTCATCATCTTCATCATTTTCAGCACCAGTGCTTCGTTACAGTAGCCTATCAATTAGCTTTCTATCACTGAGATTATTGGGTTTGATGTGAGAGATTAATGCAATGTTATCTATAGGGCTGGGTGATAAAACAATCTTGATGTTTATCTGAAAAAAAAGAGAGATGTCCATGATAACGATGATAAATTTTTAAGTATTTTTTTTATATTTAACATATGTTCTACATCTAGAACAGGGGTGTTCATTACATCGATCGTCATAACAAGTCAACCTTATGTTGGTTGATCTAGATAAAATATAAAAGATTTTTATTTCCTGATGTCTGTCGTTGCGTGCTGTTTGATTGACAGGCGGCTGCCAGCTAATCCGCTATTGTGCGTTCTTGCCTAAACGATCAAATACTTTTTATAATAATTCCTATATAATAATTCCGTCAGTGGCAGTCTTGATGTAGCATTAATGTAAACGTCCAACATACGTTGGACAACATACATAATGCAACCGAATGCAACATACATAACAATGCAACCGAATTGAGCACTGTCTAGTAGGCTATGTCATATAAAGGCTATTAATCAAACAACAATATCAAGGAAACAAGAAAACCACTCACTACTTTTGGCTGAATAACTTGAGAGGCTTTAAGAGTATTATAATAATATAATACATTTTATAATAATATTTTTAATACTATTTATTTTTTTGTTTTTTTATAATACCGACCCCAGATGTAGAGAGTGTGTTAATTTATATAATAAATTACCAGGAAAGTTGAGATGATAAAATTATTTATAATTATACTTAGCCTTTATCATGTTTTTTCTAATGCCTGATAGAAAAAAAGTGTCAATCTTTGCAGAGCAATAATTCAGGCAGAACATTCCACCATTCACGAACTTCAGAAAATTGTGCATCATGAATTATAATGAAAACACATCTTAAAAGATACAAGAATTAAATCAATGTAGAACATTGTATCTCAAAAGGAGGACAATGTGGGCCCCCATGTGCTAATTAAAGAAATAGTTCACTCAAAAATAAAAATTCTCTCATCATTTACTCACCCTCATGCCATCCCAGATGTCTATGACTTTCTTTCTTCGGAACACAAATGAACATTTTCAGAAGAATATTTCTGTAGGTCCATACAATGCAAGTGAATGGATACCAAAATGTTGACAATCCAAAAAGCACATAAAGGCAGTCTTCAGAAGGGATATGATAGGTGTGGGCGAGAAACAGATCAATATTTAAATACATTTTTTGCAAGAAATTCTTCTCCCTACCCAGTAGATGGTTATATGCATGAAGAATGTGACACCAAAATATGCCATGAGCAGGTAGGAGAATTTCTAGTAAAAATGGACTTAAATATTTGTCTGTTTCTTACCCACCTAACATATATCTCTTCAGAAGACATGGATTTAACCACTGGAGTCACATGGATTAGGTACTTTTATGCTGATTTTGGAGCTTCAAAATGTTGGCACCCAGTCACTTGCATTGTATGGACCATAGTTGTTGTTCTGCCAATGAAAAAATAGTCATACACATCAGGGATGGTATAAGGGTGACTAAATAATTCAAGAATTTTACATTTTAATTTTTTCATACATTATGATATTGAAAAAAACTTTTTTGATTTTTTAATCAGATTCATGTAGTGTTTACAGTATCTCTTTAAAATATACTCAGACTCGAGGATGATGTTTGAACCCAAGCAGGTATTTATTTACACACAAACACAGACAGCAGCTAAGCGATGATGTGGCAGTACTGGGTTGAAGTGGTGAAGGTTTATGTGATGAAGACTGATGAAAATAGTGATGATGACTTTCCATGAGATGTAGGGTTTGCAACAACTAAGCTTGCATTGAGAAGATGGGCACTGGAGAGGAAATGTTTGGAGTAGAAGAGACGCTGGAGAGGAGAGGAATCGTGATGCCATTTAGATACCAGTAAGTGAGTCTGTACACAAAGTTGAGACCAGACACAGAAAGGAAGGGGAGTGATGTTTATATAGAGAAGTTGATTGATGCAATGATTGGAGGCAGGTGTGTGTGATCAGTACTCAGTAGAGTGAGAGGGTTGAGTTGCGTGAGGGTTGGTGGGTCAAAAGGCAATATTGGGGAGGGAGTTGGAACTGGTAAGTGACTGGATTGATCTGTCTGGTGATTGTGAAGGGTCCAACGTAATGGGACTTACCTTTTTGCAGGGGAGATGGAGCCTGATGTTCCTTGTGGAGAGCCACACTTTCAGCCAAGTCTGGTAGATGGGAGGAGAAGATCTTCAGACATTGGCGTGGAATCTCTTGTGGTGCACCGCCCATTACAGGTAGTGGTGAACCAAGTCCCAGAGCCTCTCGTTTCTCTGAACCAATTGTCGACTGCTAGGATGTCAGATGGTTTGCTGAACCAGGGGAATAGAGTTGGTTGGTAACAGAGTATGCACTGGAAGCGTGTGAGGTTGGAGGGTGGATCCCATAGTTCCAAAACACGTGGTTGAAGAGGGACTCTGCGGTATCCAGAGCAGTGGGAAGACCCTTGAGGGGGTTGCAGACCTTGGAGAAACAGTCTATAGCTACCAACATGCTGGTATAACCCTCAGAGGGAGGAAGGTCAGTGATATAGTTGACCCCTAGATGTGACCAGGGTCAGCGAGGAACGGTCAGCGGAAGGAGTTTGCCAGCCGGTAGTTGTCATGGTGTTCTGGATATAGCACATTCTTGGCATTCTTGGACGAACCTTCTGACATCTCGAACCATGTGGGGCCACCAGAACCAGTCCTGGATCAGCAAGAGGGTCCTATTTGTCCCAGGGTGGACAGTGCCCAAGGAGGAGTGTACGGAGTCGATGAGTGTAAGACATTGAGAGGAGGGTACATACATCTTGTTGGTAGGGCATCCCGATGGAGCTGGTTCAGTCCCGGAGGCTTCGCGGATTCTATCTTCCAGGGACCATTGAATAGGACTTACTATGACATTTGGGGGTAGAATGGTATGCTGTTCCTCGGAGCCATCCTCTTGAGCAAAAAGGCTGGAAGGGTCATCTGCCTTGGAGTTCTTGTCACCTGGATGATAGGAGATGGTAAAGTTAAAGCGAGTGAAGAAGAGGGCCCATCTCTCCTGGTAGGGATTTAAGCGAAGAGCCTCTCGGAGATACTCGAGGTTCTTATGGTCTGTGAGCAACAGGAAAGGATGTTGAGCTCCCTCCAGCCGATGCCGCCACTCCTTCAAGGCCAGTTTAATTCCCAAAAGCTCTCGGCTCCCAATGTCATAGTTCTGCTCCGCCGGGGAGAGTTTCCTGGAGAAGAAGGCACATAGATGAAGTAGCGGTTGTTTCCCTTGCTGCTGAGACAAGACTGCTCCTACGCCGCTGGTGGAGGTGTCTACCTCAACGATAAATGGTTTATTCGGATCAGAGTGTACAAGGAGTGGAGCGGAGGTGAAGGCATCCTTCAGTAGTTGGAAGAAGTGTGAGGTTTCGGAGTTCCAGGAGAGAGATTCGGATCAGAAAAGTGAGGTCAGCGGGGATGTGAGGGTGCTGTATTTCATGATGAAGTGGCGGTGGAAGCTGGCAAATCCTAGAAATCTCTGGTGCTCTATGATGGTGGTTGAAGTGGGCAATGATTGCACTGCTGTTACCTTCCCCTCATCCATCCAAATGCCTTCCGAGCTGATGATGTTGCCAAGAAACTGGAGGGATGTCTGGTGGAAAGAAAACTTCTCAGCCTTGAGGTACATGTGGTATTCCCTCAGCTTTTCCAACATGAGCGCTACATAATGACAATGGTCTGTCATGTTCCGAGATTACACCTGTATGTCATCAATGTAAATGAGGATGCAAGGCACATACAGAGTACATACTTATTTAATTAAATAGCTGCCTTTTGCGGTTTAATAATCACTCTGAGTCACGTAACGACCGGCTTTTCCAAAGTGGGAAGCTAACGTCAAACGTCAGATCTCCTTGGTCAAAACAACACAGAAACACTTCAAAATAAATTTCCCTCAAAATGAAAGGTACATTTATAGTGTATGACAGAAATATACCACCACTGCAAAGTTCTGTATTATTCACTGTACTACTACTACTACTAAGACTAATAATAATAATAACAACAACAACAAATCAGTAGTAATTGCATTATACTTCAGTAGTATCTATTTTGCTCCGTTATGCAGTACTTTATTTGACAAAAAATTACTCCAATGTTGTATTTTGGATTGTTCTGTGAAGTTCTGTAAATAAGCACTTCATTTAATAAAAATAATACATTATTATGTTGAACATTTGTTTTATTTTCATTAGATTAAAGTTGTAATTAATTAATTTATTTAAACAACATTTGTTGATAAAATTGAAATAAACTGTTGATATGGAGTTTAGAAAAAAAAGCAGGTATCAGATTCGGTATCGGAGAGTACCAAAAAATGAAGTATCAGTATTCATAAACCTTCTCAAAATATTGTACTGGGACATCCCCAGATTTTTTAAAGGTGTTCAAATAAGTCACACTTCTTGCGACAGCCCCTCCTTGGCGAATTCCTCTGATGAAGGATCTTCTTTCTCAGGGATGGGGCATCCTCTGGCATCCGTGCCCAGACCTCTGGAACCTCCACATCTGGCCCCTGGATGGGATGCGGAAGATCTAAGTGTTCTACCACTGCTGTCATAGACACGATTAACCAAGCCAGAGCTCCCTTTACCAGGCAACTTTACACCCTGAAGTGGCACTTGTTTGAAAATTGGTGTTCTTCCCAATCTGAAGACCCGCAGAGATGCGCAGTCGGGTCAGTGCTCTTATATCTGTCCCCCTTCACCTTGAAGGTTTATGTAGCCGCTATATTGGTTCACCACGACGTAGTGGACAGTAAGTCCTTAGGGAAGCACGACCTGATCATCATTAGAGGCGAACCCTCCCAGGCCATGCCTGTTCCCCTCATGGGATCTCTCCGTGGTCCTTTCAGGCCACCAGAGTCCCCCCTTTGAGCTGCTAGAATCAGTCGAGCTCAGAGCCCTCTCCTTGAAGACGGCCCTCCTGATCACGCTCGCTTCCATCAAGAGGGTTGGGGACCTGCAAGCGTTCTCTGTCAGCGACACTTGCCTGTAGTTCGGTCCAGCAGATACTCACGCCATCCTAAGATCGCAACGTGCCCAAGGTTTTTACAACCTCCTTCAGGGACCAGGTAGTGAACCTACAAGTGCTGCCCCCGGGAGGAGGCAGACCCAGCCTTATCGTTGCTGTGTCCGGTGTGTGCTTTGCGTACCTATGTGGACCACACGCAGCGCTTTAGATGTTCTGAGCAGCTCTTTGTCTGCTTTGGTGGACAGTGGAAAGGCAGCGCTGTCTCCAAACAGAGACTAGCCTACAGGGTCATCAACGCCATTGCTTTGGCCTATCACACCTAGGCCATGCCCGCCCCCTTGCGGGTTTGAGCACACTCGATGAGAAGTGTGGCATCCTCTTGGGCACTGGTCAACGGCACCTCCCTAGTAGACATCTGCAGAGCAGCGGGCTGGCAAACACCCAATACCTTTACGAGATTTTACAATCTCAGTGTTGAGTTGGTCTCGTCCCGTGTTTTTTCAGGTCTGAGCACGTAGAACTCTGGAATATGGAACGTCTGACCAGATGTTCTGCTTGCACATAGCGCCCTTCCCCTCCACTGAGCTCTTTCTCCCAGGAGAGTCCATTAAGCTCCCTCTATATCCTTCCTCCCTAGCCCTCTGGTCTGTGAATTCAGTGGAGGAATTCCCCGACCAGACCCACTATGGGTACTAATTACTTTGTACTGGAATAGGTGCTCCACAGGGTTGGACTTCATGGATTAATCCCCCTGTGTGTATTTTCCGTGGTACGGTCCACATACTGGCAGACCCGCATCTCCCTTGGGCAATCCCCTCTGCCCCCTAGTCACTGTGTTTGTAGCAACTCCTCCCTCTCAGCAGGTAGGATTTACTACCGCACCACTTCCACATGTGGCCTGAAAACCCATGTGACGTATTCGCCACATTTAACCTCCCCGCTGCCTGGGCAGGATGTGGTCTCCTCAGGGTCTTTTTCCCCTGAAAGAATAAGAGTTGGAAAAGAATGCGTGTTATAGCATTAATCTCTATGTGAGAAACATAGAGAGAGAAAAGGCACGGGTGGCGCAGGCTGTCACCCCCCCCCCCCCCCCCCCCCCCCCCCCCCCCCTTTCCCTTCTGCTGGGAACCTAAAAACTTTATGACGTTTTTTTATGCATGATTCCCTCCTTTTATACCCGGATGTCCGGGTTAGGGATATGCCAATTCTGTCTGCCAATTTCTCATTGGCATTTTCTCATGTTCAGAGGTAACCAAGGCCTTCAAGTAAGTCCCCCTGATGTCACTTCATTCGACACAACGTTACAACAGTAACCTAGACGTTTGATATCATTCTTGATCAAGTTTTTTTTGTCATGTAATGTAAACAAATCAAATATTCCATGTAATTATGAATTTTCACAATTAAGTGGAATGACATATACATAAATAATGACTATCATCATTAATAAAATCATTATCCCACGAAAACAAAATCCCAGTAAAATGTATTCAACTGAAAGAAAAAACGTAATCTTTACATACATACTGCTTATAACTAAATATTTCGACACCCATGTCTTGGGGGGATGGTTTGTGCCAGCACCCGATTTTAGAGTTCCCCCCACCCCCGAAATCCCAATTTAACAGGAAAGTTATGTCATGTTACCGTTGTAACCTCTGTTCCCTGATGTAGTGACACATGGATCTTTCTTGAGAGCATCACATAAATTTGAACTTGAGAAAAGGCCAATGATAAATTGGCATATATAATTTGCATGTCCCGCCCCCGGACATACAGGTATAAAGGGAAGCGGGCATGTGTCTGTCAGTCAGGTTTTTGCTCTGAGGAGCCAAGAATAAGGTGTCTCTCACTCGATGTTGTGTCGAATGTAGTGACACATGGGGTCCTATTTAAAAGTGCTATGCACTAGAGCGTGCTACATGAACTGCTGACACAGGTGCAAGCAGGCTGCTGTGTGCTAGTAGCAACTGTGTGTGCACTCCCCAACGCCCCCAGTAAAAGGTATCATATACAGACCTTAGGTTCCCAGCACCCCTGAGGTGGGAACAGGTGCTATATGAACATCATGGGAGCAAGCCAGCCAGCCGTGGCCTTAACGCTATGAAATGCATTTGGGAAGGCAATCTTTCCCAATCCTATTCTTTCAGGGGGAAATGACCCTGCGGACATCACATCCTGCCCAGACTAGGGGGAAGTGATATGTGGCCAATACACCACATGGGTTGTCAAGCCACACATGGGAGTGGCGCGGTGGTAGGTCCTGTTGTGAGGAGCATGAGATCCGAGAACCAAGTCCGAGTGGGCCAGTAATGAGCCACAAAGGTGACTTGTTCCTCGTCCTCCCTGACCTTGAACAGCACCAGTGCAGGAAGGCTCCCTGAGAGAAATGCGTACTTCTGCAGCCCCCGGGGCCAGTTGTGTGCCAGCGTGTCTGTCCCGAGAGGGGCCTCTGTCAGGGTGTTCCAGAGCGGGCATTGTCTTGGGAGGCAAAGAGGTCTACCTCTGCCATGCCGAACCGGTCCCAAATCAGCTGGACCACCTGGGGGTGGAGCCTCCACGCTCCGCTGGGTGAAACCTGTTGTGACAGCATGTCCGCTGTCGTATTGAGTTTGCCGGGGATTTGAGTGGCATGCTGACTCCAAAGGAGGAGAAACCTCTGCAGGGCAAGGAATACAGCCAGCAACTCTAGGCAGTTGATGTGCCAATGCAGCTGGGGTCCTGTCCAGGAGCCACCGCTGGGTGCCCACTGCACATGGTGCCCCAACCCAGTTGAGAGACGTCTGTGGTGACCACAACACGTTTGGACACCTGCTGTAGGGGACTTCAGTCCGCAGAAAACAGAGGTCTGTCCAAGGGTTGAAAGTCTGATGGCAGGAAGGGGTGATTAACACACGGTATGTGCCGTGGTGCCATGCCCATCTGAGGACTCGAGTCTGAAGCCAGTGCTGAAGCGGTCTCACATGCATCAACTCGAGTGCCGCGGCCGAGGATGCCATATGCCCCAGGAGCCTCTGAAATTGTTTTAGAAGAACTGCTGTGCCAGGCTTGAAGAGAGCAAGGCACCTGAGCACTGACTGCATGTGCTCGTTCGTGAGGCATTCTGTCTTTAAGACTGAGTCTAACTCCATGCCGAGAAAAGAGATGCTCTGAACCGGGACGAGCTTGCTCTTTTTCCAGTTGACCTGAAGTCCTAGACGGCTGAGGTGCCTGACCTTCATGAAGACGCGAGGGGACAGGCGGAATGGGAGGACCTTGTACTGATATGCCTGACCGTTGAAGGTGAACCATAGGAAGGGTCGGTGTGAAGCAAGATAGAGATATGGAAGTACGCATCTACTGCCATGAACCAATCTTGATGCCAAACGCAGGTCAGAATCTGCTTCTGCGTGAGCATTTTGAACGGGAGTTTGTGTAAAGGTTGAGAACTCGCAAGTCCAAGATTGGCCACAACCCACCGCCTTTTTTGGGTACGACGAAGTAAGGGCTGTAGAATGTAGAAACCCTTCTTCATCTTGGCTGGAGGTACAGGCTCTATCGAGTCCTTGAGCAGCAAGGTTGTAATCTCTGCACGTAAAGCACTGGCATTCTCACCGTGCATTGAGGTGGAGCAAATACCACTGAAATGAGGTGGGAGCCTGGCAAATTAAATCGTGTAGCCGAGTCAGATGGTCCTGGTTAACACCGTGACAGGTTGGACAGTGAAAGCCATACATCCAGACTCCATGTGAGGGGCACTAGAGGGACGAATGTTTTTGATGTACCGGGTGGGGCTTCGCGGCAAGGGGGAAGTAGGTAATAGCGCATCGGGAGGCAAAATCATGTCCCAAGGCTTGGGTGCTGAGAAAAGTCTGGGGACGGGTTAGAAACTGAGGAAGATGTCCTGGAAAGGCGTCTTCGGAACTCATCAGCACTGGCCTGCCGGAGCTGGGCAATCGCGGGTCCGGAGGCGAGGTGACTGCGTCCAGGGAACCGGGACTGTAGGATTTGAGCCGGGGCACTGTGAGAATGGCATGAACCGGCTGGATGACCCAGAGAGTGAGAAAATCGCTCTTTTATTGAGATTGTGGTGGGCAAAGGAAAATAAGGATTTTCTAATATCTGACTGCCCAGGTCATCCATCTCAGGAGTGCTTAGGAGCTTTCCGGGTCCTGGAAGGAGTCCTGGAGATGGAATTTTCTGCAAAAAAAAAATTTTTTTGCAGAAAATTGGGGTCGGGACTACCCAGGTGCAGTTCTTTAAGTGCCTTGACTTGGTGGACCTGCAAGAGAACCATGGCATGCAGGGTGGAGGTGGCCTGTCTGTTGGCGCTGTAGGCTTTCGAAGTCAGCAACGACATCGTCCTACAGGCCTTGAAGGGGAGTATCGGGCGATCCCGCCAGGTGGGGGCGTTCTCGAGGCACAGGTGGATCGCAACCCCTCTGTCCACCTGGGGGACCTCCGTGTACCTGTGGGCCGCCCCACCGTTGAGAGTAGTGAGAGCGGACAAGTGAAGGGGTCGGTTACGGGCAGTAAAAGGTGCCCTCCACGACCTCGTCAGCTTGTCATGCACCTCCGGGAAGAAAGGTACGGGGGGGGGGGGGGGGGGGGGGCGTGGCTGGGAGCGGCGCCCTGACCCGAGGTACCAATCGTCAAGCCGTGAAGGCTGTGGGGAGAATGGAGGGTTCCAGACCAAGCATGTCGGTCATCTGCTTGTCGGCCTCAGACTGGGTGTCTGACAGTCGAGTCCTCTATGTCAGATGCCTGAATGCTCTCCGATGCAGTGGCGACGTCATCATCCAATTCGGGGGGCTCGAGGGAGAATGCAGGCTGGCCGTGAGGTGAGCTGCACTCACTTTGAGCCTGTATGGAAGCAAGTGAGCATGCCGGGGGGTGGGTGGTTTGTGGGGATTTACCCGCCGAAACCAAGCCTGCTGCCATCCCCAAATTGCCTCCAACGCCGGCCAAGTTGTCCTCAATCCCGTGGGAAGAAGGAGCGATGCGGGGGCCAGTTGAAGTGGCATTCACCTTAAGAACTGAAAGCCGTGACCAAAATGCTGCCATGGTCATGTTCTCGCAGTGAGTACATGAACCATTCACAAATGCTCAGTGTGATCGCTACCCAGGCACACGATGCAGCGTCTATGACCTTCAGTCTTGGAGAGGTATCGACCACATCTAGGAACTACACAGAGGCGGAAGGGCATCTTTAAAAAGACGCATCCTGAAATGGACGTTCAACGCCTGCTTGTGTGTTGCTCTTTGTGTAAACTCTATTTTAGGAGGAACACTCTTCTAGAGGGAAGCGCTGTCGAAGCGTCCAGGGGCGTGGACTGCACAGCGTGCAGAGAGGGAGAAAGCTGCTGGTGATGCGCCGTAGATCCAACAGCAGTGCTTTGGTTCAGAGTGAGATTCAGCTTGCTGCTGCACAACAGTTCGGCTCCGAAGAAAAAATCTGACTGACAGACGCACGCCCGCTTCCCTTTATACCCGTATATCAGGGGGCGGGACATGCTAATTCTGTCTGCCAATTTCTCATTGGCATTTTCTCAAGTTCAGAGGTACACGAGGCTCTCAAGAAAGACCCCTTGTGTCACTACATTCAACACAACGTCGAGTGAGTAACAGAAGGAGAACATTTTAGTATGCCCATGACATAAGTCAAGTTCACTGTGTCCCTGCCAACATCTTAATTTGATTCCCACAAAATATACGGCAGCATGATGAACAACTTGCAAGAATACATTGGAATTAGTTTGAATTCAACCTGTCTAATTGGTTTGTCCCTAGACACAGTCAGTGTCTTATTTATAACAAGACATTGCGCATGCACACTGCCTCATTTGCAAACTGAATCATTGAATTTTATATAATGTTTATTCACATCTTCACTCACAAGGACTAGACCCAATAACCTGAGCCCTGAAAAAAAAGACAAGTTGGTCTACATTTCTGATTGAAGGAGAGCTGTTGAAGCAGATATGTAGAAACCATATCCTTCTGTTATTAACATCTTCTCCAGGGTCTCTTTCATCCCTGAAATGTCATACAGATAAGTGGAATGATACCGACTCTATGACACATCTACAACACTATCCCTCACTCATTGTCAATGTAAAAAAGCCAGTTTTTTTGTCAGTCAGTCTGCAAAGGATCATAAAATCAAATTTTCAATGTCAGTCTTAGTCGGTGTGTAAATTCTAAAAAAAAACATTTGGTAGCTAGTACATTTATTTATAAATGTAAGCATACAGTACATTTATTTATAAATGTACTGTATGCTTACATATCTGTAACCAAAGTAACATTACAGAAGTGTGAATGCATGACACACACATTTGACAAACTGTCAAAACAATATATATATATATATATATATATATATATATATATATATATATATATATATATATATATATATATATATATATTGTTTTGACAGTCTTTTTGTGTAGTATGCATTTAACATTTATTCATAGCTTTTATAAAAACATGTGCAAAAAGGCATATATAGACTAGAATTAGTGTCTTCAATTAGAAATCAGCTACATGTACAGTTATCTACAGCTCAATCAGACCATAAACTTATCATGTCTAACAATTAAAGAACCTCAAATAAATATTTATATAATTAGTAAAGAATTCACATTCATAACCCTTTGTTGAGATATTGCCAAACTGTTTGACCTAACTAAGATGTGAGACTGTCAAATAATTTGTTGATCTCTAACTGTTGTTGCATGACATTAAGTGAACTGTGGGGTGAAATGTTGGGACAAACACATGTCACACTGAACTTTTGGTGTACTCTGTTGTATTTTTTTTCAAACATTCATACATTCCATTTAAATCCAAACATTAACTGACATTTCATAAAATTTTTACGCATTGCATGAACATGGCGGCCCCTACTCCCTCTCCGTCCACTTTTGTGGAGATTGAACCACCAGACATTGCTACTCCAAACTGGCTTCCTGCCCTCCGTCCTCAGCTCTCTTCACCTGGACCCCTTCATGCTTCTCTCCACTTCACTCCCACTCAAGCCAGAACCACCAACTTCCCAGGAACCAATGTGAAGTTTGCATCTCCAACACTAGCAAGCCGTACTACTGTTCAAACCCTCACCTGGGAACATGAACAGAATGTCGACCTCATGCAAATATGTACATCACCAGAACTTTCATCTCTATCTTCAGTGGCACAGAAGGACTTACCTGGAATCCTACCAACTCCTACAGGAAAGACGTGCACCAACTCACTCAACAAGTTAAAGGAAACTGGGACACGTTGACGGGACATATCCAAACCCATGAGAAAACCATTAGTGGACTTGCCCAAGAGTTTAAAACAATGTCTGCACATCATGACAGCTTGATTGCTAGCCTTGCTGATAAACTCAAGCACAACCAACAAGAAGTGCTCACCCACTGAAAGTAAACAGCATGTGAAGAAAGAGACTGATCAACTCACTGAATTAATTAAAGTTATGATTTCTGATGAAATACACAAAGCTAAGACTACCTGTGTCTGAGGTGTGGTTCATGATTGATCAACTTCAAGTGGAGCTTCAGCAGGACATCAAATCCTACCCTGTAACCCTTCAAAGAAATCATGACCAGTTGTCTGCAGAGCTCACCCAGTGCTCCCAAACTACTGACACACTGTGTACAGTTGTAACAAACAGAACTTGAGGATAGACTCAAAAGGCAAGAGAAACAAATTGCTGATCTGCAGACCAAAGATTTCTCTCCATCGCCTCTCACCATTCCTGTTTCATCTGTATCACCAGTAACCGCTCCATTGCCTCTCGCCACTCCTGCTGTAAAGAGTGATCATTTTAAGATTACATTTCCTACTTTTGGGAGACAATCAGATGATGTGGACCCCTTGCTCTACCTAACCCGATGTCAGGATTTCTTGTTGTTACACCCTCTTACTGATGCTGACATCCTGGCCACTTTCCGCACTGTCCTTTACGGTACTGCCCGGGACTGGTGGGAAGTTACACGATACTCCATAACAACGTGGGGTGAGTTCGAATCCGCTTTCCTCTCTGAGGATTATGAAGACGAGCTGGCTGAGAGGGTCCGAACAAGAACACAGGGAGAAAGGGAGAGCATTAGAGACTTTGCATTTACATACAGAGCACTCTGCAAAAGGTGGAAGCCCACCTTGTGGACAGTGAATTGGTAAAGATGATTCTAAAAAATATTAACCCATACCTTGCAAGCCAGCTATGTAGTTGGGTGAATACAGTCGATGAACTGGTGAAATTAGGCAAACAGCTTGAAAAAGACCACGAACAACAACTGGAATATGAAGATTGTGTGAGTTCCAAGCAAGACTTATTCATGCCTCAAAGGCCCATTCCCAACCACCCAGCAGAGAAGTTGCCTTCAGTGCAATGCTGGCGATATAAAGGCCTTCACTCACCTGGCAACTGTCCTCACTCTGTCTCTTCTCAGTCCCAGTCACCTCAGTCCACCAGCCAACCCCATTCCCCCAGTAGCAAGTGGACAACATTTCCAGCTTCAAAAAGTGCTGGTCCACCTGGCAATCGCTCCACCTCCCCCCCCAAGTCACCAACAACCTGTAAAAAACCACCACCTACTGCAACTGTTTCATCACAATTAGTTATACCACTCAGTATTGGTGCCTGGAAGGTAAAGGCCATTGTTGATACTAGCTACACCTTTCTACATGAAAATCTCTGGATGGAACTCACTTCACAAAGACTCCTTCCATGGGCACTGGGTCTGCTCTACCTAGCCAATGGGGAAACAGAAATTCCATTAGGATGGATAAATATACCAATCACCCTTCACCAAAAAGTATTCACCATACCTGCTGTTGTTCTTTCTGCCAAAGCCCTGGCCTATGCAGTCATGTTAGGACTGGATTGCATCTTCTCCAGTGGCCTGAAAATCAGTGTGACAGACGAAAAGTATTAATTTAAGTCTAATCCTAAAGAGGATTATCCTTTTAAGCCAGGAAATGCCAGTATACCAGTTATCAGCTCCCAACACCTAAGAGGAAAGATGGAAAATTCCAACAGCCTATCCTTACTAACTTCTGTTCCTCCTCCTCAACTTGATATATCTCAACCACCAGAAGGTGAGCAACAGCTACTGCAGATCCTAGATTCAAACCCACAAGCTTGTACCCTTCATCCAGGACGTTCTGAAGTTCTACAGCATCACATATATACTACCCACCAAGTGCCTATAAAACAAAGACTGTACCACACAACACCTGCCAAACAAGCTGTCATAAAAAAGCAGCCAGAGGAGATGTTGACTGCTAACATCATAGAACCGTCACATTCTGGATGGGCCTCACCTGTTGTCCTGGTTCCTAAAAAAGATGGAAGCCTCAGGTTTTGCGTGGACTACAGGAAAGTTAATGTTGTTACAGAGAATGATGCGTACCCTTTACCCATTCACTGAGATCTTGGAGTCATTGTCTGGAGCGACCATCTTTTCCACTATTGACCTTAACAGTGGCTACTGGCAGGTTAGCATGGATCAAGACAGTAAACCAAAGACTGCTTTCATTATTTCATCTGGTCTGTTTCAGTTTAATTTTATGCTGTTTGGGTTAAAAAATGCCCAAGCAACTTTCCAAAGGCTAATGGAGAGTGTTTGTTTTGTCTACATTGATGATATAATTATTTACTCACCATCTGTAGCCCAACACTTTTTCGACCTCCAAGCTGTTCTTCACAAGCTGTAAATGGCTGGCCTAACCATCAATTTAAAAAAAAAGCATGTTCTGCCTTCAGGAAATAACCTTTCTGGGACATGTTGTTAACGTCAAAGGCATATCTGCAGACCCAAGTAAAGTGGAGGCTATATGGACTTACCCTGTGTGCCCAACAACATCAAGGAGGTTCAACACTTCCTGGGGTTAGCCGGGTGGTACACCGGTTTGTACCAAAGTTCTCCAGGATCGCTGAACCTATCAATGCACTGAAGAAAAAAAAAGGATGTTCATTCCTCTGGTCACAACAATGTCAGCAAGCCTTTGAACATTTGAAATCCTGTCTTACCTCTACCCCTATTCTTGGCCATCCTGACCTTCAACTTCCTTTCACTGTCTACACAGATGCCAGTGACTTTGGTTTGGGTGCTGTGTTGACCCAGCGCAAGGAACAAGTTTTGGAAAAGGTTATTGCTTATGCAAGCACAAAGCGGAATGCAATTACTCTGCTACCAAGAAAGAATGTTTGGCTGTAATCTGGGCCCTGGAAAAATGGCAGCACTATCTAGAGCACAAACTGTTCATGGCCATCATGGACCACTCAGCGCTACAATGGGTAGTGTCTTCCACAAAAACCACGAGTCCTCTCATCAGGTGGGCCTTGCGACTTCAGAGATTTGATTTTATAATTGAATATCGAAAAGGAAAATGAAATATGGTACCTGATGCCTTGTCTCGGATTCATGCCAGTTATAGCCTGTACATCAGCCAACAGGAGAATGCTGAACTTCCAGTGTCTCCAGCTACCATCTGGGAGGAACAGCACAAAGACCCTGTAATCATAAACACACTTAAAGCATTAGCAGAGAATGACTCCCCTCTAAAGGACCAGTATGAGATGGTGGAGGATAAACTCTATCATAAAACTCACCTGCCAAATAATCAAGTTCATTACAGAGTGTGCATTCCTAACAGTCTTGCGTCATCCATTCTACACCACTACCACTCAAATCCCTGGAGCGGCCATGTAGGCATTTATAAGACCTACAAGCGTATTCATGGTGTGGCATTTTGGCCTGGAATGTGGACTGACCTAAAACACCATGTTAAGAAGTGTGTTAAATGCCAGATGCTTAAGGGAGAGAATCAGAAACCAGTTGTAAAACTGCAACAAATCCCAACGAGATGCTTGGAGTGGACATTATGGGGCCAATGCCACGCAGCACTCAGCAAAATGAGTACATCTTGGTCTTTGTAAATTATTACTCCCGCTGGGTGGAATTTTTCCCCATACACACTGCTAACGCTCAGACTGTTGCACTACTCCTTCAAAAGGAAATTCTAACCCGTTGGGGGGTGCCAGACTTCATTCTGTCAGATAGAGGTACACAATTTGTGTCATCACTGTTTAGAGAACTGTGTCAAAAGTGGAATATCAAGCCTAAACTGACAACATCATACCATCCTCAAACAAATATGACTGAGAGGGTTAATCGTACGCTCAAGTGCGTGATTTCTGCTTATGTGGACAACAATTACAGAAAATGGGACCAATACTTACCAGAACTTTGTTTTGCTATTAGTTCAGCTGTCCAAGAAACTATAGGGATGTCCCCTGCAGAGCTTCAATTGGGGAGTAAACTGCAAAGTCCCATGGAAAAATTGTTACATGACAATAATCTAACTCCAGACTGCACATCTTACATTATTGTTCACCATTTTACTGAGCTCCAGACCAAAGCCATGGAATGCTGTAAAAAAGCTCAAAAGAGACAGTTGCGGAACTATAATAAACACAGACGAGATGTCACATCCAAGGAAAAGGATCGTGTGTGGATGAGAACCTTTCCCCAGTCTAGTGCACAACACCACTTTACTGCAAAATTGGCTCCAAGATGGAAAGGCCCTTACCGTGTTGTAAAACAGTTGGGTCCATTGAATTATCACGTAGCGCTAGAGTCCACTGGTGAGGATGTTCACACAGTGCATGTGTGCAACCTGAAAACGTGCTTTCCCACTGCCGCAGAGCTGGAATGCCAGGAGAGAAAAAAGCTCCACCAAATATCAATGAATCTTCTGATGAAGAGGAGTTCATTGGATTTTAATCAATTCACTCTTCTACAACTGTGGGTTGTCTTCTCCAGGGGGGGAGAGTGTGGTGATATGGAAAAAATCCCTACTGTCTCTTTCACTTTTCCAAATGGGCGGAAACCAATAAGGAAGTAAGAATGAAATTTGTATAAAAGAGAGAGAGAGAGAGAGAAGGGAAGTGGAGAAAAAAAAGGAAATAAAACTTAAAACTCATAGGTTAACTAAGAGGGTAACATGCTACCTGAAGGCCGGCGCTGCCAGTTGTTCCTGGATTTTTCTGTGTGCGCTGACCGGGTGCGATTGCCAAGTGACGGAGAAATTGAGCTCTGCACCTTTCGCCTGCCTGGTGCAATATAACTCCAGCCTGTCTCACCTGCCACAGGTATTAGCATTGTCCATCATCTTTTAACCCCACGCTAAGACTCTAAACTTTTTTCCAGGCTCTGAATGTTTAGTGGTGGGTCCGCTACGTAGCCTGCTGCCTGAAGTCAACACACACACACACACACACACACACACACACACACACACACACACATACATTCTCACTACGCACGCACGCATGCACACACAGACGCACTGTGAATCAAATTGTAAAGTCAGAACTGAATTTGAGCCACTATCTCCTTGTATCTGTTTATGTATTCATTAATTTTGTTTTTGTCATTGTGAGAAAAAAGAGGAAAAAAAAACATGCTGTTTGAAAAGTGAACATTGTTAAAAAAAAAACAATCTTTTTTTTTCTATGTTTTCTTAAATAACGTTTTCTTTGTTTTGTTTTTTTTTTTTTGTTTGTTTTTTTCCCTTAAAACCTTCAACTTGTGAGTGTACATTTGTGTCCATGTTCTATGTGCTATTGTGGGTATTGGACAGCATTCATTTTGCGTATCGGTGGATTATATATGTGTACTGATTTATTCTTTGACAAGTAAATACTTGTCAGGCACCCAAACAATTTGACTGAAGTCAGTTATTCATTTTTTGAATTTATTTGGGACCGCCACCATTAAGGGCATTTACTTTTCACTATACACAACATATTACATAAAACGAAACAACACCAAAAAACACCATAAACCCTAAAAAAATGCTTAACCTTGTAGCTCTAGGTAAGTCATGTCTCCAACGGAATGCAATAGTTTTAATTGCTCTAAAGCTGTAAATGACAGTATATGTTTCCATCTAAAGCAATTTGTGGAAAGACTTTAATTGCTCATATATTTTATTGCTCATGAACTAAAAATATATTTTTCAGAAATCAACAAAAACCAGTAATTTAAAGTGAGGGAGATTAAAAGGGTGAGCTTTTATTCTCCTTTTTCAGTGATTGCGAGTATTTTACAGAATTTCAATGTCAAAGTAATGGGTACCTGGGAATAAGAGAAGTCCTTTGCTGTATGTGTTTTAAAAGAGGAATTGGGGATATATGATTCTCTTTTTTTTTTTTTCAAAAGAAAAAATTAGCTTCAAAAAAGAGCTGTAAACAGTGGTGGATCTTGAAAATTATTTAGGGTGTCATGAGGGATTATAAAGGGTAACAACATCAAAGTATGCACCCCTGCATAGTTCTTCTGGATTAAGATACCAAGCTTCTTTGCAACAAGTTCACATTAACTATTTCAGTCACTTTCAAATTGCCCATGAATTTGTGAAAGAACGAAGAAAGAGGCCAAAAAGTAATAATTTTGCTACTGTTTTGCAAACATTAAAATTATTTTAGTGCATTTCTGCATTCTTACATTAAATTAAAAATAAATAAGAAAATATCAATTTCCAGAGCACAAAGACAATGTCTATTAAACACATCATCAGATTCTAAATATTCCTTAGCTTGACTGGTGCTAGTTGTCACACTTTTTACTCCAATATATGTTTCTTAGAGTCAGGGACTAAAAACGGTTTCATGGAACGAAAACAGAAAACGAACAAGTTTTAACAGAATGGAATCGAATACCGTAACAAAATTATTTTAAATTGTTCTGGGGTGAAAATAAATTTTTTAAATGCTGATAACCAGTTATCAGCCTCCCTGGTAAAGTTTACTCCAAGGTGCTGGAGAGGAGGGTTCGGCTGATTGTCAAAACTCGGATTGAAGAGGAAAAATGCGGGTTCCGTCCTGGCCGTGGAAGGATGGACCAGATCTTTACTCTCGCAAAGATCCTGGAGGGGGCCTGGGAGTATGCCCATATATGTGTTTTGTGGATCTGGAGAAGGCGTATGACCGGGTCCCCCGGGGAGAGACTGTGGGAGGTGCTGTGGGAGTACGGGGTGGGGGGGTCCCTTCTTAGGACGATCCAATCCCTGTACCTCCAAAGCGAGAGCTGTGTCTGGGTCCTCGGCACGAAGTCGAGCTCGTTGGGGGTTGGTCTCCGCCAGGGCTTCGCTTTGTCACCAATCCTGTTTGTGATATTCATGGACAGGATATCGAGGCGTAGTCGGGGTGGGAAGGGGTACGGTTCGGTGGGCTGGGGATCTCATCACTGCTTTTTGCAGATGACGTTGTCTTCATGTCATCATCGGTCCGTGACCTTCAGCTCTCACTGGAATCATTTGACTGTCGAGTGTGAAGCAGCTGGGATGAGGGTTAGCAACTCTAAATCTGAGGCCATGGTTCTCAGCAGGAAACCAATGGAGTGCGTACTCCGGGTAGGGAAAGGAGGTATTGCCCCAAGTGAAGGAGTTCAAGTACCTCAGGGTCTTGTTCACGAGTGAGGGGACAATGGAGCAGGAGTTTGGCCAGAGAATAAGGGCAGCGGGGGCGGTATTGCACTCGCTCAATCGTATCGTTGTCACGAAAAGAGAGTTGAGCTGGAAGGCAAAGCTCTCGATATACCGGTCAATTTTCATTCCTACACTCACCTATGGTCATGAAGGCTGGGTCATGACCGAAAGAACTAGGTCGCTAGTCCAAGAGGCCGAAATGGGCTTCCTCAGATGGGTGGCGGGCTTCTCCCTTAGAGATAGGGTGAGGAGCTCGGAGTAGAGCCGCTGCTCCTTTGCGTCGAAAGGAGTCAGTTGAGGTGGTTTGGGCATCTGGTATGGATGCCCCCGGGGAAGACCCAGGACTAGGTGGAGAGATTACATCTCCACACTGGCCTGGGAACGCCTTAGGGGCCCCCTTTGGGGCCCCCTGCTGGAGCTGCTGCCCCTGCAACTCGACGTCGGATAAGCGGTTGAAGATGGATGGATGGATGGATCCACATGATTGGATGATAACCGGTTATAACCAGTTAATTTTGATCCGATCATTTTTTCATGAAACTAAAGTCCATAGGGTTTATCACAGTACATTTTTGAATAACACGTTTTTGAACTTCACCACTTCATGTTCCCTGAAAAAAATTAACATCTTCTTTGATCCTGAAGGAAACAGCTGCATCACATATTTCTTTGCCCAATTTCCCGTAGTGGATGTTGCATTCTATGAATAATGACCTTTTTAACAACTATGTATATATACTACATATACACGTATGGCTAATCTAAGTCTTCATTGAATAATTGTTAGATCTGATGCATTAATACAGATTTGACTGTCGGGTTTTGACTGAGCAGCAAATCTGTAATTAAAATTATACTATTAATTAACTGTTTGCTGTAATGATTTCTATGTTGATAAGTCTGCCACACAGGAAAAAATAAAAATTATTGCAAATTTTCTCTTATTTTGGTGAGGGAAGTGGCTCATTTTGGGCTTGTTTCTCTTGCAAGATCTGGCAACACTGCAACCCCTAAGCACCCCTTAATGCAGAGTACTGTCATTTTAAAAAGAGGCTGTGGAACTTCTGAACCGGAACAAAAACAAATACAGTTTTTTGCTCAGAATGAAATGAAAAGAAAATCATTTTGTTTTTAGTCCCTGCTCAGAGTAGATGGAAAGTTTATTTTTAAAGTAATATATCTGTATATGTTAGAAGAAACAGAGGATCCAAGTGCAAAGGCAAGTTCTTGTAATAGTCTTTAATAATGAATAACTCAGGCAGTCTGTCGAGCAATGACACAGAACTGGAATAACACAAAAGATGGTGTACTTTAAAGGAGATCAGCAAAACGTGAAAGACTCCTGTCTTGGAAATAATATGCTGAGTTGGTGATTCACCAAGCAGCAACACAGTCCTTGTAAGTGGCCACAAAGTCGTAGGGAGAAGACTGTAGAAGACCACCAGCGGCAGGATGACAGGGCAGAGAGAGCATACAAGACGAGCACAACTAGACAAGATAATACAATGTAAATCCTCATGGAGACAACATATCACACAGGCATAACTCACGTACACACGAAATAATCTGACAAGGAACAAAGGGAACAAACGCTAGAAGTAGAGAGAAAGTAATGAGAATAAAGTGAGAACAGGTGTAACAGAGAAGCAGCGCGAACACTAATTGCTATAAGGAACAGGTGGGAAAATAGACAGGCAGGGCCAAAGTGAGAGAAATAGAGAGAGCAAGAGAGAGAGAGAAAGAGAACAAACCCAGCTCATGACAGTACCCCTCCCTCAACGAGCGCCTCCAGGCGCTCCTGAGGAAGGAGACTGACGAGAACGGTAGAAATCGTCGATGAGCGAGCGGTCCAGGACGTCCCGGACCGGGATCCACCGCCTCTCCTCAGGGCCGTAACCCTCCCAATCCACCAAAAACTGGCGGCCCCGCCTCCGAGGATGAACGTCAAGCAGCCTCCGTACCCTGTAAATGGAAGACCCCTCGTCAAGGGCAGGAGGGGGAACGGTAGGACGGGTGGGAGTACGAATAACAGGTTTGATACAGGATACGTGAAATACGGGATGAACCCGACGCAACTGACGAGACAATCTGAGCTTAACAGCTACCGGGCTGAGAACCTTAACAATAGAAAAAGGCCCGATGAAACAGGGCATGAGTTTGCGGGAACTAACTTTAAGTGGTAAATTCTGAGTGGAAAGCCACACCTTCTGACCGCAAATGTATCTGGGAGCCTTAACCCGACGTCGATTAGCGGACCGCCGTGTACGAGCTCTGGTACGACACAGAGCTGATCTCACCCTCCTCCAGGTGTGTCTACACCTCTGAATAAATGCTTGCACAGAAGGCACGGAGGACTCAGCCTCCTGGGAAGTGAATAACGGGGGCTGGTAACTGAGGCAAGCATGGAATGGGGATAATCCCGTGGCGGACGACGGTAGTGAATTGTGAGCGTATTCAGCCCAGGAAAGTTGGTCACACCAGGAAGCAGGATTCTGAGAAGTCAGACTACGCAACATGCGACCAAGAATCTGGTTGGTACGCTCAGCTTGCCCGTTGGTCTGGGGGTGGAACCCTGACGACAGACTGGAAGACGCCCCAATCAGTCGACAGAACTCTCCCCAGAACTGAGAGGCAAACTGAGGCCCCCTATCCGAAACGACGTCTATCGGCAGTCCATGGATCTTAAAAACATGATCGACCATCACCTGTGCGGTTTCTCTAGTGGACAGTAATTTGGGAAGCGGAATAAAATGAGCCGCCTTAGAAAAACGATCTACCACTGTCAAAATTACTGTGTCCCCCGCTGACGACGGAAGACCCGTTACAAAGTCCAGAGCGATATGCGACCACGGACGAGAAGGAATAGGAAGTGGTCTAAGGAAACCCGCAGGCGGAGAATTACTCGACTTAGTCTGAGCGCAGACAGGGCATGAAGCTACAAAACTCTCTAGTAGGCGAATCTTTGGCGAATGATTGCCAGTGTTCCTCTTACACCGGGATGGACGGCTAATTTGGAGGAATGACCCCACTGGAGAACGGCCGAGCGAGCGGCTTCGGGAACAAACAAAGTTCCCTCAGGAGCTCGAGGCGATCCTGTGACGTGCGAAAGTGCTCTCCTCACAGCCTGCTCGACTCCCCAGACGGCAGCCCCAACCACACAATGGTGTGGCAGGATACCCTCCTTGGAGGAAGCCCCCTCAGACGAGCTGAACTGACGTGAGAGAGCATCAGGCTTACTATTCTTTGAGCCGAGTCTGTAGAAGATGGAGAACTCGAACCGACCAAAGAATAGCGCCCAGCAAGCTTGTCGAGCGTTCAACCTCTTAGCGGAACGAATGTACTCTAAATTACGGTGATCGGTCCAAACAATGAAGGGAACACTGGCCCCCTCCAGCCAGTGGCGCCACTCCCCCAGAGCTAAACGTATCGCCAAAAGTTCCCGATTACCGACATCATAATTACGCTCCGCGGGGGTGAGGCGATGCGAAAAAAAGGCACAAGGATGAACCTTGTCATCCCGCGAGGAGCGCTGGGAAAGTATAGCCCCCACCCCTACGTCAGAAGCATCGACCTCGACGATGAACTGTCTTGTGGGATCCGGAGTAATCAAAATGGGGGCGGAGGTGAACAACCTCTTGAGGAGATCGAATGCATTCTGAGCCACCTCGGGCCAGGTAAAATGAGACCTGGTCGAGGTGAGTGCAGTCAGCGGGGCGGCAACCTGGCTAAAATTTCGTATAAACCGGCGGTAGAAATTAGCGAACCCCAAAAAACGTTGAAGCGCAATGCGAGAGTCCGGGACAGGCAATTCTATGACCGCACAAACCTTGTCAGGGTCCATGCTGATCCCCTCTGCCGACACCACAGATCCGAGGAAAGTTACCGATCGAGAGTGGAACATACACTTCTCTGCTTTAACGAAAAGGCGATTCTCAAGCAAACGTTGCAGTATGCGACGCACATGCTGAAGGTGCACTTGGAGAGAGGGTGAAAAAATTTAAATATCGTCCAAATAAACGAACACGAATACGTTAATCATGTCCCGCAGGACATCATTAACCAAGGCTTGGAACACAGCGGGGGCGTTGACCAGACCGAACGGTAAAACGCGGTATTCAAAGTGCCCAACCGGCGTATTGAACGCAGTCTTCCACTCGTCTCCCTCCTTTATACGCACGAGATGGTACGCGTTGCGCAGGTCCAACTTCGTGAAGATCTTTGCGCCCTGCAAGATCTCGAAGGCTGACGACATAAGAGGCAACGGATACCGATTCTTGACCGTTATGTCGTTCAGCCCCCGATAATCTATGCAGGGGCGCAAAGAGCCGTCTCTCTTCTTCACGAAGAAGAACCCCACCCGGCGGGAGAGGAGGATGGGACAATGATCCCAGCGGCAAGAGACTCAGTGAGATACCTCTCCAGAGCCTCACGTTCGGGCGCAGACAGAGAATATAGCCTACCGCGAGGTGGCATGGTGCCCGGAAGGAGATCGATACTGCAATCGTACGGTCGATGAGGCGGCAGAGATGTGTCCCGGGAACGGCTGAAAACCGCTCGCAGATCGAGGTATTCCTCCGGCACTCCAGACAAATCACCAGGCTCATCCTGAAACACAGAGACAGAAGAAACAGCAGGGACAGCAGATACCAAACAATTAACATGACAAGCAAGACTCCAAGAAAGAATAGTCCCCTCTTCTCCCAGTTAATCTGCGGGTTATGTTGGGTAAGCCACGGATGGCCTAAAACAATCGGGGTAAAAGGGGACTGAAAAATATAAAATGAAATTGTCTCTTGATGATTCCCGGAGACTGTGAGACTCACCGGGATGGTGGCACGGAGAACTGTAGAAAGCACCCTGCCGTCCAGGGCAAAGACAGTTGTAGTGTCCTCCAAGTCCACTAGAGGTATGCCATGTTCGCGAGCCCATCTCTCGTCGATAAAACTCCCTTCCGCTCCAGAGTCGATGAGCGCAGAGCAAGAAACAGATGAACCGGCCCATCGAAGAACAGCAGGAAAGGTGGTACGAGTCTTGGGCGGTGAGGAGAGGACAGTTGCGTTCGCCAGTACTCCCCTGTCTACTGGCGAGCTCTGGCTTTTAACTGACAGGAAGAGGCAAAGTGGCCAGCCGCACCACAGTACAGACAGAGGCGATTCAGAATACGTCGCTGTCGTTCAGTAGAAGAGAGGCGGATGCCACCCAGCTGCATGGGTTCGGGCTCTGGCCTGGGAACAGGTGAATCAAAAGCTGAAGGCGGGGCTTCCCGCTGTCTAGATAAGGAACCTCGGACGCGCCGCCATTGCTCAAAGCACTTGTCCAGGCGAATAGCTAGCTCCACTAACTGATCCAACTGAGCAGGCGGTTCACGAGCATAAATCTCCTCCTTGAGTTCCATGTTAAGACCCTCCAGAAAGCGAGCGACTAAAGCAGGTTCGTTCCACTCACAAGTGGTGGCCAGAGTCCGGAATTCGATGGCGAAATCTGCAACAGATCTCTCCCCCTGGTGCAGCACAGCAAGAAGGCGCGAGGCCTCGCGTCCGTACACAGAACAATCGAAGATCTTGATCATCTCCTCCTTGAATGACTCGTAGCGATCACAGCAGGAAGCCTGTGCCTCCCAAGCGGCCGTTCCCCAATCGCGTGCACGCCCCGTCAGCAGAGAGACCACATAGGCGACCCGAGCGCGATCCTCCGCATAAGTCTGAGGCTGGAGGGAAAAAACCACCTTGCATTGGGTCAAAAAGGCTCTACATTCAGTGGGCTCACCAGCGTAGCAAGGAGGATTATTGATTCTTGGTTCGGGGAAATGAAGACGATTCTGTGATGACGACGATTCATGATGAAGGTGAAGAAGTCGGGCAGATAAATCAGACACTTGAGCAGCTAAAGTTTCCACAGCATGTCTGGAGGCAGACAACTCCTCCTCATGTCTACCGAGCATGGACCCCTGCAACTCGACCGCCGAGCGGAGAGGGTCCTCCTTCGCTGGATCCATCGTGGTCAGATTATTCTGTTAGAAGAAACAGAGGATCCAAGTGCAAAGGCAAGTTCTTGTAATAGTCTTTAATAATGAATAACTCAGGCAGTCTGTCTGCAATGACACAGAACTGGAATAACACAAAAGATGGTGTACTTTAAAGGAGATCAGCAAAACGTGAAAGACTCCTGTCTTGGAAATAATATGCTGAGTTGGTGATTCACCAAGCAGCAACACAGTCCTTGTAAGTGGCCACAAAGTCGTAGGGAGAAGACTGTAGAAGACCACCAGCGGCAGGATGACAGGGCAGAGAGAGCATACAAGACGAGCACAACTAGACAAGATAATACAAGGTAAATCCTCATGGAGACAACATATCACACAGGCATAACTCACGTACACACGAAATAATCTGACAAGGAACAAAGGGAACAAACACTAGAAGTAGAGAGAAAGTAATGAGAATAAAGTGAGAACAGGTGTAACAGAGAAGCAGCGCGAACACTAATTGCTATAAGGAACAGGTGGGAAAATAGACAGGCAGGGCCAAAGTGAGAGAAATAGAGAGAGCAAGAGAGAGAGAGAAAGAGAACAAACCCAGCTCATGACAGTATAGCCATGTGCATTGAAGTCTTGGCTACAAATAAGCAATTTAACATTTTCAAAGTTATTGCACAGGAAAAAAGATACAGTTCATAGAACTGTAACAATTAGGGAGGGAAGGAGGAAGCTTGGACCGGCTTGACAAACACATAAACATTTAATGACACTTTTCAGCAAACAAAGAAGCAAAAACACGCACTGCTTTTCAGCCAGCGGCGTCAAATCATAAAAACACTCAAACACGCGGACAAGCTTCATACATCTCCTTCCCGTCTGCTGCTGTCTCATCTCCTTAAAGACACCCACCTCCCCTCACAAGAACACAAGGCCGGTGTGGTGCACAGGTGGAAGTCATTCGTCACTTATCTTCCTGGCCTCGCTCTGCCCTGCACACCACAGGAACATACATTGAACTTTTGTCCACAAGGGGTTAGTTGTCAAAATGTAACCTGCCATAAAACCAGTGGCATAGATTTCATGTGACCATTCATGTGATCCTTCATGATAAAATGTACAAATATATACTGTGTATATATATATATATATATATATATATATATACAGTATATATATATATATATATAAGATTTTGAATGAGGTGTTTGAAACTAGCATACAAAACTATGGCTGGAGAAAACACACATTTGTGTAAAAAGAAATTTAAGGCAAGTTTGCAGATAGTTTGCAGCAAGTTTGCCAGAACTGTAGATTATTTGTAAGGGCAGTGTTGTCAGCACGTCTTTTCCCATTAAGCATCAACTTTTAAGTTCAGGTTAAGTTTGCAATCTGAAAATTTTGTACGCCTTGCAGTTGCAAGAGCATTTTGACACATCAGCATGACATCAAGTCATGACCAAATTTCTAACCAGCATGTACCTAGTGGGGATCACCAGTGATTGATTAAGATATAACTTGCTTAGCTCCATAGAACCTACTTAAAACTTTTGTCTGAACTTTAATACTTGACGGTAACATTAGTATTCATCTTCCGATGCAAATGTGTTCCCTCAGGTGTTAGTGAAGATGAATAATAAGCATCAAGACAAATAATATTCATAGGAGTCTCAAGCTTTTATTACACACTGAAGGTAAGATAACAAACCTCTCCAAAGTAAGGACAATGACTGCTGAAGGATTGCACAAGCTGTGCATCAGGGGCCTCTGTGGAGGCTACAGCACCATCTCTTGTTGTGGTCTGCCTCAGATCTCAGAGCTGTTTCACATCATACATTAGGAGCATTAAAGGCCTCCTCAACCTGTATTTCTCAACCTGACTTGCAGAATACATCTTGAGGTAAGAGCCTTCTTTACATCTGAATTTCATCTGCTTTGCACACAGTCTCGGGTGACTCCAATCAAGTCATTCAAACACAAGTGTGTTTGCTTTGAAAGAAATATGAATTAATTATGCTTGATTTCTGAAACAGAGACATTTTTGAACATTTTAATGATGTCCTGCTATGTTATTTAATTCAAATACACATACACAGTAACATCAAACAAGCAGTCAAGCTTAATCTATTTATGTGTGCAAGTAAGGCAGGGGTACTTGTGTGAGTGGGTCAGGTTTACATAGGATTGTGACTGTCCCATGTTAGCTGGGACATCCAGTACAGGCTGCCTGTTGTCCCGTATTTTAGTGGCTAGACACTCGAGGGCGATAGCTCCAAACATTTGTGGGGGCCCCCAACCCATATTGAACCCCTCAAAGCGTCCCATATTCATGTGAAAAGTATTTTATGTTTTGCCTACTGTATATTGTGAGGAAGCCAAAAGTTCCCACATGGAAAAGGCTTAATAAACATGCTAAATAATGTCTTAATATGAGACTTAGTGTTAAGGTTAAGGGTAGGTCATAATAAATATAAAAAAAAGTCCACATCATGACAGAAAAGCAAATGAGAGAAAATTAGAAAAGTTCAACTTTATGCAAATGACAAGCAACATTCAGGAACAACTACTAATGAGAGAAGGCAGTGGAGCTGGTGTCATCCATCTCCTATGAGAAACTGGCATGGAGTGCAAGCAAGACAAAGAAAAGTTATAATGTTGTAAGAGATTTCACTGCTCTGTATCATTAGTCTGTAACCACATGCATGGATATAATAAAACGTCTAGGTTACGTATGTAACCTCCGTTCCCTAATGGAGGGAACGAGATGTTGTGTCAAAGAAGCGACACTAGGGGTCTCTCTTGAGCACCGAATATGCCTCTAATCTATGAATAAAAGGCCAATAAGAAGTTGGCAGACAGTATTTGCATACCCCGCCCCCGGACATACGGGTATAAAAGCGAGGAAATACGTCGAGTTCATTCAGGATTTTTCTGAGGAGCCGGAAATGGTCCGGCCATAACAGTGGCTCAGCTCAGCGACGTGGCCGGGAGGACACAAAGTCTCATTCCCTCTATCAGGGAATGGAGGTTACATACGTAACCTAGATGTTCTCTGTCTGTCGCTCACTTCAACATTGTGTCGAAGAAGCAACACTAGCGCATCACACCATGCGCTGAGCCATGTACGTGGTCTGCTGACACAGGAGCGGGCAGGTATTTCACATGCAAAGGCGACCAGCTGTGTCAGACTGCACGTACCCTTCCCCAGTGCCCCATAAAAGTTGTCGGAATCCTTCTGGTTACCCTAAAAAGGGGAACAAGGTGACACTTACCAACCCGGGTACGGGCCGAGCCTAGCCGGGCCTCTTTTCTCTCTATGTTTCTCTGCATAAAGCAAGAAACGACTGGGGCCCTTACACATATCGATGGGTGGGGGTCTTTCTCAGTTTCCTATTCTTTCATGGGGAAAAGACACTGCGGAGACAACACCTGCACAGGAAGGGGGAGGTAAGAGTGGTGAATACATCACATGGGTTTTTAGGTGACATGTGGAAGGTGGCGAGGTGGTAGATCCAGCCTCAAGGAGGGGGGAGTAGCTACAACACGGCGACCAGAGGGCAACTGGGACTGCCTAAGGGAGATGCGGGTCCACTCGCAAGGGGACCGTACCATGGAAAATACACACAGGGGGAGTCCAAGCAGGAGTCCTGATCTGTGGAGCACTTATTCCAGTACAGGGTAGATTAAGTACCTGCAGTGGATCGGGTCGGCGAGTTCCTCCACTGAACTGTGGACCCAAAGGGCTAGGGAGGAGTCCTCCAGGGATCCGAATGAGTGGTATCTCCTGGGAGAGAAAGCACAGTTTTACCTCGGCCGAGGGAAAGGGTGCTAGGTGCAAGCGATCCACACGGTCAGTCCGTCAGCGTGTACCAAGTTCTAACGGCTCGGATCTGAAAAAAACACGGGATGATACTGACGCAACCCAAGGATTGTAGAATCTTGCAAAGGTATTAGGTGTTACCCAACCTGCTGCTCTACATATGTCTGCCAGGGAGGTGCCTCTGGCCAGTGCCCACGAGGACGCAACACTCCTTGTTGAGTGTGCTCGGACCCGCATGGGGGGGGTGGGGGGGGGGGGTACGGCCTGGGTGTGATAGGCCAATGAAATGGCATCCACCACCCAGTGGGAAAGCCTCTGTTTGGAGACAGAGTTCCCTTTCTGCTGTCCGCCAAAGCAGACAAAGAGCTGCTCAGAACATCTAAAGCTCGAAGGGGCTGGGTCTTCCTCCTCCCATGGTAGCGCTTGCAGGTTCGCTACCTGATCTCTAAAGGACGTGCTAGGGACCTTGGGCCCGTAGCCCGGTCGTGGTCTTAGGATCACATATGTGTCTGCCGATCAGCAGGGCTGTCTTTCGAGAAAGGGCCCTGAGTCCAACTGATTCTAAGGGGGGTCTCAAAGGGGGGTCTCTGAAGGCCCGCGAGGACCAGGCCTGGCCGGGAAGGATTTACCTCTGGGTGCCATTTAGGAACCTGATGATCAAGTCGTGCTTACCCAAAGACTTGCCGTCTACTGCGCCGTGGTGGGCCTCAATAGCAGCAACATACACCTTCAAGGTGGAAGGGGACAGCCTCCCCTCCAGCCTCTCCTGCAGAAATTAGAGCACTGACCTAACTGCACACCTCTGTGGGTCTTCAGCCCGGGAAGAGCACCAATTTGCGAACAAGCGCCACTTCAGGGCGTAAAGTTGCATAGTAGAAGGGGCTCTGGCTTGGTTGATCGTGTCTACGACGGCAGGTGGTAGACTAGCTAGATCTTCCGCGTCCGTTCCATAGGTCTGGGTCTGGATGCCAGAGCGTGACCCATCCCTGAGAAAGAAGGACTTATCTCAGGGGACTTTCGTCAGGGAGGGGCTGTTGCGAGGAGTACGAGGTCCGAGAACCAGGCCCGGGTGGGCCAGTAGAGAGCCACTAGGGTGTCTTGTTCCTCGTCCTCCCTGAACTTGCACAGCACCTGTGCAAGAAGGCTCACTTGGGGGAATGCGTACTTGCACAGCCCCGAGGGCCAGCTGTGTTCCAGTGCGTCTGCCCTGAGGGAAGTCTCTGTTCGGGCATACCAGAGCGGGCAGAGGGAGGTCTCTCGGGAGGCAAACAGGTCTACCTGGGCCTTGCCGAATCGTTCCCAAATCAGCTGGACTGACTGGGGGTGAAGCCTCACTCTCCACCGGGTAAGCATTATCGTGACAGTGTGTCCGTTACCACATTGAGGTTGCCAGGGATGTGAGTGGCACGCAGCGACTTGAGTCGCGACGGGTGAGTCGTGACATGTGGCAGGAGTGTACGCCACCTTGGCGATTTATGTACGCAACCACGGTGGTGCTGTCTGACCTGATTAGGACATGTTTGTCTTGACCTAACGGGAGAAACTTCCACAGGGCAAAGATAACAGTCAGCAACTCTAGGCAATTGATGTGCCAACGCAGCGGGGCCCCTTTCCAATGGCCCGCGGCTGCATACCCGTTGCACACGGCACCCCAACTCAATCTGGAGGCGTCGGTCGTTACCAGGGCGTGTCGGGACACCTGCTGCAAGGGTATTTCTGCCTGCAGAAAGCAGAGGTCTGTCCAGGGTGTGAATGTTTGGTGGCAGGCGGGGGTGACCATCACCCGGTTCGTGCCACGGCGCCATCCTCGTCTCAGGACCTAATGTCTTGGTCCCTGGGCGATCGTCTGAGGAGCACCTGGGAGCATTATGGGTCCTCGAGGGGGTCCATGAGTCGAGGGGCGTCTGCTTCCTGCGGGGTGCTCGACGCACGGGCTGAGAGCTGGGCTGAGAGTGAAGATGTTGTCCTACAGGCCTTGGAGGGGAGTACAGGGCGACCCCGCCAGGTGGTAGGGTTCCCGGGGCACAGATGGAGCGCAACAGCCCTGTCCACCTGGGGAATCGCCGTGTACCCGTGGACCGCTCTGCCGTCAAGGGTAGCGAGAGCAGATGAACGGGTGGCTTTGTGACAAGTGGAGAGCGGTGCCCTCCCCATAGATCAGAGGCATATTCAGCACTCAAGAGAGACACTTAGTGTCACTTCTTCGACACAACATTGAAGTGAGTGACAGATGGGGAACAATGATGCATGTAAAACCATGTCAGAAATTGTCTGCATTCTGAGTTAGTTTGATTCAATAGATTGTTTGTCTTGTTAATGATATGATGCTACGAGCACTGCTGTAGGTTATATAAAATGCACTCCCCTGCAGAATTTTTATTTTTTACAGGAAAGGAACTGATTCCTTGTCTAATAAGAATGATATCTTAGTTTTATCGGCAGTATCATCTATAATCAGCATTTCGAAAGCTACTATTGCCAAATGTACAGTCAAACAATAACATTAGAGCAAAACCAGAAGGGACACTAGCGACATGAACAGGGTTTGTGTGTGCTCTTCTATTTCCAAACGCTCTTGTCAAAATTATGTTGTGGTCCTTCAAAGTGGTTTTGATAGATATCTAGGTAACAGCGGCCAGCAGGTGTGAATGTGTCTTCCTAGCAGTGGAAGACTCCTAGGATGCATGTAAAGCGATATGCTTGACTGACCACATGAAACAATATCAGCCCCTAAAGTGCATATACAACAAAGCAGTGTCACATCGCTCCTCAGCTCGTCATATTTTCTTTGTCTAGTCACAGAGTGATAATGCTTTACACTTGTTCATCCCACTGAGTGAAATATCCAGACTGTGGGAATTTCAATCAAAAATCAAATCAAACTCCCAGGTAGTCTTTTATGTCATGAGTTGTTTACAACCAAAGTAATTTCAAAATGTCATAGATGCAGGTCTTTAATTTACATCATTTACTACTTGGAGAAATACATTTTGTAGTAAACCATAACTTTCAGACACTTCACAGATAACACGATAAACACTTATAGTGGAGTAAGCGATTCCTGAGAAAGACTGTTGATACAGTATTTGAACTCAGCAGCCAAACAAACTTCTGAAGCTCCGCCCCCCTCAAGTTTTTCCCATGATATACAGTATTATCTTTTTAGATAAAAGAGTTAATTGCACTATGACAGTGTTTCCCAAACTGGGTATGCGTACCCCTAGGGATATGTGAGGTGACAATGGGTGTAAGTAAATACAATTCTGAGATTTACCATTCTTTTAATTTCATTACCATCTAAAATAACATTCAAACCCAGTTCATGTATTTCTCACTGGCGAAAATAATTTTGTGTGCCCTCCAGTGTAGAAACACCAAAATGGTTGTCATAAATGTCAGATAAATTAATATTCAATGAAATAACCCTATATTTTGTGGTAAATAAATGCATTTACTCATGTGTTGTGCATCACACGAGTAGTTGATGAAGTTTAATTAATACTTCACATTTACATTTATTCATTTGGCAGACGCTTTTATCCAAAGCGACTTACAAAAGAGGAAAACATAAGCGAATCATCTTAAGGAGACAGTGTTACGAAAAGTGTCATACAAAGTTTCACTATCATCAGAATAGTATACAAAACAGATTTTGATTTTTTTATACAGCAATTGTACATTTTTTTTTTTTTTTTTTTTTTTAGTCACTTGTTAAGTGCTCTAGGAAAAGATGTGTTTTTAGCCGTTTTTTGAAGCTAGAGAGTGAGTTAGCTTCACGGATTGAGTTGGGAAGGTCATTCCACCAACGTGGTATGTTGAAACTGAAAGTCTGAGAAAGTGTTTTGGTGCCTTTTTGTTTTGGTACAACAAGGTGACGTTCCTTAGCCGACCGCAGGCTTCTGGTGGGAACGTAGCTCTGCATAAATGTTTTTAGGTATGCTGGAGCAGACCCAGTGACTGTTTTGTATGCCAGCATCAGGGCCTTGAATTTGATATGTGCATGAACCGGCAGCCAGTGGAGAGAGACAAAGAGTGGTGTAACATGTGCTCTCTTTGGTTCATTAAAGACCAGACGTGCTGCTGCATTCTGGATCATTTACAGAGGTCTGATAGCACATGCAGGAAGGCCTGCAATAAGACCATTACAGTAGTCCAGTCTAGTTATGACAAGTGACTGAACAAGCAGTTGTGTGGCATGTTCAGAGAGGAAGGTCTTATCATCCTGATATTGTAGAGTGTAAATATACATGATCTTGCAGTCTTTGAGATGTGGTGATGATGATTTAGCTTATCATCAGTGGGTACCCCTAGATTTCTGACCGTTTTGGAAGGCGACACTGTAGTTGGACCCAGCTGCACAGTAATGTTGTGTTCAACAGCAGGGTTGGCTGGAAAGTTCAGGAGTTCGGTCTTGGCTGGGTTGAGTTGCAGGTGGTGTTCTTTCATCCAGATGTCTGCCAGACAGGCAGCGATTCGAGCGGTCACTGTGGTGTCATTGGGCTGGAAAGACGAGTAGATTTGTGTGTCATCAGCGTAGCAGTGGAAAGAGAAACCATGTGACTGGATGATGGGTCCTAATGACGTTATGTATATGGAGAAGAGAAGTGGCCCAAGCACTGATCCCTGAGGTACCCCAGTACCTCCGTTCTCTGTTCACTGTTCCCTTTACAAAAAGCTTCACTTATGATGCTGCACTGAGAAAAGCGCTTTGGGAACATCTTATAGTTGTGCCCATCTGTGAATATGTGTGCAACACGTCAATGAACATTGACCAGAATTTATAACCTCTGCCGGTGTAATCAATGGATGCACCTGGGGCAGGGTTATAAATAGATGCGTCACCGGAGCATCGTCAGATCTTTTGTCTTCAGATCACTCTGTGTTTGTGTGCTATCACAAGCTTGTCAAACTTTCTTTCCTCTGTTTGGAGTTAGAATCTGTTAGGCAGTGCGCAGTTAACCTTTTCTATTTTCTCTTTAAAAAAAAGAAAAAGAAAGGAAAATTGACTGAAAATCAGGGCAAACGATGCGTGTTCCCCTGTCTCCGCTCTATGGCCAAGAGGGACATGCATCAGTTCTGCTTTGTTTGTTTAGGGGAAGAGCATGCTGCTCTCGCGTTGGGGCGGGTGAGGCGGGTGCGAGCATTGCAATCTGCTTTCAGGCAAAATGCTTCGCGCTCGCCTTGCTTACTTCCAGGAGTCAGCGCCCACACTTCATTCTTGGGGCTCTCGTATGGATCTGGCTGAGGAGCGAGAGACGGGTTCATCCCTTTTGCTCGCTCTCTCCCCAGATCCAGCTGATCCTCGTAAGCCTGAAGCGCCTCAGCGCCTCTTTGGTTCATGAGGGCACTGAACCTCTGTAAATCCCCCCCCCCCCCAAAAGCTTCAAACTAGAAGACAGATTTCTGTCTGGTGGCCAAAATAAATAAATAAAGATAATTGAAAGAAATAACAAAGGGGGAAGGGAATGCTATATCAGTCCCTTCCTTTCTTCTATGACCTCCATAACGAGTATTCTCATCCATGGAGGAATCCTTATATTTCCTGTGTCTTCATGCCCTCGAGGTTGAAATATTCAACTAATTGTGGGTGCTGAGGCTCGGGGGTATTCGGTGATGCCGCTGGTAGAAGAGACACTTGTGTGTTATCCCTCGCCTGGCTCGGCATCACCGCTAAAGAGACGCACTGTCCCCACAAAGCTGTGCAGGACCACCTCCACGCTTGTGGAGAAGGTTTATCAGACAGCAGGTCAGGCTGGTGCTGCCCTGCACACTATGGCAGTGTTACAGGCATACTAGGCTAATCTGTTAAAGTATTCGGTGATGTAGCCGGTAGAAGAGACACTTTCGGGTTATCTCTCGCCTGGCTAGGCGTCATCGCTAAAGAGACCCACTCTCCCCACAAAGCTGTGCATGACCACCTCCATGCTTGTGGGGAAGGCGGAGAGACACTTGTGGCTTAACCTATCGGGCATCAGAGACAGGGACAAAACATTCCTTCTCGATGCCCCAGTTTTTCCTTCTGGCTTATTTGGTGACGCTATGAATGTAGCTATCACCAGGTTCCAGGAGGCAAAAAGTCATGAGGAAGCCTCGGGCAATTTCTTCCTCGCCACACTCAGGGGGAGGGGCTGTCGGCCACCAAGCCCCATCCCGGTCCTCCTAGATGGGAGGCTCAAAAACTAGGCATGGCGAGTCGTGCTCCCCCTCGTAAAGACTAGGGACAGGCTCGTCGCCCTCAACAGCCCCCAAAGCAAGACAGAAAGAGAAATTTCTAAAAGAAAAAAGCCCTGACGGTCTTGCGCCCAGCCCTGTGGGGGTAGCTCTCCTTGGGATGGGACGCGTGTACCATCCACTTCGCCCCTCCCGGTACCTCCACGAATCGTCTCCTTTAGCTGTGGCTAAAAGCCAGGGGGTCTCATCCAAGGGCCAGTCCCCTAGGGCAAATAAGGTTTACACGCCGCGGGCTTCGTTCCCTTTCTATGTGGTTCAGACCCCGGTTTCTTACCTTGGGTTCCACTCTAGGTACGTCTTTTCATCGCAGGCTGCTAACAACAGACGCCTCCCTGACGGGCTAGGTAGCGGTCTTAAGTGGTCGTCCAGCTCAAGGGGAATAGGAGGGTTGTCAGCTCGATTGTCACATTAACTGTCTCGAATTGATGGCTGTATTTCTGGCCCTGAAATACTTCCTCCAGAGGCTGCCATGTCTTGGTGCAGATGGACAATACAGCGGTAGTCTCTTACATAAACCATCAAGAAGGTCCACGTTCACGTCAGCTGAATTTCTGGCATTTCGGATTCTCCTTGGGGCCCAGGGCAAGCTCCTGTCACTCAGGGCTGTTTATATCCCTGGATGCCCATATGTGGGAGCAGATTTACTGTCCAGACAGAAAATACCGTCAGGGGAGGGGAAACCCCACCCTGAAGTAGAAGAGCAAATCTGGATGAGATTTTACAGGGCAGAAGTGGACCTCTTCGCCTCTTCTCAGACAGCTCTGAGTCACCCAGCCCCCCTGGGTCTGGACGCATACATGGCCCAGAATGCATCTGTATGCGTTTCCCCCTGTTTTTCTGCTCCTGGGAGTCTTGGCCAGAGTTCGCCAGCAAAGGTCTTGCCTCTGGCCGAACAGGGTATGGTTCTCTGAGATAATGTCTCTCCTCGATGGCTCGCCTTGGGTGATTCCAGACAGGAGGGACCTTCTGTCTCAGGCACAGGGAACAATATTTCATCCCCGGCCCGAGCTGTGGAACCTTCACGTTTGGCCCCTGAAAGGTACCAACTGAGGGACACAGGGCTTTCACCTGAGGTTATCGAGACCATTTTAAGTGCTAAGGCTCCCTCTACTAGAAGGATCTACACCAATAAATGGGGTGTCTTTGAAAAATGGTGCAGTACAGATAACACAGATCCAGTTAACTGCCAGATTGCTTCAGTTCTAGACTTTCTGCAGGAACAACTCTCAGCAGGCATATGCCCCGCCACTCTCAGGGTTTATGTGGCCGCCATTTCGGATTGCCACGCCCTGATGGCCGGGGTGCCTTTGGGGAGACGTCCTCTACTTGCCCGTTTCATTCGTGGAGCCAGGCGACTGAGGCCTCCTGCTAGGACCAGGACCCCTTCATGGGACTTAGCAGTAGTCCTGGAGGTTCTGGTTGAGACCCCCTTTGAACCTCTAGAGTCAGCATCTGGCAGACTTCTGACTCTCAAGATGGTTTTTCTTATGGCGATTACCTCTCTAAAGAGAATTGGGGACCTACAGGCTCTGTCTGTCTTGCCAACCGTTCTCTATGCCGGAGCAGGAAAGACTTCATGGACTTTGTCCAGTCCGTGTCCTTCAGACTTATGTCCACTGCATTAGCCAGTGGCGTAAGTCAGGGCAACTATTAATTTGCTATGGGGGCCGCAACAGGGGGGCAGCCGCCACCAAGCAGACTATGTCGCATTGGGTGAGGGACACTATTTCCCTGGCCTATGAGGCACACAGTCAAGCTTCGCTTGTAGGCATCAGGGCTCTTTCTACCAGAGGGGTTGCCTCCTCTGAAGCCTTGGCCAGAGGGGTCCCTCTGCAGCATGTTTGTGATGCGGCAGGCTGGTCCTCTCCGCACACATTCATTAGATTATACAGTTTGGATGTTCATGCCAGTCCGGGCTCTTATGTCCTTGAGTCGACATCCCAAACTCATGTCTGAGCCCTCTCATGCTCTTGTGAGCACACTACACAACCGTAGTTTGTCCAGCCACAGTGTGGCGGCGTGGGTATTCTCGTTCCTAAAGCGCTTTTCTCAGCGCAGCATCATAAGTGAAGCTTTTTGTAAAGGGAACGTCTCGGGTTACTTAAGTGTAACCCTTGTTCCCTGAAAAAAGCAGAACGAGATGCTGTGCTTCACTGCTGCACTGGGATGCCCTGGAACTGCTCTTCAGACAAAATACCTGACGATGCTCCAGTGATGCATCTATTTATAACCCTGCCCCAGGTGCATCCAATTGATAACACCGGCAGAGGTTATAAATTCCGGTCCATATTCATTGACATCTTGCACACATATTCACAGCTGGTCACAACTATAAGATGTTCCCAAAGCGCTTTTCTCAGCAGCATCTCGTTCCACTTTTTCAGGGAACAAGGGTTACACTCAAGTAACCCGAGACGTTTTACCAGACTCGCACGTGCCAGTCGATTTTAATTTGACTGTTTATTTGTTTGTTTTTTCGCAGTTTAAAACATAATATGTATTTAAGGTTAGATGCATAGGGAGTTTTAATTCTGATGTTAAAAGTTCATCTGAATTGCACAGATACTTACTCACAATGCTCGAAGTTGGCCGGCAACACCGTACCTGCAATGATGCACAATTCCAGGCACAGAACCGAACACTATTCTTGCTTACCACGACGTGATGAGGGGGGAGTTTTAAATGTATGCAGTTATATCTTATCTAGCATACCCATATCAATCGGTAAGCCATGTATTCAATATATATATGATTAATATAACATGTACAAAACATGTACAAATATAACACGTTTCATATAAGGGAGTTGTTTTATAAAGATAATTGTGTTAAGTTTACATATTTTCAAAATACATTGTGTGAATGTTATCTATGCATTAGAGAGGGGGTATGCGAAAGGATGTTGAATGTTTGGAGGGGTACACCACTGTAAAAGGTTTGGGAACCGCTGCACTATGATAACACACTGTAGCTTTCAGAATTGTAAATTTTATTGGAAAAAAGCAGTTTGTTAAACATTTATGCAACTTTCTGATGTCAGAAAACTGAATAAATTTGAAAACATGCACCAACTCGGTGTTCAAAAAGTTTAAACTGTCAAATCTTGTGCTGCTCCTGGCATATTTTTACCAAGGATATCAATGAGCATGGTTGGGACAAAAGTTTTTATCAAGAAAAAGATTTTTGCCCTAATATCAAAGGTTTTACTAGAAAAAATTAATTTATGATCCAATGTAAATTTTCTTGATAAAAAAATATGATTGTGCCTGGTAACGTGCATTTAAAATGGCTAGAAATAGCATTTTAGCTTAGCTTATAGCTGACAATTTACACAAGGTTTATTTCTATTTCTTCTGCTCCAAACTTACTTCAAACATACTTCTCTGTCTCCTCGTATGAATGTAACTGATCATAAGAAAGTGTTTCACTGCTGTTCAAATGCACTTTGGATCGAATCATTTATATGTATAAATGTTTTTCATCTGAAAGGACAAAATATTAAATGAAACAAATGACAATAAAATGCAAATTAATCTCTTCAGTAATCAAAATATTTTTTGAATGTAACTGTATTCTAAGTACCACTGATTTAAATTGTAACTGTAGTGGAATAAAATTACTTGTATTTTGTATTTTAAATACATAATCCCATTACATGTATTCCATTACTCCCCAACCATCATAATTTACTCACCCTTATTTTGTCTCAAACTCCAACACTTCAGCATAAAGGTAATCCATACAACTTAATTTGGTCTGTTCTCACCCAAAACCAATTGTGTTGGACCCTATTGACTTGTACTGTATGGATATATTTCCATCAAGATGTCTTCTTTTTTGTTCTGCAGAATAAAGAAAGAAAGTTTGTGACAGCACAAGCATGAGTAAATGATGAGAGATTTATTATTTTTGGGTGAACTGTTTCTTTACTGTAATAGGCCGAAAATGTGTATGGTCATGTAACACCTTAAATGTTATTCTTTTATTAGGGTAAGGTCAGTTTAACCAAAAATTACTGGCACACATAGGTTGATTTCATGTCATGTATACTGCAAACAACTTTTCCGGCATTCTCATTGTTTTATATGCAAATTTACATTTTGACATCAAAACCAGAGAATAAACTGATGATTTTCAACCTTCTGTAAAAAAATGTTTGCATTCACAGACTTATACGATCATTTTTGGTATTTTTCAGTTAGAAGCGAGTGGGTTGTTTATTTTTAAAAAGGTTCCTGATCATTTCAGCACATTCAAGAGCCTCACAAACTAAAATTCTATGACTCTATGTATTAAAGATACATAGAAAAATAAAAAAAAATCTTCAGTGAAACCATTTATATGCTCACTAATGACTTTGATCAATGTGCTTAATAAGTTCCTCAGTGAACTTGCAAATAATGACGGTATAAGAGAAAATTGGTATCAAGAGAATTCTATAGAAGTTCTATAAGATCTAGTGTGCTGTTCTGGGATTGTGTGCTCTCCTCTCTCAAAATACAGGCAACCTGTGGGGTGTGAAACCACAGCCAAGCTGAAAAATATCATCCCCCTCCGTTTCCTCTACAGAAGCCTTTCCACAAGTCTGAGGCCTGCTGACACTAAATGCTGGCCTCCCCTGACATTCACCGGCCCCTTACTGGGATCAGGATACTGCTCCAGAGTCCTCACTGTGCTCCATTACCTTACATATCTCTCTCCAGCGGAGAGGAGCAGACGCCAATGACTCCTAATCCTCTGTGTGTGAAAATCATGTGTGCCACTGATAAACATCTTATACCTTTTCCCTTGCCTCTTGTTTCTGTTAGTCAAGCTCTAAACATCTGTGTAGTTAGCTTTGGTGAGACATTTTTGTTATGTGCTAATCCCAGTAATGATTTTGTGATGAAACTTTCAAAGATTTATCTAGGATGTTGCTATGACATCCCACCAGGGATAATACTCCCACAATATGATGTCCTTATTTCTGACACTATGCAAATAAGTATTAGATTCAAAAATAAACAGTGTGCATCTATTTTGCCTTTACACCAGGTAGTAGGATTAGAATAAATCTCTGATAATTGTTTTTATTATTATTATTATTATTATTGTCCTTCCTGTCAGTTTGATAAACCAGAACTGTCTGGACAAAAAAAAAATAAAAAATTAAAGAATCCAAAGTAGAATAGTTAATAGAGCAACCTGTGATTAGAGCAAGTTTCTTCAACAGGGGGTTCATGATGACGAGGTTAAAAAAATGGATAAGCATGTTGTGGCACGGTGGATGGCGGGGCCGGGTCGTGACTCGTCGTCTTATGTGTTTGTCTTTTGAGTTTTCCATTAAAACTATCATTTATATGTTAAGCCGGTTTCTCGCCTCTTCCTTGCCCATGAGCGTGAACTGTTTTACACTGGTGCCGAAAGCCCTGGAAGGAAGAGGCGAGAAACTGGCTTGACATACAAACTAAAGGTTTAATGTAAAACTCAAAAGACAAACACATAGGACGACGGACATGTCCGTGAACGGTCTCTCGCACCGCCCTCTGCAATCGGCCTTTATCCCTCTCGGTGGCTTAATTAGCCTGATATGAGACCGGGCGTGTCGAATCACGACCCGGCCCCGCCCTCCACCGTGCCACACATGTGTAAATAAAATGTCATCTATCAGTGTATGTTCAAAATTACTGTATAATGGTGCAATCTGTAATTAAAATTACTGTTGTACATCTCACTGGGGGAATTTACAATGCTTAGTCTCCTGACTGACAATTAATTTGATATTTGCCTTTGAGACAATTAATTGAACAAAACCTGTTGACAGAGTGTATTAGAGTTTAAACATTTTTTATTAACATTTATTAAAAATATTAAAACAAAGTAATTTTATATAAACTTATATTTGCATTTTCCAACCTTTTAAGTCTTATGTAACTCCATTGCCACAATCAGTCATTGACACCAAACCTGACATTTTCTTTTAACATATATTAAATGAACTCAATGTTGTAAGGCCTTTACTATAATAAAATCATGATATTATTTATGATTCATTATTTATTTTACAGTATATATAGTATATACAGTAAACTAAACAAGTTAAACACACATACACAAGTAGCCTATTATAGTAAATATATAAGATTCCCAACCAGGGGTATGTTGTTAAACTTGTATATATATATAATGCCCCCTTCCTGTCACTGGGAATTGCTATGGGTGACGCCCAAGTTCTTTAGTATGATGGGTTTAGTTTAATTCGTGCTGCTATCTATTTTACTTCAAATCAAAAGGGAAAATGAAGCATAATTCACCACAATACAAAGAATTAACTCCAACTTAAATTTAATTAATTAAAATGAATTATCTGTCCATACTTTGCAAACAAACAAAAAATGTATATTTGGAACCAGGTTATTCTTTTCTCTTTCAAATGACATTCACATGTAAATCAACAATCAACAAAATCAAAGAAACAAAGAAAGATTTTCAAACTAATAGAATAACCTCCTAAGCCGGCAAATAATACTTTAAATACCCCTTAGTTTCTGTTGCAGGCCTGTTCCGCTGCTTGGGTTCGTAGAGGCCAAAAACACACGGCCGCTTCACTCAATTGAGCCACAAATAAAATAAAACAAAACAAATACCTTTGTTGAAGATTTGGATCAATTAAATGACGATCGGTCACAGTCTTTCAGGCTCCTAACCGGAATCCATCTCCCCGTCACGAGACGCACTCAACGGCCGTCAGCAGTGCGTCTTTCATCCAGCGGCTCGGACGCTTACCCACGCGGTATCTCGCTCTGTTCAGCAGTGCACGGGACTCCAGTCATCAAACTTTCCCGAAATAACATCCGTTGTCATTCTCCTTCACAGCGAACGCGACCATAGACAGTTCACTCAGAATGTACTGGCTCGCCGCCAGTGGTTCATCCGTGCATGTCTGTGATGCACTTTAAATAAACTCGAACTTCGCTGTCACGCTTAGCCAGCAGTAACTCAGTTCAAAGTCCACTCTAATATCCTTGAGATGAACTATAATGCATACATTTCTATACACAATTCACACTTTCCAGAGAGTTGTCTCGCCGACATCCCACACCTGTCTTCCTCTATATCTCCCGCATTCTCTGCCTCTCCTCTCGTTCTTTTCGTCCCGCCCCTCCTTCATATCCTACCCCTGATAGGTTATTCTTCACAAAGTACCCAATCACATTATAAAGAAAGAAAAATAACAGACCCTAACAGTTTAGGTTATAACCACATTTTTCCACAGTACATTTTAACCTAACTTTATACATTTTTGTATACAACTTTAAAAACTATTTAAATCTGAAACCTATAACAGATTCACACCTGGGCTACATATATATATATATATATATATATATATATATATATATATATATATATATATATATACAATCCTTCTATCAGTGGTCAGACTGTCCGCAATAGGCTGAGAGAGGCTGGACTGAGGGCTTGTAGGCCTGTTGTAAGACAGGTCCTTACTAGACCGGCAACAAGCAGAGGTGATGGCCGGACTCACGTTTATCATTGAAGGAATGAGCATTACAACCGAGGCCTGTAGTCTGGAGCTGGATCGATTTGGACGTTGATGGTCTGTCATGGTCTGGGGTGGTGTGTCACAGCATCATTGGACTGAGCTTGTTGTCATTGCAGGCAATATCAATGCTGTGCATTACAGGGATGACATCCTCCTACCTCTTGTGGTACCCTTCCTGCAGGCTCATCCTGACATGACCCTCCAGCATGACAATGCCACCAGCCATACTGCTCATTCCGTGGTCATGTCTCGCTCTCTAAATGTCTCTCTCCTATCACTATAACGAGACACAGGTGTTAGCGATAATTATACACCAGGTGACAAGCCCCCCCCCCCCCCCCCCATGCAACACTGCCCTTCTCTATCGTCAGGTTATGGTCGCTCAGTCTGTACCTCGTCATGCTTTTCCTCAGTTTGTGGTCTCTGACTGTACTCAGGTATTCTGCTGTCGTGTAATCTCTGTTTAGGGCCAAATAACATTTTAGTTTGCTTTGTTTTTGTGTTGTTTCATTCCAATAAGTTCGGTAGTTTTCTTTTTCTGCTTCAATCATTTGGTTGGGCCAGATTGTGTGGATAAGGGTGTCAGTGTCCTGAGGCTGATTATTGTTAGTCTGTTTGTGGAGTCTCAGGACCAGCTGAATGATGGGACTCTTCTCTGCGATCACTTCATGGTTTTAAGGGCTTTAAAATAAGCTCTCTCTCTCTCTCTCTCTCTCTCTCTCTCACTCTCTCTCTCTCTCTCTCTCGGCATGATTGTGTTTACATACAATATTGCCAAAGCATTAAAACACAAAATAGATAATGACAAGACAAATAATAATTAAAATATGGTAACAAATAACAATAAAGATAGAATTAAAATAAGGTGCCAGGTAATGAATAAAATAAAAACTATAATAACACTATACAATATAAAATAAGCATTTAACAGGACATTATGAACATAAGAGAATAAAAGTACTGTGAAGTACATTAAGACAGTGATTGGTTTCTGAGGGTGTGCATCTCAAAAATGAATTTTGCTGCAACTGATGCATGATGGTCCTACCCCAGTAACACCAGCATCTGATCTGTTTCTGCTGAACTGGGAAACTGTGGCATGAGGTTTGAGAGTTTGTGGAGGTATTTCTCTCTCACCTCTGTAAATTTCTCACAGTGAAGGAGAAAGTGTGTCTCTGTGTCGACCTCACCCGTGTCACAGTGAGCACAGACTCGTTCTTCCTTTGGAAGCCATGTTTGTCTGTGTCGGCCTTTTTCTATGTTCAGACTGTGATCACTGAGTCTGTATTTGGTGAGGATCCGTCTCTGTTTTGGATCTCTTACAGTGTGCAGATATTCTGCCAGATTATATGTTCTGTTTAGGGCCTGATAACATTCCAATTTGCTTTGGTTTTTACTTTAATTTTCCCAATGGTCCAAATATGCATTTTTGCTTTCTTTTATGATTTGGTTTATTCTGATCTGGTTTTGTTCAGCAGTGCTAGTCTGAAACTGGTGTTTGTTAGTTGTTAATGGGTTTGTGAGTTTCAGAGCCAGCTGACAAATGGGACTGGTTTTAGGCTTCAGCTCTTGGGTTTTAAGGGCTTCATGTTGCAGTGTGTTAGAGGAACTTGAATTTAGGTGTGCCCAAAATTTGAGGGATATTTTTCAATATGTATAATAAGGGGGTATCTGCCTAGTTCGGCCTGGTATGTATTAGTAGGTGTTCTTCTCTGAACTCTTAGAATGTTTCTACAGAGTTCTGCATGCAGGGATTCTATGGGATGCTTGTCCCATCTCGAGTAATCTGCCAGACAGAGTGGATCCCAGACCTCACATCCATACAGAGCAATAGGCATTACAATACTATCAAAGATTTTACATAAGATTGTTACAGGAATGTCAACTTGGGTAAATTTGCCCCAAATAGCACAGAATGCTCTTCTAGCTTTCTCTTTTAGTGCATTCACTCTCTCAGTGCATTTCTCTCTCGAGCGAGAGAGAGCGAGAGCGAGCTTTGGCAAATATCTACAAGACATAAAAAGAGGCCAGCAGTCACCATTTCCATTCCAGATTGCATGAGACTGTGACATAGAAAACATTGAATTGGTGACAGCTGTTTTTGTGCTTTCTCTGACATAGTTATTTACAGAGGAAAAGTGCTGTCACCTTTAATTGAGCTTATGATATTGTGCAAAGAGAAATAAGTTTAAAAATAACATTTGTCTGTTGTACTTTGAGATTTTTTGTTCACACATGCCATGTTGTGAGAAGATTGTTAATAGCTGCTTTAACAGACTTTAGGGAAGTTTAAAACTTTAACAATTAGGGAGTGAAGCCCATTACCAAAGTGACAAGTCTAAATTGCTTGCAGTCACTCCTGTCTGACTGATTCATCAACACCCCTTTACCACTTTTAATGGAATAGTTCACCCCACATAGACATTGTTATTATCTACAAATATCTACGCAGCTCAATTAGCAGTTAGTAAGTATATACACTTTCACAAATTCTGCCTATTTTGTACATTTAATAGCATGTTTTCATGTAGAGGTCATGTGTGAACATGACCTGTCCTTGAAATGCTGGATAATCAGCTTACAAGTTGTAACATACCTGGAAATGTTCCGTATTGACATTAAGTGTGAACAAAGCCATAATATTCGGCTTAAGCATGTACAAGGTTAGGACACTCTGAAAAAGCTGAAGCATTTACTCCTTGTTGTGTAATTGTAAGCGTGAGACGAAAGAGTCGATTATGTGCTTTGTGGGAAAAAATGTCATCAAAGTAAGTTGTAAGCATTCCAAAAAAAAATAAAAAATACACTTCCAACATTTGAGAATCAGACTGCTTGCTAAATTTGTAGGGCAAGAATTGCAAACAAGAGCATAAGATTCATCCTTTCAACCCAGCTCACCCAATGCTGGTCCTTGACTTTCACGATCTGCATTATGCTACTCAACAGCTTGGTAAATTAATGCATTATTAATTCTGCATACTAGGAAATGTGACTGCAATGCAAAACAGTGTCGGTCACAGAGCAAGTCTCTTCTGAGAGGAGCAAAGACTGACCAGCTGAGCTGGGCTGGGTCAGCATGGAATGAAGAAGAAAGGGTGGGAGAAGGCCTATGGCTCTCATCACTTATCACACTGAATTTATGAGCTAGGCAGTGTGCTGGGGTGATGCTGTGTACTGTAAACTGAGCAGTGCTGCCTTGGCAGAAGTGGAAGAAATGTGATTTAGAACTGTATACTTGGGACTGTGTACTCTATATTAAAGTATGTGTATGTGTGTGGTGTACATGCATGTGAATGTGAGTGTGTGTACAGGAACATATCAACATATCATTTTTATCACTTCATTTTCTCATGCTATTAAATTGTTAACTTTTGAATTATGATTCATATTTGTTAAATTAAGTATACAAAACTGAAACATTTAGTTTCTGCCTGAGGCCTAAATTTTTTCCACTGATTTAAATAAACAATTGAGAAAATTAATAATAATAAAAAAAGAATATGGCTATGTGTACCAGTAACACTTGGTTTGTGCCTGTGGCAGAGCCGCAGTAATTGCTTAACTGTTCGTCTAAAACAACTCTCCGAACTTCATATAAATTTGATACTAATTAGGCACCAACATACCTGGATTCAATCTATTGCATCACACTGTTTATACTTTATATTAAGGGGGGGGGGGGGGGGGGGGGGGGGTTCTCTTTTGGTGCCCTGAACACAGTTAGCTAACCCTCTATTTTAGATGTGTTTTAAAATAAACACTTATATTTGTGATATGTATAGTTATAGTGATAAATAATGACAGCTCTTTTGTTTTATTAGTGCACCCACTGATTCAAATGGAAATTGCTTGTGCATCCTACTGTTATGGATACCTGCTCAGATGACCGTGACTTCTGTTCACGAGCGCCAACTAAGCACACTAATTTTGAATATAAATTGGTGGTTACTAAAGCATTGTTTAAAAGACTGTCGAAACATACGGTATATAAAGTATAAGAATGTAGTAGTGGAATTACTGTTGTTTTAAAGCATTAATTCAGTGTGATTAATTATATTAAAAATAATGCACTGATAAAATAAACACAATTAATCACGCCACCTGTCCTGTAGGTAAATTCCTTGATAAGAACCACAGGAGAAATTTAAGCAATTTAAGTAAAAAACATTGTGTTTTTGCACGTAGCAGACAGCAGGGGGCAGTCATTGCAGCTCCAGCTGTACAAGCAACAAACCATACTTTCTGAGCACAAAATATTTATGAAACCAGGCAAATCAAGCATTTATAAAACCAGTGTATTATCTCATCCATGGGTCGGCAACCTATGGCATGCATGCCAGCATTGGGTGTAATCAGCAGAGGGGTAATCACTGACACGCCAGCAACGGCAAGAAAGGAGTAGTCTATTTTACATACAGGTGCTGGTCATATAATTAGAATATCATCAAAAAGTTGATTTATTTCAGTAATTCCATTCAAAAAGTGAAACTTGGATATTATATTCATACATTACACACAGACTGATATATTTCAAATGTTTATTTCATTTAATTGTGATGATTAAAACTGACAACTAATGACAATCCCAAATTCAGTATCTCCGAAAATTAGAATATTACTTAAGACCAATACAAAAAAAGGATTTTTAGAAATGTTGGCCAACTGAAAAGTATGAACATGAAAAGTATGAGCATGTACAGCACTCAATACTTAGTTGGGGCTCCTTTTGCCTGAATTACTGCAGCAATGCGGCGTGGCATGGAGTCGATCAGTCTGTGGCACTGCTCAGGTGTTATGAGATCCCAGGTTGCTCTGATAGTGGCCTTCAGCTCTTCTGCATTGTTGGGTCTGGCGTATCGCATCTTCCTCTTCACAATACCCCATAGATTTTCTATAGGGTTAAGGTCAGGCGAGTTTGCTGGCCAATTAAGAACAGGGATACCATGGTCCTTAAACCAGGTACTGGTAGCTTTGGCACTGTGTGCAGGTGCCAAGTCCTGTTGGAAAATGAAATCTGCATCTCCATAAAATTGGTTAGCAGCAGGAAGCATGAAGTGCTCTAAAACTTCCTGGTAGATGGCTGCGTTGACCTTGGACCTCAGAAAACACAGTGGACCAACACCAGCAGATGACATGGCACCCCAAACCATCACTGACTGTGGAAACTTTACACTGGACTTCAAGCAACGTGGATTCTGTGCCTCTCCTCTCTTCCTCCAGACTCTGGGACCTTGATTTCCAAAGGAAATGCAAAATTTACTTTCATCAGAGAACATAACTTTGGAACACTCAGCAGCAGTCCAGTCCTTTTTGTCTTTAGCCCAGGCGAGACGCTTCTGACGCTGTGTCATGTTCAAGAGTGGCTAGACACAAGGAATGCAACAGCTGAAACCCATGTCTTGCATACGTCTGTGCGTGGTGGTTCTTGAAGCACTGACTCCAGCTGCAGTCCACTCTTTGTGAATCTCCCCCACATTTTTGAATGGGTTTTGTTTCACAATCCTCTCCAAGGTGCAGTTATCCCTATTGCTTGTACACTTTTTTCTACCACATCTTTTTCTTCCCTTCGCCTCTCTATTAATGTGCTTGGACACAGAGCTCTGTGAACAGCCAGCCTCTTTAGCAATGACCTTTTGTGTCTTGCCCTCCTTGTGCAAGATGTCAATGGTCGTCTTTTGGACAGCTGTCAAGTCAGCAGTCTTCCCCATGATTGTGTAGCCTACAGAACTAGACTGAGAGACCATTTAAAGGCCTTTGCAGGTGTTTTGAGTTAATTAGCTGATTAGAGTGTGGCACCAGGTGTCTTCAATATTGAACCTTTTCACAATATTCTAATTTTCTGAGATACTGATTTTGGGGTTTTCATTAGTTGTCAGTTATAATCATCAAAATTAAAAGGAATGAACACTTGAAATATATCAGTCTGTGTGGAATGAATGCATACATTATACAAGTTTCACTTTTTGAATGGAATTACTGAAATAAATCAACTTTTTGATGATATTCTAATTTTATGACCAGCACCTGTATATAAATTCCACACCTGCATTCCAATCTACATCTTGATGTAATCCTTCCTCATGATCACGCAGCTTATTTTCATGAGCTGAATGGGAGGCTAAACAAAAAGTTAAAATGTGACGAGACTGCAGTATACCGAACAGACTCGTGCAGCACGTGCACGCCATTCATGCATCATGAGCCAATAGCGCTTCACTTTTGGTTAATTGAGCGAGTAAACGCGCCAGCTTTGCTTCGATCAGGCTGCGTGGATGACAGCCTACATTCCATGTTTCATTTGTTTCTTTTTGTTTTCAGAACAACATAATGTCTGTCTGTCTGTCGAATACATAATTCTAAGACCTCTAAACTGTTGTTGTGACTTCTTGTCCCACCCTGATTACAGTGAAGAGTCTTAAGTACTTAAGAGATTAAGTACTTTTCACATTGGCTCATCCAGCAGTCTCTCAACCACCAGGCACTTCCATGAGAGCAAATTAAATGAGTTTGATAGCTGATCACAATAGGTGGAGACATGTAGTGGAGGCAGTTAATGTCTTGGGTGTCCTCTCATCTCCCATCCCCGTCTTGACCTCCAGCAGAGCAATCACATTCCACCCAGGGTCACACCCATAGGTCAATGTTTCAATAACATTATTTCAGCAGTATTATACTGGTGCCCATACTTAAATTGATAATCATTACCAAGGTTAATAGGATATGGTGTTGAGGGCAAAAAGAGCCTGGGCCAAGGTGCATTATTCTCCCATAAATCTGTAGAGTGAGCTGCCTCGGCCGTGGATCCTCTGTCCTCAGCTGCGCTAATAAGGCCCATAAAAAGCTGGCCTGTCAGTCCAATCATTCTTAACTATTATCCTCTGTCAGATCGTTAATGCAAGACTCTTTTTACAACTTTATTTCCTAATAGATGATTACGTGAGGAGATCAATCCATCTGATGTTTTACTCAAACATAATTAAAGGGGCTTCTGGTTGAATGTTCCATTTCAAAAAACAGATTATGTCTGTGATGATGTGCAGATTGATGCACTACGCTGATGTTTCTGTTTATGAGCATATTAATTTATAGGGTGGGATGAATTTGATGGGGAGAGCAAACAATACTGATTGCCATAATAGTGTAGATGCTTTGTTACTGGAAAATTTGTGGCTGTTAATGCTTCTGCTTTGCTGCATAAAAAACGAAACCCAGGCTACAATTTAAATGGAAAGTATGCTACTAAAATAATGTGATGGCAAGTGCTTTCTGGATAAAGAGATCTTTACTGAACTCTGCTGGCTATCTAAGCCAAATTTTCCTTTAGGGGGATTAGGATTATTACAGTGCATTTCGAGATGTAATTGTAAATGACCATGGTGATAATTCTTGTGTTTGTATGCATGTGTGCAAGAAGGGAGAGGGAGCATGTGGCTTTGTTCGTGTATGTGTGTGTGTGTGTGTGTGTGTGTGTGTGTGTTTGTGTGTTTGCGCTCCGTGGGTCTGCTTTCACACTGGGGGTTTGGGATCTGTCTGCTCTGATGAAGACTGATAAATGTGACATCACTCTGTCTAAAGATCATTAAATGTCAAGTCCTGCAATGGCAGCAAAATGTGCTGGCAGAAAGTCAATGGCGTGAATTGGTGCGTGTTTGTGTGTGTGTGTGTGTGTGTGTGTGTGCATGGGAGAGAGCATAAATGTTGCTTTTTTGCTGTCCATTCAGTCTTTCATTTGCATTTTGTAAAAATCAAATTGTCACAACACATTCACATGACACTCTATCAGTGTTTGTTAAAGCTACAGCAACAAATAAAAAGGCATTGGCATAAAACCTCTGAGCTAGCTTCAGGCAGAAGACAACAGGAGAACATTACAAACAAATATTTGACCAAAATAATGTCTGCTTGGCACAGACACTGAATTTGAAAAATGTACCAAAATGCAGAGTGACTTGTAAAGGCAAAATTTTACATTTGCTCTTTTGCATTTCACTCCATGACATCCCTATGTGAGCTGCCCTTAAGGATAAGAATGTATCTCTGAATGAACTGAGAATAATATTTTACAATATGAACTCTAAAAGACTCTTAAGAAATGATGAGCATAGTTTATTTCCTGAGTTGACCTCTGACAGTTTTGGCTTTAGTTTACATCACAGCCGTGAACCATGATTGTTATTTGTTAGTTAATTCCAGATCATATTGGGGAGGGACATTCTCATACTCTTTGCCTAAAAAATTAGGAGTACACCAGAACATAGATGACTTTAAAGCTATAGATGTTGACTAAAAGCCACAAAACACCTGTTTTAATTTAGAGGTCTTTTAAAATGCAATCCCAGTGCAATTTAGCATTTCTAGAGTCACCACTAATAACATTCCAAAGACACTGTGTTTGTTTGATACTTCAATTTTACCCAATGACTGTATAGAAATATATTTTTCTGACAAATAGCTATGCAAAAACTGATTAAACAGCTTTGTAATTACAGGACTCCTACCCCAACCGTGTGGTGGACCAACAACTGGCTGACAACCTGAATATATTCTACTGCAGATTTGAAAGGCCCAATATCACACCCCACACCCACTCTGACATTCACTACACACAAACACCAACACCTCCTGCAACCCCCCTCCTCCCCCCTCCTGCTATTAAACTTGTTGATGGTTGATGGAAAGATGATGTGTGCCGTGTCTTTCGGAAGCAAAAGACGAGGAAGGCTTCATGCCCAGATGGAGTCTCACCACCATGCCTTCGATCCTGTGCTAACCAACTGGCCCCCATCTTCACACAGATCTTCAATAGATCACTGGAGCAGTGTGAAGTCCCATGCTGCTTCAAATGCTCAATTATTATCCCTGTCCCTAAGAAACCAAAAATCACAGGACTTAATGACTACAAACCTGTCGCCCTGACATCTGTGGTCATGAAGTCATTTGAGAGACTGGTGTTGGCCCACCTGAAGTACATCACAGGACCCTTTCTGGATCCCCTTCAATTTGCTTATCATGCAAACAGGTCTGTGGATGATGCAGTCAACATGGGATTGCATCATATCCTGCAACATCTGGACAGACCGGGAACATACTCAAGGAACTTTTTTGTGGACTTCAGTTTGGCTTTCAACACCATCATCCCAGCTATTCTCTGGACTAAATTAAACCAACTCCCTGTTCCCATGTCTATCTGTCAGAGGATTACCAGCTTTCTGACGGACAGGCAGCAGCTTGTGAGACGGGAAATTAATTTCCATCACCTGTACAATCAGCACTGGTGCCCCCCAGGGATGTGTGCTCTCACCACTACTCTTCTCCCTCTACACCAATGACTGCACCACCAAGGACCCTTCTGTCAAGCTCCTAAAGTTTGCAGATGACACCACTGTCATCTGCCTCATCTGAGATTATGATGAGTCTGCATACAGAAAGGAGGTTGAACGGCTGGCTCACTAGTGCAATCATAACAACCTGGAGCTGAACACGCTCAAAACGGTGGAGATGATTGTGGACTTTAGGAGGAACACCCCAACACTGACCATCCTCACCTTTCTAAACTGTGCACTGTGGCAGCAGTGCAGTCATTCAGGTTCCTGGGCACTACCATCTCCCAGGACCTAAAGTGGGAGACACACAGTGTCTCCATTGTGAAAAAGGCCCAGCAGAGTTTGTATTTCCTTCACCAACCTGCCACAGGCACTGTTGATACAGTTCTACTCAGCAGTCATTGAGTCTGTCCTCTGCACTTCAATAACTGTCTGGTTTGGTGCAGCTACAAAATCAGACATCAGAAGACTACAGAGGGCAGTCCGGACATGCTGAGAGGATTTTTGGTTGCCCCCTGCCCCCCTTTCAAGAACTATACATTTCCAGAGTGAGGAAAAAGGCTGTAAATATCACTTTGGATCCCACTCACCCAGCCCACTAGCATTTTGAACTGTTGCCTTCTGGCCGACGCTTCAGAGCTCTGAGCACCAGAACTGTCAGGCAAAGGAACAGATTTTTCCCTCAAGCTATCCATCTCATAAATAGCTAAAGCCACCCCATTGAGAAATAATTTTGTGCAATACACAGTTTAGTCTATTTATATTATCCAACATATCCTCTTCTGCCATTAAATACATTGCACTGTACATAAGCATTTATTTACTTTATATAATGGATTTGTATTAGATTTGCACTATGTATGTGTGTATGTATGGAGGTGTGTGTGTCTGTGTGTATGTACATATATGTATAATTTTTTTTATTGTTATCTATGTCTTGCTGCTGTTTTTGTATTGTTTTTTGTATTATTTTGCAGTGGAAACTCGTCACCAAGACAAATTCCTTATATGTGTAAGCATACCTGGCAATAAAGCTGATTCTGATTCTTCTACAAATGCTTCTATTGCATGCATAATGCACTATTAATATTCAAATAATGAGGTGCTTGAGAGTTTCTTTAGCAGCTGCAAAAGGCTGGAAAATTTAAAGCAGGTAACTGTTTATTGCATTAGAAAGCATCAAGGTCGTGTTAAGTAAATTGGATCTTAATTGTGGTGTTAAGTGAAGCATTGAATGCCAGCCCTTTGTCATGAATATCTTATATGGCCTTGCTGAATGGCAATGGGTGTGAATGATGAGACAAACTGGGGGCACAAGCTATGTTTTTGACCTTCATTCTGAGGACCACATAATGACACAGTCTGTTTTGTGTTTCTTAAATCACTTCGTCAAGGTGTTGTCTTCCCTTGTTCCTCAGGGACAGGCTGGTCTGTCAATCAAAGGGAGACAGGGATCGCATTAACTGGTGATTTGATGTCCCCTCTAGCACAAGAGAAAGAGAACACACACACATCCAGATTCAGAAAGAGCAGCCAGCTCCTTATGAAAAGAGACTCAATTTAGGGTGACCAGACATCCCCCATATCAGGAGACAGTCTCCCTTGTTGGTGGCCTGTCCAAGGCTGAAGCTGTCCTCGGAAATGTTAATTCAAAAGAGCCTGTGACGTGAAATAATATAGGGAAAAATCCAGTACTATTTTTATGAAATTAACACCTATTGAATCAAGAAAGGTAGAGGAGCAGAGGGAGCTCATTGTCCCATCTTGAAAAGACAGATTAACCCAGCATAAGTTTGTTTGGCGGTCTTAGATGGTTATGACCTTCCAGCCTGACCAACTGAAAAGTGCCCAAAACCACTTTAAAACAAGCCAATTTAACAACCTTTTGATGGGATAACAAACAAGACCAGACAACCATGCTGAATCATGCTATCATTCATCTACTAATTACTTGCTAGTTTAGCCAATGAAAACTTGAACCAAAGTAAACAACCTTCCAGGACAACCTCAAGAGCATTGTCATCGGCAGTGATATATCATGGTCAAAATACACAAAGCTAGAATTGTCCCCCCTTTTTAATTAGTAGATAATAGCATTGGATTTTTTTGGTTAGATACTGTATATTACCCTTTGAACCAGACATATCTGGTTTTCATTTCGAAAATCTCATCACTTTACAGAAATTCTGTCATCATTTACTCAAACTCATGTTTATTTTGTTTCTTATGTTGAACACAGAATCTCAGTGAATGGTAACTGAGGCTAACATTGTGTTTAACATTTCCTTTTGTGTTCAACAGAAGAAAGAAAATCAATGAATATATAATCATTGAAAATAAACGGTGACAAAAATCCCTTTTAACACAATCTCTCTCAAATGCAAGACAGCAAAATTTGAGACACGCTGATGATGCATACATGGTGAAAGAGCCAAGTTGAAACAGATGTCTGAATTACAAAACACAATGAAAGACAATTATTTCCTTGGTAATCATAATCTGTGCAGTCATCTTATAATCAGTCTTAGCATGCTTCGAAAAATCAGGGGAAGCAATTATTCAAGCTTCTTATTACCCAAGAGGCAAATTAATAAGAATATCAAATTACTTATTTATTGATATGTCAACAACAAACAAATCATAATTAATATCATGCAATCTGAATTAAAAAAAATGAGACCAGCCTTAATTAGAAAATATGCTTCCTGTACCGATTGGCCTTTCATGCTAGCATCCTCCTTAGATTTTGAGAAAACAGCAGGAGGTTTGGTTGCCACGGCAGCAGCACCATACAAAGTGAACATGGTGGTCTGGTGAGTGGGCACTGTCTGGGACTGGGAGAACATTTATACAGACTACTATGTCATGGCTGAATACATACAATAAGATTCCCACAGGTTAAGAGTGGAGGAGTCCATTCCAAATCACAGGGGACAAAGATGAAAACATACAATGGTGCCTTTGTTGCACCCACTGAGTGACTAAGGCAGTCCTAGTCCATGATTCTGTTGTCACTGTCTAAAATTTTGGGAAAAATGTAATCCCTTTATCAGACTCAACTGGACACAATTTGACAATGTCAATGTTTGATCTGATGGTAACTCATCAATGGCCCATAGGTTGTGTTGTAAAAGCAGTGATGTCACCTAAACTAACCCAAACTTGATGATGGCGCCTCATTCTGAGATTGTAGTGTTACACAGTAGTCCTCAGGGGTCCCACAACCCAAAAATAATTCTCAGGGTTGTTCTAATAGGGTTGTGAACTGCAGAGAAAAAAACAATGCTAAATGCTAATAATAAAATGCAACTAACCATATCATTTTGTGTAGTTAGGATTACTGAATACAAAAGGCATATCAACTTTTAAAAGGGGGAGAAAACGCTTATATATTTTGTTGTGGACATCAGAGGTTGTGCATCCTATTGAACTCAACTGTATTTTGGCACACATTTTGTCACTTGTTAATATGACCTTGCCCTCCGGGCAACGAAGGTCACGGCGCTGTCTCTTGGGCGGACGATGTCCACACGTATGGCTTAACATGCTCGAGATGTGCGAGGCCGACAAGACACTTCTTGAATGCCACAATCTCCCAGGCTGGCCTATTCAGTGACACCATCGACTTTGCCCAGCAGTTCTCGACAGTGAAGCAGCAGATGGAGACCATCCTGCCCAGAAAGCGCCGTGGTTCAAGACCACACACTCTGTCTGCTTGTCTCCTTGCGGCGGCTGCATCAGCTCTGCCTCAGCCTGCCCCCATGGCCCCGCCCCGGCGTCGAGCCCCCCGCAGGAAGCAGATGCCACCCTGGAGACGGATGACCCAGTGACCAGGAGAACCACTATTTTGAAGATGGTGAACAGACCACTTAATTCCCCTGGTGGATGGCTGGTAGGAGAATTTTTTATTCCTTTCTCATTTCATTTCGCCACGCGCTCAATTAGCTGTGGTATCCAAGGAACAGTTTCTTCAGTCCCTGGGTCACATAACCAGTGTGTACATCCATCACCCACCACCATCTACTATCTCTCTTTGGCAGGTCCAACACCCCGGCGGCAGCTCCCCGCCCCTGCGTACCAAGATGTGGCACAAACATACTCAAACCCAGATGGTTTCGGCGGACCGCGGGGATGAAACACCTCCTCCCCCTTCCTCGACCGATCCACCAGTGAGTACCAGGAGTCAGGTGAGTGCTCAAAACCCGTCAATGTGTCCTCCCTGGCTCCACCCCGCCTCGAGGCCCTACCCGCTGGTACGTCTGACCAAATTGTTCCCCTGGTCGCCCTCGCCCGGAGTTTGGACGCGTGGCTCACGCTTTCCAACCCATTGCGTTGGCTGACCCACCATGGTGAAGGACAAGAATGCTGCCACCTGGCACGCGGAAATCACCACCCTTCTACGGAAGCGCGTGATAGAGCCTGTCCCTCCAGACGAAATGAAGAGCGGGTTCTACAGCCCCTACTTCATTGTACTGAAAAAAGTGGTGTGTTGCGTCCAATCTTGGACTTACGATTCCTGAACTGAGCCTTACACATTCTCCCGTTCAAGATTTTGACTTTAAGATGATTCTAGAGAGCATCCGGCATCAAGCTTGGTTCATGGTGGTAGAACTGAAGGATGCATACTTCCACTTCTCGATTCTACCTCAACATAGACAGGGTCAGGTGTCTACCTCTACCAACTACCTCGATGACTGGCTAATCCTAGCCCACTCTCGGGACGTGTTGTGTGCACACAGGGACCTGGTGCTTTTGCACCTCTGCCGGCTAGGGCTTCGGGTCAACTGTGAAAAGAGCAAGCTCCTACCGGTTCAGAGCATCTCTTTTCTCGGTTAGGAGTTGGACTCAGTCTCGATGATGGCACGCCTCATGAACGAGCTGTCTCCCTCCACCTCGAAGGTACGCAGCCACTATGGTGGCACACCACTACGCAGTAGATGGTGAGTCCTAGGAAAGCACGACCCACTCATCAGGTTCCTAAGAGGTGCAGGGAGGTTGAACCCCTCCAGACCATGTCTCGTCCCCACACGGGGCCTCTCTGTAGCTTTTCAGGGTATACAAGGAGCCCTCTGAACCCTTGCAGTCAGCCGAGCTAAGGCACGCTCTTTGTGGGCTGCCCCCCTGACTGCGCTCACTTCCATCAAGAGGGTAGGGACACTTGCCACTCACGGCCATGCAGCGCCCCGGTACCTTTCTTCTTGGAGGTGCATGATGAGCTCACGCGATCATGGTGGGCACCTTTTTCTGCCCGGAACCAGTTTACAAGCTCCTCCCCTCTCACTACCATCGACGGTCGGCTGGCAAGGGGTTACTCTGTGATTCCCCAGGTGGATCAGGCAGTTGCAGTGCAATAATTGTACAAATTATACATATTACATTTCAGTGTTTGGGCAAACACTTTGCAAAAAGGTTACATTTGTTAACCATAATTAAGAATGCTTTAACATTGCTTATTTTTCTTGTATAATGAATGTTAACATTAGTTAACACATTATGAACCAACGTGAACTAACAATAAAAGTTTATTTTTATTAATTTACCAAGATTAATAAATGCTCTTAAAAATATTTTCAATTGTTAGTTCATAATACTTAAATAGATAACTAATGTTAATGAATAGAACCTTTTTGTAAGGGGTTATTAAATGTTTGATTTTAAGGATATTTTTGTCGACACTTTGTTCTATAAACAATTTTGGTACTATGTTGTTTTATCACTTTATGTCCAAAGTGAAATCTGGGTCACCAGTTGAGAACCACTGCTTTGTCAGATAAATTTCATTCTTGTTCAACCATATTATGGTTAGTGAATTAGGAGAAATACTGTAAATGCTGATTTCATAAAGTTCTTTTTGGTTTTTAATAATGAAAAACATGTAATGAACATATCACTTGTCAATGGTATGTCAGGTAAGATTAGTATTCCATAATGTCAGTATCATGTTCACCAACAGTAAAGACAAATAAAAAATAAAGAAAAGGGAACAGTTTTTTCATATCTAACTTTCACATTTTCAACTTTGTCACCTAGCAACAATGATTCAATCATTTTGTATTCACACTGCAGCACAGAACAACATAGCACGGCTGAATCCCAATTTGCATTATATCTGTATTTGATTTCATTATAGCAGATTATGATTAGTTTGTCAAAACATATAATGGAAACACTAGGCCTATGTTGATGGTTACCAAATGGCTTGTTAATTACAGTGGTCAAAATGTCAGTATAAATTTGCTATATTAAAGAAAAGTGCTTTTAGACAAACTACTTTGAAACTTTGAAACAAACAATCAGTTCCCCGTCTGTCGCTCACTTCGACGTCGTGTCGAAGAAGCGACACTAGGGGTCTCTCTTGAGTGCCGAATATGCCTCTGGTCTATGAAAAAAGGCCAATGAGAAGTTGGCAGACAGTATTTGCATACCCCGCCCCGGACATACAGGTTTAAAAGCGGGGAAATACGTCGAGTCAATTCAGAAATTTTCTTCTGAGCCGATGGTCGTGTATGCAGCCAGCTGCGAGTCACACACCAGATTCCTGCTTCTGTTCCTCTGACGCTCTGTCTGCTGTTGGATCTACGCTGTACATCAGCGGCTTTCTCCTTCTCTGCACGGCAGTGCAGTTTGCCCCTGGGCGCTTCGACAGCGCAGAGAATTGAAAGAGTTATATTTCAAAGAGTGATTTTCTCTGTGAAAGAGTTTATTTCTCTGAAAGAGCATTACACAATGGCTCTGAATGTCCTTTTCAGGACGCGTCTTTATAAAGATGCCATTTCTGCCCCTGTGTAGTTTCTGGATGCTGTGATTTCTCCCCACCTTTCACGGTCATAAAAGCTGCCTCGCGTGCCTGGGCTGTGATCACACGCAAGCAGCGTTTTATGAATGGTTCATGTTCTCAATGCGAGAACATAGCCATGGCAACATTGCGGTCACGGCTTTCTTTTGTCATGAGACCACTTCAGCTGCCCCCCGCGCCTCGCCTCCTTCCTACAGGATTGGGGCAGGTGCCGCGGGCAATGAAGGCCATTTGGGGATAATGACGGGTTCTGTTCGCTGGGTAAACCCCCTTGAACCACCCGCCTCCCAGGTACGCTTGCTTGCTTCAGAATTGGATGACATTACCGCTGCATCGGAGAGCGTTACAGCGCCGTCTGATGCTGATGACTCACCTGGGCCGCCACCTTCGGGTCTGCTCGCCCAGCCTGAGCCTGATGCATGGAGGTCCGCTATGCTTTCCCGGGCTACTTGATTGGTCCCGCGGGCATGTGCGCCGCTCACAGCCTCCCCCCAACCCCCCGGTTCCTTTCTTCCCAGACGTGCATGACGAGTTGAGTAAGCCGCAGCTTCCTCGCTCCTCTGCTCTCACTACCCTCGTGGTGGAGCGTACCCAGACCGCTTCCGCCCTGCATGCCACAGCCCTTCCTGCAACCAACACCAGGCCAAGGCGCTTCAAAACTTGTACTTGGGTAGTCCTGTTCTTGATGTGCTGCAGGAACTGCGCTCGATGACCAACATTGCCCCCCGGGCCACGAAGGTCAGAAGCGCCTGCTCTCGATGGCCACACTTGTGGTCCAGAAACATAACCTATGGACCGGACCTGGTCGAAATGCAGGAGGTAGACAAGGCACACCTTCTCTAACGCCCCCCGTCTCCCAGCTCCGTCCATTCGGCGGCGCCGTTGACGACTCCGCCCAGCAGTCCTCAGCGGTGAAGCAGACGGAGGCCATTTCACATCCTGCCCCGCCGCAAACCTGCCGCCATGGGCCATGCCCTGTCTGCTCGCTGAGGGCGTCCTCCTGCGGCTATGAAACACCCTGCTCTGCCTCAACCCAGGCCCAGCTCTCAGCCCCAGTGTCAAGCACACAGTAGGAAGCAGACACCCCTCGTCTCACGGACCCCCTCGAGGACCCGTAAGGAGACGCTCAACCCAGGGACCAAGACGTTAGCTCCGGAGATGGTAAGACCGCTCCGTCCCCCGGTGGAGGGCCGGGAGGAGAATTTTTTGTTTTGAATTTATTTATTTTCACATTCTCAGTAATGGAGCTATTTCCTTTGTCTCTGGGTCACCTGGCCCGCAAATGCCGTTCTCACGGCACTCTGCTGCCAGATCTCAACAGTCCCAGCATGCTGGACACGGACCACCCAACTTCATCCCCACGACTGTTCCCAGTCCGGCCGGTTCCTACATGTCTGGAGAATGCCTACGTTGGACCTCCTCCTCAGTCGCTAACCTGCCCCCTGCCGGGTGTGCGGAGCAAGGTAAGTGCTTTGAGTCTTTTCTCAGCACCAGAGCCTCGGGACGAGTCTTCACCTCCCGACGCCACTTTACCAGCTTCGCCCCGCTGCGAAGCCCCACCGGGTATGTCAAAAATAATCGTCCCCTTGGTGCCTCTAGCACAGAGTTTGGACGCGTTTCCCAACCATCTCGCTGGCTGGCCCGGACCATCCGACTTGGTTACGCAATTCAGTTTGCCAGGCCTCCGCCCCCCTTCACGGGCGTCTGCTTCTCCGCAGTACACGGCGAACAAGCCAAGTCCCTGCATGCGGAAATCGCTATTCGCTAATCGCTATATACTCAAAGACACGATAGAGCTTGTCCCTCCAACTGAGATGAAGAAGGGTCTCTACAGCCCTTACTTCATCATACCTAAGATAGGGGGCGGTTTACGACCGATCTTGGACTTTTCAACCAAGCGTTGCACAAACTCCCATTCAAAATGCTCACACAGAAACACATTTTAACATGCGTTCAACATCTAGATTGGTTCGCAGTGGTAAGAGGGGCACGTCTCAATTTTGCCTCGACACCGACCCTTCTTACGGTTCGCGTTCGACGGCCAGGCATATCAGTACAATGTCCTCCCTTTCGGCATGTCTCTGTCCCCTCGCGTCTTCACGAAAGTCGCAGAGGCAGCTCTTGTCCCACTCCGAGAGGCCGGCATCCGCATGCTCAATTACCTCGACGACTGGCTCATTCTGACCCACTCATGAGTGTTACTATGCGCTCACAGAGACCAGGTGCTCAGGCACCTCAGCCGTCTCCAGAAGCTCACCCCGGTCCAGAGCATCTCTTTTCTCAGCAGGGAGTTAGACTCAGTCTCAATGTCAGCACGTCTCACCAACGAGCGTGCGCAGTCAGTGTTGAGGTGCCTTGCCGCTTTCAGGCCAGGCACAACGATCCCCTTAAAACTTTCCCAGAGGCTCCTGGGGCATATGGCATCCTCCGCGGCAGTCGCGCCGCTGGTGTTGATGCATATGAAACCGCTTCAGCACTGGCTTCAGACTCCCATCCCGAGACGAGCATGGCGCCACAGCATGTGTGACGATCACGCCCGCCTGCCGCCAAACACTCAATCCCTGGACAGACCTCTGTTTTCTACGGGCAGGAGTATCCTTGCATCAGGTGTCCCGACGCATCCTGGTCACAACCGACGCCTCCAGATTGGGTTGGGGCGCCAGGTGCTGTGCAAGGTTAGGTAGGACGAGGAACAAGTCACCCTTGTGGCTCCTTATTGGCCCACCCGGGCCTGGTTCTCGGACCTCGTACTCCTCGCGACAGCCTCTCCCTGGTGAATTCCCCTGAGGAAAGACCTTCTTTCTCAGGGACGGGTCACACTCTGGCATCTGCACCCAGACCTTTGGAACCTCCACGTCTGGCCCCTAGACGGGACACGGAAGATCTAGCTGGTCTACCACCCACGGTCGTAGCCATGATCAACCAAGACAGAGCCCCTTCTACCAGGCAAATTTACGCCCTGAAATGGCGCTTGTTCGCGAATTAGTGTTCTTCCCATGCTGAAGACCCACAGAGGTGCGCAGTTAAGTCAGTGCTCTTATTCCTACAGGAGAAGTTGGAAGGGAGGCTGTCCCCTTCCACCTTAAAGGTGTATGTTGCCGCTATCGCAGCTCACCACGACCCAGTAGACGGCAAGTCTCTAGGTAAGCATGACCAAATTATCAAGTTCGTAAGAGGCACCCGGAGGTTAAATCCCTCCTGACCAAGCCTGTTCCCCTCCTGGGATCTCTCGATGGTCCTTGCCGGTCTTCAGAGATCCCTCTTCGAGCCACTAGAATCAGTTGGCTCAGGGCCCTCTCTCTAAAGATGACCCTGCTGATTGCGCTCGCTTCCATCAAGAGGGTCGGGAACCTGCAAGCGTTCTCTGTTAGCGACACTTGCCTGGAGTTCGGTCCGGCAGGCACATATGTGAGGCAAAGACCACGACCGGGCTATGTGCCCAAGGTCCCTACCCCTCCCTTCAGAGACCAGGTAGTGAACCTGCAAGCTCTGCCCCGGGAGGAGGCAGACCCAGCCCCTTTATTGCTGTGTCCAGTACGTGCCTTGTGTGCCTATTTGGACTGCACCCAGAGCTTTAGGTGTCTCCAAACAGAGGCTTTCCCACTGGGTGGTGGATGCCATTTCACTGGCCTATCGCACCCAGGCCGTGACCCCCCCTTGCGGGTCCGATCGCACTCAACAAGGAGTATTGCATCCTCATGGGCACTGGCTAGGGGGCACCTCCCTAGCAGACATTTGTAGAGCAGTGGTTTGGGCAACACCCAACACCTTTGTGAGATTTTACAATGTCAGGGTTGAGTCAGTTTCGTCCTGTGTTTTCTCAGGGCCGAGCCGGTAGAACTCGGTACATGCTGACGGTCTGACCGGGTGAATCGCATGCGTCCAGTGCCCTTTCCCTTGGCAGAGGTAAAACAGTGCGCCTTCTTTCCCAGGAGATCCCACCCACCCGGGCCCCTGGTCGATTCCTCCCTAGCCCTTTTGGGTCCGCAGTTCAGCGGAGGAACTTGCCAACCCAGTCTACTACGGGTACCCTAGGCTACCCTATACTGGAATAGGTGCTCGACAGGTCAGGCCTCCTACGCAGAATCCTCCTGTGTGTATTTTCACAGTACGGTCACCTTACGAGCTGACCCGCATCTCCCTTAGGCAGTTTTCGCTGCCCTCCGTTCGCCGTGTTGTAGCAACTCCCCCCTCCTCAAGGCTGGATCTACCACCACGCCATTCTATCCCACATGTGACCGAAGAGGCAATGTGATGTATTTCACCACCCTTACCTCCCCTTTCGGGCAGGTGTGGCCTCCACAGGGTCTTTTCCCCCTGAAAGAATAGGAAATTGGGTAAGATCCCCTTCCCACGATGCAGTAAGCATCCCGGCTGCTCTTGCTCTATGCCGAGAAACATAGAGTGAAAAGAGGCCCAGCCAGGCTTTGCCCGTTCCCAGGTTGGCGATGTGCTTCTTCGACACCACATCGAAGTGAGCGGCAGACGGGGAACGTCTCGGTTACGTATGTAACCTCTGTTCCCTGATGGAGGGAACGAGACGTCGTGTCCTCCCGGCCACGTCGCTGAGCCGAGCCACTGCAGTGGCCGGACCATTTCCGGCTCCTCAGAAAAATCCTGAATGGACTCAACGTATTTCTCCGCTTTTATACCCGTATATCCGGGGCGGGGTATGCAAATACTGTCTGCCAACTTCTCACTGGCCTTTTTTCATAGACCAGAGGCATATTCGGCGCTCAAGAGAGACCCCTAGTGTCGCTTCTTCGACATGACGTCTCGTTCCCTCCATCAGGGAACGGAGGTTACATACGTAATCGAGACGTTTTCTTGTACAAAATTAAATTATCTGAAAAAAGATCAAAATCAAGCACTTCTTCATAAAACATATCCCATAATGCTATCTACAGTATATGGGTTAACAATTACAAAACTGTTTCAAAGTAGCTTCCCCAACACTAATTAGAAGCTATAATTTTTGAGCTCTTCTCTTTTGAATGACATGACTAAAGGCCACTATTATTGTTCTCCTTTTCAAAGTAATTTGTGTTGGACCAATTTTGATGTTCAGTCCAAGCTGTGCATTTGTGCATACTTTTTGGGCCTCTATTGACCACAACAACTTTGAGCTTTATAAGAGGAGGGGCCATTCGTCCTAAGACTGTCCAAAGTGTTGATAAGGAAATAAATTATTCTTTACCAAACATTCTAACATTCTTTGGCACCAGCACAACAGAGTGAAGGTGGGAGCCAGCTCAGCACACAAACCTGTATTTTCTTTCTTAAATCTAACCTATACAGTACTCCTAGCTGTCTTGACACTGTGTTTATTCTGAATGCATCCTTTATTGTGAGCCTTTGCATATTTGTGGGCTCATGGGCACTAACCTGAGAATGACCTACAATGTTTTTGTGCATGACCCATGGCTAATAAATCGACCTTTACCAACAGAGTTTAGAAGTCTGAATTAAAAATGTATAACTACAAGCAATACCCTAAATATCACATCCCCATTACTGAGAGAAACCCTTTGAGCATTTCCCAAAACTATAATTTTTTCCTATGCCAGGTCAAACATGCAAGGCATTGTATACATGTACTCAAAAAAGGGCATTAATATTTAATGCAGTGATGAATAAACATTTTGTGGTCACAATACAGAATTCAGCACTTTCTTTCTGTTACCTTAATTAAAAAAAGGTAATTTTCCAAGCCTCAGGCCCCATATACAGTATACTGTAGATATTCACAACAGATGAAAATGAATAATACGATTTTAATAACTTAATATGTCACAGAGGAACCAGTGATTTGAAAATGAATAATTAACAGCCTTCTGGGTTCCTGTTTTACCTCATGGGCCACATTTATACAAGTAGAAGGTGAGGGCAACACCACAGTTGTTGGCTCAAATGTGCATTGAATCACAAATATAGAAAGATAACAAATAACCTCTCTAAGGTAATTTCTTTATTTAGATATATGAAGGCCTAACATACAAAAATGATTCATTACAAAACAAGTGTTATGGTTTTATTGGTACATTTGTCGAAAATGCATGTCAAAAACTCTCATCTTTTTTATGGAGCCAAAATATTGTGCCAGCCCTCCCTCAAAATGAGAGATCTCCAGCATAATTTCAGGAGAAATATCATGTAATCACCCTTTACCTCAAGGAGGAAATATCAGTATTTATGGCATTAAACTGATGTGGCAGGTCCAGTGACATGTTGCTGGTTGTTTTCCTGATGTTTACAAACATGTCCAAGACCCAAAAAGACAAATACATTACTTTCTGTATCCCTCAGTCCGAGACCTGTTCAACTCCTCATCGCAGTTATTGCATATGGGGAGCAAATCAATTTATAGGACTGGCTGAACAAGATTCAATAGCAGGGAAATTAGAGCAGATGGCAGGTCTGTGACAGTGTGGTAATGCAGCCAGAGAGGATGTCACAAGAATCCACAGGCTTTTTTCCACACAAAATTTTGTATTCCTCAACAGTTTAAAGGAATTGTTCATCGAAAAATTTAAATTCTGTTCTGAAAAGGACATAAAAGTAGTCCTTACATCTTGTGTGCAACATCCAAAGTATTTTTAAATTATAAAAAATTTGGTGCAAGGAAGACAACAAATAAAGTCAAAGCTCTTTCAGAGCATGTGCACAACTCCCAGGCTAATTGTGTTACAAATAGCATGTACATGCTGAACAAAGCCAAGCTAAAATTGTATTATCTAGGTCTGTTTGTCTAATTTTGCTAAAATCAGACTTTTATGATTTCAGTTAGTCTAAAGTATTAATGACATTTTAAAAAAGACCAATTTATTTTTCATTCAAGAAACTGTAACTTTTAAACTGCATGTAAATGTACTGCCTGACACCAAACAGCACTGGTTTTCACAAGTCTGGTAACTGGTAATAGGCAAGTTTTAATATGCGGAAAGTGAGGTGATTTTCATTGAATAAAGACTTGAATTTGATTTTGTATATGTTCAAAATACCATTGTATTTTCCACTACAATTAATACATTATTACATAAATAAAAACTAAAAGAAATTTTATGATACTTGTTTATATTTATGCATTGTCAGGGAGTTTTGGATGGTTCATTGGTAGTAGGGTTGCAAATTGGTTGCAAAATGGTTAAAAGAGACCATTCCAAAATCTCGGTGACATCATGATCCCTAGATATGTCAATGGAAGACTATGAGATATGAGACTAAGCTCAATTTGCATCTGCCAGGCAGTGGTTTATTAAAAAATAAAAAATAAAAATAAACAAAAAACTTTTTTTTTTAAATAAAATCCACAACTGTGTGTTTGTTTAAAACAAATACACTTTGATAGTATTTTAATTATAATCTGTTTTTTTACTCAAAATGAAGGGTATACCGTATTTCTACTGTAAAAGTATAGTACCACCATTTATATATATATATATATATAGGTGGTGCTATTTCTAGAAGAAATGCTACTTTTAACAGCTTGTGTTTAGTGTAAAAAACAAGACTAATGTTCATGTTTATAGTCAAAAGGGAGGTACCGCATATGTACTGTAATCTATCCAGACCAGAATAAAACAGATGATAACATTGTCTCTGCAGAGATACAACATTGCAAAAAATGCACACATCAGTTAAAACACATACTATATATACACTGTACAATACTGCATAACTTCACCAGTGAGACATGGATGCAGAAATGATGGCGTCAAGGAGAAAGTTAAGTGACAGAATTTCAAGACAATCGCAGACAAGGAACAGAGCAAGTGTACTGCCTTTGGGGAGTCTACTGTGCAATTACGCACACTACCACTGAGGGAAGTGCACTAAACGCTTGGCAAAGTGTTCACTCTGAGAGAATGTGTCAAAGCGATAAGGTATCACAACAATGCTCCAACCCATAATCCAGACCTCCCTAGACTAATTTCAGCTCTTGCTTTTTGATCCATGCAAAATACGGAAGTGTTCTGTCTTTGTGCCTGTCCCTCGATGTCAAAATAAATCTTCTCTATTTCTGCAGTGTTTCAGAATGAATGTTTAACATTGTCTTGTCTCTCATGCTGTTTTGCAGGTTGAAATCCCTTCTGACCTTAAAATGTTCTTATGTATGTCATCTGGATGCTTTTTAGTTTCTCTTTGGTTTTCTTGGAATCTTTCATGTTAAGCTAAAAGTTAATTTCTCTGTCTTTCTCAGTGCTACTCTCAGTTTCTCTGTTGAGTTTGACAGAGATGCCGTGGAAGTTTCACATCTGCATGTTTTCCACTGTTAGACTGGAGATTAAGAGACTGTTCATACAGAACACATCCTTGCATCTAAGGCAGCGTTAACACTAATTGGTTTGAAGTCTAAAACCTCCCTTTTTATTTATGTCATTTTTTTCCAATGTATGTGGTTATGGAATGTATTTTCGAAAGTCTGTGATTTCAGAATAGGAAATTGTTGTTCCAGTTTGGATGAGAGGAGTAAACAGACATATAGTGAAACTATTAGCTTAACTATATTTTTGAGTAGCGAGGTTGTAGCTTTGCTAATTTTTAAATTGGGTAGCTTTTCAGTAGTGAAGCTATTTATGATTAGGTAGTGGCGTAAAGCATCACAGCTACATCATGCCATGTACCCGGGCATTTACTATCGGCAGTTTAGAATCAAAACTAAAGTTGTTTGAATAAAAAAATAATAATTTGGCACATTTGGGTCAGTTCTTTACAACAAATTTGTGGTAAATTGGTCTGAATTGTTTCTCGGTTCATTCTGAATGACTCAGCAATGCTTACACATGGGCTGCTGAATCATTTGGTATGAGCTCCCATGGCCAACAAGCTCACAAATTCTTTAAAATAAAGATAACGCTGGTTGCAGTGGATCTACAATCAATGGAAACCTAACCTGCAAATGTGTCATTTTGTTTTCCAGTTATGGAGAAGGTCTTTATTAAGTTTACGAACGACTACTGCAGGTATATCAGAATCAGAATGAGCTTTATTGCCAAGTATGTTTACACACACAAGGACTTTGCCATGGCGACAGAAGCTTCCAATGTCCAAAATATACTTTGAAGTCTTCAGATGTCTGACTTGGTAGCTGAACCAAGCCAGTTATTGAAGTGCAGAGGACAGACTCAATGACTGCTGAGTAGAACTGAATCAGCAGGACCTGTGGCAGGTTGAACTTCCTCAACTGGTGAAGGAAGTACAACCTCTGCTGGGCCTTTTAAAATAGAGTCTATCTGGGTCTCCCACTTCTGGTCCTGTGAGATGGTAGTGGCCAGGAACCTGAATGATTCCACTGCCACCACAGTGCTGTTCAGAGTGGTGAGCGGGGTTAATGTTGGGGTGTTCCTCCTAAAGTCCACAGTCATCTCCACCATTTTGAGCGTGTTTAGCTCCAGGTTGTTGACTACACCAGATGGCCAACTGTTCAACCTACCTTCTGTATACAGTCTCATCATCATCTTGGTTGAGGCTGATGACTGTAGTGTTGTCTGCATACTTCAGGAGCTTGACAGAGGGGCCCTTGGTGTTGCAGTCATTTGTATATTGAAAGAGAAGAGTAGTGGTGAGAGCACACATGCCTGGGGGGCTGATTGTACATGTGCTGGAGGTGAATTTCCCCATTTTAGTCCATAAGAGAGTGGGGTTGATGGAGTTAAAAGCCAAACTGAAGTCAACAAATAGTATCCTAAACATAAGTCCCTGGTCTGTATAGATGTTGAAGTATGTAATGCAGTCCCATATTGGCTGCATCATCAACAGACCTTTTTGCTCTATAAGCAAATTGAAGGGGATCAAGAAAGGGTTTAGTGATGTCCTTCAGGTGGGCCAACACCAGTGTCTCAAATGACTTCATGACCACAGACATCTGAGCAATGGATATGTAGTCATTAAGTCCTTTGATCTTGGGTTTCTTTGGAACGGGGATGATTGTGGAGCATTTGAAGCAGCAGGGAACTTCACACTGCTCCAGTGATCTTTTGAAGATCTGTGTGATGATGGGGGCCAGCTGGACAGCACAGGATTTTAGACAAGTGGGTGAAAAACTATCTGGGCCCTGTGCTTTTCTTCTTCTGTCTTCTTTTTCTGAAAGCACACATCCTCTTCACAGATCTTAATTGCATGTTGAGTAGCAAGAGAGGGGAGGAGGGTGGTGGCAGGTAGTGTAAATGTTTGTGTGCTGTGAAGGTCAGAGCGGGTATGGGTTGTGTAACTGGCCTATTCAGATTTACATTAAAACACATTCAGATCATTAGCTGTGTTAACTGTGTTTTCAGCTTTTCAGAATAGCTTCTTTTAGCCACTCTAATCTCCTTTGTCAGTCTGTATTTGGACTTATTGCACAATATTTTATCCCCACTTCTGTAAGCATCCTCTTTGGCCTGATGAAGATGCCTGAGTTTTGCTGTAAACCATGGTTTGTCATTGTTTTATGTTAAATAATTCCTAGTAGGAATGACAGGAACTATTACTGTATCTGTGAGCTCATCCAGGTCTGTGGCTGCAGCTTCAAAAGCACTCCAATCAGTTCAGTCAAAACAGGCTTGTAGTTCCAGCTCTGTTTCATTGGTCCATTTTCTTTACAGACTTTACTACAGGTTTAGCTGATTTTAGTTTCTGCCCGTAGGTCAGAAGATGACTCACACAGTGATCAGAGAGTCCTAAAGCCGCACATGGAACAGAGCAATATGCATCCTTTATTGTTGTGTAGCAATGATCCAGTGTATTTATGTCTCTGATGGGGCATGTAATGTGCTGTCTGTTTTTGGGCAATTCACATGTGAGATGTGAGATAAAGGCACTTTCCAACTTAAAGAGTTTCAGAACACTTAGTAGTCTACACGCAGGGGCGAAAATTTCATCAAAATGTTGGGGGGGACAATAAACATAACAATTCTCAAGAGCAATTTTTGGAGGGGACACCAATAATACAGGCAAAATTGTACTTGCAAGGATACGTGTACACAGAGGAAAGCCTTACTACTATTATTAGTGTAGCACGGAGACCGTTCCATTATCCTTCTTCTCAAAGTTTCTTTCTGGTTTAATGAAAAAGCTGACTAAATTGACCAAAAAATTATCTGTCTCATTTTCTTGGATTTTATCGATAACAATAATTAAAAATAAATATGTTTTTGATATTCTTCATATTCTGTGTGGCAGTCAGTTCACAGCAGTGACAAAAAAAATAAAGTTTCAATTGATTTTTACCTTAATAAATTTATTTTTAAACCTAATTATATGCATGCATGATATGTTATGTAAATTTCATAAATGTAATCAAATTAAATTATAAGAAGACACAAAAGGGCCATTACCAATCAAATTAAATAAGTATCAACAAAATATTTGCAATGGAGAGGAAACACAGAAGCTGCACTTAAAGTAGCATTTAGATGTTTTCACACAGACATAAATAATATGACGTTTAAAAATGTTGAATATATATTTGCAATCAAGAAACTCCCGCACACTATCAGAACTTGCATATAAAAAATATTTATTAAGCAACGTTTCGGTCTGATGAAGGTCGTGAGACCGAAACGTTGCTTAATAAATATTTTTTATATGCAAGTTCTGATAGTGTGCGGGAGTTTCTTGTTTGCAGATTTAAACCAGGGGTTCTCATCTGGTCCCACCCTGGGACCCACATTTTCCCATGGTCATTAAGTCGCGACCCACTTTTTTAGAATTCAACCAACAAAATTTATTTTTCAAAAATAACTGTTGAAAACACTCATATATCATCTTTTTAAAAACATAACCCTACATACATGCATATATTATCCCGTGCAACGTGCATTTCAGAGCATATTAAGAGAGATCCAGCACCTCTCTTATATCCATTGCAGCAGGTAAAATGAGCTCTTCGGCTACTGTGTGGGGTTTCTTGGCCTTTGCAATGCGGTGAGCTACTAGGTAAGATGCCCGAAGAGCTTGTTCTTGTTTGGAGCAAGACGCTGTCAGACACTTTTGTGATGCCCTCAGCTCCTGGAGACGTCTTTGAAAAAACTCCACCAGCTTGTCTTTCGATGCGGGATGTTTGGTTTCTAAATGGCGCTTCAGTTTGGACGGTTTCATGCTCTCATTGGCAAGCACTTCACTACAAACTACAAAGCACACACTGGGGTTTTTGTCCCTTTTTATCCTCAATGTACGAAAATCCATTTTTTAAATAGTCTGGGTCATATTTGCGCTTTGCCATCTCGAATCTGAATGTCAAAACAACGAAAAGACAGGATGGTTACTATGGCGATGGTTACCATGGCTACCATAGTAAACTACGCACGTCTCTGACGAATGCCTGTCAAAATAAACCTTTTTTCAAAATAAAAGACCAATCAAACATGAGACGCACATTAAAATTTTTTATTTTTTTTTGACCAGCTCACCGAGACCCACCCAAAACAGTTCTGCGACCCACTTTTGGGTCGCGACCCACCAGTTGAGTACCCCTGCGTTAAACGTTATAATCGCTAACATAGCAGACTGCATCAGTGACAAAGGAACATTGGTAGTTTGGTACACAATCATATATTTGTTTTTGACATGATTTATTAATGACTCAGCACTGTGAGGCAAGGGAGGGGGGACTCAAAATGTTTAAAACGTTTTTTTTGTTGTTGCCCCGTTTGCATTTGTATTATTTTATTCCATAAACATTTATTTTAAGTATATATCATTATATTATTTACAATACACATATTTTAATGATATTTTAGGGGGGGACAACCCTCAGATAGGGGGGGTCCTGACCCCCCCGACCCCCCCGCGATTTCCGCCTATGTCTACACGATAACACACCAAAAAAGTACCATGTCATTGCCATGTTGTTTGGACATGTAACATTACCTGGGAGCAACATGTAAATACAATGGTATATTAATATTGTAATTATATAGCATAGTACCATTGTATTCTTTGAATTACCTTGAAGCACAATATAAATACAATGGTACATGAATATGGTAATCATATATCAAATTACCTTGGTAGTACCATAGTATTCTATGGTACTTTAAATAACCATATACTCTAAGTGCAAAATGGTACATAAGTATGGTAGTTGTATATTATAGTACCATGCAATTTACCATCTGATACCATCAGATGTTTGAATGTTATTGCTCAGGTGTGCTCAAACACACACAAGAAATCTTATACACAACCCTACCGATTTGCTTCAGAAGACATTATTTGATCGACTGGAGTCATGTGAATTACTTGTATGCAGCCTATATATGCCTTTTGTACCATCAAACAGCCAGTAGCCTGAAAGAACCTGTTTACTTGCATTGTATGGACAAACAGAGTTGAAATCTGCTTGTAAAAATCTTCACTTCAGTCATGACAAGGAAAGTCATACAAATCTGGCATGGCTTTAAGGTAAGTCAATCATGAGAGAATTTTCATTTTTGGGTGAAATAACCCTTTATGTTTCAGGGAAAATTTAGGGTAATCTTAAGGAAAAATGACACTTTAGGTGATTTATGCAACTGGGCACAGAAATTTGCATTCTCAGTAATGTTTTCAGCCACCAACGAAACACACTAGTCTGTACTGTACCATTTGCTTGTAGAGTATAAATAGTTATCTTGTGAAATATACAGTGCAGGACTTAAACCAGAAAAATCCTCAAAACAAGCAAGTGACACAACAGTGGAATTAAAGACCATCTGTTTCAGCTGATTTATCACTCAGGAGCTGAGAGAGAGAGACAAGAGTAGAATTAACAATGCAAATACAGGCCAAGGATCAGCTAAAGTACAACAGAAAAGGACATGCTGTGTGATAGCAATAATAAATTTGACTTGGGTTCTGTGTCACATGGGGACTATGGCTACTTATACAGCAATATCAGTGACATACACAGAATATAATTTTGCCAGTAATAATAGTTTACCTTTATAAACTCCAAAGTTCCATATTAATACTATTCGAGTTTATTGAGGGGTGTGATCTATATACATACAGTACATTGTGTATTGATCGGTGTAGTGTGCATTTTTGCATAAACACATTTGATCTAAAAGACATTTTTAAATGCTTGTAAACTCCCAGATGAACACATTTAAAAGCACTGACATAACATTTTCTTTTTGGTTTGATTAAACTTAAGTCCAACAATCTCACTACTCGTAACTATATAATGATGTTTGAACAGAAGGGTCATATACAACATAATGCAATGTTTAACGTCACTGATTTACCACAGGGATGGAAAGAACAAAAAAGTTTTATTTGATTAGCTCCCTACAATCCCATAAAACATCAAAATGAAAAAAAATCAAATAAAACATTTGAAAAGTGAGTGTTCAATATACAGTGAGGAAAATAAGTATTTGAACACCCTGCTATTTTGCAAGTTCTCCCACTTGGAAATCATGGAGGGGTCTGAAATTGTCATCGTAGGTACATGTCCACTGTGAGAGACATAATCTAAAAAAAAAAAATCCAGAAATCACAATATATGATTTTTTTAACTATTTATTTGTATGATACAGCTGCAAATAAGTATTTGAACACCTGTCTATCAGCTAGAATTCTGACCCTCAAAGACCTGTTAGTCTGCCTTTAAAATGTCCACCTCCACTCCATTTATTATCCTAAATTAGATGCACCTGTTTGAGGTCGTTAGATGCATAAAGACACCTGTCCACCCCATACAATCAGTAAGAATCCAACTACTAACATGGCCAAGACCAAAGAGCTGTCCAAAGACACTAGAGACAAAATTGTACACCTCCACAAGGCTGGAAAGGGCTACGGGGAAATTGCCAAGCAGCTTGGTGAAAAAAGGTCCACTGTTGGAGCAATCATTAGAAAATGGAAGAAGCTAAACATGACTGTCAATCTCCCTCGGACTGGGGCTCCATGCAAGAGCTCACCTCGTGGGGTCTCAATGATCCTAAGAAAGGTGAGAAATCAGCCCAGAACTACACGGGAGGAGCTGGTCAATGACCTGAAAAGAGCTGGGACCACCGTTTCCAAGGTTACTGTTGGTAATACACTAAGACGTCATGATTTGAAATCATGCATGGCACGGAAGGTTCCCCTGCTTAAACCAGCACATGTCAAGGCCCGTCTTAAGTTTGCCAATGACCATTTGGATGATCCAGAGGAGTCATTGGAGAAAGTCATGTGGTCAGATGAGACCAAAATAGAACTTTTTGGTCATAATTCCACTAACCATGTTTGGAGGAAGAAGAATGATGAGTACCATCCCAAGAACACCATCCCTACTGTGAAGCATGGGGGTGGTAGCATCATGCTTTGGGGGTGTTTTTCTGCACATGGGACAGGGCGACTGCACTGTATTAAGGAGAGGATGACCGGGGCCATGTATTGCGAGATTTTGGGGAACAACCTCCTTCCCTCAGTTAGAGCATTGAAGATGGGTCGAGGCTGGGTCTTCCAACAAACGTTTGACCTCTGTAATTGCAAACAAAGGCTACTGTACCAAATATTAACATTGATTTTCTCAGGTGTTCAAATACTTATTTGCAGCTGTATCATACAAATAAATAGTTAAAAAAATCATACATTGTGATTTCTGGATTTTTTTTTTTGTCTCTCACAGTGGACATGCACCTACGATGACAATTTCAGACCCCTCCATGATTTCTATGTGGGAGAACTTGCAAAATAGCAGGGTGTTCAAATACTTATTTTCCTCACTGTAAGTCTATACTTTGTGTCTTTTCATAGGGAGATTTAGGGTCTCAGTGGACTCCTAACTGTTACTGTAAATTAAACAATAGGGAAACAGGAGCAAGTCCTCACCGTGGTAATTAATGAAAAAATAATTCATGCAGCACTCACAGTAGGCATCCTTTTTGATACTTCCCTGCTGATTTTTATTTTCAGCACGTCTTTCTTAGAAAGAATCCAGTTCAGTGTATGCAATATTGAATAGCGTGGGCTGCTTTCAGATTTATTTTGTGTTAATTGCAGCTTAGATTGGAAAAAAGGAAACGTGAACGCATTGTTGTATCCACAGTAAGATAAAAACTGTGCCATTAAGACAAGTGACATTGAATGCTGATTAGGAGGACAACTGGGTATTCATCCAGGATCATGCATTACACATGACCTGTCCTAAGTAAATTTCTGTTGTTAGATTGTGCATGGTGACCATGGTCCTGTGACCTGTTTAAATAATCAATCAAATTGTGAGTCATGTTAATGACATCTGTGTCAGGGTGAGCAAGAGACAGACACAGTGGGTGTGGCGTCAAGCCTCTGAGAGGCATTTATTCGAAATAATAATAAACATAAAATGTCCAAAAAATGAAGAATTAAGTGCGCAGGGGGAACGGTGTCCAAATAAAAAGGGGATCTGACATCTTCACGGTGCAACGGGGCTCCATGACGGTCAAGGAAGTGTCCAGGGCATGAGTGGGGTTCAACTGCCACACGCGCTCCCCTCTTATACTTTGAGGGGTGCCGGCATCTTATGCGGCCTATCTTTCCAGGCCTGCGACAGGTGTGAGGGAATGGTGTCCTGGCCTCTAGCCCGTTGGTCATGATCTGTGCTCTCTTCCCCGGCGACATCTCCAACTTGAGAAGGAAGTCCGAAGATCGGGCCCAGTCACTCTTCTTTCACAGCCAGCACCCTTCCCGCTCTGAGCTGGAACAACAAGGATGCCAGTGTGTGCACACATGGAGAATAGAAGCCGGAATCCAGAGAAGAGGTTCGCTCTGCATTTTATTGGCAGTGTTGATGAGGCTAAACTCACAATCAGGTGTGTCTCATTTCCCTGCTGCCAAAACAAGGCTTATTAATTATGTGCCTCCTCTCTCCTGCCTACTCCCAACATGAGCCTGGCTGAAGGTGGAGCTAAAATGACGAGAGGGAGGGGCGGGTTGTTCCACCACAACATCTTAAGCATGTTTCATACATATTTTAAGTAGGTTGAAATTCAATAAATAACTATCCTGGTATCATTAAACCAACACTTTGTAAATTTGCATTGCCGCCTATACAAATGTAATGGTGCATTCAGTAATTTTTGTTCAGTTTTCATTTTAGACTTAAACTGATAACTGCTGGTTTGAATGTAGCATCATGCAAAAGCATGATAGTTTAAAAACCATTGTTAAAAAATTGTTATCACTTGGCACGCAAAAGGCAATGTTTAGTTTAAACAATCTCATGCAGTGTGTGAGTGCATGTAGGAGAGAGAGATTTTTGCTATTAATTGATTGTAGTTAAATATTTTGGGGGATAGCCTTAATTTAATATTAAGAATAAATGTATTGAAACTTTATACATAGGATATGTAAATATAGGATACTGCACACTATACTTATGATTTTTATACTGAAAATCCCCCCACAAGTGAAAAAATTTAATGGCTTCTTTTTGCTTATTTTTGGTGAGGCAAGTCAATTATTTTTAGCTTGTTTTGGTGCCTTATTTCTCTTGTGATCGATTCCCGGCCCACATGATTCCACATGCCAAAGTGTCCTTGGACAATACACTGAACCTCAAGTTGCTGCCAATGGCAGGCTAGCGCCTTGCATGGCAGCTCTGCCATCATTGGTGCGTGTGTGTGTGTGCGTGCGTGCGTGTGAATGGGTGAATGAGTCATGCTTTGAATACCACTAAGGTTAAAAAGCGCTATATAAGTGCAGACCATTTACCATTCTTTTGTTCTAACTGGTTTCTATTTGGAAAGAAGGCAGCGGAACGCCGGAACCATAACCTGGCTTCATATTGGCTTGGTAGCTGCTAACCACTGTTCCATGTACAATCAACCTGCTAATGAAGCCTCCTCAGCAGTTTCCTCAGTCATGGGGAAAGGAACATAGGGCTAACTTGATAAGGCCTTCTCTGGTTTCAAACACTGCCGATTACAGCCACTACACTTGGAATGGGCAGTGCACTTCCAAAGTGGAGTATGAAGATGCCATATGCACAGTAATTCAGACTCAGTTCTTGTTACTCAGGCCACAATCACACTAATACATTTTCATTTGAAAATGCAGTGTTTTGCCATGATTACGCTTCTCATTCACAATTAAATGCAATTTTCCAGGAAAAAAAACATAAATCTGAGGGAATCCCATCGCTTTCCTTCATGTTTGACAGCGGCAAAACAAATGCTTGAAAAGTTTGAAGCAGTCACAACATCCAAATGCACAGCTGCCATTGTCTCATCTCCATAGTGACAGTGTAAGCATCTCCGCCTCGTCTCCTCCACATTGTGCATTCATTATCAAAATACTTTTCTAAACTTTTGCGGGACCGCAGACAGCACACATGCCACATACATCACAGCTGCGATAAGTGCTGCGAATGAGACACAAAAACCCACGTTCATACAAAGTCTATACTTTCTATGTCTCTTTAAATCCCCATTAGTTGTGTAGTAAAATGTTATTAGAATTTGAATTGCTTAATATTAATCTGATTTTTTTTTAAACTTATGGAATTTAAATTTATACATAAATGCTCAAATATATTAACTCTAATTGTAATTGTTCGTATATGGCCATGTATCAGATTTCATTATCAGGCAATGTAATTATGGAACTGGTCTAATTATTGAATCCTCATTTGTGTTTTTAGTTAACAGATTTATTGCACATCTGTTTTAACCTTAGATAAGATAACCTTGCATTGTCTGAGGCAAAAACCTCTAATACAAAAATAATGAAGGGTCTTCCAATACCTACAGATTTAACCAGAAATTTGTGTGTGTATTTTATCTTTTTTTTTTTAAACTGCATATTCAGTTATTATGTACTTGCATTTACAATGTAATTAACACAATAACAGAGGTATATAATGATTATATTTGAGTTTTTGCAAAAATATGCCACAAATTGCATCACAAAATGTGAGAAAAGCTGCAGCAATTTTAGTAATTTGGGCCGCAAAAATCAGGAAATACTGCAGGGAAATCCTGGTGGGACTGCATAACACCAAAGCACTGATGTGCAATGACAACTAGCTATTACAGGGAAGTCAAAAGCATCATTGTACAGTATGCAAACAATAAACCAATGGCTCAGTGTCTTGACAGAGACACTAGCCCTGCTGTGAAGTGGATGCTCAACACATTTTCCCGGTTAGCAGCACTGTTCAAATTGAGGGACAAACAGCCCCAAGGCCAAAATAATGTAACCTGGTGTTTCATCAAAAGTAGAATACTAGAAACATAAAACTAGATTTAAAAAATACAATTTTGTGGTGACACAACATGATATCCATTATCTGTCCCAGTTTTCATAAATAGTCCAAACCAGATTTATGTTGGAAATTCTAAACACAGCCGAGTGTGCATCCTTTTCAGAAGGAATTTACAGACGATGGCTGAGTGACACTGAAGAGTGCATGCTAATTTTTTTGGTTACCTCTGAACTTGAGAAATTTCAAAGGCCAATGAGAAATTGACAGACAGAATTTGCATGTCCCTCCCCCGGACATACGAGTATAAAAGGAGTGAATCATGCGTCTATCCATTCAGATTTCGTCTTCGGTGCCGAGGAGTTGTGCGATCAGCGAACTGAGATCACTTACTGTTCCACTCACATCTGCAGAGCTGACGCTATCGGATCTACGGCGCATACCAGCGGCTTTCTCTTTCTCTGCATTGCAGTGCAGCTTTGCCCCTGGGTGCTTCATTAGCACTGCTAAAAAAGAGCAATATAAAAGAGTTTATTTCTCTAAAAGAGCAAAATACATGGCTGGCATTGAAAGTCCTTTTCAGGACGCATCTTTATAAAGATGCCCTTCCGCCCCTGTGTAGTTGTTGAATATGGTCGATTTCTCTCTGCTCCTGATGGTCACAGGCGCTGCCTCGTGTGTGCCTCTGAGGCGGCGATTGTGGATGGTTTGTGTTCTCACTTCGAGAACCCAACCATGGCAACGTTGCGGTCTCGGCTTTCCTTCTTAAAAAGGAAGGTCACTCCAACCGTAGTTCTAGCCGTAGCAGTTCTCAGCGGTGAAGAAACAGACGGATGCCATTTCCCACATCATGCCCCGCCACCATACTAGCGCGGGCCATGCTCCTTCTGCTCACCAAGAGTGTCCTCCTGTGGCTTCCAAATGTCAGGCAGCTCCGCTTCAACCTGAGCCCAGCTCTCAGCCCCAGCGTCGAGCGCCCCCCAGGAAGCGCTCGCCCCCATCTCCCGAATGTCCTCAAGGACCCGGAAGGCTCCCAAGTTTTCCTGAGACGGATGACCCAGGGAACAAGACGTTTACTCCGGAGCTTGTAGGTAGACCACTCCATCCCCCGGGGGAGGGCAGGGAGGAGACCGCACCCCCGCACCCCCTTCGAGCTGTGGTACCCACATTCTCAATAATAGAGCAATTTCCTCTTATCCTGGGTCTCCTGGCCTGTATATGCCGTTCTCATGTCAACCAGGTGCCACACTCCAGCAGTCCCGGTACCCCAGATGCGGACCACTCGCATCCGAACCCTCGACTACTGCCCCCTGGCCGGCCGGTTCTGATGAGTCCAGAGGATGCCAACATGGGACCTCCTCCTCAGTCACTAACCTGCCCCCTGCTGGGTGTTCGGAGCGAGGTAAGTGCTTTGAGTATTCTCTCAGCACCAAAGCCTCAGGACGCACTTTTGCCTCACGACACCACACTACCCATTCCGCCCTGCTGCAAAGCCTTGCCAGGTACGTCAAAAATGTACCGTCCCTTTAGTGCACGGAGCTTGGATGCTTGGCTCTCACTTCCCAATCTGTCGCGCTGGTTGGCCAGGACCATCCGACTCGGCTACACGATTCAGTTTGCCAGGCCCCTCTATTCGCCGGCATTTGCTTTATCTTGGTGCATGGAGAAGACGCCAACACCCTGCGTGCGGAGATTGCAACCCTTTTACTCAAAGACGCTACATAGTCTGTCCCTCCAGCCGAGATGAAGAAGGTTTTCTAAGCCTGTACCTAAGAAAGGCGGCAGCTTACGACCAATCTTTGACTTGCAAGTTTTCAACCGGGCTTTACACAGACTCCCGTTCAAAATGCTCACGCAAAGATACATTCTAACTTGCGTACGACAACAAGATTGGGTCGCACCGGTAGACCTGATGGACGTGTACTTCCATGACTCTATCTGGCCTCAACACCGACTCTTCCTATGGTTCGCGTTCGACAGCCAGGCATATCAGCACAAGGTCCTCCCCTTCAGCATTCCCCTGTCCCCTCGCATCTTCATGAAGGTGGCAGAGGCAGCCCTTGCAACACTAAGGGAAGTGGCCATTCGCATACTCAATTACCTCGATGACTGGCTCATCCTTGCCCACTCTCGAGAGTCACTGTGCGCTCACAGGGACCAGATGCTCAGGCACCTCAGCCGTCTAGGGCTTCAGGTCAACTGGGAAAAGAACAAGCTCACCCCGGTTCAGAGTATCTCTTTTCTCGGCATGGATTTAGATTCTGTCTCAATGACAGCATGCCACACCAACGAGCACGCTCAGTCAGTGCTGAAATGCTTCACCTTATTCAACCCAGGCACAGCGGTTCCTCTAAAACAATTCCAGAGGCTACTGGGGCATATGGCATCCTCTGCGGCAGTCACGCCACTGGGGTTGATGCATATGAGAACGTTTCAGCACTGGCTTCAGACTCGAGTCCTGAGATGGGCATGGCATCGTGGCATGCACCATGAGATCATCACTCCTGCCTGCCGCAAGACTTTCAATCCCTTGACAGACCTCAGTTTTCTGCGGACGAGTCCCCATACAGCAGGTGTCCTGACACGTTCTGGTCACCACATATGCTTCCAAACAGGCTCCTGGACGGGGCCCCACATCAACTGCCTTGAGTTGCTGGCTGTAATCCTTGCCCTGCGGAGGTTTCTCCCACTACTTTGGGGCAAGCATGTCTTCAGACAGCACCACTACAATAGCGTACATAAATCGCCAAGGCGGCGTGTGCTCTCGTTATATGTCACAACTCACCCGCCATCTCCTCCTTTGGAGCCAGCGACGACATAGGTCATTGCGTGCCACTTACATCCCGGGAAACATCAACACGGCAGCGGATGCAATTCCCCCAGTGAGCCTACTTTCACGAGTGCTGTGCAAGGTCAGGGAGGACGAGGAACAAGTCACTCTGGTGGCCCCCTATTGGCCCACACGGACTTGGTTCTCAGATCTAACGCTCCTCACGACAGCCCCTCATCAACGGTGTTGCCGAAAAGGCCGAACTGGCTTGTCGGTTTCACGCATCTCGACCAAGTTCAGCCATTGATGACGTTCCTGGACCATGAGTGTGGCCATTGCCTGCCCGAGTGACTGCGCTGTGACCTTTGTGGCCCTGAGGGCGAGGTCGGTCACTGAGCGCAGTTCCTGCAGCACATCGGGATCAGAACTACCCATGTGCAGATGCTTAAGCGCCTTGGCCTGGTGGACTTGCAGGAGGGCCATGGCGTGCAGGGTGGAAGCGGCATGTCTGACGGAGCTGTAGGCTTTAGCAGTCAGTGTAGACGTTGTCCTACAGGCCTTGGAGGGGAGCACAGGGCGACCCTGCCAGGTGGTTGGGTTTCCGGGGCACAGGTGGAGCGCAACAGCCCTATCCACCTGGGGAATCGCCGTGTACCCGTGGGCTACTCCGCCATCGAGGGTAGCGAGAGCGGATGAGCGGGTGGCATGACAAGTGGAGAGCGGCGCCCTCCACGTAGACGTCAGCTCATCATGCACTTCCGGGAAAAATGGGACCGGGGGTGTGCGCGGCTGTTAGCGGCGTGGTGTTCCCAGAAACCAATCATCCAGCCACGACGGCTGTGGAGAGGACGGAGGGTTCCAGTCCAGCCCCATATCGGACATCTGCGCGTCCGCCTCAGCCTGGGTGTGCTGGCCCGAAGGCGGCAGCCCAGGGGAGTTGTGAGCTCATCCACTTCTAGCTCTAGAGGATAGGCAAGCTGGCCGTGAGGAGAGCCGCTGTTGCCTCGAGCACGGACGGGAGTCAACGAGCTTACCGGGGGGTGGGTGGTCCAAGGGGGCATACCCGGCAGAGCTGCACCCGCTGCCATCCCCAGATTGCCTCCAGCACCAGCGGCATCGTCCTCAATCCTGTGGGAAGGAGGAGCAATGTGGGGAGCGACTGGAGTGGCGTGCTTTCTGTTGAAAGCGAGCACGACCGCAACGTTGCCATGGTCATGCTCTCGCAGTGAGAGCATGAACCATCCACAAACGCTGTCTTGGTGTGATCGCAACCCAGACACACGAGACAACGCCTGTGGCTGTCTGAAGCGGAGAGCACTCTACCGCATCCAGGAACTACACAGGGGCGGAATGGTATCTTTATAAAGACGCGTCCTGAAAAGGATGTTCAACGCCGCTGTGTATTGCTCTTTTAGAGGAAAATACACTTTTACAGAAAAAAATCACTCTTTTAAGAATTAAAACACTTTAAATTTTGCGCTGTCGAAGCACCCAGGGGCAAACTGCACTGCCGTGCAGAGATGGAAAAAAAAAAACGCTGATGTGCGCCGTAGATCCAACAGCAAGCAAAGCGTCAGAGGAACAGGAACAGGTGTGTAAATCGCAGCTGACTGCTGACACCGACCAAGGCTCTGAAGAAAATTTCTGAATAGTATTTCCTCGCCTTTATACCCGTATGTCCGGGGGCAGGGTATGCAAATACTGTCTGCCAACTTCTCATTGGCCTTTTTTCATGCATCAGAGGCATATTTGGTGCTCAAGAGAGACCCCTAGTGTCGCTTCTTCGACACAACGTCGAAGTGAGCGACCATTTTGGAGTTAAGATCACACATTTGAAAGTGTTAAATATGTACTTAACTCAGAGTGTACATTTTAACACTGTGAAATTAGTGATACTAAATTGGAGTTAATAAGAGCTACTAATTTAATACTGACCCACAGTTAAAGTAACACTGAATGGTAGCAGTTCACGTAAAATTTTTATTTTAAAATCTGCATTGTGTGTTGACTATACACTACAGTATGTTAGGTATTCCATGTAAGAGTTTAAATTTGCCGTCCACCCTCATCCTCACTCCCCACCCCACAAACCACTCCAAAATAAAAAACTAAAAAAATTATTATTGTTTCCACTGCACACTTCACAGTTTTTTTACAGGGCACTCAAATCCCTATGTATATGGATGTATGAATGAGGTAACGCGTAAAGTACACTTAATCAAAGCAAATGTCTGAGACAACATAGAAAAATAATCAGTTTGGAAAAAAATAAGCTCAAAAGTTGCGCTGACACAGTGAACACCTTTCGCCTTATTTTCGATGGCTGGTTCTCTCCAGATTGAACATTGTCAAGCATTGGAGAGTGGACTGAAAGCATTAGTCAGTCATGTGTGCCTACATGGCAACCATGTCGTGTTTCTTTCCTGGGAAGGAAGCTTCCTGACTGGGAACCAACATGTTTCTAGTCCACCCTGTTTTTAAGGCTCAAGTAAAATCCTCAAGAAACTAAGTCTTAGGGGACTTTCACACAGGGCACATTTGCTGCGGTCCGATTCTGAGTGTGATTGTTCACGGTACCCCCTGCAGCATTGGTCTGGTTTCACACTCACTTGATTCTATCGAACCCCGGTCCATTTGCGTTCCATTTGATGTAGTTTGATATAGAGAAAAAGGAAGCATGCTACACTTGAGCTGGCAAAAAACCCTCCTAAAATCTCCACTCTCTATAACCCATCCTTTCACTCATACGATCCCTTGGGAGCCGACGTGGAACAAGCAGGAGGAGAAAGGAGCTTCGGCTTTCAGAATGAAAGCAAGCCACTAGAGCCAAGCGTGATGAGTTTCATACTAGGGCTGGGTGATATGTACAAATGTGTTTTAGATAATTGCCATAATAAATATTGCGATATCCAGTTGCATCATCAACCCCCTGCTAAGGGTCGGTGATTTTTTTTACTTTATTGATTTAGCTTTAAAATATTTATTCATTTATTGAAACATAAAAAACATAAACAAAAGACATTTCTAAGTGATCAAAAAATCGTATTTAACCTCCTCCTCAAATCCAAACATTTACTGTCTCCAAAAGCTCCATTTGCCATCATGCAAGCATCCGTCAACACAGATGTAAAATACTCATAGCTTCCAGATTAAGAACTAAAGACAACTATAAATGTAAAGACAATAATAATAAAATAATCCAAATAAAATAAGCCTAATAAATTCCATTGTGGTCACAAAATAATGCTGCCAAATGTGTTCTTATCGAATTTGTGTTTGTATTCCGTTTTGGTAATAGAGTGAATGCTGCCTAAATAAAATAAAACTTTTTTAGCTTATTGGTTTCAGCCTCGTGACATTTAGTGGGCGATAGGTGCTAGTTTCACAACCTGGCCACTTTTTAATATATTTGCCAACTTCCCAAATCCATGGTTATGCCATTTCCCGATATTGTTGATCTGTAATATATTGTACTGTCGCAACTGGTCAAATTTGCATTGTTGAGAGGAAAAAAACACAGATAATTGCCATCTCTGTATAAGTCGCACTGACAGAGGTTGCATAGCGCAGGAACTAGGACCCATGAGACTTCCCTTCAGCCCCTCAGATTCTGATGCAAGAAAGGTGCCTCAGGTTGTTCCTGGCAGGGTACTGGGTACAGGGCCTTACAGGCTCCATATGGTTAGGATTAGAAAGTGGCAGTGTTAGGGCATCTGTTGCCTGTCAGGACAACAGAGGCACCTTTGTACAATGGGCATCAGATGCCAAGCACCATGAAGAAGATTACCTCTGGATCTACGCATCTCTATGCTATGCAACTCTACATCATTTATGCTGTGTAAAAATAAACAGATTTTAGATCTGAGTAAAACAGTACAATTGTTGTATTCAATTTGTTTATTAATGTTTGCGACTGTTTTATCTGTGGATATTTCTTCAACGCTCTTTGTTATGGATTAATTATCCAGTTCACCGATTTAATATTTTTACTATGAGAGTGATGAAAGTCATTTTGCAGGCATGTGATGTGTTACGTTTGAAAGCATTCAAGAGTTTTTTTAGGAAAGAAAATGTTATAATGGTGTAGAATATTTAAACTGGTTGCATTAAGTACTTTGAAAAGTCCAAATACTCTGAATTGGAACGCTTCTACCTTCTCTTTGACTTATGTTTTCATCTGTTTGAGTGTAACCATGTGTGTTTTGTTGTGCAGCATGTTTGATCGGCTGACAACAATTATTTATAATTTATGTAAATAAGTCAATTCAGACTATAGTGTAAGTTGCAGGACCTTTCAGATGATGAAAATGTTTTTACTTATATATTCTGTAAAATATGGTATTCTTTTAGGAGTGCAATGGAAACACACTAAATAGCCAGAAGAGTTTTGAAGGGGTGCTTCTTTTTCTGGAACACAGCTGGGAGAAGAACAGAACTATAGAATAGAAGTATGAGTTCTCACTGATCAACAGCATAGTTTTGGTTTAGGGTTCCAGAGCACTATAAACATTTATGCTGCCCTGGAAAAGGAAAATTCTCACAGAGTGTGAAGCTGGGCTCCATTTTATATACTCGCAATGAAGTCAGCATAGGCGGAGCCAAACTAGCCAATCAAATTTACATCATGGTATAGGTCAGGTTGCTCATTACACCGATCGCGATCAATCGGTCGATCGCAAGACAAACTCTGGTCGATCTCGTTGATAGGTCAAAAGGTAAAGTGTGTAGAAAGTGAAAAGACACAACGAGATTCGTAAACATTAATTTTTGTTTTCTTATTTTGTCTCCCCTGCGCACAGATTTACAAAAGTAGGGTGGCAGGGGAAGATTAATTCATATTCATGAGGAAAGTTCTACCTGATTGGATAGCATTAGGTTTATGCTTAATAGATATGCTTAATATACTTTCTCCGACCAATCAGGTATCGCTTTCCTCATGAATATGAATAACTCATTCCCTGCAATCCTACAGAGAGGAAATTCGCCTCAAGCGCACAGTCTGCCCAAGAGACATGCCTGTGTGATGGCCAAATACATTTCAAAATGCCTGTATTCGTGAGGTATTAATAGAAGAAAAATCAGTATGTCTAATGTAAATGTAAACACTGAGACAAAAAAAAGTGGATTTGTATCAAAATATCGGATCTGTGCATTAGGATTTGCAGTGTAAATGCTGTTAATATTAATCATACAACAGTAACAAGAAAACGAGACAACCGTTAATTTTTCTTGGCGCGACTTTAGTAAAAAAAAAAAAAAAAAAAAAAAAAAAAAAAAAAGTAAGTCAATTCTAATCATGCAGTGAAGAACTGTAATCTCTGTAGTTTTATCGAGAAAAACAATTAAATCTCTGAAGGTTTCCTTGAAGTCTTATTGGTACTGCTGTTAGAAACTTTAAGTACTGTTTTTTAATTTTTTTTTTTATTACTGACTGTTTTCTTGTCTTGGGCAATAGTTAACAACATCTCTGGTTACTTAGCTGTAACCCCTGTTCCCTGAAAAAGCGAAATGAGATGCTGCGCTGATTTAGCTCTTTGGGAACGTCTTTTAGGTGTGACCAGCTTCAATGAAATTGACAGGAATTTATTGCCTCTGATGGTGACATCATCAGGATGCGCCAGTACCAGGGGCTATAAATAGATGCGCCGCAGGTGCATCGTCAGGTATTTTTGTCTGAAGAGCAATCCTGGGGCATCCTCAAAATCTTATGAGTGTGTGCGGAGAGGACCAGCCTGCCGCATTACAAACATGCTGCACAATGGACACCTCTAGCCAAGGCTTTAGAGGAGACGACCCCTCTGGTAGAGAGAGCCCTGATCCCTACTGGCGAAGCTTGACCGTGTGCCTCGTTGGCCAGGGCAATAGCAACCCTCACCCAATGCATTGTCTGCTTGGTGGCAGCCGCCCCCTTGTTACAGCCCCCATGACAAACAAATAGTTGCCCTGACTGACGCCACTGGCTAGTGCAGTGGACGTAAGCCTGAAGGGCATGGACTGGACACAGTCTGTGAAGTATTTTCTTATCCAGCGTTGTAAACGGCGGGGAACAGAAGGCTTCAAGGGTGACCGGATGTACGGCTGAGAAAGGAACATTAGGCAGATAGTCAGGATGAGGGTGAAACATTGCATTAGCCATTCCTGGGGCAAAATATAAGCAGGATGGCAAGACAGACAGAGCCTGCAAATCCCCAATTCTTTTCGAGTAGTAATCACCATAAGAAAAACCATCTTGAGAGTCAGAAGTTTATCAGACACTAACTCTAGGGGTTCAAAGGGGGTCTCAACAAGACCCTTTAAGGACTATTGCGAAGTCCCATGATCCTGGTCCTAGCAGGAGGTCTCAATTGCATGGCTCCACAAACAAAGAGAGCGAGCAGAGTATGTTTCCCCAATGGCATCCCATCAATCAAGGCTTGGCAAGCCGATAGAGCGGCCCTGAGAGTGGCGGGGCATGTGCCTGCTGATAATTTTTCCTGCAGAAAGTCCAGAACTGAAACAATCTGGCAGTTAACTGGATCTGCATTATGTGCACTGCACCATCTTTCAAAGACACCCCATTTATTGGCATAACTTCTTCTAGTAGAGGAGCACTTAAAGCCCTAGCACTTAAAATGGTCTCAGGTAACTTCAGGTGAAAGCCCAGTGTCCCTCAGTTGGTACTCTTTAGGGGCCAAACATGAAGGTTCCACAACTCAGCCCTTGGATGAAATCCCCTGGCTTTGAGGCCTGGCTTTCCCCTCCTGGAACCTGGTGATGACTGTATTCATAGAGTCACCGAACAAGCTAGTTAGATTTCACTAAGGTGAAATCAGGGCATCAAGAAGGAACACATTGTCCTTGTCTCTGATGCCCGAAAGTTTCAGCCATAAGTGTCTCTCCATGCTGACCAAAGCAGCCATAGAACGGCCAATGGCACAAGTCGTCTGTTTGGTCGCCCAGAGAGACAGATCCGTGGCTCGATGAAGCTCTGAGAAAACCTCTTCGTCAACCGTACTGCCCGCACTCAGGTCCTTCAACAGGTCAGCTTGGTATGCCTGCAACACTACCATAGTGTGCAGGGCAGCACCAGCCTGACCTGCTGCCTGATAAGCTTTCCCCACAAGTGTAGAGGTGGTCCTACACGGCTTTGTGGGGAGAGTAGGTCTCTTTAGATACGATGCCGAGCCAGGCAAGAGATAACCCGCAAGTGTGTCTTCTACCTGCGGCATCATGGAATACCCACATGCCTCAGCACCCACGATAGTCGAATATGTCAAAGTCGAAGGCACGAAAACACGGGAAGTATAAGGTTTCCGCCATGAGCGAGAAATCTCATCATGGAGGTCTTCAAAAAGGGAAGGGACTGATTTTGCATTCCCTTCCCCCGCCACCAGACAGGAATCTGTCCTCTAGTTTAGAGCGTTTGCGGGTCTCTTGTTCATCCGGCCAGTCTAACTGTAGTCTGGCCACCACATGAGTAACTGCACAACCGCTTTATTATTACGCAAGGAATGCTCAGAGATAGGCAACTCAGAATCTGCGGTCCAAAGAGACTCATTGTCCCTCTCATGAACTGAAGAGGTGCAGAGGCGTGCTTCGAGATCATGCGAGGGACCGGTTGGATCTGGAGAGAGAGCGAGTGATAGGGACGAACCCGCCTCTCGCTCCTCAGCCAGATCTATACGTGAGCCCCACGATGAAATGGTGGGGGCTGGCTCTTCGAAATAAGCGAGATGAGTGTGCTCATCCTAATGATGTCACCAGCAGAGGCTATAAATTCCTGTCAATTTCATTGACGTTTTGCACACATATTCACAGCTAGTCACACCTAAAAGATGTTCCCAAAGCGCTAAATCAGCGCAGTATCAAAGTGTTGCTTTTGAAAGGGAACTTGATATAATGTTTACCTAATTAACTAATTAGTATTTGTTTTGGTATCGAGAATTTCCATATTTAAGTGGTATAGTTATCGACTGCTGACATTTTGATATCTAGACAACACTGGCCACAATGCATGGTAGAACTTGCTATAATGGCATTATGAAAAAGTAGATCTCATGCCATAGAAGTGTGAGCACTTCATTATAGGGTTTCAAAGTCACACCCCCTGCAGAGTGCTGCCATAGCATCAGCTTCTGACGCAGAATCAAAGTTTCCTTCTTTAAAGGGAATAGCTATTCACAGTCAGCCATAATTAATTTAAACCATGGGTGTGTAATATGGGGGTGGTTACTGAGATTAAGCGCTAAGTATTTGGCTGGTCATGTGATCCTAAAATGGAAGCCCATATTTGAGAAAACCTTCTCCATGTTGATTTAAGCAGCTTTTATAAGGATAAGACTGGAGTACTAATTATTTTCAAATCAAATAATTTTATTGTCACTCAACCATATACACAAGCGCAACAGTGGGTGAAAGTCGTGACAGTGAGAAATATACAAATCTACAATACACATCAAATTTACATAACACAATTTACAAAACTAATACACATAATTACTCAACGCAATATACAAATAATAATATACAATGTACAGTATACAATACACACAATATAGAATACATATACCTACAATATAGAATACACAGTATACAATACAAATAGTATATATAAAATATACAGTAGGTTGTATTGTGCTGTATTGACATTCAGGCTGTCGGTTGATAGTCAGTTGCCAGTGTGTTGTTAAGAGAGAATATAATTATGACTGCCCAGTGTGAGATATAAGATTAATAAAGTGCAGTGCTGATTATTGATCGTGAGAGATGAAGTGTTCAAAAGTCTGATTGTCGGGGGAAGAAGCTGTCATGGAGTTGGCTGGTGCGGATCCTGATGCTGCGATACCGCCTGCCTGATGGTTGCAGTGAGAGCAGTCCATGGCTCGGGTTGCTGGAGTCTCTGATGATCCTCTGAGCTTTTTCACATACCACCTGGTATAGATGTCCTGGAGTGAGGGAAGCTCACCTGCGATGATGTGTCTGGCAGTTCGCACCACCCTCTGCAGGGCTTAGCGGTTGAGGGTGGTGCTGTTGCCTTACCACGTGGTGATGCAGCCAGTCAGGATGCTCTCTACAGTGCAGGTGTAGAACCTTGTGAGGATGTGGTGGTTCATTCCAAACTTCCTCAGCTGTCTCAAGAAGAAGAGGCGCTGGTGAGAATTCTTCAAAGCAGCCTCAGTGTGGATGGACCATGTGAGTTCCTCTGTGATGTGGACACAAGCTGCTGGCTTTCTCCACCGGTGCTCCATTAATGGTGATGTGGCTGTGTTCTCTGTCTTTTCTCCTGAAGTCCACCACAAGCTCCTTGGTCTTACTGACGTTGAGGTAGAGGTTGTGCTCCTGACACCAGCGTGTCAGAGTGTGCACCTCCTCTCTGTAGGCGGTTTCATCATTGTCAGTGATCAGACCTACCACCGTCGTATCATCAGCAAACTTAATGGTGGCATTGGAGCTGTGTGTTGCCACACAGTCATGTGTGTACAGGGAATATAGGAGTGGGCTGAGAACACAGCCCTGCTGGGCTCCAGTGTTGAGGATCAGTGATGAGGAGATGTTGCTGCATCTATTTTATACACATGTTTCAAATATAACATAGTTTAATAATCCTTAATTACAATTAAGTAGTACAACTTTTATAATAAGGAAAAGATTATTAAGTGCTTCAAAAAGTACAAATATTTCATATAGTGTCTCAGTTAATATGAGGTCATAAACGCTGCATGCACATAATTATAAAATAATTGGCAAAGTGCTGTTAAAATAGTTAGATGTGTTATAGCTTGTCAACTCGCCAAAAGTATTTTATGTTAACTATATACATTTCTTTTTTTTCCTAATTTTGGAGTAGCTATGTTTTTGTTTTAATTATTTTTCATCCTTATCTACACTTCTAATACTGTGATCAAGACAAAAGATACGAAACTTCCGACACGATACTATATTGTCGTGCAATATTTAAAGCCCATTGAGAATATTACAAATGAATGTCTTCATTCGTTAACTGCCATTTTCACGAGAGAAAACACAATGATTGACGTTTAAATCGCAGTAGAATTAATTCGACACCCACATCATTTGGATCTGTCTGGTGCAGAAACAGTAATATTGGCATGCAAATTGTTGGTGAGTATTCATTTTCGAATTTCTGTTCTCTGTGTAATTAACCTTTTGGCATCATGCAAAATCTAGGCTGTACCTAATTCTGAAGAAAAAAAATCATATATAATTACAAACAGCCAAAAGATTTGAACACAATAGTGTTGTCTAAGGAGATTTATCCGTAAGTCTGTCCTGAATGAAAAATGTGCTTGTTTAAAGAAAAGAAACACATGTAATATTCCACAATAATTGGGATGGTATGTATGAGCAAATTTAAATTCACATCCGAATCTAAACTCCTGCACCAGAGTAATTCCTTGAGGAATCTTTGTAAATGTCAATGATGCCCTTTTGGAAAATCCCATAGCATGTTTATGAAAGATTAATGATGTAATTTGCAAGTAATAGGTGATGTTTAGGCAGCATAAGAATAATGAAGTTCTCATCCATGTGTAATATCCATTAATTAATCATTATTGGGTTTAATTCAGTTACATGACAGCAAAGTCCAAATTGACCTGTAATTTCTTGGAGAAAATAAAATAAATTAGAAAGCATGCATTGCATTTTTATAAGGGGTCATTCATTATGTATGTTTTACAGTACAATTGTGTTATATGCACATTAAAACTGTGTTTGTGATGAGCAATTTTCTCCTGCAATGTAAAAAACAAAACAAAAAAAAAATGAATAAAAGTGGACGGATGGACGGATGGATGGATGGATTTACAGTGTAAGGGAGTTTCATTGTTTGGTATTTTAAAGATTGGCTAATGGCATCTTCTTCTTTTTTTTGTATTAATTTAAATGGATTAATTTAAACTCATGAACAATTATGTACAGAAGACACTGTGGGTCTTAACTGAATTGCTCTCACTTGAAATCTTTCAACACTTCTGTCTTTCTCCAAGTATAAAGCATAGCAAACTCACATTGGCACAGACATGGCAGAACAAAACTAAGAATCATTGAACTGTTACTTAACTGATTTTTTCCAGAATTGTACGGCTGGCTTGTTGGTTAACAGACCAAGCCACTTCTGACCCCACTTCTGACTCAACAAATCAACAAACATCAAAGAGCCAGTTAAGCCTCAATGTGTTTATAGACTGAAGTGACAGAGCAATATAAAGTGCTTAAGATTTGTCTTTAATCACTGGCTTCTTCAGCATTCTCCTTTTTAATAACCAATTGAATAACAAATGTGCAAAGGTTGAATAAAACAATGGAAGTCTCTCCAATATGCGCTATTGATTGTGATGGTTAGTCAGCTTTAGACATGTGATTGACTGAATAGAAATTAAATCAGTGCTGTCTGGGGGGAGATTGCTGAAGGTTAAATGCCATGTTCTGTGTGTTTTCAACCCGTAACTTACTAAAATTGTTGTGTCCAAACATTAATTATTGTTCGTATAACGTTGCTGATTACTGTAGTTTTGAGAAAATATTTTTCCCAGCCTTTCACTGAGATTGAATGCAGTCAAAATGGGACTTTGTTTAAAGCCTTCCAAACCATTCATTATTATTCAGTGTAATTTAGAATAGTGAGAGTTTGGGTCAGTGCATTTACCATTTTAAATCTGCCATATTAAAGCATGTTGGTCTCTCACAATCTAGGTGGAAATACAGCTGACTTGTGCAAAAATCTGCTGACTTATGATGTTTGCTTACATTTCATGCTTAAAAAAGTGATAGAATCGTTAATAAAATTAGCTGTATAAAGAAACGCACTGAAGATAGCACTCATACTCATTTAGGCAAAGTTCAGCTGTCCCTGCTTTTCTGTTAGTGGGTCTGTTTGTGTGCAGTCTGTTTATTTTAATTACCAGTGGTGGAGTGTGTAAAGGCTTGATTGCTTTCACGCTAAAAACAGCACTGATTAAAGGAAGCCAGTTGGCTTTTGATAGATCTAGCATATCTGATTTTGATTCATGCCATCTTCTCTGGCTTTAAGTGGTGTCTTTTATGTGCTCATAGTAAATAGTTTGTTTACTAATGAATAGCAATTTTGGCAAGACAATCTTTCCCATCAAACAGTGCCTGCAGTTGAATAAAACCCCTGCAGTGGGCTGACATGGAGATAGATCTAATGAGAGGAAATTAAACATCAATGCAGTACAGTGGGCTTAAATAACCTGCTCAAGAGATTTCAGCCATGACACGCATGTCTCTAGGGAAAAAAGTGGAACTTTTGTTATTTATAATCACCTTTATTTTCTTGCCCATTACTGTTTACCAGTTTCACTTTACTCACTTGTCATGTTGGCACTCTGAGGGGTGGATTCACTAAATACTTGTCATGTCATTTTTATTTGTATAGTGCTTTTCACAACACAAATCATTTCAAAGCAGCTTTCCTGGAAATCGTGCATTAACAAAAAATTAAACTCTAATATTTATAGTTATCATTGTTTGATTAAATATGATTGTAAATTGTGTATAAAAAATAAATAATTAAATAATAATTGTATTTAGACCTCAGTGAGCAAGCAGAAGGCGACTGTGGCAAGGAACATAAAACTCCATAAGATGTTGTTTAATGGAGAAAAATAACCTTTGGAGTCTTGGATTAAAATGTGTAAATTAATTAAGCATTAAGATCCATTGTTTGGAAAAAATAAAATAAAATGTATAATAATTAAAAAATTATATATATTATTGACTAATGTCTTTGAAGTTTATCCTGGATTAACTACAGAAGTTCACATTGATGCAATGTCCTTTGTTAGTTGGCTGATGAAGGCTTTTGTTGGCAATTAAATGATAGTCAATGTATTCAAGAGTGTAGTCCATCAATAGACAACGATGATGCAGGCAGAGATCAATGAAGTGAATCGCATTTCAACCTGCAGGTATATGAAGTATCCTATGTCTTACATATATCCTATGTCTCGGAGTTGGCATCAGTTCATCCTTTGAAGTCAAAAGACTGAAGTGATGTCAGGCTAGCACCGGCTGTAGTTTGTCATCATTTATATTAGTGTAAAAGCCATTCAATTTCATGCAGATTTATAAATGGATATTTCTGGTTCCGGCAGACATAACTAAAGCAGCCTAATTGTGAGTTGAAGGATAAATTAGGTGTATGCCTGGCTAAATAGAGTCTTTAGTCTAGAATTAAACTGAGTGAGTGTGTCTGCATCCCGAACACCGTTAGGGAGACTATTCCATAGTTTAGGAGCAAAGTATGAAAAGGATCTACCTCCTTTTGTGGATTTTGATATTCTTGGAACTATTAATAAGCCAGAATTTTGTGATCATAATGAACATGACAGAACATAGTGTGTCAGATGGTCACTTAAATACTGTGGAGCTAGACCATTCAAAGCTTTATTTGTAGTTAACAGTGTTTTCAAATTAATAAGAAATTAAGGTAGCCAATGTAACAACGATAGAATGGGGCTAATATGATCATATTTATTGATTCTAATCAGCACTCTGGCTGCTGAATTTTAAACCAATTGAAGTTTATTTATTGAACTTGCTCCCAGTAATTACAATAATCTAGTCTACTTGTGCCACATTTGCACACATTTTTTCAGCATCTTATTTACGAATCACACTTACCACAATTCAGTTTATCCAGCCGCAAAATGCTCTGAAACAGTTCTGTGCCTTGAGTTGAATTTATTTTTTAAATAAATTCATTATCAATCTTGTCAACATCCCTCCTTTCCATCCCTGTGAGAGAAAAAAAATGCATAAACCAGTCTAAGATGGTTTTCTGGTCTTCATAGCTTGATTTTAGTTGGTCTTAGCTGGTTTAAGTTGGCCTAGGGCCCAGAAAACAGAGATTGAATCATGTACACTTCTGGAATTAAACAAATTACAATTTTATATTCCATAAAATTAAAATCACGATATGACCAGTTATTGGGAGCTTATTAAAAACTACAGTCAAATACACAGAAATTCAAAGGTCTTCCTTCATTCAATCTTTCACCAAAATGAAAGCTCAATTTTAGCTATGTGCTGTGAAATTAAAAACATTACAGCAGAAATATATTACTACTGTAGAGGAAACTGTAATAATAACGTAGTAGTATACTGTAATACTGACAACAACTGTAATTTTATAAAATTGTTTTGTATTCTTGTTATATTTAAGCAATATCACACAAGCAGCAGCATACTGAATAATCCTGTGATTCAGCTTTAGCAGGCTAACATTTAGCATTTCTTCATCAATGTTTTAATTTATACTGTGAAGTTCTGTTGTGCGGCACATTATTTAAACTAAAAGTAACTGTAAAATTAATTTTTTTAAAAAAATATTATTATTATTTGTTTGATTAGATGCACATTTTATTAAATAATTTATTAAGACATAATATATGGAACCCAGAAACATTCTAATGGAAAACATGGAATTTAGGAAAAAATTAACTTATTTGGTTTCTAAGCCTGGCCAAGTGGATCTAACTGGTCTGCTTTGCCATATGTTTGGTGGTCAGCAGGATTAGCCTGACCGGATGAAAAGTGCACAAAACCTTTCTAAAACCATCCAACTGACAAGCCTTAACAGGCTAGGAAGCCAGCTATTACCAGCCACATACTGTATCTTAGGTTGGTTTTACCTGTTTTTTTATCAGCAGGGATGTAAATTAGGCATATTCTAGATAATATATTATATGCCTTGTTCACAAAACCTCCACAAGCACTGTTTGCCTGAGGCAATTAATATTGCACTATTATTGCCTGCGATCTGGAATTGCGTACTAAATTTCTAAGCGAGTTTTGCCTTTACCTAATTTGCATAATTTATTTTGTGACTCGGGTGCTAAAACAGTGCAGACAGTGCGTGCAAATACACCATGCAATTGACAGGTGCAATCCTTTCTTAGCCCTGAATTTCTTCCTTTGACATAACTGGAATAGACATAAAACATCTGAGCCATTTATCCTGTTACTGGAGCACAAGATGAATCCCAGAGAATTCCATAAAATAATTCCTCCAGCAACCTGACATGACCACAAGAGATTCCCCAACATTTGCATACCAGACTAATTTATACAGCATATGAGTCAATCCATCCTGTCCCTGCCAACCAAACACTGAGTGACATGTAGTGACGTGTTTTCAAATGCTATCTATCGTGCCTTGCCTTCAGAAGGAGTGTGTGTCAGAGAGATGACAAAGGACATTTGTCAGAATAATAAGGGTGACGTTTATTTGTCAGGCCGCAGGCAAGGTGAGCTGCAGACTGATCATTAGAGCTTTGGCCATGTCTGGACACCCAGCAATCTCTCTAAAGTTTCCCTCAGCTCACGCAAAGATCTGTATCCTGACCAAGGAAAAAGTGCATTGATGCTGGCCTCCACACTTGCAAAGTATCATAGTACTTGTGATTTTCTTTCCAGAAGTCATATGGAGGACAATTACAGTGATGTGTATCAGTGGTCGACCAATATGGATTTTTTAATGGCCGATATCCAGAGAGCAGGGTGGCTGATAGGACGAAACAATGATATCACAATTTTAAATAATAAATAACAAACATAAAATTGCTAAAAAAAAAAAAACATTGATGGCATGCCCACATTAGCAATCGCACTTACTCAAAAAATAAAGAATTAAACCAATTGTACATACAGTGTACAGTGATTAAGACATTTACTTACAGCACACGTGAAGTGCTTTACCTTAAAGTTGCACCAGAGACTATTTAGCAAGGACGGACCACTTCTGTTAAAATGAATGGGAGAAATTGGGGCGCTCACCATGTAACAGGGCTGCTGTAGGTGGGAATTGAACCCAGATCTGTAGTGCTTGAGTGTTTGGTGTTCTACCACTGAGCTAACTCCCTGATAGTTGAACCCAAGAGCAGAAGAGCATAGAGTCTGGATACTTGTGTTTCTTCCAAAAAATAATCTTTTAATTGTTGAAATTAGCAAAGTACAATTAAACTGGGAAAGCCAAGCTTCCACAAAAACGAGAAACAAAATAGACAAGAAAGTACAACAAGAAAAAGACTTAACTCAAGGGCTGGTCACTGGAGGCACACGGTACATAGGCTCAAGACTGAACACATGAGTGAGAAACCAACAGACTTATATAGACCTATGCACAGTGAAGGGAATGAGGGTTGATGAGCAGAGGATTGAACCGGGTAAGGGGCATTGGTGCCATCTGCAGGAGTGGAGAGGAGCATGGCACGGGAGGTCCAAGGCAAGCGCCCTCTACTGGTCTGGAGGGGAACAGCACCCCAAAGAGGAGATCCCTTACACACCAAGATGCTCTCACACCCAACAGTCAACGGATGTAGATTGGAAGTCCAGCATTACAGTTAAAAGAGCCAGTCACCTTTTAGATACAGACATCGCCTACAGACATAATCTAGGTAAAGAAGCACCATTTATGATACCAGTGTTGTCAGATTTTACTGCTGATTTGATATATGTTCTTAAATCGTAATCTTGACCAATCGTTTTAGAGATTTTGGTCTTTCCCCATTCAAGTAGATGGGAGCTGCACTGTCATGACTGGAAATAGCCTCCTTAGACCATTCCAGACATGACCGATAGTGGACTGACTTGTTAAAAAGACTTTGGTTGCACTCACATGCTCGTACAGATCCAGTGAGTAACAGTAAATTCCTGAAAGTGCGGACCGTTAAAATGAGACTGTCTCACACCAGTCTATTATCATAGTAACACGATGCACATAACAACATACGAACTGTGACTGATCGTTTACATGTGTCAGTCACTTCACATGCAAGCAGGTGATTTTCGGTGCCCTCAAGAAAAAGAATCGTCCAAAAAGGAAAAATTTTGAGACGATGCGATAAATAAAAAAGTCAAAATATTGCCCGATTTATCGGCCTCAGCGATATATCGGTCGACCACTAGTGTGTAGTATGTAAGTATTATCTTTTAGTGAAATAGGGAGGCAACTAATAAACTTTAAGTTATTTGGAATCATAATAGTTCTATAAAAATGTGTTTTACATTTGGTGAAAACAATATGGCTCTTCAGCTGTATCCCTGTTTAAGGTAAAGTTTTTACTCAAAAATAAAAATTAGGCAGAGGCATTTGCACTAAGTGCAAATATCAAGATGCAATTAACACTAAGTGCAAATAGCGATAGATGCTATTTACACTATAGCCCCTTTTCCACCATTGGGCTGAACTCTTCTGAGCATGGTATAGAACGGTTACAGTAGCATTTCCACTTGAGCACGGATTCAGCACGGCATGGTAATAAACCGTTTTCAGTCTGGAATTCTTGGCACGGTTAGCTAACTGTACTCAACCGTGCTGGTTGAATGGCTTTAGTACATGGCAACTCGTTTAGTGTATCTTCATGATTTTATTATGATTGTTTAACTAGTATTGTAGCCTACTTTCACACCTTTTTCGTCAGGGAATTATATTAATAGCTTGTTTAAACTAAAAATACATCAATATTTTCTCATGAACTATTTACATATAATACTTATGGAATAAATATCCTTTTTAGCTAGTCTGAGAACTTTTTCCTTTCTGCATGTTCGTGTCCAAAGGCAAACACAAGCCCTCAGCAAATGGTGGTAAACCTCTTGCCTTTTTCTCTGTACTTTCCTTTTTGTGACATGGTCTGTGTATTTGATGTTTGTTAGCAGAGTAAAACCAGGAGAAAAAACAGTCCTACAAACGGGAATATGTGTTCATCCTCCACAGCATGCTGCACATGTTCCAATGTTTACCTCTCACGCATCGCTAACAGATTAATCCGTTTCATAGATTCTCCTGATTTCACAGCACCACAGTGGAAAAAGAAATTTTGCAATGAGAACTGTTCAGCCTGATGAAAAAGAATCAAAAAGTATTTTCTTTGCACTTAGTGCAGTAGCGTTAGATGCTATAGTGGTAGATACTATTACACCATTGTTTAAATACTAACATACACTATATTTCTTTTGTTCTGCAAACACTAAAGTATAAGTTTTAAAAGAATGCCTGAACTGCTCTCTTCCATTAAATGACAGTGGAAGTGGACCAGGAGTTGTCAAAAATGTGTAAAAATTTAAAAATCACCATAAAAGCATAATTTAAGTAGTCTATACAATTCATGCACCATATTAAAGACTTCTAAAGTCATATGATAACATCATGTGAGGAAGAGACTGAAAGTTAAGTTGTTAATCACTTAGAAATTCAAGACATCCTTAGTCACCATTAATTTTTTATTTTATGGAAAAGAGAAACTTGGGCATGCTGCTATGAATATGTGTTTCACAGAAGTCAAGGGGGTGAGTAAAAAATGACACTCATTTTTGGATGAGCTATTTATCTTAGGGGTCTGGCAAAGGTACAAGCACAACAAACAAAATAGCAGTGTCCTCAGTTTGTAACTAATTGACTAAGATCTGAGTTGGTTATTTGCATTTTGTAGTTTTGTTTATTATCTGTGCTTGGCTTTCTCATTAGGGCCCATCAACTCTGTGCCATTGTGTTATTGTGCCTCAGTAACCAGAGCTGCTATAAATTAGCCATATTTTCTCTCTGGGTCTCCAAGTCTGCAACACCCAGCACAGCATCTGCCAACTTTGAATTAATTGGGGAAAAACTACCTTTTAACAAGAAAAGAAAATGATTAACATAACTCAATATGGCAATTAAGATAGAAGAAAGGGCAGGGAGGCTTGTGACGTCCCCATGTGTCCTGCGGGAGAGAGTGAGCTTCAGCATGTTGATGTGTCTCTCTAGGTTGAGCCAGTTCAGCTCGTCTCCAATTAGCTGTGAATGTCCCCCTGATTAAAACCATCCCGACGGTCCCCAACCCCTCATTATCCCGACCCCACATTTTTACACGTTGCTAGCAATGCACTTATCTCTTCCCAGATATACGGCTGACTTTTAATTACCTCAATCACAACGGTGCCGCCCGTTGATAAATTTGAAGGACAGCCGACTCTGGCGTATATGGCAGAAGAGCAGAGGAGGGCTAGAGGTTGAGAGCGAAATGGAATAGATGGAAATTGGACTCAAGATGGCGCCGACTATGGCTGTTGTGTTGCGAGCTCTGACACAACACTGCAGTTTATTGTTTGTTTTGTTTACAGTTTTTTGTTTTTTCGTCTTGGATGTTGTCTGCCTTATCGTATATGACAGACAAACGCTTTTGGACATTGGATCAGCTATTACACACCGAAAACCGGACTTCAAATTCCTCAATGCCAACCCGCTGTTTACAAACACGCCAGCGGAGCCCTTTGTCTGGGCTGCCCGGCCGCGGAAACGCAGAAGGAAAAGGGGAAAAAGAGCCGGCGTTCTCATCAGAATAAGACATCGTGCAAATCAACCCCCTCTACCCAGTATACTACTGGCAAATGTTCAGTCTCTGGACAAGCAGCTCTGCGAGCTGAGAGCGCAGATCTCTTTCCAACGAGAGACGAGAGATTGCTGTGTTATCTGCCTTACAGAAACCTGGATGTCTGCCGGAGATTCCAGACTCGGCCATCGAACCCGCGGGGTTCTCCGTGCACTGAGCAGACAGAGCGAAAGACCTCTCAGGCAAAAGCAGAGCTGGTGGTGTATGTTTTATGATCAACAAATCATGGTGTGATCAGAGGAACGTACATTTTATCAAGTCTTTCTGCTCTCCTGATCTGGAATATCTCATGCTTCTGTGTCGACCATTCTGGTTACCGAGGGAATTCACAGCGGTCATTATCACAGCTGTGTACATCCCCCCACAAGGAAACCGTGCACCCTGAGGCCGCGTTCATTGTTACAGGGGACTTTAACAAAGCCTATTTTAAAACAATAGCACCAAAATACCACCAACACATCAGCTATTCTCCTTTCCGGGATGGCTACAAATCCCTCCCCCACCCACCCTTTGGCAAATCAGACCACTCTTCCATTCTGCTTCTGCCACTTACAGGCAGAAACTGAAACAGGAAGCACCCACCCTCAGAATGATCCAGTGCTGGTCGGACCAATCAGACTCTGCATTACAAGACTGTTTTGATCACGCGGACTGGGAGATGTTCCGGTCCGCCTCTGATGACAACATTGAGGTTTATGCTGATAGCGTAACATGTTTCATCAGGAAGTGTGTAGAGGACGTTGTGCCAACCAAAACAATACAGATCTACCCCAACCAGAAACCATGGGTTAACGGCGATGTTCGCACGGCACTTAATGCGCGGACCTCCACTTTTAATTCCAGGAATGCGGAGGAGCGTAAACAAGCTAGTTATACCCTCCGTAACTCTTTCATTGCAGCCAATTCCGGGCTGCGTCATCAGAGCGTGTTTGAACCAACTGGCTGGTGTTTTTTTTTTTGGTCATTTTCAACCTGTCCCTCTCCCTGTCTGTAGTGCCCACATGCTTCAAAACGTCAACCATTGTGCCTGTACCGAAGCAAGCCAAAATCACTTTCCTAAATGACTAGTGTCCTGTTGCTCTGACCCCCATCATTAGCAAATGATTTGAGAGGTTAATCAGAGATCCCATCTGCTCTGTGCTGCCCACCTCTTTGGACCCACTGCAGTTTGCCTACCGCAACAACTGCTCCACTGATGATGCCTTTGCATCTACAATACACACAGCTCTCTCCCACCTGGAAAAAAGAAACACATATGTGAGAATGTTGTTTGTATACTACAGCTCAGCATTCAACACCAGAGTGCCCTATAAGCTTGATGAGAAACTCCGGGCTCTGGGCTTAAACAGCTCGCTGTGCAGCTGTATCCTGGATTTCCTGTCAGGCAGACGTCAGGTGGTTAGAATGGGCAGCAACATCTCCTCATCACTGACCCTGAGAGCAGGGCTGTGTTCTCAGCCCACTCCTGTATTCCCTGTACACACATGACTGTGTGGCAACACATAGCTCCAATGCCATCATTAAGTTTGCTGACAATACGACGGTGGTAGGTCTGATCACTGACAATGATGAAACAGCCTACAGAGAGGAGGTGCACACTCTGACGCTGGTCTCAGGATCACAACCTCTCCCTCATTGTCAGTAAGACCAAGGAGCTTGTAGTGGACTTAAGGAGAAAAGACAGAGAACACAGCCCCATCACCATTAATGGAGCACTGGTGGAGTGAGTCAGCAGTTTCAAGTTCATTGGTGTCCACATGAGGAACTCACATGGTCCGTCCACACTGAGGCTGTTGTGGAGAAGGCTCACCAGCACCTCTTCTTCCTGAGACGGCTGAGGAAGTTTGGAATGAACCACCACATCCTCACACGGTTCTATACCAGCACTGTAGAGAGCATCCTGACTGGCTGCATAACTACCTGGTACGGCAATAGCATCGCCCACAACCGCAAAGACCTGCAAAGGGTGGTGCGAACTGCCAGAAACATCATCAGAGGTGAGCTTCCCTCCCTCCAGGACATATATAACAGGCGGTGTGTGAAAAAAGCTCGGAGGATCATCAGAGACTCCAGCCACCCGAGTCATGGTCTGCTCTCACTGCTTCCATCAGGCAGGCGGTATCGCAGCATCAGGACCTGCACAAGGATCACCCAATGGGTCATTGACGCCATCGCTTTAGCATATCACGCCCAGGATGTGTCGACCCTCCTTGGGGCTACGAGCACAATCTACTAGGAGTGTGGTGGCCTCCTGGGCTCTGACCAATGGTGCCTCTTTAGCTGACATCTACAGAGCAGCAGGCTGGGCCACCCAACATATTTGCAAGGTTCTACAATCTCCAATTTGAGCCAGTTTCGTCATGTGTATTGTCAGGTATGAACAGGTAAGTTTGTGGGAGAACTGACCGGGTGTACCGCTTGCTCATAGTGCCTTCCACCTGCTGGAGGCGGAGACGTACGTTTTTACCCCCCAGCCGTGTTCACGAAGTCGTGGACCCTGGATGTCCTTCCTACTTATCCCTGTGGCAGGAGAGTTGGTGGAGAAACTCAATGCCGGCACAGTACGTGTGCTAAATAGTACAGGGGTATGTGTTCCACATGCGCTGGTTGCCAGTATGCAACCCCGTGCAATGTATCTTCTGCAAGATGGTTTCCACATGGATAAACCTGCATCTTCCTTGGGCAGAGTTCCCTCGCCATGTTTGTAGAGCTCCTCGTCTCTGGGTAGGATATACCATGGATACTTTTTCACATGCTTGCACGTCTTGCAGCACCAGTCCACGTAACACAGTTCAGCTTGTCGTTGCTTTTCATATAGGGACCCCTAGTGACACTACATTGACACAACGTTGAGTGAGTGACAGTGTTGCGACCTGAGACATGTGTTTTGTTAGAATCTTTTCTCTACTTTCACATTCTCTCACATTCTCTGCTGTCAAAACTCTCAGGTCTTGCAATTGGATTATTATCACCTCAATCATTATCATCAGTCAACTATATGTCACTACCCGAAGAACTATGTCACCACCATATAAAGACCCAGAAATGGCGAAAGAAGAGGGTTCTGCTGTTTATTCCGCTCGTGCTCACTCTATGATTGTTTTTTTTTTATTTCTGCTAAAGATTTACTTCATTTGTGTTCTTTAATGAATGTTAACTTTTTACTATTTTTCTCCCACTACGTTTTGCTTGTGTTTATTTTGTTTGTTTGTTACTTTGTAAAGTGCCATTTTCCCCACGTCCACAAGAACTAACCTTTTGCGGCGTACCCTACCATCGAGGAGTGGATAGGGTAGTATGTCACGTGACAAACATCATACAACACGTAGAGGTTGAGATTTGTATAGACACATTAGGTAAGGGGTGAGTGCTACCACCTGTATTTCTGTTTATATAGCTAGTATAGCTGTTAGAGCACCTTTGGTTTATTCATTAGTCAGACTAGAGATTGTTCGAGGAAGAAACATAGTTGATGTTTTGATTTTGTTCATTTCTTTGATTTGGCACTGCACCTCTCTCCGGCGTTCTGACTCTGTGTGTTACGAACAGAGCAGACGAGGAGTGAGGATCTAAATGCAGCTTTATTGGAAGTTAAACAAAAACAAACTAATTGTGAACACGGGAACAAAAGAAACATCCACAATGGGAAAACAAAGATGAAAACACTGGAAACATCCACGACGGGAACAAACAGGAACTCGTGCTGGAAACAACATACATACAACAACGCGTAGTGGTGGAAAAACAGGGTTTAAATAAACAGGGATAACGAGGAGCAGGTGCAAACAATGAGGGAGACAGCTGGCAGTGATGAGGGCAGTGAATGCTGGGAAATGTAGTGAGGGAGAGATGAAGGTGAGGGAAAAACACAAGGCAGACAATGGGAATCGTGACACTGTGTTTGTAAATATTGTGTAAATAGTATCTCTATTGATCACTGTAAACTTTATTTGATACTGATGTTTGTAAATAGTGGCAGCTTACCATTATTATTTCAATACAATATTTAAACTTAATAGACAAAATAGATTTCACTTTATAGTTTTGATGTTGCGTTCCCCTAATACCACAGGACATTAAAAGGGGTATGTAACGTAATTGGGATCTTGTCTAAAAATGTAAGAAAAAAAATGTATCTAATGAGATGGTTTGTTTTCACCACTATATAACTGGTTGATGTGCTGTTTTGAACAAGACAGAACAACATTACGAGTTGAAGTAGAGACTTTGTGAAAGGTAGAATATTTCTGGCAAATCTATTAATTCTATCCTTACTCATGGCATTTAACTTGCAAAGTTTTCTGGATAATCCATCATTGGAGGAAATTGAGAAATGTAGGAAGGACGAATTAATAATAATAGCTACACACTTCTGTATTCCAGTTGCAAAGCAATCACAAAAAAAGCTAATTAAAGCTGAGGTGCTAGACCGGCTGTTTGAGCTGGAAATTTAGAAATTGCCATGCATTGACAATAAGACAGATCCTCTTGGTGGTGTGCAAGCTGTTGAAAATGAAGAAACGGGGAAAGAGGAGGTAGAGTCAGACGTAACGGTGGCACAGACCAAAGCCACAGCAGTCTTGCCGTTCTTTGAATCTTTTTCACCAGGCACTCCCAGTCCGAGAGGTGAGGTACTGGCATGAGTGTGGATAGCACGTATCCGTATGGAAGCTCATGAGCGAGGACAAGCACGCCAAGCAGAAATGGATTTGCATCTTAAGATCCACAGGCTTGAGATTGAAACCGAGAAAGAGTTGAAGCTTCATCAGCTGGAGATAGAGGTGAGTAAGATTGGTTCAGTCTCCACTGTTTAGCAGAACCTCTCTTCGGTGAGTGTTGATATTTCGGCTAGTTCGGCTTCTCCTACTTTTGATGTAGCAAATCACATTGCTTTGGTGCCTAATTTTAGAGAATCTGAAGTTGATAGCTATTTTAATGCTTTCGAAAATATAGCGATTTCCTTAGGTTAGCCTAGAGATGTTTGGTCATTGTTGCTACAATGTAAGTTAGTAGGCAAAGCTTTGGAGGTATAGTATACCTTATCATTGGAAGATGGTCGGAAGTATGATGAAGTTAAACTGGTCATACTTAGAGCATACGAATCAGTTCCAGAAGATTACAGGCAGAAATTTCATAATTGAAAGAAAAAGACATTTCTAGAATTCAAACGAGAAAAGAGAATTCTATTTGACAAGTGGTGTATTGCGAGTAAGGCTGATGATTTTGTATCTCTTAGAGAACTTCAAGATGCTACTAGAGGACATTAAACAGTGTCTTCCTGAAAGGGTGGAGCTGTATTTTAATGAGCAGGAGGTGGCAACACTTGCTCAAACTTCCGTATTGGCTGACGAATTTGTCCTTATGCATAAGAACATCTTTAAGATAGCAGTTATTGGAAAAAACTCCTCGGTTAAGTCTTAGGTAAGTGTTCAGCAGCCTAAACTGAACAGTGAAAACTTCAAAGACTCAAGTGAATGTTTCTATTGTCATTAAACAGGACATGTGATAGCTGATTGTATGACATTGAAACGCAAGTCCCAGCAGAATCTGCAGCGGAAAGAGGTTGCATTTGTAAGCACCGTTAATACATGTCCTACAGAGATGGTTGAAATGACAGATCTTACTTATATGCCATTCCTACAGAAAGGATTTATTTCACTAACGGGCAAGGAGGAGGATCAGGTAGAAGTTCAAATTTTTCGTGACACAGGAGCTACACAGTCTTTTGTATGTTCTAATGTATTACCTTTTTCAGATCAGACTTCAGTAGGCTTTAGCAGGCTCATACAAAGCTTTAGCATGGAGGTACCTTTGCATCACATTCATCTGCAATCCGAATTAGTGACAGACTTTGTGGAGGTAGGAAAACACCTGTCTTTGCCTTTGAAATGCGTATCTTTAATCTTGGGCAATGATTTATCCTGGGGAAAGGTTTTTCCTGTTTTGGAAGTATTGGATACTCTATTGACTTGGCTCAGGAATTTCCCAGTGTATTTCCTGCTTGTGCTGTAACGTGTGCTCAGTCAAAGAAAGGGAATGACATATCTTTGTCTAATTCTTTTTATGCACAGATGGTGAGACTGAGGAGATTGCAGAAATCGAATTTAGGGAAAATGCTCAGGTGAAAGAAATTACAATACGTGATTCACTGACAATAACTGTAACTCGTGAGAAACTCTTTGTAACTCAGAAAGATGATTCTTCCCTGTCTAAGTGTTTCAGAGCTGCAGATAGCTGTGAACAGAAAGATGCTTCATTCATGATTAAGGATGGCTTACTTATGCAAATGTGGCATAAAAAGAACTCTACTGAGAATGAGTGGAACGTATCAGGTGGTAGTTCCCTCTGTTTTGACCCGACCACGTGTTGTCGGGTCATTTAGGCATAAATAAAACTTACAACCGCATCCTGCAACATTTTTTTTTGTATGGTCTTAAACGTGACGTACAGTATTGCAAGATATGTCATGTGTGTCAGTATGCAGGGAAGCTTAATCAGGTAATTCTGCCAGCTCCCTTGATTCCAATTCCTGTGCTTGGTGAACTGTTTGAACATGTGATAGTAGACTGTGTTGGGCCTTTGCCTAAGTCAAAGTCTGGTAACCAGTTTTTACTCAAGATCATGTGTACTGCCACCAGATACCCGTAGGCCATTCCACTGCGTAAAGTCATGGCCAAAGTGGTTGTCAAAACTTTGCTAAAGTTTTCTCTACATTTGGTCTATCAAAGATATTACCAAGGGACTAATATTCTTTCTAAGTTGTGTTCACAGTTTTTCAAGTCATTAAATATCACACATTGTCATCTAACATCAGCACTTATCATCTAAAAGTCAGGGAGTGTTGGAAAGGTTTCACCAGACACTGAAATCAATGCTGAAAAAGTACTGCACGGAGACTGGAAATGAATGGGATGAAGGTATTCCATTGGAAGTATTTGCTATTCATGAAACTGTACAGGAATCTCTCTGCAGTACTTGTCTTTGGGTATATGGTTAGGGGTTCATTTAAGGTTCTGAAAGAGAGAATGTTGGGGATTGAGGATAGCGGAAGACAAATGTGCTAGATTATGTATGTACATTTCGTGAGGGTTTATACGAAGCTTCTACGCTAGCTCGAGAATCACTTTCAGAAGCACAAAAAGACATGAATGGCTATATGATAAAGTTGCTGTTGTCAGATCTTTTGCAGTTGAGGACAAAGTGCAAGTGTTGCGGCCCATTCCGGGATTTTCTGGACCATATAAGATCCTGGAAAGGACAGGTGAGATGTGGTGAGGACTCCTGATAGGAAACGACAGAACAGAATGTGTCATATTAACATGTTAAAAGCATATAATTCTAGAGATAATGCTCATACAGAACCTGTAGCAGAGAAAGATAAAGAATCCATTATCTCTCCTGTGGCACTTGTGTGTGAGATGAGTCCAGATGCTGTCGACCATGAGGCTGATCTAGATTACACACTGTTAAGTGATACTACATTATCATCTGTCAGATTGCTGAATTCGGAAACACTGGCAGACTTGCCAAGTTTTCTTGTTCATCTCACTGTAGAACAGAAGCAAGATATCTTTAAACGTCACGTTTGCTGATGTAACATCCGTTCCCTGATGGAGGGAATGAGACGTTGTGTCGATGATTTGACACTAGGGGTCACTCCTGCGGAGCCCAGACATCTCTGATCTTGAGAAAAGGCCAATGAGAATTGGCGTGTGGAATTTGCATGCCACTCCTCCAGACATACAGGTATAAAAGGAGTGGCACTGCAAATACAAATCAGGTATCGCACTGAGGAGCCGAGCCAAAGACCTGGCGCTTTCAGCGGTTGGTTCAGTGTTGTGGCTGGAGGGACACAACGTCTCAGAGGTTACGTCAGTAACTGAGACGTTCCCCGTCTGTCACTCACTCGACGTTGTGTCAATGAGTTGACACTAGGGGTTCCAATGGAAAACGCCACAAGAGCTGAACCGAGTTACACAGACTGGCGATGCGAGATGGGCAGACCTCTGTGTGCCTCGTAGCCAGTGCAGCAAGCCGTCGCATAACTACCCCCAACACACTGGCAGGCATGAAGCGGTCCCCTGCACCTAGGGGAATGGCTAACTGCTCAGAAGTATAAGGACTGGCTGGCCCAGCCGGGGCCTTCTCTCTATTATTCTCCCCTGTAAAAGGAACGAAATCGTTCGGCTGGGGGCCAAATATATGGTCCAAGCTGGGGGGTGTCCCTCCAAAGAGGAGGACACCACAGAGACCACACCCGGCCCCGAGGGGGGGGGGGGGGATTTAGGTGGAATACACACACGGTCTTACAGGTTAGGAGCGGAAGCACATCGTGCGGAGCGGCGTCGTGGTAGATCCTACCCAAGAGGGGAGGAGTTACTACAAACGCGGAGACCCAGGGCAGAGGGCCCTCTATCCAAATAAACAAAATAAACAATACAAATAAACAATATTCAGCACAGAGGTGCTCTAACAAAGCTATACTAGCTATATAAACAGAAATACAGGTGGTAGCACTCACTCCTTAGCTAATGTGTATATACAAATCTCAACCTCTGCTGTGTTGTATGATGTATGTCATGTGACATACTACCATATACACTCCTCGATGGTCTGGTACGCTGCAGAAGGTCAGTTCTTGTGGACATAGGGACAATATCATGTCATATACAAAGTAACAAACAAACTATATAAACACAAGCAAAACGTAGTGAGAGAAAATTAATTAACATTCATTAAAGAACACGAACGAGGTAGATCTCAAGTCTTTAGCAGAAATAACAAAAGCAATCAAAGAGTTAGCACGAGCGGAATAAACAGCAGAACCCTCATCTTTATATGGTGGTGACGTGATCTGACTGGTTCTTCGGGTAGTGACGTATAGTTGACTGATGATGATTGACGTGATAATCCAATTGTAAGACATAAGAGTTTTGACAGCAGAGAGTGTGAAAGTGGAGAAAAGATTCTAACAAAACACATCTCTCGGGTCACCTATTCCAGTACAGGGTAGATTAGAGTACCCGTAGTGGACTGGGTCGGCAAGTTCCTCCGCTGAACTGTGGATCCAAAAGGGCTAGGGAGGAATCAACCAGGGACCTGGGTGGGTGGGATCTCCTGGGAGAGAAGGCAAACAGTTTTACCTCAGCTGAGGGAAAGGGCACCAGGTGCAAGCGATTCACCCAACAGATCATCAGCGTGTTACCGAGTTCTACCGGCTCGCACCTGAGAAAACACAGGATGAGAGTGACTCAACCATGAGATTGTAAAATCTTGCAAAGGTATTAGGTGTTGCTCAACCCGCTGCTCTACATATGTCTGCTAGGGAGGTGCCTCTAGCCAGTGCCCATGAGAATGCAATACTCCTTGTTGAGTGCGCTCGGACCCGCAAGGGGGGGGACATGGCCTGGGTGCGATTGGCCAGTGAAATGGCATCCACCACCCAGTGGGAAAGTCTCTGTTTGGAGACAGCGTTCCCTTTCCGCTGTCCCCCAAAGCAGACAAAGAGCTGCTCAGAGCATCTAAAGCTCTGTGTGTGGTCCAAATAGGTACACATGGCAAGTACCGGACACAGCAATGAAGGGGCTGGGTCTGCCTCCTCCCGGGGCAGCGCTTGCAGGTTCACTACCTGGTCTCTGAAGGGCGTGGTAGGGACCTTGGACACGTAGCCCGGTCATGGTTTGGTCCGCCGGACCAAACTCCAGGCAAGTGTCGCTAACAGAGAACGCTTGCAGGTCCCCGACCATCTTGATGGAAGTGAGCATGATCAGCAGGGCCGTCTTTAGAGTCCAACTGATTCTAGCGGCTCGAAGGGGGATCTCTGAAGACCAGCGAGGACCACCGAGTGATCCCAGGAGGGGAACAGGCTTGGCCAGGAGGGATTTAACCTCCGGGCGCCTCTTAGGAACCTGATGATTAAGTCGTGCTTACCCAGAGACTTGCTGTTTACTGGGTCGTGGTGAGCTGTGAAAGCAGAAACATACACCTTTAAGGTGGAAGGGGACAGCCTCCCTTCCAACTTCTCCTGTAGGAACAAGAGCACTGACCTAACTGCGCACCTCTGTGGGTCTTCAGCATGGGAAGATTCGCAAACAAGCGCCATTTCAGGGCGTAAAGTTGCCTGGTAGAAGGGGCTCTGGCTTGGTTGATCATGGCTACGATCATGGGTGGTAGACCAGCTAGAACTTCCGCATCCCATCCAGGGGCCAGATGTGGAGGTTCCAAAGGTCTGGGTGCGGATGCCAGAGCGTGCCCTGTCCCTGAGAAAGAAGGTCTTTCCTCAGGGGAATTTGCCAGGGAGGGGCTGTCTCGAGGAGTACGAGGTCCGAGAACCAGGCACAGGTGGGCCAATAAGGAGCCACAAGGGTGATTTGTTCCTCGTCATCCCTGACCTTGCACAGCACTTGTGCAAGAAGGCTCACTGGGGAAAATGCGTACTTGCGCAGCCCCGCAGGCCAGCTGTGTGCCAGTGCGTCTTCCCCGAGGGGAGCCTCTGAATGGGCATACCAGAGCGGGCAGTGGGAGGTCTCTTGGGAGGCAAAGAGGTCTACCTGGGCCATGCCGAACCGTTCCTAAATCAGCTAGACCAACTGGGGGTGAAGCCTCCACTCTCCGCCAGGCAAGCGTTGTCGTAACAACGCGTCCGCTATCACATTGAGGTTGCCGGGGATGTGAGTGGCACGCAGTGACTTGAGTCGACTTGAGACGATGGGCGGGTTGTGACATGTGGCGGGAGCGTACGCCGCCTTGGTGATTTATGTACGCTACCGCAGTGGTGCTTTCTGACCTGATCAGGACATGTTTGTCTCAAACTAATGGGAGAAAATTCCGCAGGGCAAAGAGAACAGTCAACAACTCCAGGCAGTTGATGTGCCAGCACAGCGGGGGGCCCCTTTCAAATGGCCTGCTACTGCGTGCCCATTGCACACAGCGTCCCAACCCAATCTGGAGGTGTCGGTCGTGACCAAGACGCATCGGGACACCTGTTGCAAGGGTACCCCTGCCCATAGGAAACAGAGGTCTGTCCATGGTTTGAGTGTTTGGCAGCAGGCGGGGGTGATCGTCACACGGTGTGTGCCCTGGCGCCATGCTCGTCTCAGGACTCGAGTCTGAAGCCAGTGCTGAAGCGGTCTCATATGCATCAAACCCAGCAGCGCGACCGCCGCGGAGGATGCCATATGCCCCAGGAGACTCTGGAAAAGTTTTAAGGGGACCGTTGTGCCCAGCCTGAAAGCGGCGAGTCACCTCAACACTGACTGCGCACGCTCGTTGGTGAGATGTGCTGACATGCAAGTCATCTAACTCCATGCCAAGAAAAGAGATGCTCTGGCCCGGGGTGAGCTTGCTCTTTTCCCAGTTGACCTGAAGCCCTAAACGGCTGAGGTGCCCGAGCACCTTGTCTCTGTGAGCACATAGTAACTCTCGTGAGTGGGCCAGAATGAGCCAGTCGTCTAGGTAATTGAGTATGCGGATGCCAGCTTCTCGGAGCGGGACAAGGGCTGCCTCTGCGACTTTCATGAAGATGCGAGGGGACAGAGACATGCCGAAGGGGAGGACTTTGTACTGATACACCTGGCCGTCGAACGCGAACCGTAAGAAGGGTTGGTGTCGAAGCAAAATTGAGACGGGTATACCACTGCGAATCAATCTAGATGTCGAACGCAGGTTAAAATGTGTTTCTGCGTGAGCATTTTGAACGGGAGTTTGTGCAACGCTTGGTTGAAAACTCGCAAGTCCAAGATCGGTCGTAAGCCACCGCCTTTCCAGGGGAGGCATCAGCGTCAGACGGCGTGCTCGCCGATGCAGCGGCGAGCTCATCCACCTCGAGCTCTAGAGGATAGGCAGACCGGCCGTGAGGCGAGCCGCTGTTACCTCGAGCACGGACGGAAGTCAACGAGCGTGCCGGGGGGGGTGGGTGGTCCGAGGGGGCGTGCCCGGCGGAGCTGCACCCGCTGTCCTCCCCAGATCGCCTCCATTGCCAGCTGCATCGTCCTCAATCCCGCCTTTCTTGGATATGATGAAGTAAGGGCTGTAGAGACCCTTCTTCATCTTGGTTGGAGGGACAGGCTCTATCGTGTCTTTGAGTAAGAGAGTAGCGATTTCCGCATGCAGGGACTGGGCATGTTCGCCGTGTACTGCAGAGAAGCGGACGCCCGTGAAGGGGGGTGGAGGCCTGGCAAACTGAATTGCGTAACCGAGTCGGATGGTCCGGGCCAGCAAGCGAGACGGGTTGGGAAGTGAGAGCCACGCGTCCAAACTTCGTGCTAAAGGCACCAAGGGGACGCTTATTTTTGACCTATCCTGCCGGGCTTCGCAGCGGGGCGTAGCAGGTAAAGTGCCGTCGGGAGGTGACGATGCGTCCCAAGGCTCTTGTGCTGAGAAAAGACACAAAGCATTTACCTTGTTCCGCACACCCGTCAGGTGCAGGTTAGCGACTGAGGAGGAGGTCCAATGTAGGCGTCCTCTAGACTCGTCGGAACCGTTCGGCTGGGAAACAGTCGTGGGGCTGAAGGCGGGTGGTCCGTGTCCAGCATGCTGGTACTGTTGATATCTGGTGGCAGAGTGCCGTGAGAATGGCATTTGCAGGCCAGGTGACCCAGAGACAAAGGAAATAGCTCTTTTATTGAGAGTGTGTGTACCGCAGCCCTGGGGGGGGGTGCGGCAAATGAAATAAATTGGACAAAGGATTCTCCTCCCGGCCCTCCACCAGGGGATTGAGCGGTCTTACCATCTCTGGAGCTAACATCTTGGTTCCTGGGTCGAATGTCTCAGGAACGCCTGGGAGCCTTACGGATCCTCGAGGGGGTCCGTGAGACAGGGGGTGTCTGCTTCCTGCGGTGTGCTCGATGCTGGGGCTGAGAGCTGGGCCCGGGTTGAGGTGGAGCAGGGTGTTTCTGGATGGAGGGTTCCAGTCCAAGCCCACGCTGGCAGTGGCCCGGGCAAGCATGTCGGACATCTGCGCGTCAGCCTCAGCCTGGGCATGCTGGCCCGAAGGCGCCAGCCCAGGGGAGGCATCAGCGTCAGACGCCGCGCTCTCCTATGCAAGCTCATCCACCTCGAGCTCTAGAGGATAGGCAGACTGACCATGAGGCGAGCCGCTGTTACCTCGAGCACGGACGGGAGTCAATGAGTGTTCCGGGTGGCGGGTGGTCCGAGGGGGCGTGCCCGGCGGAGCTGCACCCGCTGCCCTTCCCAGATTGCCTCCATCGCCAGCCGCATCGTCCTCAATGGAGCAATTGGAGCAATGCGGGGGGCGGCTGGAGTGGCGTGCTTTCTATTGAAAGCAAGCCGCGACCGCAACGTTGCCATGGTCATCCCCTCGCAGTGAGAGCATGAACCATCTACAAACGCTGCCTCGGTGTGATTGCTGCCCAGACACACTAGACAACGTCTGTGGCCGTCTGAAGCGGAGAGCACTCTACCGCATCCAGGAACTACACAGGCGCAGAATGGCATCTTTAAAAAGAAGCATCCTGAAAAGGACATTCAACGCCGCTGTGTAAAGCTCTTTCAGAGGAAATTGCTCTTTTATAGAGAAAATCGCTCTGTCAAATATAACTCTTTTAACCAACTGCACTGCCGTTCAGAGAAGGAGAAAGCCACTGAAGTGTGCCGTAGATCCAACAGCAGACAGAGCGTAAGAGGAACAGAAGCAGGAATCTGGTGTGTGACTCGCAGCTGGCTGCATACACGACCATCGGCTCCAAAGAAAATTTCAGAATGGACTCGACGTATTTCCCTGCTTTTATACCCATATGTCTGGGGCGGGGTATGCAAATACCGTCTTCCAACTTCTCATTGGCCTTTTTTCATAGACCAGAGGCATATTCGGCACTCAAGAGAGACTCCTAGTGTCGCTTCTTTGACACGACGTCGAAGGGAGCGACATACGGGGAATAGCATTTTAGCTTAGTGTTAAGCTAAGGTTTATTTCTATTTCTTCTGCTCCAAATTTACTTCAAAAATACTTCTCTGTCTGCTCGTTTGAATGTAACACATCACATGAAAGTGTTTCACCGCTGTTCAAATGCACTTTGGATCGCATCATTTATATGTATATATGTTTTCCACCTGAAAGGACTAAATATTAAATGAAACAAATCATGCAAAGTAATCTCTTCAATAATCAAAATACATTTTGAATGTAACTGTATTCTAAATACCAATGATTTAAACTGTAACTGTAGTGAAATACAGCTACTTATATTTTGTATACATAATCCTGTTACATGTATTTCGTTACTCCCCAACCCTGTATATGTCATGTTTATTCTGTTTTGTTCTTGTTTTCATATCTTTTATTTTGAAAATCTAGTTCATATTGTTATGTCATGTGATTTACTGTTCCCTCATTTGAGCTTGTCATGTGTTTCCCCTGTTCATGTGTCTTGTTGTCATTGGTTCACTGGTTCATTACTTTGTTATTATTCTTGTCTTTTCATTGGTTTAAGTTAATTTAGTCTTGTTATCTTGTTTATAGTTTAGTCTTGTGATTGGTTATCTTTGTAATGTGTTACCCATATTTTTGTAGCCCTCATGCTTGCCATTGTCTCTAGTGAGGTATTGTAAATGTAACTTTGTTGTTTTGTTCTAGTAAAGTCAAGCCAAGCTAAGTCAAGTTTTAGTCAAGTCATGTTTTATTTATTTATGTTAAGTCAAGTCTAGTCTTGTCATGTTAAGTCAAGTCTAGTCTAGTCAAGTTGTTTGTGTTTATGTTTTGTTTTATTCATGTTTGTAGTTCGGGTTTCTGGTTATGACAATTTATAATAAACTGCACTTGGGTTTGTAACAAGACTCTTTGACAGGGCGGGGAAAAGGAGGACACGAGGACAGGCTTCTGCACACAGGTGAGGGGTCTTTAATCGTTCAACGTAAAATGACAGGGATTCAAACATAAACTTCTGATAACAAACTAAAGCTTTCCATCAACTCAAACTAAACTCATGGGCTGCCAACACTGGACTGGCGTCCTGACTGGTGGTGCTGTGGCTCTTTTATGCCGCTCTCCCCGTACTCACTGAAATTAGAGACAGGTGTTAGACATATTTTAGCTCAGGTGTAAGCGCCCTTACCGCTCCCCCTCTCCGGACGGGCGCTTGACCACGCCCCCGCTGCCACATACCCCCACCGCCCGACTCAGGCCGGGGCGCCATCCGGCCTGCCTACCACTCCCCCCCCATTTCTGGAAAGGAAGTCGGCGACAGCCATCTGCACCCCCGGTCTGTGGATCACCTCGAACTTAAAAGGCTGGAGAGCTAGATACCAACGGGTGATCCGGGCGTTAGTATCCTTCATGTGGTGGAGCCACTGCAGTGGGGCATGATCCGAGCAGAGGGTGAAGGCCCGCCCCAGCAGGTAGTAGCGGAGTGTGAGGACCGCCCACTTGATGGCCAGACACTCCTTCTCCACGGTGCTATACTTCGTTTCCCTCAAGGAGAGCTTCCTACTGATGTATAGCACCGGGCGCTCCTCCCCCTCCACCACCTGCGAGAGTACGGCCCCCAGCCCCCTGTCTGAAGCGTCCGTCTGTAATAAGAAAGGGAGAGAGAAGTTAGTTGAATACAAGAGCGGCCCTCCACAGAGTGCGGCTTTAATTTGTGTGAACGCCTGTTGGCACTGCTCCGACCATTGGACCGGATCTGGAGCCCCCTTTTTAGTGAGGTCAGTCAGCGGGCTGGTGACGTCCGAATAATTAGGTACAAACCTTCTGTAGTAGCCAGCCAGCCCCAGGAACTGCCTCACCCCCTTTTTGGTCTTGGGCCTAGGGCAAGTCGCAATCGCCGCGGTTTTATCAATTTGGGGACGCACCTGGCCATGGCCCAAGTGGAAGCCCAGATACCGCACCTCCACACGCCCAATCGCGCACTTCTTGGGGTTTGCAGTGAGCCCCGCCCGCCTCAGCGACTTCAGGACCGCCCTCAGATGTTGTATATGCCGCTGCCAGTCATTACTATAAATAATAATGTCGTCTATGTAGGCAGCGGCGTAAGCAGAGTGCGGCCGGAGGACACGGTCCATTAAACGCTGGAACGTGGCTGGGGCCCCGAACAAACCGAACGGAAGTGTCACGAATTGGTGTAATCCGAACGGCGTGGTGAAGGCCGTTTTTTCTCGGGAGATTGGTGTCAAGGGGATCTGCCAATAACCCTTTGTTAAATCCAATGTCGAATAAAAACGAGCAGTACCTAACCGATCGAGCAGTTCATCAACGCGGGGCATTGGGTACGTGTCAAATTTAGACACCGCATTGACCTTTCTGTAATCCACACAGAACCGCACCGACCCGTCACTCTTGGGAACAAGAACGACCGGGCTGGACCAGTCGCTGTGGGATTCTTCTATTACCCCCATATCAAGCATGGCATCCAATTCGTCCCAGACAATTTTCTTTCTATGCTCGGGGAGGCGATAAGGGCGGCAACGAATGACCGCCCCCGGCTCGGTCTCGATATGGTGCTGGATGAGGTTTGTGCGACCCGGCAGGGGAGAAAACACGTTCGCAAATTCCTTCTGCAACCTGGCAACCTCTGCTCGTTGGCACGGGGAGAGGTGGTCTCCATAAATGACCGGGGCATTGAGATCTAGTTTTGGACTTACCTCCGGTCCGAGCTCCGCCCTCTCTGGGACCACCGTAGCCAACGATACAGGGACCGCCTCCCTCCATAATTTAAGGAGGTTGAGGTGGTAAATTTGACGCGCAGTCCCCCTATCGGTTCGCTTAACCTCATAATCGAGATCTCCCACTCGTCGTGTGACCTCGAAGGGCCCTTGCCACTTGGCGAGTAATTTGGAGCTCGATGTGGGAAGCAATACAAGAACCTTATCTCCCGGTGCAAATTCCCTCAGCCGCGTTCCCCTGTCGTACAGCCGGCATTGACGTTCTTGGGCCCGGAGCAAATTCTCCTGTGTTAGTTTTCTCAAAGTGTGGAGCTTTGCTCTGAGGTCAAGAACGTATTGAATTTCATTTTTGCTATTTGTAGGTCCTTCCTCCCAGCCTTCTCGTAAAACATCTAAGATGCTGCGTGGGCGTCGCCCGTACAACAGCTCAAATGGAGAGAAGCCGGTTGAGGCTTGCGGGACCTCTCGTACTGCAAACAACAGGGGATCGAGCCATCTGTCCCAGTTTTTAGCATCCTCGTGCACGAACTTACGAATCATGTTTTTGAGGGTTTTGTTAAAACGTTCCACTAGGCCATCTGTCTGCGGATGATACACGCTAGTGCGAATCGATTTAATGCCCAATAGATCGTAAAGTTCGCGAAGTGTGCGTGACATAAACGTTGTGCCTTGATCGGTGAGGATTTCTTTTGGAATCCCCACCCGGGAGATTATTTTGAAGAGCGCCCCAGCAACACTACGTGCTGAGATGTTGCTTAGAGGCACTGCTTCCGGATATCGCGTTGCGTAATCCACTAGGAATAACACAAAGCGATGTCCCCGTGCTGTCCGCTCTAATGGCCCGACGAGGTCCATTCCAATTCTCTCGAAGGGGACCTCGATCAACGGAAGAGGGCGCAATGGCGCTTTTGGGGTGGCCGGTGGGTTTACCAGCTGGCACACCACCTGCGGACGTCACCGCTAATGCCCGGCCAATAAAAACGGGCTATTAGTCGAAGAAGTGTTTTTCTTTCCCCTAGATGACCCGCCATGGGATTATAATGAGCCGCCTGGAATAACATTTCCCGGCGGCTCCGTGGAATCAAAAGCTGTGTCATATTTTCTTTAGTTTGAGTGTCCTGCGTCACTCTATACAGTCGGTCATTTATAATTGAGAAATAGGGGTATGCGAGAGCGATGTCTGGCTGAAGGCGCTGACCATCGATCACTTTTACCTGATCGAAGGCATGCTTGAGGGTTTCGTCCCGCGACTGCTCCAAAGGGAAATCCTCGTCAGGGAATTCCCTGCGAAGAGGATGGGCGGAAGCCTCGCCCCTCTCCTCGTCATCCCGATTTGGAGCAGCCGAGGACGGCCCCGGCTCCGCCTCCCCTGTCAAAGCATCGCACATCGCACATCTCCCCACTTTAGTGCAGGATCCATCCATATAAACCCCCCCTAGCACATCTTTAAACGCTGGCCAATCGGTCCCCAAAATCAGAGGATGGGTGAGGCGGGGACTAACCGCTGCCTCCACTCTATGCTTTTCCCCCCGGAATTTCACTAACAAGGTCATCATCGGGTACTTGTGAATATCCCCATGCACACACCTCACCCTCAACCGTCTAGCTGTGCCCAAAGCCCCGGGTTGAACCAAGTGTTGATGGATGGTGGTTTGATTGCAACCGGTATCCAGCAATGCTTGGTGTGTACCCCCCTGGATTCTTACCGGAATCCGGTACGCTCCAGCCCAATCGGGGGCAGCATGCGGGGGATCGGAGACCCGAACCACCATCCCCACTTCCATCATCGGACACTGATCACGGAAGTGGCCCGGGTCCCCGCACCTCCAACAGGCTGGCCCAGGCACCACACCCGTACCTGCATCGGCGGACGCCCCCAACTGAGGGGGAGAGCGGCTGAATGTGGCGGGGGGGGTGTGCGTTGCCACCGTGGGTCTCTGCCAGGCTCCTCGCCTGCGGGGGGCAGGAACGGACCCTGGAGGGAAGACAGAGCGAGAGGGGGGAGGGGGATGGGGAAGAGTGGAAAAAAACACAGGGGAAGGGGAGGGAGAGAGAGAGAGAGAGGGCTCGTCCGCCCTTGGGGTCGCCGCCATGTGGTCCTCCGCTAGCTGGATCGCCGCCTCCAGCGACGCCGGGCGGTGGCACTGGACCCACTCCGCCGTCCTCTTGGGCAATCGCTGCGTGAACTGCTCCAGCACCACCTGATCGATCAGTCCCTCGACGTCGCGGTCCCCCACTAGCAGCCACTTCCGGCAGGCATCACGGAGCCGCTGGGCAAACGCGAACGGGCGGTCGGTTTTCTCCAACTTCATGGCCCGGAACAGCTGGCAGTTCTCTTCGGGACTCCGACCAACCCGTTGCATGATTGCTCTTCTCAGATCAGCATAGGCCAGGAGGTTCGTTGCAGGCAGTTGCTGAGCCGTGAGTTGGGCTTCCCCAGACAAAAGAGGGACAAGGCGGGCTGCCCACTGATCGCGCGGCCAGCCCCAGATTTCTGCGGTCCGCTCGAAGAGGTCTAAAAACGCTTCGGGGTCGTCCGTTGCCCCCATCTTCTGTAGCGTGGGCGGGGGCAACGGGGAGCGATGGTCCGGGGTCGCGGCTGAGGCGGGAGCGACCTCCTGGCTGAGCAGGCTCCGGATGGCATGCCGGTCCTCTGCTTGAGCCCGCATGATCTCAAAGAAACGCCGATCTTGGTCCTCTCGGAGCTCAAGCAGGGACTGATGGTGGCTCTGATGTAGTGCTGCGAGGGACTGGAGGACTTCGGCCAGCTGGGAGGACTCTACGGGACGACCCTCCATATCTGAAGATCCTGGGTTTCGGCACCAGTGTAACAAGACTCTTTGACAGGGCGGGGAAAAGGAGGACACGAGGACAGGCTTCTGCACACAGGTGAGGGGTCTTTAATCGTTCATCGTAAAATGACAGGGATTCAAACATAAACTTCTGATAACAAACTAAAGCTTTCCATCAACTCAAACTAAACTCATGGGCTGCCAACACTGGACTGGCATCCTGACTGGTGGTGCTGTGGCTCTTTTATGCCGCTCTCCCCGTGCTCACTGAAATTAGAGACAGGTGTTAGACATATTTTAGCTCAGGTGTAAGCGCCCTTACCGCTCCCCCTCTCCGGACGGGCGCTTGACCACGCCCCCGCTGCCACAGGGTTCATCACATAGTCATCGTCAAAATCGACTTTGTCATTGCCAGCGTCAGCATCGTTACAGAATACCTGACCACCAACCATGAACCCAGCAGTCCGACTCCTGCGCCTACGTCAGGGGAATCGATCCCTGGAGGAATATGTGGGGTACTTCTGCTCTCTGGCAAGTGAGGTGTAAACGTCATGGTCGCCGAGCCAGCGACCCACATCCTGGACGGCAAGCCCAAGTTCCACGTCATGGCCGCCAAGCCTGAGTTCCAAATCATGGCTGCCAAGCCCGAGATCGATGTCATGGCCGCTAAGCCTGAGATCGACGTCATGGCCACCAAGCCCGAGATCAACGTCATGGCCACCAAGCCCGAGATCAACGTCATGGCCGCCAAGCCCAAGATCGACGTAATGGCTGCCAAGCCCGAGATCGACGTAATGGCCGCCAAGCCCGAGATCGACGTAATGACCACCAAGCCCGAGATCCACGTCATGGCCTCCAAGCCTGAGACCCATGTCATGGCCCCCAAGCCCAAGATCCACGTTATGGCCGCCAAGCCCGAGATCCACATCATGGCCGCCAAGCCAGAGTCAGCTCCAGGCCATGTCACAGCCAAGCCAGAGTCAGCTCCAGGCCGTGTCACAGCCACGCCAGAGTCAGCTCCAGGCCGTGTCACAGCCACGCCAGAGTCAGCTCCAGGCCGTGTCACAGCCACGCCAGAGTCAGCTCCAGGTCCAAGCCCACCTCTGCTTCACGGTCCAGGCCCGACTCTGCTCCACTGGGGAGCTCCATCCCTGCGGCAACACCTTGGTCCTCATCCCCATTGGCTCCACCCCTAGAGCCTCTTTGGGCCCCACTTTCCATTGGCTTCCCACTCCCTGTCTTGCCAGGCCATGCCCTGTCTCGCCAGGCCACGTTTCAAGGACCACACCCCCACCCACCCACCCACCCCCCGCTCCCTAATTAACATTAATATTATGTTTTGGGGCATCGGGAGCCACCTCTAGAGGGGGGGGGAAATATGTCATGTTTATTCTGTTTTTTTCATGTTTTCATGTCATTTATTTTGAGAATCTAGTACCTGAAGTCATGTCATGTGATTTCCTGTTCCCTCATGTGATCTTGTCATATGTTTCCCCTGTTCATGTGCCTTGTTTTCATTGGTTCATTGGTTGATTACTTTGTCATTAGTCTTGTCTTTTCATTGGTTTAAGTCTTTAGTCTTGTTATCTTGTTTATAGTTTAGTCTTGTGATTGGTTATCTTTGTAATGTGTTACCCATATTTTTGTAGCCCTCATGCTTTCCATTGTCTCTAGTGAGGTATTGTAAATGTAACTTTGTTGTTTTGTTCTATTCAAGCCAAGTCAAATTTTAGTCATGTCATGTTTTATTTATGTCAAATCTATAATTAGGTTAAGTCTAGTCAAGTCGTTCTTATTAATGTTTTGTTTTATTCATATTTATGGTTTCTGGTTATCACGATTTATAATAAACTGCACTTGGGTTCATCTCATCATCATCGTCATCATCGTCTTTGTAATTATATATATATATATATATATATATATATATATATACACTCACCTAAAGGATTATTAGGAACACCTGTTCAATTTCTCATTAATGCAATTATCTAATCAACCAATCACATGGCAGTTGCTTCAATGCATTTAGGGGTGTGGTCCTGGTCAAGACAATCTCCTGAACTCCAAACTGAATGTCAGAATGGGAAAGAAAGGTGATTTAAGCAATTTTGAGCTTGGTTGTTGGTTGTTGGTTCAACAACCATGGTTGTTGGTGCCAGACGGGCCGGTCTGAGTATTTCACAATCTGCTCAGTTACTGGGATTTTCACGCACAACCATTTCTAGGGTTTACAAAGAATGGTGTGAAAAGGGAAAAACATCCAGTATGCGGCAGTCCTGTGGGCGAAAATGCCTTGTTGATACTAGAGGTCAGAGGAGAATGGGCCGACTGATTCAAGCTGATAGAAGAGCAACTTGACTGAAATAACCACTCGTTACAACCGAGGTATGCAGCAAAGCATTTGTGAAGCCACAACACGCACAACCTTGAGGCGGATGGGATACAACAGCAGAAGACCCCACCGGGTACCACTCATCTCCACTACAAATAGGAAAAAGAGGCTACAATTTGCAAGAGCTCACCAAAATTGGACAGTTGAAGACTGGAAAAATGTTGCCTGGTCTGAGTCTCGATTTCTGTTGAGACATTCAGATGGTAGAGTCAGAATTTGTTTACAGAATGAGAACATGGATCCATCATGCCTTGTTACCACTGTGCAGGCTGGTGGTGGTGGTGTAATGGTGTGGGGGATGTTTTCTTGGAACACTTTAGGCCTCTTAGTGCCAATTGGGCATCGTTTAAATGCCACGGCCTACCTGAGCATTGTTTCTGACCATGTCCATCCCTTTATGGCCACCATGTACCCATCCTCTGATGGCTACTTCCAGCAGGATAATGCACCATGTCACAAAGCTCGAATCATTTCAAATTGGTTTCTTGAACATGACAATGAGTTCACTGTACTAAAATGGCCCCCACAGTCACCAGATCTCAACCCAGTAGAGCATCTTTGGGATGTGGTGGAACGGGAGCTTCGTGCCCTTGATGTGCATCCCACAAATCTCCATCAACTGCAAGATGCTATCCTATCAATATGGTCCAACTTTTCTAAAGAATGCTTTCAGCACCTTGTTGAATCAATGCCACGTAGAATTAAGGCAATTCTGAAGGCGAAGGGGGGTCAAACACAGTATTAGTATGGTGTTCCTAATAATCCTTTAGGTGAGTGTATATATTATATATATATATATATATATATATATATATATATACAGTGAGGAAAATAAGTATTTGAACACCCTGCTATTTTGCAAGTTCTCCCACTTGGAAATCATGGAGGGGTCTGAAATTGTCATCGTAGGTGCATGTCCACTGTGAGAGACATAATCTAATATAAAAAATCCAGAAATCACAATGTATGATTTTTTAGCTATTTATTTGTATGATACAGCTGCAAATAAGTATTTGAACACCTGAGAAAATCAATGTTAATATTTGGTACAGTAGCCTTTGTTTGCAATTACAGAGGTCAAACGTTTCCTGTAGTTTTTCACCAGGTTTGCACACACTGCAGGAGGGATTTTGGCCCACTCCTCCACACAGATCTTCTCTAGATCAGTCAGGTTTCTGGGCTGTCGCTGAGAAACACGGAGTTTGAGCTCCCTCCAAAGATTCTCTATTGGGTTTAGGTCTGGAGACTGGCTAGGCCACGGCAGAACCTTGATATGCTTCTTACAGAGCCACTCCTTGGTTATCCTGGCTGTGTGCTTCGGGTCATTGTCATGTTGGAAGACCCAGCCTCGACCCATCTTCAATGCTCTAACTGAGGGAAGGAGGTTGTTCCCCAAAATCTCGCAATACATGGCCCCAGTCATCCTCTCCTTAATACAGTGCAGTTGCCCTGTCCCATGTGCAGAAAAACACCCCCAAAGCATGATGCTACCACCCCCATGCTTCACAGTAGGGATGGTGTTCTTGGGATGGTACTCATCATTCTTCTTCCTCCAAACACGGTTAGTGGAATTATGACCAAAAAGTTCTATTTTGGTCTCATCTGACCACATAACTTTCTCCCATGACTCCTCTGGATCATCCAAATGGTCATTGGCAAACTTAAGACGGGCGTTGACATGTGCTGGTTTAAGCAGGGGAACCTTCCGTGCCATGCATGATTTCAAACCATGACGTCTTAGTGTATTACCAACAGTAACCTTGGAAACGGTGGTCCCAGCTCTTTTCAGGTCATTGACCAGCTCCTCCCGTGTAGTTCTGGGCTGATTTCTCACCTTTCTTAGGATCATTGAGACCCCACGAGGTGAGCTCTTGCATGGAGCCCCAGTCCGAGGGAGATTGACAGTCATGTTTAGCTTCTTCCATTTTCTAATGATTGCTCCAACAGTGGACCTTTTTTCACCAAGCTGCTTGGCAATTTCCCCGTAGCCCTTTCCAGCCTTGTGGAGGTGTACAATTTTGTCTCTAGTGTCTTTGGACAGCTCTTTGGTCTTGGCCATGTTAGTAGTTGGATTCTTACTGATTGTATGGGGTGGACAGGTGTCTTTATGCAGCTAATGTCCTCAAACAGGTGCATCTAATTTAGGATAATAAATGGAGTGGAGGTGGACATTTTAAAGGCAGACTAACAGGTCTTTGAGGGTCAGAATTCTAGCTGATAGACAGGTGTTCAAATACTTATTTGCCACTGTATCATACAAATAAATAGTTAAAAAATCATACATTGTGATTTCTGGATTTTTTTTTTTAGATTATGTCTCTCACAGTGGACATGCACCTACGATGACAATTTCAGACCCCTCCATGATTTCCAAGTGGGAGAACTTGCAAAATAGCAGGGTGTTCAAATACTTATTTTCCTCACTGTATATATATATATATATATATATATATATATATATTACACATGGATGTAGTCCAGGGTATAGGCAGGTATACGGCGTATACCCACTTCTTTATAAGTCTGCATTGCGAATACCCACTTCTAAATCCCCTCTGATGCGCATCATTCAGTTGAGTCCTGCATTAGCCAAAAACATGACAGTCCAGCACATGAGTAGCTTATCCAATCGCAGTGTTTCCCATTAATTGACTAGTCTAAATTGCACCGCCACAGTCTCATAATGAACCGAAAATGTTTTTGCACTTCTCAGTCTCATAATAACATCAAATAAAAGGCTGTGTTCAGCCCTATACATTGCGAATAAATCACTCACATACGCGAGTAAATTATTCACTGATGTGCGACCGAAAACCTCTGTTATTAGCCACTGGCAACAAGTAAAGTGAGGCATAATAAAATGATGCCACACTTTCAATAATGAAATTAGCATTTCATTTGCCAGTGATAGAGTTGTGTAGTTTCGAACACCGAGTCCCTTTTACTGAATACAAACAGTTGAAGCTGGATTCAGCCTCGTCTTTCCATGCATGCTGTCTGATGAGCGCAGGAAAAAGCTCATTCAGTTGTGAAGATGAATCACTTCTCAAGCGTTCTGATGTGCACGCTGTCTACAGAGACTTTCGCCAAACTCCCATGAAAAATATATAAGGTATATACGTATTAATGTTGTGAACGCAAAGGACTCCAGTATCAATTAATGGCCATGTAATGCAAATTGGGTTTATTCACGCAGTACAGCAGTGAGACAGAGGAGATGTCCTGCTCTATTTCTGTGGAGATGATCAAATGCAAGAAACACAATCTCAAAGTCTTCCTTCATGAGAAATAAGGGCTTGTGAGTTAATCAGAGAACCTTAAATAATGTGTGAAAGTGAAGAATTTAAGGCAGAAATATTTTACTATTGCACAATACAATACAATATAATATAATAGCTATACAGGTTGGCTGGGTCATAGTGAGTTTGTATGGTAATAAATCATCATATACGTAAAACACCTAAAACAGGTAATTAATCATCATAATCGCAATTATTTGTTTGACAATTAATTGCCAGCCCCTAATTTTCATTAGTAGGTTCCCACCTTGTGAATTGTTTTGTTAATAATATGTATGAAATTTCAAACAGTGACAACAGATTGTCTCATTAGTAAAAATGCAATTTCATGACATAAAAATTGATAGAATGTGAAATTTGTAAATTTTTAAAAAGCTAAAATGTGATTAAAATTATATTGCAAAATCAAATAAAAATTACAATATAATATATTGTGTGAATATATATGAAGAGGCCCCCTCTCTCAGTTTGCTTAATATATTTTTTATTTAAATTTTGTTTACATGAGGTCAAACATCTGGCGAGTAAAAACAAAAATGTACTATCCAATAAAAATGTTTTCTCTCCAACATGGTCGTAGAGGGTTCTTAACTAACATTAAATGTATCCACTGCATTTATACACTACTCAACACACAATTTATCATCATCAGTGTACAAGAGAAAATAGATAATATTAATGCCGAAGTTACAATCGTGATGATTAATGTAAATTAACGTTAGCATTAATAGGTTAATTGGAATACCGTTACACTGCTAAACTGACATCACTAGTTTGTACTCTGCTTTTTAAAATGGTTAGAGCATGAAATTGTTAAAGCTATGGTAGGTAGTATTTATTCATTGAAAAAATTGTTTTGTATATAAACATGGTTTCTTGTTAAATGAGGCCCTGTAAGAGATTAGTTAGCACAACAGACTCTAGCTCTCAATGAAAAATGTGGGTTGGGTAGTGTCAATCCAGCAAATTTTAGCCAATCGCATTTGGCAAGGTAGGCCTTGGCTCTGTTTGTGAACAGCTGTCAATTAAACCCTGGCTGGGGGTGAAGAGCATAATGTATATGGGGAAGAATTGGGGGCGCTGTTTCTCAATTCAATTTATTTCAAAGTTGCCTACTGCAGCTTTAAGAGCACAACACTGTTTTCAAGAGCACATCACTAGCCTCTTTATTTAGCTCTCAAATTGCACCAGATGGAAGTATTTAACTTTAAAATGTAAAAACATTTCTTATGGGGGAGCATGCCCCCCCCCCCCCCAACCCCCCCTAGGGGGTCGGAGGTCCACCCCCCATAGTCTCACAAAATCTTATGGGAAACACTGCAATCACATGTCAATAAATGTAAATATACCCTTAAAAACACCTAGTAAAGACTGCCGTAGACTACCTGCAAGGTTAGAGAATAGTTGTCCAATTTTCATGTGAGGATGGAATAAGGAATAGTTCATGCAAAATTCATAATTATGTAGTTGTCTCTTCCTATAGTCTTGATAGTCTTGGGCCAGTATTGATTGCAAAATCTGCACCTCTTCTGTGGCTAATATTAATTTCATAATGATCCTTACTCTTGTATTTTAGATTACTGGTGTTTGTGTATGTGGTAATTGTGAAATGTTATGTTATAAATTGTATTACCGTGAAGCACTTTGGTCAACTCTGTTGTTTTAAATGCTATATAAATAAAGCTGAGCTTAAAGCACAAATGCTGGGATTTTAATTATATAATTTACACTTTAAGCTCAGCTTTATTTATATAGCATTTAAAACAACAGAGTTTTTTTGGCTTTTGCCAAAGATGTGTATTTTTGGGGGAATTTTTATATTTCAACCTCAGTTCCTATAATACATCTATAATAAACTGTGTACACAAAATAGTTACACTCAGGACCTTGATGTCCGCTTGTTCCCAGTGCCTTTAAAGCATAAAATGAATTAGGCCAATTGAATAAATGATGCAACTAAAAGTGTGTGTGTGTGTGTGTGTGTGTGTGTGTGTGTGTGTGTGTGTGTGTGTGTGTGTGAAACAGTAGTGACATTATGTAAACTAACTTCCATTTAAAGGTTTGACAAAGTTATTTTACTCTCTGAAGGAAGCAGGAGCTGAGCAAACATCCAACTTAAGACACTTTATTGTCAGCACTTTTTAGTGTAACAAAACATTAAACATGCACTGCTTTTCAGCCAGCTATGTATGAACATACATAAACGGGAGCTTTACAGCTCCATACAGACACAAAGCACTTCCTTGCAACTTTCTCTCTCTGTGTGTCTCTCCCGACTGCAGCTCTGGTTGCGGCTTTATCCCTTGCCCGCCAACATCGCAATCACCAACAGCTGGGCAAAATCATTTGCTTCAGGTGTCAATTCCGGTCTAGCTCCTCACCGTCGTCGCTCAGCCCCACACTGCTCGCCACAAAAGGGTTAGAATCCTGAAATTTAATGAATATTTGGAAGTTCTATAATCAGGACTGATGTTGGTTAAAAAAAATCAAAAGTCTTTATATTTATATATTAATATATAATATTTTTATGCCATTTTTGTGATGTGGACATTTTTGTATTGGAGGTTTTTGTTTTAAATCTGATACTGCACAAAAAATAATAATGCATCAAAATCAATGTTTTTGCTAATCATGACATATCCCAGACTGTGATAATTAACTGTGTTAAAAAAACAACAACATAAAAACACACAGTGGCATTATATAAACAAACTGACATTTAAAGGGTAAAATCATGAAAATGAATGAATATTTGGAAGTTCAGATCAGGACTAACGTCTAGGTTACGGATGTAACCTCCATTCCCAGATGGAGGGAACTAGACATTGTGTCGAAGAAGCGACACTAGGGGTCTCTCTTGAGAGCCTTTTGCATCTCTGATCTATGAGAAAAGGCCAATGAGAAATTGGCAGACAGAATTTGCATGTCCCGACCCCGGACATACGGGTATAAAGGGAGGGAAATGCGTCTGTTTCATTCAGGATTTTTCTGAGGAGCCGACAATGAGGTTCGGCCGCAACAGTGGCTCGGTTCAGCGACGTGGCCGGGAGGACACAATGTCTCGTTCCCTCCATCAGGGAATGGAGATTACATCCATAACCTAGACGTTCCACATCTGTCGCTCACTTCGCCGTCGTGTAAAATCGTGGCCCCATAAATCGACGCCCCATAAAATCTTCAAAGCCTTCTGGTTCTTTACCCCTGACAGGGGGGAACAAGGCGACATGCCAAGAATGGGAGCAGGATGCGCCAGCCGCGCCTTTTCTCTCTCTATGTTTCTCGCATAGAGTTACCGCGGCTGGGGCAACCTTAATGCTATCATACGCATGGGGGAAGGCGATCTTTCCCAGTTTTCCTATTCTTTCAGGGAGGAAAGACCCTGTGGAGACCACACCTGCCCAGACTGGGGGAGGTAAAGTGTGGTGAAATACATCACATGGGCTTTAACGGAAAATACACACAGGGGGAAAAAGTCCACGTGGGAACCCTTTCTGTGGAACACCTATTCCAGTTCAGGGTAAATTGAGTACCCGCATTGGTCTTGGTCAGCGAATTCCTCCGATGAATTTGCGGACCAGAGGGCTAGGGAGGAGTCATCCAGGGAGCCGAGTTCGTGGGATCTCCTGGGGTAAAAGCGTATGGTATTACCTCAGCGGAGGGAAAGGGCGCTAGGTGCAAGCGGTCCACCCGGTCAGTTTGTCCGCGTGTACCGAGTTCTACCAGCTCGGACCTGAGAAAACACGCGTCGAAACCGACTCAACCCTGAGATTGTAAAATCTTGCAAAGGTAGTGGGTGTTGCTCAACCTGCTGCTCTGCATATGTCTGCTAGGGAGGTGCCCCTGGCCAGTGTCCACGAGGATGCCACACTTCTTGTTGAGTGTGCTCGGACCTGCAAGGGGGCGGGCACAGCCTGGGTGTGATAGCACAAGTTATGGTGTCAACTACCCAGTGAGAAAGCCTCTGTTCAGAGACAGCATTCCCTTTCCACTGTCCACCAAAGCAGACAAGAGTGCGGTCCAAATAGATATGCAAAGCACGTACCGGACACAGCAACAAAGGGGCTGGGTCTGCCTCCTCCCGGAGCAGCTTCGCTTGCAGGTTAACTACCTGGTCTCTGAAGGGAGTCGTAGGAACCTTGGGCATGTAGCCCGGTCATGGTCTTAGTATCACATGAGTGTCTGCCAGACCGAAATCCAGGCAGGTGTCCCTGACTGAGAATGCTTGCAGGTCCCCGACCCTCTTGATGGAGGCGAGTGCGATCAGGAGGGCCGTCTTCAGGGAGAGGGCCTTGAGTTCAACTGATTCTAGCAGCTTGAAGGGGGGTCTCCGAAGGCCAGAGAGGACCACTGAGAGAACCCAGGAGGAAGACTTGGCCAGGAGGGATTCAATCTCCGGGCGCCTCTTATGAACCTGATAATCAAGTTGCGCTGACCCAAAGAGTTGCCTCCTTCTGCCGTCTACTGCATCATGGTGGGTCGCGATAGCGGCTACATACACCTTCAAGGTGGAGGGGGACAGCCTCCCCTCCAACCTCTCCTGCAGGGATGAAAGCACTGACTGAACTGCGCACCTATGTGGGTCTTCAGACAGGGAAGAACACCAATTTGCGAACAAGCGCCACTTCGTGGCGTAAAGTTGCCTGGTAGAGGGAGCTCTGGCTTGGTTGATCGTGTCTACGACAGCAGGTTGTAGGCCAGCTAGATCTTTCGCACCTCATCAGGGGCCAGACGTGGAGGTTCCAGAGGTCTGGGTGCGGATGCCAGAGGGTGCTCCATCCTTGAGAAAGAAGATCCTTCCACGTCTGGCCAGTGAGGGGCTGTCGCGAGGAGCACGAGATCTGAGAACCAAGTCCGAGAGGGTCAATAGGGGGCCACCAGAGTGACTTGTTCTTCGTCCTCCCTGACCTTGCATAGCACCTCTGCAAGAAGTCTCACTGGGGGAAATGCATACTTGCGCAGCCCCATGGGCCAGCTGTGTGCTAGCGCGTCTGCTCCGAGGGGAGCCTCCGTTCGGGCGTACCAGAGTGGGCAGTGTGAGGTCTCTCGGGAGGCGAATAGGTCTACCTGTGCCTTGCTGAACCGTTCCCAAATCAGCTGGACCGACTGGGGGTGAAGCCTCCACTCTCCGCTGGGCGAACGTTGTCGCGATAATGTGTTTTAGAGGGACTGTCGTGCCCGACCTGAACGAGGTGAGGCATTTCAGCACTGACCTTGCGTGCTCGTTGGTGAGGCGCGCTGGCATTGAGTCTAACTCCATGCCGAGAAAAGAGATGCGCTGAACTGGGGTGAGCTTGCTCTTTTCCCAGTTGACCTGAAGCCCTAAACGGCTGAGGTGCCTGAGCACCTGGTCCCTGTGGGCACATAGTAACTATCGGGAGTGGGCCAGGATGAGCCAGTCATCAAGGTAGTTGAGTATGCGAACGCCTGCTTCCCGAAACGGGGCAAGGGCTGCCTCTGCGACTTTCATGAAGATTGCTCTATTATTCAAATGTGCAGAAAATACCTTTAACTGAAGGTTCTCTTCCTGGCCCTCCACCGGGGGACAGATGGTCTGCTTACCAGCTCCGGTGCAAACATCTCGATCTCTGGGTCGTCCGTCTCAGGAACACTTGGGAGCCTTCCGGGTCCTCGAAGGGGTTCGTGAGACGGGGGGCATGCGCTCGATGCTGGGGATGAGAGCTGGGCCCAGGTTGAGGTGGAGCTGCATGTTTCTTGGAAGCCGCAGGAGGATGCCCTTGGTGGGCAGACGGAGCATGGCCCACGCCCTTCCGAGTGCTGGCGCTGTGACCTTAGTGGCCCCGGGGGCGCGATCGGTCACTGAGAGGAACAGGACTACACATCAGGAACAGGACTACCCAAGTGCAGATCTTGAAGTGCCTTGGCCTGGTGGGTTGCAGGGGGGGCATGGCATGCAAGGCGGAAGCTGTCTGACCGGTGGTGCTGTAGGCTTTGGAGGTCAGTGACAACATCATCCTACAGGCCCTGGAGGGGAGCACTGGGCGATCTCGCCAGATGGCGGCGTTCTCGGGACACAGGTGGATCGCAACCATCTCTCTGTTCACCTGGGGTACCACCGGGTACCCGTGGACCGCTCCACCGTCGAGGGTAGTGAGAGTGGAGGAATGAGGAAGCCGGTCTCGGGCAGTAAAAGGTGCCCTCTATGGCTTCCTCAACCTGTCATGCTCATCCGGGTAGAACCTGGGGGTGGCTATGAGTGGCGCCCTGAGGAAGTGATCAAGTAGCCATGAGAGGGGGTGGGGGGGTCTCCAGCATAGCTTACATCTGTGCGTCAGGCTCAGACTGGGCGAGCAGGCAAGTCATCAGCATCTGATGCTGCTGTGGCGCTCTCCGATTTAGCGGCAATGGTGTCATCCAATTCCGGTGGCTCAAGGGAGAATGGCTGGCCGCAAGGCAAGCCGCACTCATCCCGAGCTCGGACGAAAGCAAGCAAGCGTGCCAGGGGGTTGGGTGGTTTGTGGGGATTTACCCGCCAAAACTGAGCCCGTAGTTATCCCCAAATTGCCTTCATTGCAAGCAGCGCCGGCCCCAATCCCGTAGGAAGGAGGCGAGGCACAGGGGGGCGGCTGAAGTGGCTTTCTCTAGCTTGAGGAAAGAAAGCTGTGACCGCAATGCTGCCATGGCTATGTTCTCGTACTGAGAACATGAACCATTCATAAAACGCTGCCTGCGTGTGATCGCAGCCCAGGCATGCAAGGCAGCTTTTATGACTGTCAGAAGTGGAGAGAAATCAACCGCATCCAGGAACTACACAGAGGCGGAAAGACATCTTTAAAAAGATGTGTCCTGAAAAGGACATTCAACACCAGCTGTGTATTGCTCTTATAGAGATATAAACTCTTTTAGGAAAACATTCTCTTTTAAAAGCGTTGTCGAAGCGCCCAGGGGCAAAGCTGCACTGCTGTGTAGAGAAGGAGAAAGCCGCTGATATGCGCCGTAGATCCAACAGCATATGCTCTGAGAGATGAGATGAATAGGTTTGTGAATCGCAGCTCGCAGCTCACACAACCGGACGGCTCCGAAGAAAATTTCTGAATGAAACAGACGCATTTCCCTCCCTTTATACTCGTATGTCCGCGGGCGGGACATGCAAATTCTGTCTGCCAATTTCTCTTTGGCCTTTTCTCATAGATCAGAGATCCAAAAGGCTCTCAAGAGAGACCCCTAGTGTTGCTTCTTTGACACAACATCGAAGTGAGCAACAGACCGGGAATGTTGGTTAAAAAAATTTACTAATTGAAAGAGGAAAATATTATATATTATATTATTATGGCAGTTTTTTGACACAGACATTTTGGTCCTCTAAGGACCTCTGAATAACTTTGTTTTACTGACGCACAAGGGTTAAAGCTGTTGTGTGTCAGTCATACTGCACGCTGGTACTGGATAGAGTCAGTGCTCAGTACTACCGGTACTACAGAAACACTGGTATCATTACATCTTTTTATTTTAGTATCGACTTGGTACCAACGTACAGAAATTTTGACAACACTAATGCCTAAGTATCAAGTTAGTATTGATACCAAGGTACCGGGGCTGGTATCATACAAAGCCAAAATTTTGGTATCGGGGCAACCCTTGTTCCAATGCATTTCACAGCATACGACACAGCATACGATCTTTGTATTAGACATTCACTATTATGAGCAATACATCATGTAACCAGAGGAGTACACCAAACCAATTAGGCAAATTAAATGACTATCACATTAAAAAACACATACAGCATTATAACTCTTTTAAGGGCATTTGAAGTCTACAAAAATGTACTTTTAACACGCTAGAGCATCAGGGAATCAGCCCTTTTAACAAAAATCTGCAAATTACCACTCTGAAATAAAAACAAAAAATTTATGCACTCAATATACTCATTTAGGTGGTAAATCATTCGATATTGATATGTTTCACACTGTTTTGTGAGGCATACTTGTAAAAACAAGGAGAAAATAAGGAGACTGGAGAAAAGTGGTCTGTTCGTCTCAGCTCCTCAATCGCAATGGAGCAGCGATGTCCAGTTCATGATCAAATGGTTCTTTTTAACTGGTTCTTTTTAGTGAACAAGATGAACTAGTTCACCAAATCGGACTGAATCGTTTGAAACAGTTCGCATCTCGAGTCAACACTGATCCACAAGTTTTAACCTGTCTCTCGGATGTACCTGACACTCCGAATCGAAATGAGCCGATAACCGGTAGTAATATGATCTTAGAACTGGTGATATCTGCTTTTACCAACTCTTCTTTGCAATTAACCACTTCAACTAGTTCACAAATCGGACTGAACGCTCAGGTCAGAACAGCTCTCGTGTCAACAGTACAATGAGTCACTCGTAACAGTTCTCGTGTCAACAGTACAATGAGTCGCTTGTAACAGTTCTCGTGTCAACAGTACAATGAGTCACTCATAACAGTTCTCGTGTCAACAGTACATTGAGTCACTCATAACAGTTCTCGTGTCAACAGTACAATGAGTCGCTTGTAACAGTTCTCGTGTCAACAGTACATTGAGTCACTCATAACAGTTCTCGTGTCAACAGTACATTGAGTCACTCATAACAGTTCTCGTGTCAACAGTACAATGAGTCACTTGTAACAGTTCTCGTGTCAACAGTACATTGAGTCACTCATAACAGTTCTCGTGTCAACAGTACAATGAGTCACTCATAACAGTTCTCATGTCAACAGTACAATGAGTCACTCATAACAGTTCTCGTGTCAACAGTACAATGAGTCACTCATAACAGTTCTCGTGTCAACAGTAAATTGAGTAACTCATAACAGTTCTCATGTCAACAGTACAATAAGTCACTCGTAACAGTTCTCGTGTCAATAGTACAATGTGCCTCTCATAACAGTTCTCGAGTTAACAGTACAATGAGTCGCTCGTAACAGTTCTCGAGTCAACAGTACAATGATTTGCTCGTAACTGCTCTTGAGTCAACAGTACAATGAGCTGAGAATCGCCACTTTCTGAGGTGTCTGACATTCTGAGAATCGATGAGCTGTTGACATTGAGCATGTGTGAGATTAAGGGGTGAAATGTATGTTTCAGGTATATTTTACTGAACAACAGAGAGTGTAAAAAATAAAACATACTGGAAATATGTTTATGACTTCATTGTATTACCATTTTATCAAAGTGTGAAGATGATCCAGTTTACTGCTCTTGAGTCAACAGCACATTGAGTTGATCACAGTAATTTGCGAGTCACCAGTACACTGAACTGAGAAACACCTCTTTCGGACATCAGTGAGCTGCTGATGAGCATGTGTGATGTGATCTGAGGGGCGAGAGATGTAAACTAATTTTACTATTGAGTGTTGTGCATGCAGATTATATCTGAAGTTGTGATGAGCTGGATAATGGTTTCTGTAAAAAAGGATTAGTTGATTAAAACTAGTTTAATCACTTTTTATGCTTTAAAAATGTGTAGAACATCAACGTTTGTATATCAGTGTCATTATTGGGTGCTTTATTTGCAAAACTTTAATGTGGGATGTATTGTAAGATCACTGAATGAAACACTGATGACAATAAACTCCCTTATTACTATAACTTAATTAAATGCATATGGCTTTATTGAATGTGTTTGTGAATGTATTCTACGACGCCAGCGTAGTAGCATTATATATAGTGCAGTCATTATGTGATTATGTAAATTAACTGGTGAATCGTTTTTTTAACCAGTTCATTGAAACGAACCATCCGAAAGTACCGGTTCACAGAAAAGAATGACTTCCAATCACTATTACATGTAGATATGCGCATTTGCAGTAGTGCTGCTTCACCCCCGATCTCCTGAAATCCCTTACCAGACATGAACATTTCACAATAAAAGTCCCTCACTCAGAAAACATGTTATTTTCTCAAATTATTCTTTAAAAATTAATTTACATAAATTATAAACATATTTTATCATATTTATCACATCTTGCCATTATGATGCATTTTCAGAATATGACCATATTATAAATACCATATGAGTCATTGTAAATCTCAGCAAACACACATATAAAGTAATACTTTTCTATAAGCTTTGATTAGCATTTAGAATTGTTTAATTGATCACTAAGACAAAATTTGTAAATTAAGTAATGATAACATACTGTAAGGGAATTTAATTGGAATTAACTGTGTGGATGGTGCGGTACATGGAAAAATTGCCCCTGCAGACGAAATGTTATTGTAATGACTGAGCAGGAATATCTGCACACCTCGGTAAGATGGCATTTGAACCTTTGTGATAACAGATAAATGTGCCGTAAGGTGGACTGCAAATCATGATAACCTTAGGCTGTATAGAGGTGCAAACACAGCTATAATATATTTCACCCTTATCTCCTCTCATCCTTCATGGGTCTACTTGCAGCATAAGTTCAACATCTGCAGCTGTTGACCCACCATCTGCAGTGTGTATGTGTGCAGTCACGTGTATGTGCGTTCCTGTGAAGATTCACACTTCGCTGCTGTAATATAACGTGTGTCTGCCTTAAATTCTCCAGGGTAACTCTCTGAGTAGTTCATGTTTAGTAGTCAGTCTTACACCTTGGGAGCCTGCCAAGTGTTGTACCATCTCTTAAGCAATCCTGGTTCTAGTTTTTCAATGTTTGAGTGTTGACGGCTGTCAATGTGGTGTATCTTTCACTATTTCTGGAAACAAGTCAAACTTTATAATTCATCCAAAGCATCAATAGTATAATTTTATATCAGGGTGCAGTATCACTTGTCAAATGGCTGCTGCAAGTAAAATGTGACTAAAAGTTTCCAGTGGCTTGTAAATTTATTAATTCAACATATTGCATGGTCTAAATTTTAATTTTAGAATGAAAATCTGACCCTTGCTGATGTAAATGATGCAAGCAATTACAATAGAAGAAATACAAACCATCTACAAGACAAAACATCTGCCGCCATTCGTGCATTTTTTAATTTTACATCAGCGGAAAATTAACCATTAGAAATGTATCTAGGCTGCCTTCAGTAGACCTCTATACCTCCTTGTCACATACTGTATGAGGAATATTCCAAATATTAAGCCATCAAAACAAAACTTTTCGACTTGCTGAAAACCCAGTTTTGAGATTTGCTCTTATATAATGCTGAATGTGAAATGACCTACACTGTTTGTCACTTACTGACAGACATGTTCACAAGTCCCTGCAGTAGTGTACATGTCAAATCTCAAGTCTTTTAAGTAAAGCCTATGTCAAGTCTCAAGTCTTTGGTCACAAGTCTAAGTCAAGTATTAGCCTAGTTATTTTTCGGCAATAGTTCTTCATCTTCAGCTGGTGAGTTTAATAGACCTTGTTTAATGCTAATTAAATTTTGTAATATTATAACTGATTTTTTGTAGGGATTGTCTTGTTCATTTATTCAAACTTGTCTAATATAGGACATAAGGTTTTATTTAATCATGTTTTTATACAGTAAACAATCAATAAACTTTTAATTTCTCATTTTCATAGTATTGCAAAGCTACCTTTGCTCAGGTGAACAAAATTAACCTGCAAACATTGAACAACGACTGCATTATAGACTTTTAACATTTAACATTTTAAATCAGACTTAAATTATCATTGGGATAAAGTCCATAAAAACCCCATTTGCACGACAACTGCATACACTTTATAAGTGAGGATGAGGCGGTATGGTCATCTCACAATTCAGTTAGATATTCAATATGAGATTCATGATTCAATATAATCTCGATTTGATAAAATCATCACACTTGAATTACAATGTATGACAGAAACTTGTGTGTGGGGAGGTGTTTTTAATAAATGTTTGAGCAAATTGCACATTATAATTTCTCATCAAAATAATGTTTTTAATACACAATATAAATGCTCAAAGTTTAAATAAGAGTTTTTCATATACCTTTCTCTATATGAAAATATTACAAACAAATAAGCTTTAAAAATAGAGGGCTACTGTATATTCAGGCTTATCTGTTGCAGAACAAGCAATAATGTTTAATAATGTTTTAATAATATGTTTGTCATCATAATTATAATAATTTTCTTTTTTTAAATATAAAAATATATGAGCTGATATGAGATGTCACTGTAAGAAATAATGCTTACAATTTAAAGTAATAACATAGATTTTTTTTAACAAGCACTAAAATGGTACTGTCACTTTAATGAACTTTCCTTTTTACTTTTTTAACTGACTGTAAAGAACAGAAATTATATTAAAAGACACATTATTCAATGAAAGTGGAGTGCGTGAATGTCATCTTCTATGGACACATATTACACGGAAGAAATGGTCCATTTTAATTTTGATAACTATTCAACAATATAAGTGAATTTCCCAGGTATTCCAGTTCTTACATATCTAAATATAAATTCAAGCTTTTTAAGCACATCAATGACCTTATGCAAAACCAAATGTAAACAGTGTAGAAAAATGCACAGAATAGGTAAAGTCAAGCAATAGAGATCATGTTTGATGGGTCATTTTGTTTATAATCACCTTGACAAAAACATTTGTTCTGTTACAACTCAGTACACTTGACATTGTGTTCTGCTAACGCATAAGGGTGGAGTGTCCTTCTACTCTACCTAGTCGAAACTTTTCTACAATAACGGCAATATTCTACTTTATGTGGCAACTATTTTTGCGTATCATGCACCTGAATCTGGTGCCATAATAGGCAAACATGATTTAATCATAAAGTTCCTTAGAGGAGCAAGATGATTAAATCCACCTTGGCCGGCTACAGTCCTGACTTGGGACTTAACTTTGGTGCTAAAAGCACTCGCAGGGCCCCACTTCGAGCCTTTGGACTTGATTTGTGCATGCTCTCAATTAAGACCGCACTACTGCTGGCTCTGGCCTCAGTAAAACGGATCGGTGACTTACATGCACTATCAATTGACAATTTATGTCTGGAGTTTGGTCCCAGACTTTCAAAAGCCACTGTCAAACCCAGAAAAGTCAATGTGCCTAAGGTTCTAACCATGCCCTTCAGAGCGTAGGTGGTTCACCTTCAAGCCTTCTTCACTCCTCCATTTAATTCGGAAGAGGAACAATGCTTGCATTTGTTATTCCATGTGCAGGCGCTACACGCATATGTTGAGCACACCCGCCAGTACACACTGTCTGATCAGCTCTTTGTGTGCTATTGAGGACGCACAAAAGGAATGTCCGTCTCAAAGCAAAGACTTTCTCACTGGATCGTTGATGCGATTGCACTGGCTTACGAATCACATGGTGAGATTTGCCCAATTGGTGTTAAAGCACACTCATCTAGAGGCATGGCCTTCTCATGGGCATGGAAAATGATGTGTCTTTACAAGACATATGTTTCGCAGCAGGATGGTCTTATCAAAACACAATCGCAAGGTTTTGCAACCTAGATGTAACATCTCTCTCTTCACAAGTCCTATCTGTTTAGAGTGCTTGCTAATTCATTTGCCAAAAATATACTTAAGCTCCTCCCTTTTAGTACGTCTTCCCATCATTTTACATAACCGCCTGCATTCAGGCCATTGTAATTTACCATAAAGTCACAAGTGCTTTCATTATAAATAAACTTCCTTTCCGACTAGGATCGTGAAGGGGTTAATCCATACTATATGACCATAGTTCTTAATTTTTCCCATCCTGTCTAACCATGAGGATCATTAACGTGTAGTATACTCATGTCGGTCACAGTTCTGCGAGACTGCAGCATCATGTTTCCTCTCTGGGAAGGTAGTGTAGTGTAGTGCGACATGATGGGATTCTGTTCCCCATATGCGTTAGCAAAATGCAATGTCAAGTGTACTGAGTCGTAAGGGAATGTCTTGGTTACGTACATAACCCTGGTTCCCTGAGACGAAGGGAAGGAGACATTGCGAATGCTAGCTGCAAAACAAGACTCAGAGTTATTTGAGGTGTGAGTGATGTGCTCTTTGTCCCTCAGTCAGAGGAATGGCGTTTGTGCACCTGCTATTATAGCAGACAGCTACAAGCCTAAAAGGACGGGGCTCAAACACCATAGCCAATATTAGAATATTAGCATTATTGTAGAGAGGTTTCAACTAGGTCGTGTAGAAGGACACTCCCCATATGCGCAGGGCCGGCCCGTGGCATATGCGGAATAGGCAAATGCTAGGGGCGCCGCCCATCCCTTGGGGCGCCCGAGCGCCTAAATAAGTTTATTTTTTTTTTAATTAACAATACAACTTTAATACTATAGATTTAAAATATATATATATATATATATATATATATATATATATATATATATATATATATATATAAAAAGCGATCGTCCCACAAAAACATCACTACATTGCTTTCCCGATCCACCCCGGTCCGAGTGACGCATCAATCTCCCCCCGCCCTGCTGCACTTAAAGACATCCATTACCTGTTTGATATTGTGACGGATGGTCGAATTCACAGATCATTATGTCAAAAAGACCGAAGCCCTCTGGTGCCCAGGGAAGAAAAAAAAGAAGAGAAGAGGAAGAAAAACGGGATAAAGATAGAGGTAATATAATGTGATGTATGATCAGTTGTTTATCTATGTTTCATTATGCACAGTTAGCAGTTAGTTTGACGATGCTAGTAACGTTTGCTAATTTGTAATTATTATCATGACATAGTTAGTTGAACTTGTGCATTATTTTATGGTATTTTTATTTGATTTGACTAAATTAGTAATGTGTAGTTAGTAGGACATTGCTGTTACTGGAAAACAAACACTTTCAAAATTAATTTAGAAAATGTAGGCTAACTAACTTACTGTTTGTATGCTAGAGAAGTGCTCAATGAATACAGTTTTGTGCATGAATACCAGATGTAATTATTATTGCTGTTTGTGTGTTTAAGCTATAACGTGGTTTAGGTGCTGTCATATTTTTATAGTTTCACTATCATCAGCTTTTTTAATTCGCATAGAAAAACTATCCAAACTTAAATGGTTGTAATTCAAGAATGCTTTGGAATATATACATATTATGTTTGGTCTTGTTTTAAAGAAGACATTTGCCAAATTATTGTAGAAGTTTAGAAATTATGAAAGTGAAACAGAAAAAAGTTATATCAGTTTGAGATTATGAACATGTGCAATGTAAAAATATAATTAGTATATTTTTTTATAAAATATATATATTACAAAATATATTTTACTCTAAAACTGCAAGAAAATGAAAGCCACAAATTTGTGACACAAAAAGTTGTGTTCCAAAATTTAGGTTGATATCTCAAAAAATTTGCAATAATTTATCTTTTTATTAGGATATTATTGTTTTAAATATATAATGGCGAATGTCCCACCTGTGGGACGGTGACATTTAAAATAAAATGTAACACCCAAATGTAACAGGTCACATATAATCCTCATCTTCTCTCTTCAGATGCACTTTTGAAATATTTGAACCCCGTCCCTGCAAATCCTGGGCCACCTGTTGCAGACATCTTCACTTCAGCACCACCCAGCGATTAAAAACTACCTGAGATCTACAATGGCTCAAGAACGTCTCAGTGGACTTTCAGTCATTAGCATAAATCATGTGGTCTCCCAACAGCTGTCTTATGATGATATCATAGATGACTTTGCTGCTAGAAAGGCAAGGCGAGTAAGGCTGTAGAACATTTGCTACATTTTGCATTCCAGTTTGTTTATAGTTATTTATTTTTTTTGTGTATCTTTGTTTCTGTAAAAAAAAATTCTGCAATAATCTTATAATATACATTTATTTATATTGTATTCATAATTTAGTTTTGTGTGTGTGTGTGTTTGTTTACAAAATATTTTCAAAATAAAGAAAAACAAGACAAAGCTGCACAGTTTGTTTCTGTGTGAGTGTATGAACAATGATCAGTGGTGGAATTGTCTGTGACTCCAGGGGCACCAGGTGAAATCTTGCCTAGGGCAGCAAATTGGCCAGGGCCGGCCCTGCATATGCGTTGACGCAATGTCTCATTACCCACGTCTCAGGGAACCGAAGTTATGTACGTAACCAATGCGCTTTCACAGAATGAACGTCTGACTCACCTTTTCTGGGTGAGTTTTCAAATGTTTTATGAAGCTTGATGTAGTTGTTCTAGCATCTTTGTTCATCCCACATTTTATTATATTGAAAGTTTTTGAATCCAAATGTTATGATAAAGTAAGATGATGCCGCCGTGTCATTTGAGAAGATTTCAAATAATGAACAAGTCATTCTATTGTGTTGGTTCTTTTGAATCAGCCATACCTACTAAAGAAAGAACTGATCTGTGGGAATGAGTCAGACTAGCTCTTACAGGGAGAGAGAATGATGCCTCTTCACTCCCGGACATATTTCCTGTTCAAGGGATATATAAAAGAAATGCATTTAAACATAATAATGACTTGTGTTTTTCACAAGTCTCTGAGCTTGTGTCCAAGTACTAATCAAAACCCAATTGATTCCAAGCCCAATTGTTTACGAGTCCGAGTTGAGAGTAATTTTTTTTGCAATTTAAAGGGTTAGGAAACCCACCTAATTGATCCCAATTTTTTCGCACCTCCGATTGTGAAAAGAGCCTAGAAATGGCTGGGTAAATATGTGGGCTGGTATTGTGAGCGTTAAGAAGGAAAACGTAAGGGGCTCAAGAGCTACTTCCAAAAAAACACACAATAGAGATGGCTGATAAACATCATATTATGAGTGGAGATGAAAACAAAAGAGTTTGGGGCTGTATTAATTAATCATGGGACAAAAGTGTGAAGACGATAGGACCATTTGCAAATCTGCCGAAAGATCTGAATATTTTGTTCAAACGTTTGAGAATGAGGTGAGAACAGCATTCAGAACAGACATTATCACCAAAACCAGCACTGCTTTAAGACTTTAAATAATTCATAGATATTTATTCTTACAAGGAGTGTTTCGGGTTTAATACAAGTTCAAAATCTATAGACAGCATTTGTGACAATGTTGATTGGCCACAGTAAAAAAACTTATTTAGACTCATTCCTCCTTTTCTAAAGAAACAAATCACTTGCAGTAAGGCACATACAATGAAAGTTAATTTGTCCAATACACAAAACATATACACACTAAAGTATAGCCACAATACTTGAACATAATATGTTTTATCATGAATAAAATTGCTCTACAAATGATATAATCACTTACTAAACTTGTTTGTGTAAAGTTATCCTGTATTTTATCTCCATTGTCATGACAGCGTAACCCTGGTAAACTATGGGCGTAAATCCCGGAAACTTTATATAAAGTAGATAAAAAAATAGAGTTGACATGACATTGAATTTTCGGTTTACATCAAAGTCTTTTGTTTTTGAACAATCTGTCATGTTTTATCCTGTTTATGATTAGAAGCATGGCGAGAGGATGTGATTAGCCGGCATTTAAACAGAGCAGCCTCCATAAATAAACTTGGAATACACAGCTGCATGTCAGTATTTTGTTTTATTAAGCCATTTCGTTCTTCCGGTTACAAAACGAAAGTTGAAACAACATCACAAAAATTAGGCAAATGCGTAAACTCCAAATGATTATTGGTAGGACAGCACGTATTTAAGTCACTGGATTCTGAGAGTTTTTCCACATTATTCATGAGACGGAACGCCTCCATCCAATCACAGCACTGCCTCATGCATGAGCAGGCATTACAGCGGAGAATTCAAACTCATCATGGACGTAACAGCTGTTCCGCAGAAGCAAGACTTCAATAGCACTTGGGGAACAGACACGAGGTCGGACTTTTACACTAAACACTATGTTCAGATCTAAATCATTCCACAAAAGCACAGCAGTCCATAACCAGACCAGCACAAGCATTTCTTGGCTGTTGTGCAAGGCACGCTCCAGAACATGCTGTTTGTGAAGGAGGACTCTTACGAGCGCTGATTCCATCGCTTCTTCTCAGTGTGTCGGATAATGGACATGATATATTTGAAATTACATGTCAGAATGGACAGTCCGCAGTCCATAATTGCACCAAAGCGAGCATGTTTGGTAGACATGCCCCACAAGCCTGAAGTGCAATCTCCATGAAGTGCATATTTCCCCATATGCTATGTGCAAGACAAGCTCCGGCCCTCTGAAGGAGCATGCGGCCTTGTCTCATTTGGTGGATCTGATGCTGGGGATGATGACGATGTCATATCTCTCGTCACATCAGGCAAATGGTCAGTGGATGATGCGTTCGAGGGAACAGCGTATCAATTCAAAGTCCTGCCCTTCAGACTGTCTTTGGCTCCTCGTACATTCACAAAGTGCATTGATGTGGTTCTCACCCCTCTGAGACTGAGCAGCATGCGCATCTTGAACTACCTCAACAAATGTTTGTTACTGCCGCAATCAGAGGCTTTATTATGCCAGCACAGACTTACTGCTTCAGCCATTTTACAGTGTCCATCTCAGTTCAAACTGGGGAGAACATTTCCACTGAAACTTGTTTCAGAAAGCATTGGGATTTGTGGCGGCGGCGGCATCAGCCACAACAGCTCCTCCTGCATTTTACCAGCGAGGTGTCGTGCTGGGGCAAGTGTCACTCAGTACCTAAAGCCATCGGCTGTATTTCTAGCCTTAAAGGCTGTTGTCATGTTGACAGTTGTCATAATTTTCCATTGATTTAATGTAATGTTTTTTAGTAGGCCACACATGATTATTCATGTGCATTATAAGATGAAGATCTGCTGTAACAGAGGTGGACAATTATAGGAGTTACATTTCCATTGTGTTCTGTTCTCATGTATAGTAGGGTCCATCTGCCTCCAGCAACTTGATATGATATGAAATTATGTTGTTTTTATTGAAGACCATGTGTCTGACTATACTTAATAGATGTTCATGATCTCAGCATTAGCAAAAGTAACTCATCTCTTCCTTGTTAATAGGAATTTGTAAAAGGTCACTATTGGAAGGCAGAATAAAAAATGTATTTAGAGATGGACAATGTACAGCTTCTGATGCTGTAGAGGAGGCTGATACATCTTTTCATTGAATCACCTGACTATCAGCTAAATGAGGGCACTGTGGGTTACTCTAAATAACAGCATGTCTCATTTACATTTTCAGATAATAATGAGAGTACAATGAACAAGTCTGGAAATGTGTGCATTTATATGTACAGAAGCCTCCATGAATTAGAGTGATAAGGAATAAAATATCTAACTTCTGTGGTCTGTGAAATTATCACATATTATCTAGTTAGTGAAGAAGAATAACAAGTGATTAATTGCTTAAGCTTTTAATTGGCAGACATTGCCATTTGATACTATTGAATGGCATTTTATAAATAACATTAATATTCATTGACTGAAGGAACTGTAAATATAATGTGGGTGCTATAATAATTTTATGCTATGAAATTTATAGAATTCTAATTATATATTAGAAGGGCTAAATATAAATACATAAAGCCAGTGGTATAAAGTAACAAATTACAAATACTCAAATTCCTGTAATTAACTACTTTCCCCTAATAGTTGTACATTTATAAGTAGTTTAAAGATTTTATACTTTTACTTTTAATTGAGTACTTTTACTGCGCTATTTTCCCACCGTCTGTGTTTGCTACTTCCCTGTCCTGAATTTATTTTTTATCTATCAACTTGATTGGCTACAAGAGTCTCATGACTCCAGTCAAATCAAATCACAGCAAACAAATTTGAACAGCAGCTGCAGATTTGAAGGCATCTGTAATGGATGTGGTCTCCCTCAAACACAGTTCAACACCTGAACATCATGGCCGCACCTAAAAGGGATTTTTGCTGTGAAAAATGCCAATTGCTTGACTGTGTCATTTGAGTTTATTTGAAGGAACATATTGAGTTAAATTTAATATTTTCTGCTTACTAAATGATGTGTCTATAACGTAGCCTGTAATTTAACTATCTATCACCGAGATTATTGGGCTGCTCTGAGAGATTAAAATGATCTAGTTGTTTATCGAAAAAAAGATAAATGTCCTTGATCCAACTTTTGAGTAGTGTTCTATATTTAGCCTATGTTATACATCTAGAAGTAGTTCATATCAGTGATCGCTATAGCAAGATATCCACTGGTTGGAATACATGCTGTAGGTTGACATTGACTTTTTATTTCCATGACGTCTGTAACTGCGCACTGTTTGATTGACAGGCGGTTAATGTTTGTAGCTTTACATGCGCGTGCTCCAAGAGCGCTAATGGGGCTTCGCGCCTAAATGATCAAATACACTTTATAATTCCGCCAATGCCCGTCTTTGTGAGGATTTAATGTAAATGCATTTGTTTATGTCTAAACCTGAACCTTAAACAGTGGAACAAAAAGCGTATTTGTATCAAAATATCAGACTTGAAGTGTACATGAATTGAGCACTGTCTAGTAGGCTATATCACGGCTATTAATCAAACAACAAGGAAACGAAAGAAAAAACACTACTTTTGGCTGTATAACTTGAGTAGCTTTAAAAGTATTAATGTAATAGAATTAAACATTAATATTGTTTTAATAATACCGACCCCAGATGTAGAGAGAGTGTTAATTTGTTTAATAAATTACCTGAAAAGTAGAGATGATAAATTAATTTATAATTATTCTTAGCCTTTATAAAGAACATTTGCAGAGCAATATTTCAGGCAGAATATTCCACCAGTCACAAACTTCAGAAAATTGTGCATCATGCATGAGAATGAGAACACAACTATTTCTGGGCTTAAAAGATACAAGAACTAAATCAATGTTAAAAGTTGTATCTCAAAAGGAGGACAATCTGGCCCCACATGTGCTGCTTAAAAAAATTATTCACACAAAAATGAATATTATCTCATCATTTACTCACTCTCATGCCATCCCAGATTTGTATGACTTTCATTCTGCAGAGCACGAATGAAGATTTTTAGAAGAATATTTCAGCTCTGCAGGTCCATTCAGTGTAAGTGAATGGTGACCAGAACTTTGAAGCACTAAAAAGCACATAAAAGCAGCATAAAAGGAATACATACAACTCCAGTGGTTTAATCCATGACTTCAGAATTGGTGACAGGTGTGGGTGGGTGAGAAACAGATAGATATTTCAGTCCTTTTTTGCTTTAAATTCTTCTCTCTGCCAGGTAGGTGGCGATATGCATGAAGAATGTGAATCACCAAAAACATAAGAACCACCATGATTCACTGAGCAGGGAGGAGAATTAATAGTAAATTGGAATTAAAAAAATTCTGTTTCTCACCACATCTATCATATCACTTATGAAGACATGGATTAAACCACTTGAGTCACGTGGATTAGACTACTTTTATGCTGATTTATGTGATTTGTGGAGCTTCAATAATTTAGCACCGATTCACTTTCATTGTATGGACCAAAAGAGCTGAGACATTCTTCTAAAAATCTTAATTTGCGTTCTGCATAAGAAAGAAAGAAAGTCATACGCATCCAGGATGGCATGAGGGTGAGTAAATGATGATAGATTTTTCATTTTTGGGGGAATTATTCCTTTGAGTGTGATGTGGCCCATGTACCAAATAACTTTTACTGTTCCTGCTCTACCTCTATTGTGCAGGACATGACGTGGCATTAAGGGAAATTTAGACCCTACACATAAACTGATTTTAATGTAATTGTTTCATATATTATGATTTAAAATGGGGATCAGTGTATTGAAAATAACTTTTTAATCTTTTAATTTCTGTTATCATGTCTCCCTTTTATTTTTTGGAATCAGATTCATGTAGTGTTTATTAGGGTGTTTATTCGAATATTTAAGATTCGAATAAGAAGATCCTTCCAATGGGTGAACATCCGTAAAGCAAGACGGCATTCCGGGCCATGTCATCGGAGCGTGCACGAATCAACTGGCTGGTGTTTTTACAGACATTTTCAACCTGTCTCTCACCCTGTCTGTAGTCCCCACATGCTTCAAAACGTCCACCATTGTGCCTGTACAAAAGCAATCAAAAATTACTTGTTTAAATGACTGACGTTCTGTTGCTCTGACCCCCATCAACAGCAAATGCTTTGAGAGGCTAATCATAGATCGCATCTGCTCTGTGCTGCCCACCTCTCTGGACCCTTTGCAGTTTGCCTACCGCAACAACCGCTCCACTGATGATGCAATGGCATCTACAATACACACTGCTCTCTCCCACCTGGAAAAAAAGGAACACATATGTGAGAATGCTGTTTGTAGACTACAGCTCAGCATTCAACACCAGAGTGCCCTCCAAGCTTGATGTGAAACTCTGGGCTTAAACAGCTCGCTGTGCAACTGGATCCTGGTCTTCCTGTCAGGCAGACGTCAGGTTGTTAGAATGGGCAGCAACATCTCCTCATCACTGACCCTCAACACTGGAGCCCCGCAGGGCTGTGTTCTCAGCCCACTCCTGTATTCCCTGTACACACATGACTGTGTGGCAACACATAGCTCCAATGCCATCATTAAGTTTGCTGACGATACAACGTTGGTAGGTCTGATCACTGACAATGATGAAAAAGCCTACAGAGAGGAGGTGCACACTCTGACACGCTGGTGTCAGGAGCACAACCTCTCCCTCAATGCTAGTAAAACCAAGGAGCTTGTAGTGGACTTCAGGAAGAAAGACAGAGAACACAACCCCATCACCATTAATGGAGAACCGGTGGAGAGAGTCAGCAGCTTCAAGTTCCTCTGTGTCCACATTACTGAGGAACTCACATGGTCCATCCACAATGAGGCCGTTGTGAAGAAGGCTCACCAGCGCCTCTTCTTCCTGAGATGGCTGAGGAAGTTTAGAATGAACCACCACATCCTCACATGGTTCTACACCAGCATGGTAGAGAGCATCCTGACTGGCTACATCACTGCCTGGTACGGCAATAGCACCGCCCACAACCGTATAGCCCTGCAAAGGGTGGTGCGAACTGCCAGACACATCATCAGAGGTGAGCTTCCCTCCCTCCAGGATATATATACCAGGCGGTGTGTGAAAAAATCTTGGAGGATCATCAGAGACTCCAGCCACCCGAGTCATGGGCTGCTCTCACTGCTACCATCAGGCAGGCGGTATCGTAGCATCAGGACCCGCACCAGCCGACTACATGACAGCTTCTTCCCCCAACAATCATACTTTTGAACACTTGATCTCTCACGATCAATAATCAGCATTGCACTTTATTAATCTTTTATCTCACACTGGACTGTCATAATTATATTCTCTTCACAATACAACTACTGTACATATTTTTTTTATATATACTTTTTATTGTATGTGTATTCTATATTGTGTGTATTGTTTACTGTAGTGTGTGTGTGTGTGTGTGTGTGTGTGTGTGTGTGTGTGTGTGTGTGTGCGCGCGCGCGCAAGCACATTATATATATATATATATATATATTAGTATGTTATGTGTACATTTGATATGTAAATTGTGTTGTGTAAACATGTTTGGTACATGTCTCGTCATTGTCATGACTGCTATGTTGCTCGGAACTGCACAAGACTTTCACCTAACATTGCATTTGTGTACATGCTAGTGTGACAAAGTGATTTGATTTTGATTTGATTGAACAAATGTGATCAACTTGTGTCCACACTCAACAGCGCCACCCAGTACATTCTGTTATAACTGCCAGTTTTAGTTTGTGTGTTCAGGATTGAACATGCATCTCATTGTATATATTGCCAGCAAAGCACAACTTTGCGAAATTCAAATAGTATTTTTACTATTCGAATAAATTATTGCATAACAAATATTCGACTACTTGTGCACATCCCTAGTGTTTATCATAGATAAGTCATGTTTTTTAAAAGTTGGCATACAGTGTTCATTATAATGGGGCATATGTTTTGCAACTCAGTACTCAATCCTCACTACTCTTTTACTCTTGAGTAGTTTTTAGGACAGCTACTTTTACTCAACTACATTTTTTGGGAAGTAACAGTACTTCTACTTGAGTATAATTTTTTTCAAGTACTCTTTCCACCCCTGCATTAAGCCCTGTCTTCACAGTGAAGAATGGGGGTGACTTTCCAATGTGTTCTACATTAAAACAAATATTACAGTATTAAAACCTTCCCATTAAAAGTTAAAGCACAATGTACACTGTTTTTTTTTCCACTTTTTAATTCAAATCTGTGGTGTGAGACTGGAAATGCTGGAGTAAGATTTGTGAGTTTACCATAATATTGCTTTAAATGTATAATATTGTGCATAATCTCAACTTTGTCCGCCCACTTTGCTGCTATTAAAAGGGCACGCATTCGCTGACAGCCTCTGAAACATACTAACATCTACCTGAAATAAACTAACTCTGGAACAATTTTTCCGATCAGATGGTTATTTCCTTTTAAAGTTTTGTTTTAGCACAGCGGTTGATTGACAGGCAAGGGGTGGCGCTTTGACGCTGCCGGGATCCATACAGGAAGGATTAGCGTTTACACATCAAAAGTTATGCGTTCAGAACGCATCTTAATACCAGGTGGAAACAGGGTCTTGCGACTCAAGTCCGAGTCACATAATAAAGTTTCCACTGCTTACTGACAAAAAAATAATACCTTTGTCATAAGAACAAAATATATTTATTAATAAAAATCATGTAAAATACAGTTTCATGTCTGGTAAGAAATGCATATGGCTGGTGAATTTTCTCAATCTATGCTGAATGTTAAATTTTGCATTGAGTGATCCCTGCTGTAACAAGCATTTTTCTAAATTGCTTTGGTGGTCTCTTTAAGACTCATATCACATGGTCTGCTATCTGATTTGTAGTGCTTCTCACAGCACATGTGCACAGTTGCCCATTAATCCATGTTAAACACATCCAAGGCCACAAGCTCCTCAAGTCCTCGTCATGTTCATGTGTGACTTATGGCACACAGGAAACCACAGCAAGCACATTCTCTTAATTAAAATGGATAGAAGTATATGGGTAAAGATGGTTATTACTGCACCCTCAATTAATTGGAATGATATATAAATTGATCAGTGGGTAATTCATTTTCTCTAAATTATCAATGGTAACAAAATGTCCTGATGATAATTAAGAGCAGCCCCTCTGCATGTTTCTAAAAGGGGGACATTTTTCCACACTAACGAGGTAGCCACATTAACAGGGATGTTATGCAGCCACGCTAGTGTGTTTAGTATCTAAGAATATTAGGCTTCACAACTCTGGAAACAGAGCTATTAATCTGTGCTTTTGTATCTTTTCATAGGTATTAGTACATCTGATGTATAGACACAATGTTTTACACAATGAATTCCAGAGGCAGACAAATCCCCCATGTACCTTCAGTTCTATTTTCTGGACTGATATTGCAAATAGAAAAGATTAATTGAAATGTACAGAAAATCCTGTAATACAGAAGTCCTGTAACATTATTTGAATCTGCACAGTGAGCTGTATTTACTCTTTATTAATTGACAGCAGTATGAAATTACTTTTTTAAAAGTGCCACAATTAGGGGTTGTGTGCCATTTTTAAAATGATAGTGTGACAGAAGGGATATGATTGCCAACGCTCAATGCTGAGTCTAACACCATATTTGGAAGAAGAAGAAAAAAAAAAAAGAGTCTGAAATTGAGCAGTGTGATATTCTGATGATAACTTATAGTATGTGTTACAGAGAGACTAGACAGCCTTTAGGATGACTGTCTTTTACAACAAGTTATTTTAATTGGCTTTTATTATGCCAGGCTGCCATTTAACTTTTTTCACAGTTTTAATAATAATGCACAGAATAGAAATAATTTGTGGTGAAATGACATTGTAGTTTTTGAAAAGGATTAAATAATAAAACCATGTTACTGTAAATCCTTTGTACAAAAGGTCAGTTTCCCTTTTTCTATTGATGCACACAAAATGCTCTTTGGAACATTCTCAAGTCATCAGGTTCTGCACAAACTTGTGGACTCCATGTCAGCTTGAGCGCATGTTATTATTAAAGCAAAAGGGGAAGATACCAAAAACTACGAAATTCTGATCTTCATGTTAATATTTCAAATAACTTTTCACACCAATTGCTATGTGAATAACGTAGTTTGTAATAATTAGTTTTATTATTAAATTAGAATAAAGTAAAATAGAAAATAACTCACTTTTAAACTGGCTTTTGGACCCCACTATATAATCTATGATTAACGGCATAAAAAAAAAAATCTCTTTAAAGCATTTCTGCTGCAGGTATGCCTCTATCTACTGAATATTTCTGGAACATTGCATAAAAACAAAAGACTTTGAAGCGTGATGGGACATTGTTTCATAAATAACATGAAATCTGCATACTGTGTCCCGCTCTCACAGTGATGCGGAGGGTGAGAGAAGTTGAGTGAGAAGCATTCGACCCAGCAGAGGACCTCCAGCTAACAGGAGCTCAACCTGAGACAAATGTCAGGAGGCAAAGTTATGTGAAAAGTCTGTGGAGTAGAGAAGTTTAAAGGTAGAACAAACACACGCATGCCAGTAATGACGCTTTTTAATTCTCCCGTGTTGGATGTGATAAGGAATGCCTCCCCCACCACATTTTTCTGTCCCTTCTGTCTCACCGTAATGTTCACATATATATATATATATACATATATATGTATATATACAGGTGCTGGTCATATAATTAGAATATCATCAAAAAGTTGATTTATTTCAGTAATTCCATTCAAAAAGTGAAACTTGGATATTATATTCATTCATTCCACACAGACTGATATATTTCAAGTGTTTATTTCATTTAATTGTGATGATTAAAACTGACAACTAATGAAAATCCCAAATTCAGTATCTCCGAAAACTAGAATATTACTTAAGACCAATACAAAAAAAGGATTTTTAGAAATGTTGGCCAACTGAAAAGTATGAACATGAAAAGTATGAGCATGTACAGCACTCAATACTTAGTTGGGGCTCCTTTTGCCTGAATTACTGCAGCAATGCTGCGTGGCATGGAGTCGATCAGTTATGAGAGCCCAGGTTGCTCTGATAGTGGCCTTCAGCTCTTCTGCATTGTTGGGTCTGGCGTATCGCATCTTCCTCTTCACAATACCCCATAGATTTTCTATAGGGTTAAGGTCAGGCGATTTTGCTGGCCAATTAAGAACAGGGATACCATGGTCCTTAAACCAGGTACTGGTAGCTTTGGCACTGTGCGCAGGTGCCAAGTCCTGTTGGAAAATGAAATCTGCATCTCCATAAAATTGGTCAGCAGCAGGAAGCATGAAGTGCTCTAAAACTTCCTGGTAGATGGCTGCGTTGACCTTGGACCTCAGAAAGCACAGTGGACCAACACCAGCAGATGACATGGCACCCCAAACCATCACTGACTGTGGAAACTTTACACTGGACTTCAAGCAACGTGGATTCTGTGCCTCTCCTCTCTTCCTCCAGACTCTGGGACCTTGATTTCCAAAGGATATGCAAAATGTACTTTCATCAGAGAACATAACTTTGGACCACTCAGCAGCAGTCCAGGCGAGACGCTTCTGACGCTGTGTCTTGTTCAAGAGTGGCTTGACACAAGGAATGCGACAGCTGAAACCCATGTCTTGCATACGTCTGTACGTGGTGGTTCTTGAAGCACTGACTCCAGCTGCAGTCCACTCTTTGTGAATCTCCCCCACATTTTTGAATGGGTTTTGTTTCACAATCCTCTCCAGGGTGCGGTTATCCCTATTGCTTGTACACTTTTTTCTACCACATCTTTTTCTTCCTTTCGCCTCTCTATTAATGTGCTTGGACACAGAGCTCTGTGAACAGCCAGCCTCTTTAGCAATGACATTTTGTGTCTTGCCCTCCTTGTGCAAGATGTCAATGGTTGTCTTTTGGACAGCTGTCAAGTCAGCAGTCTTCCCCATGATTGTGTAGCCTACAGAACTAGACTGAGAGACCATTTAAAGGCCTTTGCAGGTGTTTTGAGTTAATTAGCTGATTATAGTGTGGCACCAGTTGTCTTCAATATTGAACCTTTTCACAATATTCTAATTTTCTGAGATACTGATTTTGGGGTTTTCATTAGTTTCAAAAACCTGCAAAAACCTCCTATTACCAGACCAAGATCAACAGCACCACAGACACTCGTAGCTTATTTAGAACATTCAACACACTTCTCTGTCCTCCCCCATCACCACCTGACACATCACTGACAGCAGATACCTTCACCACATTTTTTACAAAAAAGGTTACAACCATCAGCAATTCATTCACTACACCACACCCTGTCAAACACTTAGCTCCTGTATGCAACCGTTCTTTCTCTGTTCTCTCCTATGAATGACACTGAGGTCTCTAAACTCCTCCTCTCCAACCACCCCACTGCCCCACCACCTGTTCCCTTGACCCCATTCCATCACACCTTCTCCAGGCCATCTCTCTGTCTATCCTACCTGCACTTACACACATAATTAACAAATCTCTACTTACAGGCACTTTTCCCACTACATTTAAGCAGGCTTGTGTAACCCCACTGCTGAAAAAACCTGTACTTAACCCCACACAGTTAGAACACTACAGACCAGTGTCTCTCATCCCATTCATGGCAAAAACACTTGAAAGGGCAGTTTTCAATCAGATCTCTCACAGAAAAAGCTGCTGGATGACAATCAGTCAGGCTTCAAAAATGGACACTCCACCGAGACTTCCCTGCTGTCTGTCACAGAGTTGCTGAGACAGGCGAAAGCTGAATCCAAATCATCCATTCTGATTCTGCTGGACCTTTCTGCAGCCTTTGACACAGTCAACCATCAGATCCTTCTCTCCACCCTCTCTACTCTGGGCATCAGAGGAACTGTGCTTGACTGGTTGACCTCCTATCTCTCAGATAGGTCCTTCAAGGTAGTCTGGAGAGGTGAGGTATCCAAGCCACATCAGTTACTTACTGGGGTACCTCAGGGATCAGTGCTTGGGCCACTTCTCTTCTCCATATACACAACATCACTGGGAACCATCATTCAGTCACATGGTTTCTCTTACCACTGCTACGCTGACGACACGCAACTCTACTTGTCTTTTCAGCCCAACGACACCAGAGTGACTGCTTGAAACGCTACCTGTCTGGCAGACATCTCGGCCTGGATGAAGGAGCACCACCTGCAACTCAACTCAGCCAAGACCGAACTCCTTGTCTTTCCAGCCAACCCTAATGTTGAACACAACATCACCGTGCAGCTGGGTTCAACTACAGTATCGCCTTCCAAAACGGTCAGAAATCTAGGGGTAACCATCGATATATTTCAAGCTAAATTTCACAGACCACATCTCAAAGACTGCAAGATCATGTAGATTTACACTCTACAATATCAGGAAAATAAGACCTTTCCTCTCTGAACATGCCACACAACTGCTTGTTCAGTCACTTGTCATAATTAGATTGGACTACTGTAACTCTCTCATTGCAGGCCTTCCTGCATGTGCAATTAGACCTCTGCAAATGATCCAGAATGTAGCTGCTCGTCTGGTCTTTAATGAACCAAAGAGAGCACATGTTACACCACTCTTTGTCTCTCCCCACTGGCTGCCGGTTGATGCACGTATTAAATTCAAGGCTCTGATGCTGGCATACAAACCAGTCACTGGGTCTGCTCCAACATACCTAAAATAATTTATGCAGATCTACACTCCTGCCAGAAGCCTGCAGTCGGCTAAGGAACGTCGCCTTTTTGTACGAACACAAAGAGTCACCAAAACACTTTCCCGGACTCTCAGTTTCATCATACCACGGTGGTGGAATGACCTTCCCAACTCCATCCATGAAGCTGACTCACTCTCTGTCTTCAAAAAAGGCTAAAAACATATTCCAAGAGCACTTAACCAGTCATTAAAAAAAAAAAATCTTGTTGCACTTAAATCTGTTTTGAATGCTATTCTAATGCTAGTAAAACTTTGTAGTAGGGTTGCAGCGGTATACCGGTTTCACGGTATACCACAGTTTGAAAATTGACGGTTTTCATACGATGTACATTTGCTTATCTACGGTATTGAGAAAATTATGCAACCTGAACATGAATCTTACATGCACGTGCGCATCTTCTTTCCTCCTTGTCTGCCTGACTTGTCAACTTGCGTCTCACACACACACACAAATGCAGCGGAGAAAATGTCAGAGAGAAGTGAGGCGAGGGGGTCTGACATGAGTGTGTGTGTTGTGTGAGTTAAAGCAGTGTTTTTCAACTGGTCTATTCAGACTGGGTCGCGGACAACAGGGAAAGAACAATGCCATGGTTCTCCCATTGAAGATATTGCGGCGGCCACCTAAGTGATCTACTATTTAGGACTGCCAAGGCAGATTTAGTGTTTAACATGATCAGGGTTGCCAGATAAGAGACCCAACACCCCCAGTTTGAGATTTATACTTGCGCAAATTGGAAATATTCTGCCTAATGTTATGCATATTTTGTGCAATCTGGCAACCATGCACGTCTCGCTTTCTCCTTTGAACAAACTTAGCGATTTGTAGTGCAATATTCTGCTCAAGGAAAAGTGTTATACGGCTACTCTGTGGCCATTATTGAGGCTGCTTGTGATGTTTGGTGCTACTAATTTTGCAGGTAAACTTTCTCAGTGATTAAATTAAATATAAAAGTAGATCTCGGCATCATTGACATGCAAGCAAAAGCAAGCCAGAGACAAATATGTGTATGTATTTTTTATTTGTGCAATTGAGATATGTTGAAGTCCCTTCGCACCTGTATGTTAATCTAACCCTTGCAGTAATCATTTATCATAGTTATACAGCCGGTGTTATTCAGTTGTGTGCTGAAAGTCAAACGTTGACATCAACAACAAAAATAATGTAATTTGATGCATGTCCTTGTACTGGAAAACCATGAATAAAACTATGCAACATAAAAGGAAATGCAACCCAGGATACATTAAACACAGGCTATGTTTTTACTGTGGTGGGTCGCCACTTGATTTCTAATGTAAAATCTGTCCTGAAGCAAAACCAGTTGAGAAGCACTGAGTTAAAGGTACAGACAGGAGCCGTCTACAGTATATGTTAATTATTAATAAACATAGGACATTATTTTAAAAACTCACACAGCTGGTGTATTTTTCATTTAGTAGTTCATTTAACATGTAAACTAACATGCTTTAGTTATATAACATGTTATAGTTACATTTTTATCATATTTATAATTTTATTTATTATTATAATTCTGTTAGTGTCACGATCCACTGTTGTCTGGCCTGTGTTTCTCCTCTGTCATCTGCTCCCCATGGACTACACTTCCCATAATTCCCTGCTCTCATCACTGCCATCTGTCTTTCATTGTCCTCACCTGTGTTTAATTTAATCATTATCCTTTGTGTATTTAAGCCCTGTTGTTTGATCATTCGTTGCCAGTTGTTGTATGTATTCAGACCTCCCGTGATTTGACCCTGACCCTGACCCTGACCCTGACCCTGACCCTGTTCCTGTTCCTGTTCCTGTTCCTGTTCCTGTTCTCGTTTATGTTTTCCCATCGTGGTTGTTTTATTTGTTCCTGTTTTTTATTTATTTTTTTTAATTAAAAGCTGCATTTAGATCCCCATTCCTTGTCTGCCTCGTTACAGAACAACTGACCATGAAATGGATCTAGCGGCATACTTCACTACTAAATACTAAACCACCTATCTAATTGGACTACCAACACACCCCGGGAATGATGCAGGAACTGCGCTCTGCGACAAAGGTCACGGGCGAGTGATATCCACCTTGTTGGTCCAGGAGCACCACCTTTGGCTCAACCTGGTCGAGATGAGAAAGACCAACAAGGCACGGTTCCTTGATGATCCCATTTCCCAGGCTGACCTGTTCAGCGAGACCATCAAGGACTTTGCTCAGCTGTTCTTGACAGTGAAGCAGCAGACAGAGACCATCCAACATATCCTGCCCTGGCGCGGATCCCGCACCCCGTCTGCTCGTCACCAAGGGCGTCCTCCTGCAACTACAGCACCGGCGTCAAGCCTCCTGCAGGAACCAGACGCCACCCGTCTCACAGCCAGCTGCCAAGAAGACTGCTTCGAAGCACCCCTGAGACGGGTGACCCAGGGACGAGGAGACCCGCTGCTCCGGAGCTGGTGAACATCCCCCGGTGGAGGGCTGGTAGGAGACTCTATTGTTCCCTTTTTGCTTAATTTCACTGCACGCTCAAGTAGCTGCGGTACCCAAAAGTTTAACAAAAGAGTGGTTTCCTTATTCCCTGGGTCACATATCCAGTGTGCATGGCCATCACTATGATCACCATCCACCATTCCACTTTGGCAGGACCGGCGCTCCAGCGGCAGCCCGCCCCTGTGTCCCCAGCTGTAGCACAAACACACCCGGACAGTTTGGTTGGACTGGGGATGATGTACTTCCTCCCCCCTCCCTGACCGATCATCTGGTGGTTAACAGGATCCAGGTAAGTGCTTATGTCCCTCGACTCAGCAAGGCTACGGGGCTCAAACCCCTTCAACTTAGTGCGTCATGGTCCACCCTGCCGCAAGGCCCCACCCACCGGTACGTCCGACGATATTGTACACTTGGTTCCCTTCGCCCAAAGTTTGGATGCATGGCTTGCACTCTCCAACCCATCGCGATGGCGGACCTGGACGGTCCGACTCGGCTACACGATTCAGTTCACCAAGCGTCCACCCAGGTTCAGTGCCGTGGATGAAGGCCAAGAACGCCGCTACCCTCATACGGAAGGGTGCGATAGAGCCTGCCCCTCCGGACGAGATGAAGAAGGGGTTTTACAGCCCCTACTTCATTTTAATAGAAGAAGAAAGGCGGTGTGTTGCGGCCAATCTTGAACCTGGGAGTATTGAAACAGACCTCATTCTAGCGAGCGTCCGACATCAAGATTGGTTCGCAGCAGTAGACCTGAAGGACACGTACTTCTATGTCTCGATTCCACCTCAACGCAGACCCTTCCTGCCGTTTGCGCTCAAGGGTCAGGTATACCAGTACAAGGTCCACCGTTTCAGCCTGTTCTCGGTTCAGAGCATCTCTTTTCTCGACTTTGAGTTAGACTCATTGTCTCTATGACAGTGCTCCTCACAAACGGGCATGTACAGTCAGTGCTGACCTTGTTGAAGGCATTCAGACAGAAAACAGCGGTTCCAATTAAACTGTTTCAGAGGCTTCTGGGGCATATGGTGTCCTCAGCAATGGCCACACTGCTCTGGTTGATGCATAGTAGACTGCTTCAGCACTGGCTCCAGACTCGAGTCCCGAGATGGGCATGGTGCCGCAGGACACATCGCGTGGCCTTCACGCCAGTCTGTCGCCGCCTCTTCAGCCCTTGGCCCAAACTTGCATTTCTATGGGCAGATGTTCCCCAAGAGTAGGTCTCCAGGTGCATCGTGGTTACGATGGACGCCTCCAAAACAGGCTGGGGTGCTGTATGCAATGGGCACGCAGCCGCCGGCTCCTGGACGGTCCCGTGGCCACGCTGGCACATCAATTGCCTCGAGTTGTTGACAATACTGCTCACCCTGCTGAGGTTTCAGCCATTGAGAGCAGCACGTGTTTGTTCGGACAGACAACACGACAACGGTGACATATATCGACCGTCCAGATGGTTTATGCTTCCATTGTATGTCACAACTCACCCACCATCTCCTTTGGAGTCAGCAGCACCTCAAATTGTCATGAGCCACTCACATCCTGGGCGACCTCAACACCGCAGAGGATGCACTGCCATGATAGGTTACCAACAGGAGAGAGTGGAGACTCCACCCTCTGGTGGTCCAGCTGTTTTGGAGTCGATTTGTGCAGGTGCAAGTAGACCTGTTCACTTTCCCAGAATCCTCCCACAGCCCGCTTTGGTATGCCATGTCCAAGGCACCCCTCTGTATAGACGCACTGGCACACAGCTGGGCCCCTGGACTGCACAAATATGCGTTTCCCCCACTAAGCCTACTTGTCCCTGTGCAAGTTCAGGGAGGATGTGGAGCAAGTCATCCTAGTAGCAACCTACTGGCCCACCCAGACTTGGTTCTCAGATCTCACGCTCCTCGCGTCAGCCCTCCCCATGGTGAATTCCCCTGAGGAAGGACCTTCTTTCTCAGTGAAGGGGGCACCATCTTGCACCCATGATTAGACCTCTGGAATCTCCATGTCTGGCCCCTGGACGGGACACGGAGGATCTAAGTGGCCTACCACCCACTGTGGTAGACACAATCACTCAGGCTAGGGCTCCCTCTATGAGGCGCCTCTATGCCTTAAAGTGGTGTCTGTTTGCTAAGTGGTGTTCTTCCCGATGTGAAGACCCCAGAGATGTGCAGTGAATTGGTACTTTCCCTGCAGGAGAGGTTGGAGGGACGGCTGTTCCCTTCCACCTTGAAGGTGTATGTAGCCGCTAAAGCAACCCACACATGACACAGTGGACAGTAAGTCCTTAGGGAAGTATGACTTGATCATCAGGTTCCTGAGAGGCGCCAGGTGGTTGAATCCCTCCAGACCACACCTCGTTCCCTCATGGGACCTTTCTGTAGTTATTCGGGGTCTACAGGGAGCCTCCTTTGAGCCTTTGGAGTCAGCTGAGCTTAAGGCACTCCGCTCACATCCATCAAGAGTCTAGGTGACCTGCAAGCGTTTTCTGTCAGTGAAAAGTGCCTGGAGTTCGGACCGGGATACTTTCACGTGATCTTGAGACCCTGACCAGGCTATGTGCCCAAGGTTCAAACGACCCCATACAGTGATCAGGTGGTGAACCTGCAAGCGCTGCCCCAGGAGGCAGACCCCGCCTTGATGTTGCTGTGTCTGGTGCATGCTTTACGCATCTATTTGGATCACATGCAGAGCTTCAGAGACTCTGAGCAGCTCTTTGTCTGCTTTGGTGGACAACAGAAAGGAAGCACTGTCTCCAAGCAGAGGACCATCGCCCACTGGATCATTGACGCCATAGCAATGGCACATCACACCCAGCAGGTGCCACCTACCGCAGGGCTATGAGCCCATTCTACCAGGAGTGTGGCGGCCTCCTGGGCCCTGACCAGTGGTGCCTCTCTAACAGACATTCGCAGAGCAGCGGCCTGGGCAACACCCAACGCCTTTGTAAGGTTCTACAATCTCCAAGTTGAGCTGGTTTCATCCCATGTCTTGGCTGGAACAAACAGGTTAGTCCGGGACAGTTGGCCGGGTGTATCACTTGCACATAGCGCCTACCATGGGACTTTTCCACGTTATATACTTCTGACGAAAAAGAGTCGGCAAAACCATATGATGTATTTCCACTCAAATTATTCCCCCTCTCTCTGGGTGGTATGTAGTCTCCGCGGTGTCTTCCCCTTGGGAGTGACACCCCCCCACCCACCCCCACCCCCCACTGTGGACACTGGTAGTCCCAGTCAGTTGACAAATTTTCACTCTTTTTGGGGAGGAAAAAATAAGAGGGAAAGTGCACGACTTGTCCCCAAAGGGCCATTCGACACTCATAACAGCGTTGGGGGAGGTTACATGTCGGCATGGTGTGCTGGCTACGAGGCATACAATAGTCTGCCCTTCTTGCACAGCCATTTCACATAACATAGTTCAGCTAGTTGGGGCGTGTGGCACGGTGGAGGGCGGGGCCGGGTCATGACTCAACACGCCCGGTCCCAAATTAGGCTAATCAAGCCACCGAGAGGGATAAAGGCCAATCGCAGAGGGCGGTGCAAGAGAGAGAGATCCTTACGGACATGTCCATCATCTTATGTGTTTATCTTTTCCATTAAAACTATCATTTATATGTCAAGCCGGTTCCTCGCCTCTTCCTTGCCCATGAGGGCGAACTTCTTTACATTGGTGCCGAAAGCCCGGGAAGGAAGAGGGATATGCCGTAGTAGAGTTCTCGCCACTACTGTCCACCCCAACGGAGCAGCCGTGGCCATCTGCCGGGGGACGAGGAGCCCAGCCACCTGGACGCGGAGGAATGGCCGCCGACCGTGAGGGGAGAAGGGGCTCCTAGCCGACCGCCTGGAACGGTCAGGGCCGCTGCCAGGGGTGGAGGATGCCCCTACCAGCCGCTGAAACGCGGAGGGGTTGGAGACGGCCGTCCGTGAGCGGGGAGGGGATCATGACCGACCGCCTGGAGCGGGAGAACCAGGCTGCCAGGGACGGGGGAGTCCCCTTCGGCTCCCCGAGAACGCGGCGGGGCGTTCCGTCTGCCAGGGACTGGAGGACTGCCTCAGATCCACCTGGAGAGGCACGGCTGTCATCCGTTAGAGGGTGGAGGAGTGGCCGAGGAACAAGCTACGGCGTATCCCTATTCCTTCCAGGGTTTCGGCACCAATGTAAAGAAGTTCGCCCTCACAGGCAAGGAAGAGGCGAGGAACACTCAACGGTGTGTCAATGAAGTGACACTAGGGGTCCCCTACAAATCTATCATTTATAGTTTTAATGGAAAACTCAAAAGACAAATACATAAGACGACGGACATGTCCGTAAGGATCTCTCTCTCTCGCACCGCCCTCTGCGATCAGCCTTTATCCCTCTTGATATAAGTGGCTTGATTAGCCTAATACGAGACCGGGCGTGTTGAGCCCCGTCCTCCACCGTGACACAGGGCGTTTTTGTAGGGGACCCCTAGTGTCACTTCATCGACACAACGTTGAGTGAGTGAAAGATAAGTAACGTCCTGGTTACTTCCGTATCCATGCATGCAATTACCACTCGCCAATTCCCATTGGCCTTTTATCAAAGATCAGTTGTCTCGGGCTCCCAAGAGTGACCCCTACTGTCCCTTCATCGACACAACCTCTCGTTCCCTTCATCAGGGATTGGAGGTTACGGAAGTAACCAGGACGTTTTGGTGAGAAACAACACAAAATTATTTACATCTGTTTCCTGCAGAAGAAAGAAAGTCAAAAGAGTTTGGAGTGACATGAGGGTGAGTAAATAAATGAAAAAAAAAACGTTTGGTGAACTATCCCTGTACAACTTAATATAGTCGGGCTGATTCAGTCACATTAAATACAATGTATTACTATTCTTTTGATCTTACCACAGGAAGCTCATTTTTAGGGTTGTTGGCAAAGAAATTTCTGTGCTGTGCACAGACATTGGCATTACATGAGTTTTGGGAGGATAATTGTATGCATGGAGTTTCCTTTAATCAATGGTTTCAACATTGCGAGTTAGCCTCAGAGCAGCATATCATGATTCTAAATGTGGGCAGTGCATACATAATGAGGTCCATCTGATTACACCTCTGCAAAAACCTGACTTAATTAATTAGAGCTCACTCCTTTGTGTCTTCACTCACATACACACTTACATTTGTACACACACAGGGTTCATTTGTTCCCCAGCTTAATTAATTGGAACAACTCCCTCACGCTGCACCTGTGTGCTTGACCGCACCATGAGTTGTGTCTACAGCTACCTGGGACAGATTTAAAGTCATTCACTACAAGATATATGCACTCACTTATGCATGCAGTGTACAGGGTCAGAGAGAATGTTCATGTTGTTGACATAGTAAAGAAAGCTTGTAGGATGTGTGCTGTTGTGATGAGCAAATATACCATGAAAATGACATTGAGGGGTGTTGGAGTCTTGGCCTGTTGCCCTTCTGGCTAATATAACTTCTTCCCATTCTGCATTGCTGTAGTTACAGATCTCATGGTTGCACAGCTTTGGCAATTTCTGCATATAATGTGAGTATTTTTCTAGATGCCTTTTCATGTTAAGCATCCCTTAAAGGCATTCTCGTAATGCATTCAATCTTGATGTGAAAAACACACAATGCAGGGTTTATTTATTTTATTTTTGTATAAAAAAATATCTTTTCTATTTTCTTATATTTTATTTCAAGGTTGGCACAACCCAGTACACTGTGTTTGTTTTGGGGAACCTACTTTGAAAATCTAGCTTGTCAAACTGCAAGCTACACAAGCTCACAGGAAATTCCTACATTGAGGAGCAGTATTTATCTACTAAGATACGTAGAGTCAGTAACTTAAATACATATAGTCCATTCGAGGTGGAAGGAAATGCTTTTGAAAATGGAAAAATTTCTGGTTATGCATCATCAAAATAAAACCTGTGGGTGGAGATTTCTGTAGTTACTGTATGTTCAAGAGGTCAGGATTTGCCTGGTTAGCATAGGCCAGTTCCCCGTCTGTCGCTCACTTCGACCTAGTGTCGAAGAAGCGACACTAGGGGTCTCTCTTGAGTGCCAAATATGCCTCTGATCTATGAAAAAAGGCCAATGAGAAGTTGGCAGACGGTATTTGCATACCCCGCCCCCAGACATACGGGTATAAAAGCGGGGAAATACATTGAGTCCATTCAGAAATTTTCTTCGGAGCCGATGGTCGTGTATGCAGTGAGCTGCGAGTCACACACCTGTTCCTGTTCCTCTGAGCTGATTCTGCAGTTGGCTCTACGGCGCACTACAGCGGCTTTCTCCTTCTCTGCACGTGGTAATGCAGTTTGCCCCTGGGTGCTTCGACAGCACAGTTAAAAGAGTTGTTTTCTCTAAAAGAGAAAATACACAGCTGGCGTTAAATGTCCTTTTCAGGGCACGTCTTTTTAAAGACGTCTTTTCCGCCTCCGTGTAGTTTCTAGATGTGGCGATTTCTCCCCACCTCTGACGGTCATAAAAGCTGCCTCACGTGCCTGGGCTGCGATCGTACGCAGGCAGCGTTTTATGAATGGTTCATGTTCTCAGTGCGAGAACATAGCCATGGCAGCATCCACTACGAGGTTCACTATGCTTTCCCGGACAACCGCAAGCGCGAGGCTGGACCGGTAAACCCCGCCCCCCCCCCCCCCCCCCTCACGGCTACTTGATTGGTCTCGCCTGCTTCCCGGACGTGCATGATTAGTTGAGTAAGCTGCGGCTTCATCGCTCCTCCGCTCTCACTACCCTCGACGATGGAGCGGTCCCAGACTGCTTCCGCCCTGCACGCCATGGCCCCTACTGCAACCAATGCCAGGCCAAGGCACTTCAAAACTTGCACTTGTGTAGTCCTGTTCTTGATGTGCTGCAGGAACTGCGCTCAATGACCGATCGTGCCCCTGGGCCACGAAGGTCAGAAGTGCCAGCACTCGAACGGGCGATGGCCACCCTTGTGGTCCAGAAACGGAATCCATGGACTGGACCTGGTCAAAATGCGGGAGGTAGACAAGGCACACCTTCTCGAACACCCCTGTCTACCAGCCCCGTCCATTCGGCGACACCGTTAATGACTCTGCCCAGCAGTCCTCAGCGGTGAAGCAGACGGACACAGACATTCTCCTGTGGCTAAGAAACCCTGCTCCGCCTCAACCCGGGCCTAGCTCTCAGCCCCCGCGTCAAGCACCCCACAGGAAGCAGTCGCCCCCTGTCTCACGGACCCCCTCGAGGACCCGGAAGTCTCCCAGGCGCTCCTGAGACGTCTGACCCAGAGACCAAGACGTTAGCTCCGGAGCTGGTAAGCAGACCACTCCGTCCCCCGGTGGAGGGCCGGTAGGAGAACCTTTTGTTGAATTTATTTAATTTGCCCCCCCCCCACAGACGGGGCTGCGGTACCCACATTCTCAATAACAGAGCTATTTCCTTTGTCTCTGGGTCACCTGGCCCGCAAATGCAGTTCTCACGGCACTCTGCCACCAGATCTTTACAGTCCTGGCATGCTGCCACTTTACTGCAGTACACGGCAAGTATGCCAAATCCCTGCATGCGGAAATCACTACTCTTTTACTAAACAAAGATGCAATAGAGCCTGTCCCTCCAACCGAAATGAAGAAGGGTCTCTACTTCATTGTACCCAAGAAAGGCGGCGACTTATGACCGATCTTGGACTTGCGAATTCTCAACCGGGCCCTGCTCAAACTCCTGTTCAGAATGCTCACGCAAAAACATATCTTAACTTACGTCCGGCATCTAGATTGGTCTGAGAAGCCGGCATTCGCATACTCAATTACCTCGACGACGGGCTCATTCTGGCCCACTCCCGAGAGTTACTATGCACTCACAGAGACTAGGTGCTCAGGCACCTTAGCCGTTCAGAGCATCTCCTTTCTCAGCATAGAGTCAGACTCAGTCTCAATGTCAGCACGCCTCACCAACGAGCGTGCACAGTCAGTGCTAAAATGCCTCGCCGCCTACAGGCCGGGCACGGCAGTCCCTTTAAAACTTTTCCAGAAGCTCCTTGGGCATATGACATCCTCCGGTGGCCGCGCCGCTGGGGTTGATGCATATGAGACCACTTTAGCACTGGCCCTAGACTCGAGTCACGAGACGAGCATGGGATCGCGGCACGCACTGTGTGACTATCACCCCCGCCTGCCGCTAAACGTCAAAACCCTGGACAGATCTCTGCCTTCTGCGGATAAGGGTCCCCTTCCAGCAGGTGTCCCGACTCGTCCTGGCCACGACCGACGCCTCCAAGTTGGGTTCAGGTGCTGTGTACAATGGGCACGTAGCCGCGGGCCGTTGGAAAGGGGCCCCGCTGCACTGGCACATCAGTGGCCTAGAGTTGCTGACTGTTTTCTCTGCCATGTTGAAGTTTCTCCCGTTAGTTTAGTTCAAGACAAACATGTCCTAGTCAGGTCAGAGAGCACCACCACGGTAGCGTACATAAATCACCACGGCTGCATGCGCTCCCGCCATGTCACGACTCGCCCGTCGTCTCCTCCTTTGGAGCCAGCAGCGACTCAAGTCACTGCGCGCCACTCACATCCCCGGCAACCTCAAGGTGATGCTGGGCTGTAATATAGCCTCTTGTGCGTTGGATCCAGCGGCTTCTGCTGGGTCTTAAAGGTGTCGTCTAGGTGGCCAGCTGCTATGTGCTTGCACGACTGCCAAAATTCTTAAAATATAATGTATAAAATCCTAAGTATATGCGTAAATATTGTGTTTTGTTTCCTAAAAGTATTTCTAGAAGTAGGGAGGCATTGACCCCCCCATCCCAGTTATAGTTGTTGCTACAGCCCTGGCTTTGTTATTTTTTGAAAAGTAATTTTGAATTACTTAAAATTTTGAATGTACATACAAATATATGTCATACTGTATGTTTATATCAGGGAAAAGAAAACAAAATTGACAGATTAAAAAAAGACCATTTTACCAACAAGTTGTTGTAAACGTTACTACTGTGACGGATAATGGTTATATGTAGCGGAATGTAGTGGAAAGAAGTAAAAATGCCAGTGGTGAATTAAATGAAATAAGAGAAGAACAATAGATGTAATAAAGGTTAATTAAAATAATAATAAAAAGAAAGTGAAAAGGTTATAACAAAAGGTTATAACATTACTTAAAATATTATAGAGTACTTCAACAAAATCATTTAGGTTAAAGGGGTTTAGTTTGGGAACAAAATCAAGTAGGAAGCCCTGCAATAGACTAATGTGACACTAGCATGTAACATCACACAATTAGTGAGTTGTTACAGAAAAAAACATTTTGAAAACTTCTGAGCTGTTATCATGCTATACTGAAAGCAGTCACATTTGCAGCTCACAATTGATAGTTAGCTACTCCTCAACATCCTCAAAGAGCATGTTCCAGTGTTTAGAATGAAAAGCTTTTGATAGGTATTGAAAGTACTGTGGAACAATATAAAATCATCCAACACATGTAAAAATGGATTGAAAAATTGAACATTTGAATACTCAGCTGAATGAATACATTGAATTTGAATACATTGACCTTGATTAAATTGTTCTCCTGACTATAATAACACTTCTCCTGAGATGACTGAAGAGTCCACAAAAGTCTGCAGTGGCGGTGTGCAGTGCCTGAGTTGCAAGAAGAGTCTTAATTACCTTGGCACTCAGACATTTCATCCACTGAAACTCCTTGCTGTAGGGGAGGGCGGCTCATTGATGGCGCCCTCTTAAATCCACCCTCCTTTGTTGAGAGTTAGTAACAGAGGGAGGTTGATTAAAAAGCAAGCAAGGTGGACAGCAGCACGTTTAATGAGTAGCCTGAAGGAAAAAAGTGATTTTTTCTGAGTGTATTCTTCCAAATGGGAATGCATGGAAGCTCTTTCCTCTTTGTAACATTATGCAGAGGTTGGTTAACTATGCTGCCTCCCTTCATGTATTAATGCTTCTCATTTAGAAATGTCAATGATGAATTCTTACCAAATTCTTGCCTCTTGTCTTAAGTATTTGATCTCACTGCTTAGTAAATAAATTGTTGGTGTTATACCAAATTGGCTCTTATAAATTTCCTTATAAGCAATGTGTACATAAATATACTTTTTTTAGTTGTGAACACTAACTCTCATTTTCATACATTTGTCAACTAACAAACTTTCTACTACTATAGCATTTTTTTATCTTGGTAAATATTCTACATTTTCTACGGAAGCGTATTGCATTCACTTGAGAAAAAAAAAATCTACTCTGTTTTTCTGAATTAACGACTTAATTATCTCAGAATTACGAGATAATTTTTCATGAAAAAAAAATTTTTGCTCTGTTTTTCTGAATTAACGACTTAATTATCTCAGAATTACGAGATAATTTTTCATGAAAAAAAAATTTTTGCTCTGTTTTTCTGAATTAACGACTTAATTATCTCAGAATTACGAGATCATTTTTCATGAAAAAAAAAAATTTTGCTCTGTTTTTCTGAAATAACGACTTAATTATCTCAGAATTACGAGATAATTTTTCATTAAAAAAAATATTTTGTTCTGTTTTTCCAGGTTCAGTTGAACCGATATGGTATGCTTCACGGATATAAGATGATGCATCTGAAATGCATTCAGGCTGGCTACGTGGTGACACAAGAGACAATCAGGCAATTGTTGAAAATACTGGATCCCCATGGAGTGCAACTGAGGCGCCGGAATCGTCTTCGGCGACGTTTGTATCATAATCCAGGCCCGAACTTTTTATGGCATGTTGATTCATATGATAAACTCAAACTATATGGGATCTGCATCAATGGTGCAATCGACAGGTTTTCACGAATGGTGATATGGCTACATGCATACTCTACATGTAGTGATCCCAAGGTCATCGCTGGATACTTTATTGATGCGGTGTTATCAAGGAATGGGACAGCCACCCGAATTCGCTCAGACTTAGGGACAGAGGATACAGTATTTTCAACAATTGCCTGATTGTCTCTTGTGTCACCACGTAGCCAGCCTGAATGCATTTCAGATGCATCATCTTATATCTGTGAAGCATACCATATCGGTTCAACTGAACCTGGAGAAACACAGCAATGTCAAGCAGATCAGAATGTTCTTTTCGTCTGAACAGGCGCAAAGTCTTGAGGTGTCTGCGCAAAGTTGACGCACTAATAAAAATACCATTTATATTACTTAAAGACAGCAGTATCTCCCAATGTCTCAGACCCAAAGTAAAATAAAACCGGATAAAACTTGAAATTCTGAGATAATTAAGTCGTTAATTCAGAAAAACAGAGCAAAAACTTTTTTTTCCATGAAAAATTATCTCGTAATTCTGAGATAATTAAGTCGTTAATTCAGAAAAACAGAGCAAAAAAATTTTTTTCCATGAAAAATTATCTCGTAATTCTGAGATAATTAAGTCGTTAATTCAGAAAAACAGAGCAAAAAATTTTTTTTTCATGAAAAATTATCTCGTAATTCTGAGATAATTAAGTCGTTAATTCAGAAAAACAGAGCAAAAAAATTTTTTTTCATGAAAAATTATCTCGTAATTCTGAGATAATTAAGTCGTTAATTCAGAAAAACAGAGCAGATTTTTTTCTCAAGTGAATGCAATACGCTTCCGTAATTTTCTACATATACTATATATATATATATATATATTAAATGGATACTTTATTAACATTAACTAACAATTAACAATACTTTAAATGTAATAATAATAATTTTATATTATAATTAATATTAACCACATTTAATAAATGCACATTTTTATCGTTTGTTGTAATGACAAATAGAACCTTTTTATAAAGTATTACTACAACAGACAGACTGATGGCCTGATGGATGAACTTCAACATTAGTGCTTTTGTATGTTATTTCTTTTACAATTTTGCTTTGTCAGTAGTAGTTTTACACCTTATTTGTGTTTTATTTGTATATCTGTATATCTTTAATGTAAAATGTATATATCTAAATGCTGAATATTTGACATTTCAGTTTTCTCTCTGTCCTGCAAAGAATAAAATGAAAATAAAAATGGTTTTGATATTGAAGTACACAGTGAGAACCTGACAGTGTCAATGCATTAATAAGACTTTATATTTTAAACAGGGAACATAAAGCCTTTTTACTCTGAGATTTAATCTAAAATAAACTTGATGAGATTAGCAAAACCCAGTGATCATTCAAAGCATCCCTTAGTTGAAATCTGGGTTATTGTTTCCCAGATGCACCTTTTCACTCACTGTGCTCCTTTGTTTTCACTTTTCTCCTTTCAATAAAAAATGGTTTTCTTCATCAGCTACTCTGATTGAATCATGTTCAGCTCCAATAACCAAGCAGAAAACATGATTGTAGAATGGCTATGGGGAGGGGGGTTAAATGCTAGGCTGGGGGTTAGTAAGAGACATGAAAGAGGGAATGGGTTTAACGGAGGCAAAAGAAAGAGAGATCAGCATGATACTGGTTGAAACCTTTTCTTTAAACCAATTCTTCAGCACATGATAGATCTGAATTTCTTGTCTACCAGCACTTGTTTTTACTTTTTTAATCAAATGAACTGCAGTTAGCCAAATTCAGAAATGGTTTGGACTTATGGAGAAGTTTAGTTTGTATGATACTTTCAGGATTTCCTATACTATGTGATCCAATTTATTTATAGATGGTTCATATAACAGGTAAAGGTGTGCAAGGAGGAGGTGGGAACTGGCTGAATAGTCAACATAAAGTTTAATCAGATACTTAACTTAAAACAGCATAAAGACACACACAATGCAGCCACGTGCATCTCTTTCTCTCTCTCGAACTGGTGCCTCTGGCTCGTCTTCATCCCCCTTCTGGCTGATTAGCCTGATTCAGGGTTGGCTGTGTGTCCTCATGGCCTGGCCCCGCCCTCCTCCTCATCACACTCCTCCATCGTCCAACTCAGGTCAGGGGGTGTTGCCCTTCTGTCCATGGTAATACCATAACGTCTTCCCCACCTTTCTGGAGCCTTGGAAGAGACGAGGTGGAGCGACAGGGAGAGAGAGAGAAAAAAATGTCCACTCCGGTTCCCAGACACGCTGTCGCTTGGTCCTCAATGGCTCTTCTGCCCTCTGGCAGACGACAGCTCGTTCCTCCAATGACGGACGGCAGCGAGCTCTCCGACTCCTGGCTGACGGAACTGCTCATCCCCTTCTTTGTGAACGGCAGCAGTTCCTCCATCTTTCGCCGGTTGACAGCAAACCCTCTGTCCCCAGGCAGATGGCTGCGGCTGCTCCTTTGGCAGAGGAGCAGCCGCGTCCTTCCTCCTTCCCAGGTTTCAGCACCACTGTAACAGGTAAAAGTGGGCAAGGAGGAGGTGGAAACCAGCTGAACAGTCGACGTAAAGTTTAATCAGAAACTTAACATAAAACAACTTAAAATATAAAGACAAACAGACACACTCAATGTGGCCGCGTACGTCTCTCTCTCTCTCAAACTGGTTCCTCCGGCTCGTCTTGTCTCTACTGATTAACCCGATTCAGGGCTGGCCATGTGTCCTCACGGCCCGGCCCTGCCCTCCTCCTCACTACACTTAACTAGTCTAAAACTAATAGCCAAAGTGTCCTTCAGTTTTCTGCATGCAGCTACGTCTTGCACACATTGTGCCTTAAATTTTCAATCTTAAATCTGCACATTATGTACAAACTGTCCGCATTTCTAAGAGAACAAAGGAACACTTTTTTCCACTAGCAGATGCCTTAGACTGATCAAGTGAAGCATAAACCATTCTCTCCGCCATTCATCAAACAAACTGCAACCATCAGAAATGGAGGGAATATGGGGCACTCCTACAGCCACTATTATAACTGACTTTCATTACCTTGGTAACTCTCACACTTCCACTGATAATAGCACCGGACCAATTGTGCTAAACTTCCCAAAGCAAACATCATTACTGTTGTCTGCTTTTTTGCAGATTTGTCTAAATTGCTCTTTCAAATTGGAACTACTTTTCAAAGTGAAAAACTTCTGACTATGCATCATCAAAATAATTCCTCTGGGTGGAGTTTGCTGTTCTTACTGTATGTTCAAGAGGTCAGGGTTTGCCTGGTTAGCATAAGCCAGTTATATCATAGTCTGTATGGGATATTCCCACTTGATATCTCAAATATCTGATTATATCACTGTAAAAACAAATCCTGTAGAAATTACAGTAATTTACTGGCAGCAGTTTGCCACTAACTAACTGTAAATGGATTACAATAAATTTACTGTAAAAGCATTTACAGTACCATCCATCTTACCGTAAATTGTAGTTACAGCAATATTCTGTTCAGAGTAAAATTTACAGTATTTGGCTGGTCACTTTCTCCAGTTTATTTACTGGAATATAGTATATACACATTATAGAACTGACGTACACTAAAAATGCCAGTGAATAAAAATGACAGCAAAATGTGATTTCAATAAATTTTATTGTGTAATGGATCTTCAAAAAGTTGTTTCATTGTCTCGTAATTACTACATTCCCACTGCTTTCAGTTTCAATTAGTAAATTACTGTAACACTTCTGCATGTTCATACTAATAATAAATCTCATTCACAGGTATGCAAGCATTTTCATACTGGCAATAACATTTAAACTTGGTGCAAAAATATTTCAATTTTAACACTACTTAATAAATGCAGTCATTCACTTAAAAAAACTTTCTTACATAAACTCTCCTGAGCACAACATACTCTCTTTTGGTAGATTAATATTTTTGCTAACTCAAATGGTTGGAGGAAGCAACGCGTGGATTCAGGCTAGTGTTTCTATGTTTACCACGTCTTGCCACTTCTGGAGCACCTGAAGTCTGGACTGATCCTCACAATGAACCTTATAAATATTATTTTCAACATTTCTCCCTAATGTCGGTCCAAACTAAGAAAATAATATTTATGAATTATATTTTATTCTGTTAATCACACAAAGTGAACATATCATACATATGTTCACAATGTGTGCCTGTGGCATTTACGGATCTAGGTGAGATTATCGTTTAACTTTGATGGCTCACAAGTGAGAGCTGACTGTGGTGTTTATGGATCTAGGTGAGAGCTGTGTTTTGTATTGACGGATCACGTGTGAGAGCTGCCTGTGGCATTGATAGATCCAGGTGAGAGCTGTATTTTGCATTGACGGATCGCATGTGAGAGCTGCCTATGGCGTTTATGGATCTCAAATGAAATAAATTCAACAAAAGATTTTCCTCCTGGCCCTCCACCGGGGGACTGAGTTGTCTTACCAGCTCCGGAGCTAACATCTCGGGCTCTGGGTCGAACGTCTCAGGAGCGCCTGGGAGCCTTCCGGGTCCTCGAGGGGGTCCGTGAGACGGGGGGCATCTGCTTTCTGTGGGGTGCTCAACGCTGGGGCTGAGAGCTGGGCCCGGGTTGAGGCGGAGCAGGGTGCTTCTTAGCCGCAGGAGGACACCCTCGGCGAGCAGAAGGAGCATGGCCCATGGCGGCAGGCTTGCGGCGGGGCAGGATGTGAGAGATGGCCTCCATCTGCTTCTTCACCATGGAGAACTGCTGGGCGAAGTCCTCGACAGTGTCGCCGAAGAGGCCGAACTGGAAGACAGGGGTGTTGAGGAAGCGAGGCTTGTTGGTCTCACGCATCTCGACCAAGTTCAGCCACAGATGATGTTCCTGGACCACGAGCGTCGCCTGCCTGAGTGACTGCGCTGTGACCTTCATGGCTCTGAGGGCGAGGTTGGTCGCTGAGCGCAGTTCCTGCAGCACATCGGGATAAGGGCTACCCCCGTGCAGATCTTTAAGTGCCTTGGCCTGGTGGACTTGCAGGAGGGCCATGGCGTGCAGGGTGGAAGCGGCATGTCCGGCAGCGCTGTAGGCTTTCGTGGTCAGCGAGGATGTTGTCCTACAGGCCTTGGAAGGGAGCAGAGGGCGACCCCGCCAGGTGGTAGGGTTTCCGGGACACAGGTGGAGCGCAACAGACTATCCAACTGGGGAAACGTTGTGTACCTTTGGGTCTGCCGTCGAGGGTAGCGAGAGCGGATGAGCGAGTGGCTTTGTGACGGGTGGAGAGGGGTGCTCTCCACGATGATGTCAGCTCATCATGCACCTCCGGGGAAAATGGGACCGGGGGGGTTAAGGCTGTGAGTGGCGCCCAGACCCCAGGAACCAGTAATCCAACCGCGATTGCTGTGGGGAGGACGGAGGGTTCCAGTCCAAGCCCACGCTGGCGGCGGCCCGGGAAAGCATGTCGGGCATGTCTCAGTCTGGGCATGCTGGCCCGAAGGCAGCAGCCCAGGGTAGTCATCCGCATCAGATGCCGCGCTCTCCAATGCAGCGACGAGCTCATCCACCTCAAGCTCCAGAGGATAGGCAGGCTGGCTGTGAGGTGAGCCACTGTTGCCTCGAGCACAGACGGGAGTCAACGAGCATGCTGGGGGGCAGGTGGTCCGAGGGGGCGTACATGGCGGAGCTGCACCCGCTGCCATCCCCAGATCGACTCCATTGCCAGCCGTGTCGTTCCTCAATCCCGTGGGAAAAAGGAGCAATGCGGGGGCAGCTGGAGTGGCGTGCTTTCTATTGAAAGCGAGCCGCGACCGCAAAGTTGCCATGGTCATGCCCTTGCAATGAGAGCTTGAGCCATCCACAAACGCTACCTCGGTGTGATCGCTGCCCAGACATACGAGACAACGCCTGTGGCCATCTGAAGCGGGGAGCACTCTACCGCATCCAGGAACTACACAGGGGCAGAAGGGCATCTTTAAAAAGACGTGTCCTGAAAAGGACGTTCAACGCCGCTGTGTTTTATGCTCTTTTAGAGGAAAATACTCTTTTAATCAGAGAAAATCACTCCTTTAAAACACTCTTTTAAGTTTCTCTGTGCTGTCGAAGTGTCCAGGGGCAAACTGCACTGCCGTAAAGAGAAGGAGAAAAGCCGCTGTAGTGCACCGTAGATCCAACAGCAAGCAGAGCATCAGAGAAAGAAAGCAGGAACGGGTGTGTGACTCACAGCAGACTGCATGCACTACCATCGGCTCCGAAGAAAATTTCTGAATGAACTCGACGTATTTCCCCACTTTTATACCCGTATGTCTGGGGGCGGGGTATGCAAACACTGACGGGGAACAAAGATTAAAATAAGGCGCCAAGCAATGAATAAAAAAAATTTAAATCTCCCACAATCACAAGCAAACAACAATTCTAGTTCTGTTGTGATCTTTTGTTATTAAAAATTAATAGATATGCACATTGACACAGACACCATGGACACAAAGCATTCTCGCTGGATGGTAGGGTTTTAATGTAAATAAGTTAGGCTTTACTGTATCCCGTTACTTTGTTACTGCACTCTGAAGCAGCCTAAGTTTAAATCTGTAAGTGCTTTTATTATCATTTCTCTCCTGTGTGGCAGGGTATGAAACAAAACATAGTGTCTTCTGAACCGCAAGTTGGCCTAAGATATGACATACATGACCAGTAGAAATGCGTATTAGTACAAATAACAACAGAACACTCCACAGAAAAGCAATACAGACAATACATACAGACAATTTACAAATCACAGTGAGCTAGAACTACTCTTTTTACTGTTGTGCAAGTTGCACATCTGCATATATTGAAGCAATGTAGGCTGTACATTGCGAGGCTGGATCAAGTTTTCTTGTGCAAAAGAAAAAGACAAGATTGTAGTGGCAAAAGGATATGCATATTAATGTTTTAAATATCCAAGTGTATGAAAACAGAAATTGAGCATGTGTGTATACAGTGGCGGATCGCAAGAGAGGCGCAAGTAACTGTGTTGGTGTGAGTTGGAGCTGTCTGTGACATTGACAGATCGAGAGGGAGGTGCAGTTAACGGTGATGGATCATGATGAAGACTGTTAAAACAGTGACGGAGCCAGTGAGAGCTGTCTGCAGCAGTGGCAGGATGAGTGATAGCCAAGTGAGAGCTGCTGTTGGCGGTGGCAGGTCAAGTGAGATCTGCCTGCAGCAGTGGCAGGTCTCCATGGCAGCTCTCTCTGCCACAGAAAGATTGTATCCCCTCTCGAAAATTATCTCAGAAGTATTTGAAAATTACCTTATTTTCATACATTTGTACACAGCATCAGAAAGCAGCATTTTTTTTAATTTTTTTTGATGCAGCCATTGTGAATGTACACTGGGATTCAGACATAGCCTAGTACATGAAAACCTCAAGTTTGCCAAACTGTGCCTCTTTGCAAACCTATTAAAAGTATATATGGACAACATTGCACATGTGCATGCATTTTGAATCATTTTGTTAGCAATAAGCCCAGCAAACATGTAATATACGTAGGCTATCAAATATAAAGATTATGTAGTGATTCAAAATCAAATCTCCACTAGCTAACTATCTAGTAACTAATCTTATGGTCAAGTTTATATGAGGGGAAAAGCACGTAAAACTACAAACCCATTAAAAATAAAAAATAGGCACAAATTGCCTCAACAACATTCATCTTTTTGAGCCTTTTCCGAAAGTAATTCACGGGAACCAGCATGGAGTCCTTGCTGTTAATTTGACACAAATACTGTATACTATATTGTGGCAGGGCGGAGGGCCGGGCCGGGTCGTGATTATACACACCCGGTCCCTTATTGGAGGCTTGATTAGCCTAATAAGGGACGGGGTGAGTAGACTCACGACCTGGCCCCGCCCTCCGCCCTGCCACACATATCAACACCATCCTTTAACCAAAAACCCCATAACTGAGCCACAATACTCATCTAACCCAATTTCTGCACAGAATCTCTTCTCAGACATAATTTCCTCAAATCATATACATGTAAAGTACACAACAAAACTATTGCATGAAAAGGTTTTATTTTTGTATATATATAAAAATGATGTCCTTTAGACAAATTCCAATTTTGTGTTTTTGTTCAGTGCACATACACAAAACATTTAAAATTATCTTAACTAAAAGTAAAATAAAAACAACTAAATAGAACTAAAATAAATAAAATTAACACCTGCAACAGGTAAAATGCCAATTTCAATTATCACAGTTATACATTTTGCAGACGGGACAAAAGGAAAGCCTTGCATTAATGCAATATACAGTATATGCACATTCTAAACAAAATTAAAGGGATCAAACAACAGATAAAAACAATACATTTACAGTAAAAATTGACTTAAATATTTATCTGTTTCTCACCCACACATATATCTCTTCTGAGGACATGGATTTAAATACTGGAGTCATGTGGATTACTTTTATGCTGCCTCTGGTCCTTTTTGGACCTTCTAGGTTCTCATCACCATTCACTTGCATTGTATGAACCTACAGAATGGGATGGTATGAGTGTGAGTAAATAATGATTGTATTGTATTATATTGTATTTAATGTAAATTGTATTTTTTGGATAACCATTCCTTTAAAGACTCTTTTTACAAAAACAGCCACTTAACGATCAGTGAATCAGTCTTTTTGTGAACAAATTCAAAAGAATCAAAACGTTAATGACAGACAAATCAACATTATCTGAAGTTATTTTACTATAATAAATAAATGTGACTGGAGTGGTTTTCAGAACAAAGCATATCAGAACATTTTACAGGTTGAATAAATAATCAAATAGCAAATTAACAAATTCTTAGTTTTCCTTGGTCTTGCCAAGACATTCTTCTCAGTGGTTACAGCCCCTTGAGAGTTAGGAAGAACCAATGTGTGTAAGATCTTTAGTGCACTAGACAGGTTTTCTGGTCTGTACAGAAAAGAGAACGAGAGGCAAATATAATAGACATTTCATAAATTGCTAATAGGAAGAAAAAAAAGAACACAACCGAAATTTACATTTTCTTTGGTTTAATTTTTGCCAGGACAGATTTCAAGTGTGAACAAATACCCTTAGGAGTGAACAATAAATGAGTAAAAGATGTTTGGTGCAATAGGCAGTTCTTGTGATCTGTATACAGAGAGATAGAGAGTTAAGCAAATATAATATACATGTTTTTATATTGTTTACAGAAAATGTAACCCAGAAAAGCTACAGAAACCTACAATTTACTTTGATTAGCTTTTGAGAAGTAATTTTCGACTTCATCTTCCCCAGGAAAAAGGATGCTCTTCTGTCTAATGAAGCAATTTATTAAATTTTGGTTGGATATCATACATTTTCTCACACAGAAGAAAAATAATATAACTTACATTCTTCTTTGTTTGACTTCTATTGGAGAATCCTCTGTCCCAAGGTCTGAGTGTTCAACATTTTACATTTATGCATTTTGGCAGACGCTTTAATCCAAAGCGACTTACAGAGCCCTCATTACAGGGACAATCCCCCCGGAGCAACCTGGAGTTAAGTGACTTGCTCAAGGGCACAATGGTGATGGCCATGGGGTTCGAACCAGCAACCTTCTGATTAGCAGCCCTGTGCTCTAGCCACTACGCCACCACCTCACCACCTAACATCTTCTGGTAGCTTTAACCTTGCTTCATTGTAATTATCTACAAAAAAATTACTGTCACCATACAGCCCATTATTTTGCACTGGCAACATTTCAGATTAATCAGATTGACAGAACTCTGACATAACATGTGAAATTATACAGTATGGCTTTATGATATGTTAAGGTAAGATATTATTCTACATGTGTGGTACATGAAATCTCATGTTGCTCCTGTTATTAGAAGTTCAATTATTCTCCATACCGAAATCAATTTGTCTCAATTTCCTTTTTAATTTACAACACAAACAGCCCCTGCAGGGAAGGAAAATGAAAGGTATACATTAAAAATCACTAAACTGTTTTGTTTTAAGACACTGATACTTATGAATCATCATTATAATCACAATAATGTCTGGTGTACTACATAGATGCATACTAAAACATACATACATTTCTGCACTTTTTATTTTGAAATCATGCTGTATTATCAGAACCTGGTAAAAATAAGATCAATAACTGAACGATAAAGCTGCGTTCACACTGCCAGCAACAAGCAGCGACAAAACTACCTCATCTCATTCATGTTTAATGAGAGCTGGCAACTTCCGGCAACATGAGTGACGGTGACCTTTGGCGACCAGATATGGGCCTGTCCAGTGATGTGACAATTTGAGAAATGTTTAACTTTATGCATATGAAGAACGACTTCTGGGAGCGACCGCCAATATGAGAGAAGATGGTAGAGCTCACATGATCCTAATATTTTAATAATAATATTAATTGTAAAGAAACAGTGCTGTTTAGACTCTCCATACACACCATTAGCAACCTAACCGCCAGCCACTTGCGACATGCAGCAACAAAGTAGCTGGCAGCGTGAATGCAGCTTTCAGCACTGTAAATTATAACACATCACTGGAGATGTGAGATAAGTTACTTATGGCCAGTGTTGGGTGCAACACTACATCTGAATAAAACAATCAATTACTGTTTCATAATGCTAACATATTGATTACATTATATATCAGGCACCGCAATAAATTAGTAGCTAATTAATTTGTTTGATAGGCCTGAAAGTGGCCTCGTTCCTCATGTACTTAGACTAGAGAAATAACAACTTACAAGAAGACACAAGGATAATATCACAGTGCAATGCAGTGTTATCATAGAAACATCATCACTTACCTTGCAGTACTCATTCGGCGGGAACAGCAGTTTAAATTTTAACTCCCAACTGCCAACAGTCTGGATGTAGAGAAGAAAGTCCCGCCTTAAAGGTAAGAGATCCAATCACATTTTAGATTCAGACATCGCCTGTCAGTCAACTTGTGTATGTGCATATATATATATATATATATAGATATATATATATATATATATATATATATATATATATATATATATATATATGTGTGTGTGTGTGTGTGTGTGTGTGTGTGTGTGTGTGTGTGTGTTATCTGAGCTAAAGCATCACAATTTATGATAACTTTGTAGTTATATATTACTGCTGAATCAAAATTGTACTTTGAATGTAATCTTGACCAACCTTGACCTATTTTTAATAAATATCAAACATTTTCAATATTTAACAAATGTGATGGAAAAAATAAACATACAAAAATGGGTCATGCAGGTGGCTTACAAAAGACTTATAATAATGAACAATATCTTGATTTTTTGATTATCAATTATTCTAACATTTATTAAAATTATTATTTCTAAGAAGAAGAAGAAAATATAGGGATCCATTTTAAAAAGTATAAAAAATCAATGTAACTTTTCAAAAGTGGCCCATGATTCATAAGACAAATCTGGGCCACACACTTCCCACCAACAATCGGCCCTCATGTTATTTGCCATCACGTATGCAGAACCGCCATTGCCAGACATGGCCCATGCTAGATTGAGGCCACAATCGGGCCAAGTCTGTCTGCTATGTGGGATTTAGCAATACTAGAATTTGTTTAACAGGTGTACAATTATCAAAAGATTGTACACTTGTACAATTGTACAATTATAATTTTGTGTATTTAACACATCTGTCTCTGCAAACATTTGCTAAACAAGTTTTATTAACATGTACGAACTTTGACACATTGATGTTTTAATTTGCATAAGTGAATGTTTATCATTACTCTGAACATGTTTTTGTCACACCATGCACTTGCACCATGGATGAATCGGAGTTGAGGATTTCTGCACAAGTTTTCAAGTTGAAATTTGTACTTCAAGGGCATTCCATTGTACTTTTCCAAATAGGAAGTTGGAAATGTGGACTTTTCGAGATGAACTCAACATTAGGCTCCATTTCTACATTGCTATACATTCAAAAGCAGCCATGTATTCTTGAAAAAATACCATATTTTGTAAGCTAAATGTAAATCGATGATTTATACACTACCGTTCAAAAGTTTGGGGTCACTTGCCTGAAATGTTTCTCATTATCTTAAAAACCTTTTGATCTGAAGGCGTACGCTTAAATGTTTGAAATTCTTTTTGTAGACAAAAACATAATTGTGCCAACATATTAATTTAATTACAAAAAATAAAATGTTATTTAAAAAAAAAAATGTTTTTGGAAAAATGGATGACTTGGACCGAATAATTAAAAGCAGCCACTATGTGCCCAACATATAGATGGGAACTCCTTCAATACTGTTTAAAAAGCATCCCAGGGTGATACCTCAAGAAGCTGGTTGAGTAAATGCCAAGAGTACATTTCTGTAAAATCTAGGCAAAGTGTGGCCACTTTGAAGACGCTAAAATATAATATAGTGTTTAGTTATTTTATTTAGTTTTTTTCACAGCATAATTCCCAAATTTCCATTTCCATTATTCTATAGTTTTGATGACATTACTATTATTGTAAAATGTGAAAAAAAAAAAAAAAAAAAAAGAATGAGTAATTGACCCTAAACTTTTGAACGGTAGTGTAGATGATCTTGAGTGCCTGATGTTTTGGGGGGGGTTAAAAGGATGGAATGACCATATTTTCCCACTTTTACTTTTTTAGCTGGTCATAACATGAGTTAAAATGTGTATCTCTGGTCATTGACAGCATGCCACAGATAAAGTAACTAGGCATTAAGTTGAAAGTAACTCAGAATGTAACTTTAAAAACATTTTTAAAAAGCAATGTTCAGATCACAGGGATTTTTCCATTCATGCACACAGCACCTGCAAGGAGAATGTATCATTCTCCTTGCAGCTTTTCCTCCTCTGCACTGACCAAAAAGTTTGGTTCAGATCAAATAGGGGTTGGTCCCCAGTGTCTCCCCCCATCTGCACTTCTTAACTGAGGAAGGGAGGATCACCTGTCATTCCAGTGTGTGCACCTGCTCCCCAATCTTCCTCTCTATTCTCCAACCTTCTTCATCAGATCTCCCGCTTCCCTTCATCCTCACCTTGTCTATTTCATTTTTTCATGTTTTCTTTCTGCAAAGCTTCCACTTGTCTTCCTGTTATGCCGTGCAACCTAAATAAATTCTTAAGATGCATTCCTTGTTTTAAAATGTTGATACTTTTTATTTTGGCAACAACTGTTACAGTATCTCTGAGCTTGGAACCAAAATGACTTTGTATTAGCTTATTAGCTTAGACTTATTGTTTTTTGTTTTTTTTTTTAACCCAACAAATTAGGCTACCTTGCAGTCACATAGAAATTTAGATTTCTGTTTCTAATATTTATTTTGTTTTGTTGGTAAACCCTAATATATTCATGTTGATTCACTGATGTTAAATAATATTTTTGGCTTAAACAAAATCAGTTAATTTAGATGTTTGTGATATTTCCATCTTTACAAATTGTGTTTTTAATATATTTTTTATTATTATTTAAAGGCATGCAGTATAATGTATAATAGGAACATAAAAATGCAATGCATAGTAATGACTAGGTTTGGGAATCAAGAACCGATTCTTATTCATAACTCGTTCCATTAAAAAAAGAAATGCCTGAACCAAATGATTTTGATGACTTTTGGCTCTCAAACATGCATTTTCTGATGATGTATACACAACACTGTGCAAAAATTATCTGACAGTGATCATTCAGCAGCACTGCAACATTGCGATTGAATCAGGAGATTGAATCAGGAGTTGGAGTGAACCCAATTGCAGTGTGTTTAATGGCAAAACAAAACTATGTACAAAACTACAAAGAAAACAATGATCATATAAGGCAAAACAAAGAAGAGCAATATCCAGAAGAAGAAGAACAATCACAACAACTAACATATAGGGGATATTAGTAGTGTGATAAGGGATGGTGATCAGAGACCATAAACACTGTGACTGATTAGAGTGTGGGTGAACTAGAGCGGTTGTGGCTGGAGTGGTGAAGACCGAAGGGGGCATAACAAAATTAAACAAGAATTGTTACTGTATTAGGTGTTGGTAAAGCTCTTGAGACTTAAATCAGAGCCGACTGGATGGTTGTGACATGGCAATATGTAGCTAATGATGCATTATAAGTTTTGTTGTAATTAGTGGTGTTTTATAAAAACAATGAATGACTCAAATGTCTTAATTTAAATGTCTGTGTAAACACAATTAGCAAGAATCTGTTCTGTTTAAAATATAAACAATTTAATAATCTGATAACAGGATCCTGAGGGCAGTAAATCCAATAAGAATACAATTTCTTCATCAAAAGTCAGAATTGCCAAATTCTTTCAAATCCTATCCTTAGGAATGACCCAGTTATGTTTTTCTTTTTATCTAGAAGTGACGAATGCAAGATTTGTTTTTATTCTTTATATATATATATATATATATATATATATATATATATATATATATATATATATATATATATATATATATATATATATATATATATATAAATTTGCTGCTGATTTCAATCACTCACGTGTGTTGCTCATTCTTAGTGGAGAGAGCTCTGTTTCAGCAGCAGTTAACTGTGCTCTTATTCTTATGCATCTGGGTTTTTGTTTGTTTTTTAAGTTTACAATAAATAGCAGGGATTGACAGAGAGAACTGCAGAGAGAGACAAGAGAGAGAGAATTCTTTGATGTTGTTTTGCACACGACTGCACCACCCCATTATTTGAATATCACACGGTGCACAGTTTGAGCCTGGACACTTTTTCTCTCTCTCCTGATGCTTTTGAGTGCAAGCAATTAAAGCTTGTGCCACAAAGGAACATGTTTGTTAATGACATCCAGCATTTAAAGAGCTGTCATTCCTTTGTCACCACTGAGAATTAGTTTCTGGTGATGCATATACTTTACATAAACTTAACCTAACAATGCAAATGATCTGGGTAGGGTTGCACCAGCTGTGTGTAAGGTCTCACTTAACTTGAGACGCAAAGTTCACACTAAGGGCTTAGTAACTCCTAGTTAGTTTGTAACTAATTCAGTGCTTAATTTGGTTGCACCACCTTTTCTTAAAGCAAGGCTTAAGTAGTAGGTCATAAGCTCTCCGTAAAGTAATGCGTAGTCACTTAATATGACATTTACCTGTATTTATCCAATAAGCAGCTTTGAAGTTTGCACACAGAAGTGATAAAAAAACATAAATTTCAGCTTGATCTTGCTCAAACCTTGTTTCCTCACACAAATGTCAGCTATAATAAATTATATCCACATTGAAATATGATATGTTAGAAAACAAGATTTCATTAATAGTCTATTTAGCCTATGAAAATAACAATATTCAATAACTGTATGTAAAATGAATAAGGGACAATAAATTAATAAATACTAATACAACAGGCTGGAAAAATAGACATTTATTCATTTGAATATCTATTTTGTTTGTTGAAACTTGACATCGAGCAGCGTGCACAAGAAAGTACACTGTTAGTTCATGTTCATGTTGAAGAGGTAAGTTATATTTTTACATAATGTTTTCTCCCTTAAATGTAAACAAGTGTAAATGTCAACATCATCATATATGTCAAAAGGACTGAAGCCTGTCAACCAAAACATGAGGTCATTGATGTCATTAAATTAATCTGCGTTTTTATTTCATCCATTACTTCTGGTCGGAGGCAAATATTTAGATTATACAGGTTACATTCTACCTAAGATTAATGCTACAGTGCTCAAATAACTAGTGTTTTTTGCTTTTTGTGACTTAGTTCCCATTTATGCCACAACTAGGCTAAGATGTAACTTACGTATAGCTGGTGCAACCTCCACATATGGAAAGGGACAAACAGGAGGACAAACAGGTCTATGTATAAAATGGGTATTTTAACTATTCTTTTTAGATTTTGTGACGCTAAAGTGGCTGAAATGTTATGGCTGTGTCAAAAAACAAGTTATTTAGTAAAGGGTAAAATAAAATGTCATCCCTTCCATCATCCACCAATTAAGCACAATCAAGCTATTTTTAGCTATTCTAGCCATTCACTTGTAATTACTGGCTGCACAATCATTCCAAAGTGGTGAAGGGTGTAAGTTCCGATAATTAGCCTCCAACCCTTTCTGTGCTGAATTAGAAGTATGCACCAGTTAAACACTGCATTGTTTGAGAGCATAACTGTTCCTTGCTGTTTACACCGAATAATGACTATACACCCAAAGAACATTGTGACAATATACTCAGAGACACAGTAAATTAAATCACGGGCTTACAAACTGAATCGTAGTGGGGAAAAAAGCTTTTCAAGTGACTATCTTCAACTTTCTCTTTATATCTAAGGTTGAAGAATCACATAGATTTGACTGACCCACATTGATCTTATTTATTTATATAGTTATTTTAATTATATGAGTTTCAGTTTACTCATAGTGAAGACAATCTTATCTGAGAAAAGATCAATATAAATGACATATGAATTCAATATACATGACATAATAATTCAATTTAAAAGAGCAGATGCACATTTGTTCATTTGTTGAATGTCTGAAGTCCTGGGTTGAAGAGCGCTAGCTTGGCATCTACTTGTGCTCATGTGACTCACCCAAACAGCTAATTAGAGGCAGCCAAGCTTGCTATGTTACCAGGCAACAGCACCAGGGGGCATTGGTGAGATTAGAAAGTTGGCAAGCACCATGTTCTGGTTGGATCAGACTGTAGGTCCTCAGCAGGACTGTTTCTATGAGTCACACCTGCATGGCTCTGCAGCTGAGCACTCCTGAGGGGAGCCAGAACGAACTCAAGACACCCCCTACTCCTTCTGATGGTGTTAGAGGGGTATTTAACCTGGAAGTCAAATGCAACACAAAGCAGAGAAGAAAAGCATTAACAACAACACATGTGTGCGTTTTATTCAGAAGTGATCATCCCTATGCCTTATTCCCTTTGCAGACTTTACCATCCACTTTGAGTGATTTGGAGAGATAAAAGGTGTGGGGCTCAAAAATAACATTTATTCAGAACTCAACTTGTAATACATTTTTATTGGAAATTCTATTTGAAGCGATCTTACAACATGGCTTCCTAAATTGTTCTCGCCTCAAAGTGCCCTTCGGAGGGTAATTTATCTGGTTTGTAATGCAGGGACACATGGTAAATGCTAGAAATGTTCATTTTTGACGGATCAGCAATCTGTAAACCATTCACACTTGAGACACTTTTTTTGTCCACTGACTAATCCTCATATCTGTCTGCCATAGTAACACTCATATCACCCAATACCAATTTTTTTGGGGTGTTTCCCTGCCTTCGGCCCGAGACAGCTGGGACAGGCTCCAGCACTACCCACGACCCTACAAGCGGCTATAGAAGATGGATGGATGGATGAATGGATGGATGGACATTCCTACTCTTGAAAATCACTGCCACTGCATAGAGTGTAAGACTTGTCCCTCTAAAATATAACATTCCTTCTAACTTTCCATGATCATTCCATTTGTGCCATAATAAATAATAATAATAATTATTATTATTATTATATATTTATTTTTATTTAAAGGATACATATTATGCAACCCGATATCACGCCAAGGCGTGAAATAGACACGCTGGTCCACTAGCGGATGCGTGTCAGTGTCACGCTTTGCCTCCTCTAGGCGTGTACATGACACGCGCGCGTGTAGTTGCAATACCAGCAGGGGGCAATCATTTCCTCAACGCCAACAACTCTCCGCGCACCAAAGAGTAAGCGATACCGTTGTCGTATTGTATGTTCGTACGGGCAGGATGATGGCCAATTTCGCTGGTTACTTTCACTTGTGACTATGTGACAATAAAGGGTTACTACACATACTACGTTCAGGACATATTTGTTCATTATAGTGCTGTCATGAAGAAATCCTAATGTTGCTGTAGCCTAACGTTGTTATATGTGTGTGTGGGCTGTGGAGACAGATGTTGTTTAATCTGTGGTGCTGTTAACGTTACTGTGGTCAATAACGTTAATGGAAATTAATCACAGAAAGCAGCGTTCGATCCTGAAATATCGACACTGATGTTGTCGAGTATCCTATGCTGATGTTATATCTTCCTCACGTAAAAAATAAGCTTATAAATGGAAAAAATATATATCCTGCTAATCGGAATTGGAGAACGCGATATATCGCTTTCTCTTTGGTGCGCGGAGAGTTGTTGGCGTTGAGGAAATGATTGCCCCCTGCTGGTATTCTACCTAGACGCGCGCGTGTCATGCACACGCCTAGAGGAGGCAAAGCGTGACACCGACACGCATCCGCTAGTGGACCAGCGTGTCAATTTCACGCTTTGGCGTGATACCGGGTTGTATTATGCCCCTTTTTACAAGATGTAATATAAGTCTCAGGTGTCCCCAGAATGTGTCTGTGAAATTTCAGCTCAAAATACCCCACAGATCATTTATTATACCATGTTGTAAATGCCTCTTTTTTGGGTGGAATCAAAAACATGCTGATTTCGTGTGTGTCTCTTTAAATGCAAATGAGCTGCTGCTACCCGCCCCCTTTCTGGAAGAGGGCTGTGCCTTAACAGCTTGTGCTTCGGTTACTACAGCAACAACAAATCAGAACCTATATGACTGACGGTGTAATTACCGAAGTTCAGGCAGGGCTGGACAGGGAAGAGAAATCGCCCAGGATTTTACATAGCAACTGACCCAAAAGTTGAATGGGGGTGTTCGATGTCCTTTTATGCATATCGCGGTGCCATTTTGTGGTCCGTTCTGCATAACACAGTGGCTCATTTTAGCTTACCGTGGCCCATTCGGCCCGTTTCACGGCCGACCCACCAGCCCACTCGGTTCTCCTGATGGCGAAAACCATTTATTTTGACACACTATTTTTGATTAATAGAAATATAAGAATGGGTGGGTGGGTGAGTGGGTGGACTTTTATCATTATAGAGTGGTTGTGTACACACACTTCCGACTCACATTTATGTTCAAACACCATGTAAAAGTGAATTTTGCATAATAGGCCCCCTTTAAACAAAAGTCTTCGGGTATTACAATTTGGGGTTAACCCTGCAAAAGCTAACCCATTCAAAATTGTAAGTGTGAAGCATTGCTTTACTCAGGGTTGAAAGTGGCCATAGCCTTGGGGTTAAAGTGGCCCATTTTAAGCGCAGTAAGGAAACCATGGTACACAGCACACAAATGGAGCATTACCTGAGAAGGCCCATATCTATAGGTATACTTGGATGTCCTATACTTCACATGCTCATCATGATTTGCTACATGTCTACATCTTCATCCTGTTCATGTAAATCGGTTTTGAGAGGGACAGTTCTTGTACAAGAACATTAAATGCAATCGGTCCATGTGCACTGAGGTAGACCTATTTCTGCAGTAATCAAAAAACATAGTTTGTGAGTATAATTGATACCATATATTATAAAGTAAAAGCCTTAAAAAATATATTTAATTCTATTAAAAATTAAATAAAGGCGCTCAATACAAAAGCTAGCTGGAGCATATAGCTTGATGTATCTTATTAATGACTTGTCCATATATAATGCTGAAGTGATGTTTGGTGTGAAATATTTTCTTCAATTTGTAATTACAAGCTGGCACCTTGTAGAGGTTCTAACTTTGTAACTGTTGTAATTATAAAGCAGTAATACTGTCATTATACATGTAAGGAATTGACCACTGAACTAAAGTTCTTTATGATTCTCTACAGCAATATTAAAGTTAAAATAATTATGAATAAAGAACATTGCACTTTTATTAAATTATGTAACAATACATCCTTTGAATTCCATGCCATTACTACAATGCAACCCACAAAAATACATGTTGTTGTCATCTATCGCCCTCCAGGTCAGCTGACAAGCTTTCTTGAGGAGTTGGATGCCCTGCTGTCCTCTTTGCCAGAGGATGGTAGGCCACTTGTGGTTCTTGGCGATTTCAACATACACCAAGACAAGCCCCAGGCCACTGAACTGAATACTCTTCTGGCCTCATTTGACTTGGAAAGACTACACACCACAGCAACTCACAGATCGGGCATCCAGCTGGATCTCGTTTATACACGTAACTGTATTACCTCAAATATTCTTGTTACTCCATTACATGTCTCTGATCATTACTTTGTTCAATTTAACATGACTCTCCCATCCATTGTAAAACCAACTCCACCTTTGGTTTCCTTTCGCCGTAACCTCCATTCCCTCTCACCCTTTTGCCTATCCAATGATGTCTCTGCCTCTCTTCCCACAATAAATGTATTTTCCACGCTCAATGTAAACACTGCCACAGACACACTTAGCTCTACCTTAACAACCTGTCTAGACAACATCTGTCCTCTCTCCTCTAGACCAGCACGTACTACACCACCCAGCCCCTGGCTGTCTGACGTCATTCGTGAACATCGGACTGATCTCAGGGTGGCCGAGAGGAGATGGCGGAAATCTAAATATCCAGCCGATCTAGGTAAATATCAACTTCTGCTTGCAACTTTTTCGGATAATGTTAAAGCTGCAAAAACTTCATATTACCAGACCAAGATCAACAGCACCACAGACACTCGTAGCTTGTTTAGAACATTTAACTCACTTCTCTGCCCTCCCCTTCCACCACCTGACACATCACTTACAGCAGATACATTTTTTACTAATAAGTTTACAGCCATCAGCAATACATTCACAGCACCACACCCTGTCAAACACCCAACTCCTGTATGCAACTCTTCTCTCTCTATGTTCTCTCCTTTAACTGACACTGAGGTCTCTAAACTCCTCCTCTCCAACCACCCCACCACCTGTTCTCTTGACCCTATTCCATCACACCTTCTCCAGGCCATCTCTCCCTCCATCCTACCTGCACTTACACACATAATTAACGCATCTCTTCTTGAAGGCACTTTTCCAACTACATTTAAGCAGGCTAGAGTAACTCCACTGCTGAAAAAACCTGCACTTAACCCCACACAGATAGAACACTACAGACCCGTCTCTCTCATCCCATTCATGGCAAAAACAATTGAAAGGGCAGTTTTCAATCAGATCTCTGCCTATTTATCACAGAACAAGCTGCTGGATGACAATCAGTCAGGCTTCAAAAGTGGTCACTCCACTGAGACTGCCCTGCTGTCTGTCACAGAGTCGCTGAGACTGGCGAAAGCTCAATCCAGACCATCAGTTCTGATTCTGCTGGACCTTTCTGCAGCCTTTGACACAGTCAACCAACAGATCCTACTCTCCACCCTCTCTAAACTGGGCATCACTGGAACTGTGCTTGACTGGTTCAAATCCTATCTCTCAGGTAGGTCTTTTAAGGTAGCCTGGAGAGGTGAGGTATCCAAGCCACATCAGTTACTTACTGGGGTACCTCAGGGATCAGTGCTTGGGCCACTTCTCTTCTCCATATACACAACGTCATTAGGACCCATCATCCAGTCACATGGTTTCTCTTACCACTGCTACGCTGATGACACGCAGCTTTACTTGTCTTTCCAGCCCAACGACACCACAGTGACTGCTCGAATCGCTGCCTGTCTGGCTGACATCTCAGCCTGGATGAAGGAACACCACCTGCAACTCAACCCAGCCAAGACTGAACTCCTTGTCTTTCCAGCCAACCCTGATGTTGAACACAACATCACTGTGCAGCTGGGTCCAACTACAGTGTCGCCTTCCAAAACGGTCAGAAATCTAGGGGTAACCATTGATGACAAGCTAAATTTCACAGACCACACCTCAAAGACTACAAGATCATGTAGATTTACACTCTACAATATCAGGAAGATAGGACCTTTCCTCTCTGAACATGCCACACAACTGCTTGTTCAGTCACTTGTCATAACTAGACTGGACTACTGTAATGCTCTCTTTGCAGGCCTTCCTGCATGTGCTATTAGACCTCTGCAAATGATCCAGAATGCAGCAGCACGTCTGGTCTTTAATGAACCAAAGAGAGCACATGTTACACCACTCTTTGTCTCTCTCCACTGGCTGCCGGTTCATGCACATATTAAATTCAAGGCCCTGATGCTGGCATACAGAACAATCACTGGGTCTGCTCCAGCATACCTAAAAACATTTATGCAGAGCTACACTGCCACCAGAAGCCTGCGGTCGGCAAATGAGCGGCGCCTTGTTGTACCAAAACAAAGAGGCACCAAAACACTTTTCCAGACTTTCAGTTTTATCATACCACGTTGGTGGAATGACCTCCCCAACTCAATCCGTGAAGCTGACTCACTCTCTATCTTCAAAAAAACGGCTAAAAACACATCTTTTCCAAGAGTATTTAACCAGTCGCTAAAAAAAATAAAATAAATAAATAAATAAATAAAAATCTTTCTAAATGTATTAACAATTCTTGTTGCACTTATATCGGTTTTGTATACTATTGTGATGATAGTGAAACTTTCTCCTTAAGATGATTCGCTTATGTTTTTCCACTTTTGTAAGTCGCTTTGGATTAAAGCGTCTGCCAAATGAATAAATGTAAATGTAAATGTAAATCATTTATGATCCAGAGAGCTGAATATTTCTACAATTATAGATGATATAATAAGGTTGAATGCTTATAAACATCAAAACCATTTCCATGGATTCACAGCATCGCACAAGACTGAAAACAATTATAATTTCTCATATTTATGTTATTTTATAAGGTCTAGTTTGATTTGTTGTTTTCATAAGATAGCTCAAATTGAGGTTATTGTTTTATAAAGCATACAGCAAATTAGCCTTTCTACGTGCTCCCTATTCCAACAGCATTTTATTTATTAGGTAAAAGAGTTGGAGAGAAACTTATGTTGGTCATAAGAACAGTTACAAATTATGAATTCACCAGAATCTTGTGCTGTAAAAAATTTGTTTTTTATATTTATGTTTTTCTATTATTGTTAATAATTTTGACAAAAATCATTCCATGTAAAGCTTATATTTTTAATCAGACAGAATTGAAAATATTTGCATGTTCAAGGAAGCATCACACATCTTGCTGTGATGTGATTTACAATGTGTCCCTATAAAACCTTTTCACAATGTTTGATCAAGTCAAAATCAAAACCAATTTATTAACAAAGTACATAAACTGCACTAAAATCCAACATGGCAGCTACAGTATGTCGATAACCTTAAACCTCAATGGTTAATGCGTGTCTCGTGATCAAACGTTGTGATGTCATGAAAATGCATTTTTGGGTGCTTTATTAAGCATTAAAGTGAGACCCCATGTTCTAACTTTGTACTGAATTCAGCCAATGTAAAATTTATTAAATTATTGCCTTTTGTGTTCTGCAAAAGATATAAAATCATACGACATGCTATGGTCTTCTATTTACATCTATAAATAAGTTTTGTAGATTACCCTCCTATTGATTACTTCCCTATTCCAATCCTGGAAATGTGAAAAGGGTCCCTTAAATAAGATTTCACCCATTTGACCATAGCTCACTGAATGTGTATTATTTAAAAATTGTACTAATAATAATGTAATACACCTTTATCCACTGTTTTGCTTTGATCATATATTTGTCAAGACATTCATAGCTAACAAATATCCAGATATCCAGTCATATTTTGTGAGAGCCACATGCAATGCAAACCACCTTAAAGCTAAAGGGTTTAGCTGGACCTGAGGGAAGGAGGATCATCCCTGGTGCTCTATCTCCTCTGCCCTCCTTTGCTTTTTGAGGCTAATTAAAATGAAAAGCAGATTTATGGGTGGGCTCCCTCTTGTCACTTTATGTTGGCAGCCCCACTTGTGACTTACACCTTGAGGGATCTGTGCCTGTTACTCACAAGTCCTCCCAGCATTCGACTTCCAACTGATCCAAAAACCACCCCAACCTGCTGCAGTGCTGTCAGCCTCTTCAAACAAAACAACCCACACTTTCCCCATGATTCATCCTCAAACCAGCCTTACCCTGTCTGGACTGAACTCTGCCCTGCCCTTTACCCCTGCCTGATAAAATCAAACCCTCAACAACAAGAAGCACCTATCAAATGCAAAGATCTAAACAAACAGGAAAATGATCTATTAATGTTTGTAAAGGGGACCAATACAGGTGGACAGGGGGAAACTAAATATGGAAGAGCACAGAGTTGCAGGACTTTTTAGACATGAAAGGTCTGAGTCCTCATTGAACATCTGTATTCCAAATTAAATGTAAAAAAAAAAACAAATGATTTAGGACAAAAATATAAATAAAAACAAAGAAACGTAATGATGCAATATGAAGCTTCTGCACTATTTCTAAGTCAACCAAATAAACCTGTCGGTGACATTCACCATGTTAATATTCTCAAATTATGCTAGGTAAAATTGTCCTGGATCGACAAAAATGTATCCAAAAATTATATTTCTCTTATCTTTTACTCACCCTTATGCCAACTCAAACTTGTATGACTTTATTTCTTTTGCAGAACACAAATTAAGATATTTTAATGGAAATAAGATGCGATTTTGTCCATACAATATAAGTGAATGGTGACCAAACTGAGCATTTTCCCTGAGTGCTTCGTCATCTGAGCGGGTGCTACAGGCTACAAACAGCTCATTTTGTGGTAGCAGGACATCTTATAAGAGCTGCCAGTACACAATAATAGCAGGTACTTTGATGTCATTTTCACATAATTTCCTGGATTTGAGAAAATGTTGATGAAGTTAAGTGCATTAAGAGTTCTGGTAGAATCCAAGCAGGTATTGATCAGACCATCTAAAAACAAATAAATATAGCAGTTTTTTTAATTTTCTGATAATTTGTCGTGTTTTATTAATTTTGTGGTGTTGTTGCTTAATGTCATAGTGTTGTAGCTTCTTTCCAGTGTGCTTTAGCTTTTCCGTTGTGTTGTGTCTTTATTTTGTTGTGGTTTATTTTTATTGCACTGTATTTTTTTTATAAAATTATTTTATTTATTGCTTGTTTGTTTGTTTGTTTGTTTTTTGTTTTGTGGCTTATTTCCATTGTGTTTTTGGCGATGAAAACAACCGAGGGGGAACCACCCATACCCTCAGTCAGCTCCCTGGTTCAGTAGTCTGGGCACTGATCAGGGAGTCAGCCATTTCTTGGTCTGTCCCAATAAAAATCATTCCAGTGCACTAAAATGTTTGCACCCAAAAAATTCCCAGATTGCTACATAAAACCAGGTAAAAACCATATGCTCACTATATCATCATGTCTTCTGAAGTCTCTAATGTTGTTAGAGGATGAGTGCAAGTGTAAAATTATTATCAAAGCCTTATTTTCACTTTAAACTTGTGCAACCCCACGTCCTCGCGCTGATATTAACAATAATGGAGCTGAACTCAGCAGTGTTTGTTTTTGGGAGAAACACCAACAAAACTACATCTGGTAAGAAACCTCATTAAGTTTTTACACTGAAACCTGTTGGAGTCAAAAGACTAGAGTCTCTAGTTAAATCTAATATGCCAATCAGCTCTAAATTCTGTAACGTCTCAAAAACATAAATATCCAACACTCCTGAAAACATAAACTATTTGATTAAGCTTTCTATTCTATTTCTATTAAAATGTTCTTTCTTCGACTTTCTATAGCTAGGTATTATTTGAAATTTCACAACTTGTCCCCTTATGAGGACATACATTTTCAGGAAATCTATTTGCTCTTTTTTTTTTTGTTTGTATGTTTCTTAGGGGTTTCATAGTTAAAAATAAAAAATAGAAATGAAAAATTCTCATAGCAATCAGGCTCAGGTCTCAGGAGGTGATAATCTGATATGGTGCGAGCTACGAGGCGATCATCTGTGTTCCTCGACTACTATCGGGTCCTTGAATAAAGTAAAGTGGCTCAAGCTCTCATTGCAAGGGCATGACAATGGCGTATGTAACCTCCATTCCCTGATGGAGGGAACGAGATGTTGTGTCCTCCCGGCCACAATGCTGAGCCGAGCGTCTTTTCCTCAGAAAAATCCTGAATGAAACAGACGTATTTCCCTGCCTTTATATCTATATGTCCGGGGACGGGGTATGCAAATACTGTCTGCCAACTTCTCATTGGCCTTTTTTCATAGATCAGGAGGCATATTCCGCGCTCAAGAGAGACCCCTAGTGTCGCTTCTTCGACACAACGTCGAAGTGAGCGACAGACAGGGTACTATAACTCTCCCTCTGAATGACATCTTCGGCAAAAGCCACTTCCATTTTTCTAGTTTACCTTTTACTATTTCTAAACACCTTCCCAGTTTTTTTGTAGCATAGAATCATTCCCATGATAAACTCCCAGATATTTTAGTCCATCACTTTTCCAGGATAGGCCTCCAACCCATTTTCCACATACCAAAGCTTCACTTTTTAACCAATTTACTTTGGCCGAAGAAATAAGGCCAAAAATATCAATAATTTTCTTTAGCAACATTATATAATTTTGATTGATAATTTTTAATCTTTAATTATAACAATGACATCATCAGCATAAGCTGATCATTTTTTTTTTCACTTGAGTGTGGTATAGACCAACCTTCAATACTATTTCTAATTTTCACAAGCAGAGGTGCACACAAACCACCATTTATTTTCAATACACTCTCGATGTCCTAATGCAAGACCCTGATCATGGCAATAAAACCAGAGCTGAACCCAAAACACTCCAGCATATGCCAGAGATAGCTGTGCTCAACCCAGTCAAACGCCTTTTCCTGATCTATGGATATAAAACCAGTATTTAATCCCAGTAACCTAGAGATGTCCAAAATATATTATCAAAGATGGACCTATTAAGCACACAGTATGTCTGATCATTATGAATGATCTGACCAACCACCTCCCTCAGCCTTATTGTCAAAACCTTAACATTTTTAAATCAGTACACAAAAGTGAAATGGGTCACCAATTCTTTATGTCTCTTCGGTAGAAGAGTTATGACTGCCCTTCTGCAATTCAATGGTAACAAGCCATCAGCCAGACTCTCATTGAGTACTGCAAGCAAGTCATCCCCTATTTCTGACCAAAAGGTCTTGTAAAAGTCAATGGGGAGACCATCGATTCCAGGTGCCCTGCCACATTCAATGCTCTGCAGTGCAATCTGCAATTCTCCTGTGGAAACGGGAAACAAATTTTCTGACCCTTCCACTTCTGTACTCTCACTCTTATACAATTCTGCATAGAATGACACAGCTCTTTTACTCATTTAATTCGGCTCTGTTATATCTTTTCCAGTTGTTGAGTATTTTTGCCCATTCTGGACCAAAGAAGAACTTATTCGGGCCATCCATCTGCTCAGCACTCTGAAATCGAGGGCGGACCAATGTGCCCTGTGCTTTAACACCTAACAGTTCATCTAAATTCTTCCTTCCTTAAAACTAGAAAGATCATCATTCAATTTCTTATAATAAATGTTTGCAAAAACTAAAACAAACTTCTAAAATTTTGCTCTGACTTTCAATAATTGCCCTTAAACAATGTGTTCAACCTCATATGAACATTTTCACTTAGGGGTGTACTCACTTTTGTTGCCAGCAGTTTAGACATTAATGGTTGTGTGTTGCGTTATTTTGAGGGGACAGCAAATTTGCACTGTTATACAAGCTGTACACTCACTACTTTACATTGTAGCAAAGTGTCATTTCTTCAGTGTTGTCACATGAAAAGATATAATCAAATATTTACAAAAATGTGAGGGGTGTACTCACTTTTGTGAGATACTGTATATTGAGTGTGCCCAATCTTATCATACTCATAAAAGGATGAATAAGGACCAGACATGGGCAAACCAACCACAAATACCACACAAGAAAAATAAAGAAATCATTCTGTTTTCAACCTTTGCACAATTTTCTTCAATCTATACATTTCTTGATCAGTAAAGTTATTTTCACCCTTCTCTTTCATTGACATTCTAGCTGAATTAATAAACAGTTCTTGATCTGGGAAATAATCTTCCACTCTCACCCCTTTCATTCTCTTAGTTGTTTGTAGGAATTTTCAGATTTTCTCAAGTGTATAAGCACTTCAAACAGAACTTTTTTGTGGGACTGAATTCACAGAACCTGAAGATTCACTTCCACTTTCTGGGGAAGACTCATCAATATTGCTCAAATCTGATTCCATCTGAATCCCAGGATTTTCAACACATTTTCCTGACATCTCATCTCCAGTCACTTTCCTAGTTCTCTTACAATTGCCTTTTTTCTTCAATTTCCATTTTATTGCAGGTGTCTATTGCGACCAAGTTAACATTAGTTACATCACACTCTTCCACAGTACTTGTTTTTCCAACTTAATTCACAACATCTTCCAAGTTTTCCTTACTAAGTTTGCCATTATCATTTCTGTCTGTCTTTCCTGTATCAACACTTGATCCTTCACCAGTTTCTGATTGTCTCTGCTCCTCATTTCTGCGGCACTACCATATCTCTCTTCTCAGGACAAGCACGAATCATATGTCCTTCCTGTCCACAGCCAAAGCACTTCATACATTCTGAAGTTACATAGATCACATAATCATAATTGTCCACCTTAAATTTCATTGCTAAATTTAGCTCCTCATTTTCATTTTTTAGAATCATGTCTTCTAAATGAAACCACGTTTCAGCTGAGGTGACTTGCAACCTAAAGCGATCTTCCTGATGTTAGACACAATTTTACCATGTCTCATTAATTCTCTTTCAATCATATCATCCCGAATAAATGGCGGTACATTTGAAAGCGTAATCTTAAACACATTGTTAACGAAAATCCCTTTCACTACAACGTCGTTCACTTACTCCACATTATTTAAAAACACCACTATAGCACCATTCATTCTAGCTGCATACAAAATACTAGAGTATCCAACTACTTCAGCAACTGCGATCGTGCATTCCTCAACAGAACAGTGCTCTGTGGGGATGACTTTAATGCCATGCTTCCGCGTTATGTTATCCAAACTTTGAGACACTGCGATATCGACCAGCTTACACTTTCCATTACTCTTTTCGATCAGCACCATTGATTGCTTAATAAGATGCTTATCAAACAAGATATTGACAAAACCAAGCTGAAAAAGATAGAAAATCTAACTCATACAACAGCTTTCTCTTCCACTCACGTTCGCCAACTCTGCCCACTCACTACAACATCCACTCACAGAGAGAGATAGAGTGATGCATGCAGCTGACGAACGTGTGCATCCTGCATAGGCCAAGAAGGCCAATAGTATGATCGACACAAGGAGCTGTGTGTGCCAGCGAGTGTGTGTGCTGAAAAGAAGTTTTATGTTGTGTCCAAGTGAAACTATGTCTAATTAAAGTCTTCCGTGAACTTTTCACCCGAATCACGTCATATCTGCTTTGATCTCGTAGGTGTCTGATCCACTGCCAGAAGTGAAACTGTCCGATTTGACTGCAGTTGTTGCCAGATCAGGCGCTCTCACCTTCCTCTCTACTTGTGCTTCTCTGAGCTGTTTGCCTTCTTAGGACAAAACGGTCCTATTGTTGGTCTATTCCTCATTTGTAAGTCATTTTTGATAAAAGCATCTGCTAAATGAATAAATGTAAATGTAAATATTTATCTGAAACACTATGTTGATATACTGGTGCCTCCCAAGTAATTATGTTAGAGGCCAATAATTAGAAGTGCATTCTCCAGAACAGTATCTTAAATTAGCAAATCAAATCTTAATTTCTCAGTTAAAATTTTCATTCAAATTTTTATGCCAATAATATAATTTGTAATGGGGAAAATAGCAACATACAAGGATTTTTACTAATGGACTTTACATTTTGCTACTTTTATGCATTTGGCTGATGCATTCATTCAGTGCTACAGTGCATTCAAGGTGCACATACTATCAATGTATGTGTTCCTGGAACTGAATCCATGAATTGGCAATGCAGTCTGGATGGATGAGACAGCTCACAGGCCTGACACTATGACTGACACCCATATAGAACAGCTGTGAACACGCTTCTCTGTCAATGTGGCAAGAAAAGCATATTTTCAAAAGTTGTGTGTGCGTTGTTGCTCATGTTTGTGTGAGCGCACACAATATGACAAGCTGTTCTCCTGAAATTAGTTGACAATATGTTTGTGCACGTGTGTGTGGTATGGAGCCATATTCAGGCAATATTATTCAAGGTCTTCCCTCCCCTAAGATTCTCTTTTTACACTTTGCTGCACAAAACATCTGCATCCAATGACCTGGCTTAATGTCTCATTCATGCAAATAAGATAGCAGGAATGAAGAACAAAAGAGCCATCTCTCACAAAAAGGGACATTGTTGGAACAAAGTCATTTGACACTGTGTAACGGTATCCTCTGAGACAGTCTGAAAGTAATTCATTACCCACCCACCCCCCCCCCCCCCCTCCCATTCTCTATTGTCTTCTAATAGAATTAAATCAGGCCATACAGAAGGGTCCTGTGGAGGTGTTGTCAAGGTGCATGCATTAGCAAGCCCTGAGATGCTTGTGTGAGCACTGAGCACGCCTCATCTACTGTCCTCCTTCAAGGGATTAACAGACAGATAGCAATAACCAGGAAGATTAACACAAAGCATGGGCACAATTAGCCATCAAACTGTAAACATCTTATAACACAAAATACGATTAGGGGCATTTTTAGAGTATGGATGTCTTTACATGCTTCATTAATTGTGGATGTACTACTTCCAAAGATGTTTGTGTAGTTTTATTATTTTTATTTTTTTTTTGGTTGATTGTTTTCTAAATCCCACTATCACAGCTAATGCCCCAAAACATAGATTAATTAATGGACACTCCCAATAAAAAACTTAAAACAATTGCAGAATTTTTTTAAGGGAGTATAAAGTTTATAAATTTTGATTGGGATTGGGAGTTCCTTAAGTTGTGACAGCGAGTTAAGAGAGAAAAGCCAAGGAGCCATGATAAAGCGCTTGAAAAGAACTTTACAAACTCAGGCCACGGGAGTTCTGACAGCAAGTTTATATATTAAAATACCAAGGATTAGAGTACTATGATGGTATCCAATGGTATTAACCTGGTATATTGATATATACCATGGTACTGAATAATTACCATTTATATGATTTATCTACCATAAATACCATGTACTGTATACCATGTTCAATATACATATTCAGGTACTACAAAATATGTAAAAGAATTCCATGATACTACCGTTTATAAACCATGGTAATGACATAGTATGTGACCAAAAACGTCTCGGTTACGTATGTAACCTCCGTTCCCTGATGGAGGGAACGAGACGTTGTGTCGAAGAAGCGACACTAGGGGTCTCTCTTGAGCGCCGAAAGATACCTCTGATCTATGAAAAAAGGCCAATGAGAGTTGGCGAACAGTATTTGCATACTCCACCTCCGGATACGGATATAAAGGCGAGAGAAATACGCTCGTTCATTCAGGACTTTTCTGAGGACCCGGGAGTGTTCCGGGCACCTCAGCGGCTCGGCTCAGCGACGTGGCCGGGAAGACACGACGTCTCGTTCCCTCCATCAGGGAACGGAGGTTACATACGTAACCGAGACGTTCCCCGTCTGTCACTCACTTCGACGTCGTGTCGAAGAAGCGACACTAGGGGTCCACTTCAAAACTCGCCATGTGCTGAGCCGTGTACGTGTACTGCTGACACAGAAGCGGGCAGGTATTTCTACATGCACAAGCGACCAACTGTGCTCAGGCTGCACATACTCTTCCCCAATGCCCCGAAAAAGCGTCAGAATCCTTTTGGTTACCCTAGGGGGGAACAAGGTGACGCTCCCAACTAGGGAACGGGCCAAGCCTGGCTGGGCCTCTTTTCTCTCTATGTTTTCTCGGCATAGAGCAAGAGCAGCCGGGGCCCTTACCGCATCGAGGGAAGGGGGTCTTATTCCCGAATCCCTATTCTTTTAGGGAGAAAAGACCCTGCGGAGGCCGCACCCACCAAAGGGGAGGTAAAGGTGGCGAAATACATCACATGGCCTCTTGGGTCACATGTGGGAAAAATGGCGCGGTCGTAGATCCCGCCTCGAGGAGGGGGGAGTTGCTACAACACGGCGACCGGAGGGCAGCCAAAGACTGCCTAAGGGAGGCGCGGGTCAGCTCGTAAGGTGACCGTACCGCGGAAGTACACACAGGAGGAGTCCCGTAGGAGGCCTGATCTGTGGAGCACCTATTCCAGTAGGGGTAGCCTGGGGTACCCGTAGTGGACTGGACCAGCAAGTCCCTCCGCTGAACTGCTGCGGGCCCGAAGGGCTAGGGAGGAATCAACCAGGGACCTAGGTTCTCTGGGAAAGAAGGCGCACTGTTTTACCTCGATCGAGGGAAACGGCGCTGGAAACAAGCGATTCACCCGGTCAGATCGTTGATGTGTACCGAGTTCTACGGGTTCGGACCTGAGAGAACACGGGACGAGACTGACTCAACCCTGAGATCGTAAGGATGTTAGGTGCTGCCCAGCCCGCAGCTCTGCAAATGTCTGCTAGGGAGGTGCCCCTAGCCAGTGCCCATGAGGATGCCACGCTCCTAGTAGAGTGGGCTCAAACCCGCAAAAAAAAAAGGGGGGGGGCACGGCCTGGGTGTGATAGGCCAACTGAATGGCATCCACCACCCAGTGAGACACCTCTGTTTGGAGACAGCGTTCCCTTTCTGCTGTCCTCCAAAGCAGACAAAGAGCTGCTCAGAGCGCCTGAAGCTCTGGGTGCATTCCAGGTAGGCACGCAAGGCACGTACCGGACACGACAGTGAGAGGGCTGGGTCTGCCTCCTCCCGGGGCAGCTCTTGTAGGTTCACTACCTGATCTCCAGAGGGCGTGGTAGGAACCATGGGCACATAGCCCAGTCGAGGTCTTAGGATCACATGAGTATCTGCCGGACCGAGCTCCAGGCAAGTGTCGTTAGTAGGGAACGCTTGCAGGTCCCCGACCCTCTTGATGGAAGTGAGCGTGATCAGCAGGGCCGTCTTTTTAGGAGAGGGCCCTGAGCCAACTGATTCTAGCGACTTGGTGGGGGGGGGGGGGTGAGATCCCAGGAGGGGAACAGGTTTGGCCGGGAGGGGTTTAATCTCCGGGCACCTCTTGGGAACCTGACGATTAAGTCGTGCTTACCCAGAGACTTGCTGTCTACTGGGTCGTGGTGAGCTGCGATAGTGGCAACATACACCTTCAAGGTGGATGGGGACAGCCTCCCCTCCAACCTCTCCTGTAGGAACAGGAGCACAGACCTAACTGCGCACCTCTGTGGGTCTTCTGCCCGGGAAGAACACCAATTCATGAACGGACGCCATTTCAGGGCGTAGAGTTGCCTGGTAGAAGGGGCTCTGGCTTGGTTGATCGTGGCTACGACCGTGGGTGGTAGACCAGCTAGATCTTCCGCATCCCGTTCGGGGGCCAGACATAGAGGTTCCAAAGGTCTGGGTGCAGATGCCAGAGCGTGCCCCGTCCCTGAGAAAGAAGATCCATCCTCAGGGGAATTCACCAGGGAGGGGCTGTCGCGAGGAGTACAAGGTCCAAGAACCAGGCCCGGGTGGGCCAGTAAGGAGCCACGAGAGTGACTTGTTCCTCGTCCTCCCTGACCTTGCACAGGACCTGTGCAAGAAGGCTCACTGGGGGAATGCGTATTTGCGCAGACCCACCGGCCAGCTGTGTGCCAGTGCATCTGCCCCGAGGGGAGCTTCTGAACGGGCGTACCAGAGCGGGCAGTGGGAGGTCTCTCGGGAGGCAGAGGGGTCTACCTGGGCCTTGCCGAACCGTTCCCAAATCAGCTGAACCGAGTGGGGGTGAAGCCTCCACTCTCCGCCAGGCAAGCGTTGTCATGACAGCGCATCCGCCATCACATTGAGGTTGCCGGGGATGTGAGTGGCACGCAGCGACTTGAGTCGGTGCTGGCTCCAAAGGAGGAGACGACGGGCAAGTTGTGACATGTGACGGGAGCGTACGCCGCCTTGGCAATTTATGTATGCGACCGCAGTGGTGCTGTCCGACCTGACTGGGATATGTTCGTCCCGAATTAACGGGAGAAACTTCCGCAGGGCCAAAAGGACGGTCAACAACTCGAGGCAGTTGATGTGCCAACGCAGCTGGGCCCCTTTCCAACGGCCTGAGGCTGCGTGCCCGTTGCAACCGGCGCTCCAACCCAATCTGGAGGCGTCGGTCTTGACCAGGACGCGTCTGGACACCTGCTGTAGGGGCACTCCACCCCGTAAGAAACAGAGGTCTGTCCAGGGGTTGAATGTCTGATGGCAGGCGGGGGTGATTGTTACCCGGTGCGTGCCGTGGCGCCATGCTCGTCTCGGGACTCGAGTCTGGAGCCAGTGTTGGAGCGGTCTCATATGCATCAACCCCAGCGGCGCAACCGCGGCGGAGGACGCCATATGCCCCAGGAGCCTCTGGAAAAGTTTTAAGGGGACTGCTGTGCCTGGCCTGAAGGCAGTGAGGCAGTTCAACACTGAATGGGCACGCTCGTTGGTGAGACGTGCCGACATTGAGACCGAGTTTAACTCCATCCCGAGAAAAGAGATGCTCTGAACTGGGGTGATCTTGCTCTTTTCCCAGTTGACCTGAAACCCCAGACGGCTGAGGTGCCTGAGCACCTGGTCTCTGTGGGCGCATAGTAACTCTCGCGAGTGGGCCAGAATGAGCCGTTCGTCGAGGTAGTTGAGTATGCGGATGCCGGGTTCTCGGAGCGGGGCAAGAGCTGCCTCTGCGACTTTCGTGAAGACGCGAGGGGACAGAGACAGGCTGAAGGGGAGGACTTTGTACTGATACGCCTGGCCCCCGAACGCAAACTGCAGGTAGGGGCGGTGTCGGGGCAAGATGGAGACGTGGAGGTACGCATCCTTCAGGTCTATCGCTGCGAACCAATCTAGATGCCGGACGCAGGTTAAGATGTGTTTCTGCGTGAGCATCTTGAACGGGAGTTTGTGCAACGTTCGGTTGAGAACTCGAAGGTCCAAGATTGGTCGTAAGCCGCCGCTTTTCTTGGGTACGATGAAGTAGGGGCTGTAGAAACCCTTCTTCATCTCGGTTGGAGGGACAGGCTCTATCGCGTCTTTGGCCAGAAGAGTCGCGATTTCCACGTGCAGAGAGTGGGCGTGTTCGCCGTGTACTGCGGAAAAGCAGACGGTTAATTTGGATGTACCCGGCGGGGCGGAGCAGCAGGGCGGAGCAGGTAGGGCAGCGTTGGGTGGCGACAGGGCGACCCGCAGCTGGGGTGCTGAGAAAGACTCAAAGCACTTACCTTGCTCCGCACACCCGGCAGGGGGCGGGTTAGCGACTGAGGAGGAGGTCTTGGGTAGGCGTCCTCTAGACTGGTCGGAACCGGCCGGCCGGGGGGGGGGCAGTCGTGGGGCTGGAGACGGGTGGTCCGTGTCCAGGAAGCCGGGACTGCTGAGATCTGGTGGCAGAGTGCCGTGGGAACGGCATTTGCGGGCCAGGTGACCCAGAGACAAAAGGAAATAGCTCGTTACAGAGAATATGAGAATGTGAAAACTAATTCGACAAAAAATTCTCCTCCCAGCCCTCCACCGGGGACGGAGCGGTCTTACCACCTCCAGAGCTAACATCTTGGTCCCTGGGTTGAGCGTCTACAGACAGCCTGGGAGCCTTCCGGGTCCTTGAGGGGGTCCATGAGACGGGGGCGTCTGCTTCCTGCGGAGTGCTCGACGCTGGGGCTGAGAGCTGGGCCCGGGTTGAGGCGGAGCAGGGTGTTTCATAGCCGCAGGAGGACGCCCTCAGCGAGCAGACGGGGCATGGCCCATGGCGGCAGGCTTGCAGCGGGGCAGGATGTGCAGTGGCCTCCGTCTGCCTCACCGCTGAGGACTGCTGGGCAGAGTCGTCAATGGTGGCGCCGAATAGACGGAGCTGGGAGACGAGGGTGTGGGAGAAGGTGTGCCTTGTCTGCCTCCTGCATTTCGACCAGGTCCAGTCCATAGGTGCGTTTCTGGACCACAAGGGGTGGCCATCGCCTGTTCGAGTGCCGGCGCTTCTGACCTCCGTGGCCCGGGGGCGCGGTTGGTCATCCAGCGCAGTTCCTGCAGCACATCAAGAACAGGACTACCCAAGGTGCAAGTTTTGAAGCGCCTTGGCCTGGCGTTGGTTGCAGGAAGGGCCGTGGCGTGCAGAGTGGAAGCGGTCTGGGACCGTTCCACCGCGAGGGTAGTGAGAGCGGAGGAGCGAAGAAGCCTTGGCTTTGCTCAACTCGTCGTGCATGTTCGGGAAGAAAGGAACGGGGGGGGCGTGGCTGTGAGCGGCGCACCTGCCCGCGGGACCGATCAAGTAGCCCTGGAAAGCATAGCGGATCTCCGTGCGCCAGGCTCAGGCTGGGCGGCAGACCCGAAGGTGGCGGCCCAGGCGAGCGATCAGCATCCGATGCCGCTGTAACGCTCTCCGATGCAGCGGTGATGTCATCCAATTCTGAAGCAAGCAAGCATGCCGGGGAGGCGGGCGGTTCGAGGGGGTTTACCCGGCGAACAGAGCTCGTCATATTCCCCGAATCGCCTTCATCGCCCGTGGCGCCTGCATCAATCCTGTAGGAAGGAGGCGAGGCGCGGGGGGCGGCTGAAGTGGCTTTCTCTCATTACAAAAGAAAGCCGTGCGACCGCAATGCTATAACGGCCATGTTCTCACACTGAGAAGATGAACCATTGCAGAGAATGCTCATCCCAGGCTCAGACGGAAGCAAACAAGCGTGCCGGGGAGGCGGGAGGTTCGAGGGGGTTTACCCGGCGAACAGAGCCCGTCATTGTCCCCAAATCGTGTTCATCGCCCGCGGCGCCTGCGTCAATCCCGTAGGAAGGAGGCGAGGCGTGGGGGGCGGCTGAAACGGCTTTCTCTCATTACAAAAGAAAGCCACATGACCGCAATGTTGCCATGGCTATGTTCTCGCAATGAGAACATGAACCATTTCATAAAACGCTGCCTGCGTGTGATCGCAGCCCAGGCATGCAAGACAGTGTTTTATGACCGAGAGAGGTGGGGAGAAATCACCGCATCCAGAAACTACACAGGGGTGGAAATTACATCTTTATAAAGACGCGTCCTGAAAAGGACGTTCAACGCCGCTGTGTAATGCTCTTTCAGAGAAATAAACTCTTTTACGGAGAGAATCACTCTTTCAACTCTTTTAACTCTGCGCTGTCGAAGCGCCCAGGGGCAAACTGCACGCCGGCAGTGAAGAGAAAAGCCGCTGTAGTGCGCCGTAAATCCAACAGCAAAGCAGAGCGTCAGAGGATCAGAAGCAGGATCAGTTGTGTTACTCGCAGCTGACTGCATACACACGACCTTCGGCTCCGAAGAAAATTACTGAATGAACGAGCGTATTTCTCTCGCCTTTATATCCGTATCCGGAGGCGGAGTATGCAAATACTGTTCGCCAACTCTCATTGGCCTTTTTTCATAGATCAGAGGTATCTTTCGGCGCTCAAGAGAGACCCCTAGTGTCGCTTCTTCGACACGACGTCGAAGTGAGCGACAGACGGGGAACCATGGTATTACCATAGAATCATATCTTAAATCAGCAATGCTGATGGAATGGTACTTTTTGGCACAATTTGTTAGTGAAATAATGACAAATAATGAATAGAAAGCACTCCAAGGAAAGGAAATTTGAGGCTATCATAATTTCTTAACTATAATGAATTACATTACACTAGTTTAATGACTTGCAAAACTTTGCAATGGATAGATAATTATGTTGAACATCAAAAGCTTATTCATCTAAATCTTAGGTGATTAAAATATTGGGAGTTTTTGTGGATTCAATAACTGTGATCATTGAATCTTCTCCTCCTCAAATAGAAAAGATGAGAGAAAGCTGCAAAATTTTTTGCTTGATAGAGCAAAAATATTCCTCAAAGACTCACAGACCTCAAAATATTCCTTAGATTTATGTCTTTATTAATCCTTCTCATTAAAGGCCAAAACACTCATATAAATGCAAAGTTGTAGAATTCCAAACATTTTTTACTGCCATCACTTTAAATTCTATACTCTGTAATTAAACATGCAAATAAAGAAATACAAAACAAAAACAAGTTTTAAGCAGTCTTCAAACTAAAGGAATGCGTCAATTATAAAATTAAGAGAGAAAATTAAGTTAACAATGACTTCAGATCAGAGTTGCAGTTGAGAAATGTAGATTTATTTCAGTAAGAGGCTGTAATCTAATTTTAACCAATAATAATTCAGTGCACTTTTGTTCGCCTGTTATTCCTCTACTCTGAATTAATTTTTCTTATAGAGACATTTCTCCATGTCTCCACTTCATTTTTCTTGTCATGATTTGTATCCTATATCTGCCATGTCTTTCAAATATATCTTGTCACACTGTACAGTAGATTACATTTCAGACAAAATACATTTTGACCCTATGATTTTAAAAGACCCTACACACTTAGGGCCTATAAGGGCCAAATAATCAAGAAATGTAAAAAATAACAACTGGTTAACAATGGACTAGCAATGTTGTACAAAGTCCCCTGTATGTCATAATAATGGACTGGTATTGTCACAGAATGTGATGTTTTGGAGATGAATGCAGGAATTGTATTTTTTTATGGTTGCCATGATGTAGCTGTTATCAGAATGAAAGTCTAGTCATAATGTTGTGTTACATGAAACTTGGATGTGGGATATTTCTATTTCATATCTTTGATCATAATGGATTTTCATTGCATGATGTTCATACAATTATAAGAAAACTAAATTGAAATTATCCTGCCTAGCAGGTGTTAGACTGTTACTAGAGACATGTCAGTTATTATAAATTATGCTGCATTGCTCGCATTTGCGTTACTGGTTCTTATAGAAAGAGTACAATGTAGCATGATTACAAGGAGTGGTGGTGGTAGAGTGGGCTAAAGCACATAACTGTTAATCAGAAGGTCGCTGGTTTGATCCCCACAGCCACCACCATTGTGTCCTTGAGCAAGGCACTTAACTCCAGGTTGCTATTTGGATAAAAGTGTCTGCCAAATGCATAAATGTAAATGGTTAGAACACGTGTCTTTGCAACTGTTTGTTTAACATCATATAATGCATAATGATATTTTTTAATAAAAGTCAAGGTGTAGTACCAAGTTTGTGCATCTTTCTGGTTTTAGAAAGTTTGCGTGACGTCAGAACTCTGCATCTTGGCAAAAGTGGAGTGCAATATTTTGTAAGTTGAAGGTCTAACATCATGTGGTGTGCCATTGCACTTATCCTAGTAGGAAGGTGGAATTATTTGTTTATTTTTAATTAATTTTTATTTAATTATTACAGGGCGGTTTTTAGTAAGTAGATAAAAGATTTTTTTTTTTACCAGTGCGGGACTCTGTAAAAAGTCTGTAATCACAGTCAAATGTGTCTAAGTGAAAACAGGCTAGACAAATAGACAATTTTATAAAATAGTTATTATAAATGTACAAGTTGGCACCAATAGTACTTTGTAAATGAAAAAAATTATAAAGTCAAAACAATCTCTTTAAAATTAGGCAAGGATAATGACATTGTGGCCCCAGAGGCAAATACAAAGTAGTGGGGTTTGGGGAATATTCTTAAAATATTATTATTTTTAAAAATGATTCATCTTAAAAGATTAAAATATTTAAATAATTTCATCAACTGAATGCACTTTGACATGAATATTAAAAGATAAAATCAACTGTTTATTGTGAAGCTGAATAACAACTGTCCAGTGTGTGTTTGAATATTTTTAGATACCTAAGAGGCATAGTAGGCCTTGTGATTAAAGAATGATACATAAGTAAATGTGGAAATATTTAAAAGTCTGAATGGACCTTTTTTACATTTTCCATAAAGTGAAAATCTACCAACAACAAACAATGTACATCATAATATTAAAGCTTAAAATACTCTTAGCTAAAGTTATCACATCCACACCAGACTCACCCTCTCACTCCACACTCTGCTCTCTCTCCCCAGAATATTAATCACCTACATCTGATCCCAATCCATCACACAATTACCTCACCTCTATAAATACGTGATCCCCCCACCCCCAGGACAATGAGGACATCTCCTTCCTGGTGTTAGATGGCTCAACTTCCAAAATCATCCTCAATCATCCCTGGTTGGTTCAACGTTCTCCTGGATATCAGAAGAGGTTCTGTCCAGTATATCATCATGTGATGCAGGTCATGCGGAAGCTCCACGAACATTGTTTGTTCCTCAAGTCAGAGAAGTACACTTTCCATCAGCCCTCTGTCCAATTTCTGGGTTAAAACATTGGCCTAGAGGGAGTGGAGATGGACCACGACATCGGCAACTGGGAGTTTCTGGCTATCAAGCTGGCGCTCAAGAAATGGCACCACTAGCTGGAGGGTTCCCGTCACACCTTTCAAGTCATCACCGACCATCATAACTTGGAGGACCTCAGAGATGTGTGACGGTTGAACCCTAATCAGACCCGGTGGGTGTTCTTCACTAGGTTCCACTTCCACGTAACATATCGTCCAGGGTCCAAGAACATCAAGGCGGATGCTCTCTCCCCACTACATGCTCCAGATCCCATCACCACTACACCTGAGACCATACTACCATCCTCTCTGACAGTCAGTCCCATCCACTGGACCCTAGATTACCTGATCTCTGAGTCCACCATCGCGAACCCGCTCCGCCAGGGTGCCTGGAGAGATGCACTTACGTACCCACACCTCTCTGCTTGCAATTAATGGAAACAGTCCACTCCTCTCTAGGAACGGGACATACTGGAGTCCACCAGACCCTCTCGTTTCTCAAGGACCATTATTGGTGGCTCCGAATGTCTCAGGAGGTTCAACGATTCGTCCAGTCCTGCCCTGATTGCGCCAACCCAAAGTCCCCCCTCACATGTGTGCTAGTCGCCATGGACTGGTTCTCCAAGGCATGTTGTCTGGTCCCTCTTCCCACTGCTCTGGAGACAGCAGAAACTCTGTTCCATCATGTATTCCAGAACTTCTGCCTACTGGAGGACACGGTGTCTGATCGTGGTCCCAATTAACATCTAGAGTGTGGAAGGCCTTCTCCCTCCTTGGTGTGTCAGTAAGCCTCTCTTCCGGGTATCACCCACATACCAACGGACAAACTGAACAAAAGATTCAGGAGATTGGATGCTTCCTTAGGACCTACAGCCACCAGAACCAGCATGGCTGGAATAGGTACCTCCTCTGGGCCGAGAACAGATCTGGCTCTCCACGCAGGTCATCAGACGATGACTGCCCTGCAAAAAGTTAAGTCCCTGTTACATAGGCCCCTTCTCTAATTCACACCAGATAAACCCAGTCACATACCGTCTCCAACTCCCCACACATTACCATATCTCACCTACCTTTCACATATTCCTCTCAAACCCTTACCACTCATCTCTGTCTTCTTCTTCTCCTAGGTCCGGTGAGGTTGTGGGCCCCCCTCCACCGCTGCTCCTAGATGATGGCCCAGTCTACGCCGTGCATGAGATCCTGGACTCTCAACGTCAAAGAGGTCTTCTCGGGTAACTCGTTGAGTTGTCAATTTTCCTGTTACTGTCTACTGTCATTAAAATAATCATGTCTGCACATCTGTACGCAGTGCCACGTCTAGCATGCAAAAGGGTATAAATGAAGCGTGTTCTGAAATAGAGAAAAATACTCAAGGATACAGCACTGAGAGATCAGTGCTTTCTATGCCCAAGCACATCCATGACTCTTTATCGAAGCAGATATTTAAAAATATTTTATTGTGTGACTGTTAAGTACAGAATCGGAGTGCTGCTTTTTTCACGCTTTTATTTTTTTTATAATACTTTTTGCTTGTGCTTAAAGCAGCAAAACAATTGTGCCCTAACACACTTATGCAATTAGCGATATATAAAGAGAAAAAATCAGAGACCCTATGCTTGAAATCCCAACACAATTGGTCAAAAGAAACATATTACCTTATGTTTATGGTGTTGGTCTCTTTTAAAAGAAAAAACTCACAAACAGCTGTCATTTTGAGTCATTCTAGCAAATTCTTCACTGAATCCACAGAGTGTTTAGACATGATCATTTTCATATCATTACTTTCCCAAGATGTCCAACTTGAAATGAACAGAGATAAGTATGTGGACTTAAGGTACATGTGAATTAATTAAGAAACATAGTTAAGAGCTTAATTTTTTTGTTGCAATTACAAGCGATGATCACCTGTCACTTGTGACTGCTCTCATTAAGTGCAGTTAACGCTGTTTTCTCATTTCTCCTCAAGAGAATCGTCTTTGTCCAGTGTCCCCACATACAAGGACATGGTAATCACACTGACACCGAGATGAGATATTGCACACGCAACAGATTTGAAAGCATACATTGCAGCTGATGGACATAATAAATATTAATAATACGATAAATGTATTCATGTTTAATTTTAGGTCAATTTAATATTGTATTTATTATACAACCTCAGCTGCAAGTTTAAAGTTAATCCATAACTGAGATTTAAATATTAAATCAGTGTTAAATGACTAAGCATTTTAAAATGAGCTGAATTAAGATGCAAGGAATGTTTAACCATTATGTAATACCTGCAACAATTTAATGACAGTCAGACAGTGGTGCATAATGGATTTCAAAAGATTATTTGATTTATAGGGGCTTTTGTCTTGTGGCTCCCTAAGGTGGATAAACAGTAAAACAACAATCTCCATATTTCTAACTGCTTAAAAATGAAGTTGTAAAAATACCTGTTGCTTCTGTTATTGCGCTGCCAAATGTTATTTTACGCATGAATATTACGTTTTGTTAAGTTTAAAATTTGTGCTCACAAGATCAGTCAAAACAGTCAATTAGTCAAAACAGGCCACTTGCAAAAATCTATCAGCTAAAATCTTCTGATTGATTTGACATATCAAAATTCTTTTGATATCTTTTTTCAGAAATGTCTGTAAATAATGTGTACAAAGTTTCATGTGAATCGGCCAAACAGTCTAAAACAAATTTGAAAAAGTAGATTTTTCAATCAAATCAAAATGGTATGTTTTTTTGTGGAAATGGAAATTCATGTAAACAAATGATTTGGAGGCACTGATGGATTCACAGAAATAATGATTTGTTTTTTATCACATATGGTTCTGGAGTTAATTCATCTGCTTTGAATTAAAAAAGTTATTGTGCCCCCTAGCTTCAAAAATGAATGAAACTTGGCATGTAACCTCAGATTGTTCTCTTGTCTATGTGTACAAAGTTTTGTTAAGTTTGGAAATTGTTTCTCTCACAAGAAACAAGTTAATTACTCATTGTAAGTCATGCCCCAAAATATATTTGCTTATATCTTTGGAACAATTCAATGTTTCAAAATTCTTTTGATAATTTTTTTGTCAAGAGGGTCTGTAGATTATGTATGCTAAGTTTTGTGCAAATTGGGAAAACGACCAAGGACGAGTTCGAATTGGAGTCCATTTTTGTTAATTTGTCGAATATATTTTTTAAGAATATGTTAGCATTTGAGCCAAAGAAGATGGTTTATTTAATTTGAACTTTGTCACTCCAACTGCTGCAAAGTTATGACTGTTTTTTAGTTGTAGAGCCCCCTAGGGGTGGAATTGTACAAAACTTTGCTGACATCTTCTTAATGTCCTGTTTATTATGTATCTTGAGTTTGCTTATGTTTGGAGTTTGTGTTGAGTAAATATTGATTAATTACTGAAATCGCATTAAACCAAAGGAATATATTTTATTGTTAATATCTTCAGAACGAATTGCGGTATCTACATTTTTTTTGTATAGAAAGTAGGATTTTCATAAAATTCAAAATGGCAGAAAAATAAGTATAGACGGAATATGAGACAAAACATAAAAGTGATTATTAATGCGCCACCTAGGGCCAGATGGGTGTGTGTGTTTGTGCGCCTGAGTAGTGAGGGGGATTTGGGATCATCCTGCCAAGTTTGGTGTCTCAACGACTTACCGTCTCTAACAACCAGACATTTTTAGGGCAGAAAAAAAAAAGAAGAAAAAGAAGAAAACCAGTACAATTACTATAGGGTTCTAGCAGCTTCACTGCTTGGTCCTCTAAAAGGAAGAAATTCAATACAATTACAACAGGGTTCCAGCATCTTCATTGATTGGTCCCCTAACATGAAGAAAATCAGTACAATTACATATATTCCCTATGGCCCCTTAAATATCCTGACAAATACAATAAGATTTCAGCCCTTCAGGCTTGAACCCCTAACGACTGCCTTCAAACAGGTTTCCTTAACACAAGCCCAATCTAACATTGCTTGATCAAACTGATGGTTCTGCCCCAAACTCACACAATTGGTTGTAATCGGGTCAGGATTCTCCATTAAACGTGTGTTTTCACTTTCTATGGAATCAAACTTCACATTGCTTACTTGTTGTTGTTGCATATTAAAGGACTTCTGGGTTTAATAGAAGTTAAAGGAATTGTTCACCCAAAAATTATAATTCTCATCATTTACTCACCATTTTGCTATCTCAATCTCATATGACTTTCTTTCTTCTGCGAAACACAAAGATATTTTGATTGAGATTTTGTGTCTGTTTGTCCATTCAATGCAAGTCAACAGGGTCCAACAGTTCCAATCTCCAAAAAGGACATAAAGAAATCATGAAGATAATACATATGACTCAAGAGGTGTAATCCATGTCTTCTGAAGCCATACGATCAGTTTTGGGTGAGAACAGACTAAATTTAACTCCTTTTTCACTACAAACCTTGACTTCTGCAGTCTTCTTGGCATGATCATGATTTGAAGCTATTTAAAATGTATCACGCTTGATGTGTTGTACTCCATTGACTTGCACTGAATGGATATATGCACTTCATATCTCCAAATTATCTTTGTTTGTGTTCCTCAGAAGAAAGTCATACGAGTATCAGGTGGCAAACGTTGAGTGAATTATAATTTTTGGGTGAACTATCCCTTTAAATCTCAATCAACAGCATTTGTAGCATAAAATGGATCACCACAAAAAATAATATCAACTCATCCCTCTTTTGTTTTTAAAGGAATATTTCTCCCAAAAATTAAAATTCTCTCATCCTTTACTCACCCTTATGCCACCCCAGATGTATGAGACTTTTAGTGTGATAAAAAAAGGTTTTATCACACTAAAATTATGTTCACATATTTATTGTTTGTAACATCTGAGCGGCCTCCCGTTCACCAGAGGGAGCCCTGACCTGAATACTGAACTCTGTCACTTCCTGTTACCTGCCACATCAGTTCCTGCCTTGTCACTTCCTGTCTGTCATGTATATAAGCCATGCACACTCACTCAGACATTGTGAATTATTGCCAGTTCACCTGCCTTACCAAGCGTTTATCTGTTGTTATCTCATCTGATTCATGTTATGATCTTCTGCCTTTTTATTGGAATTACATTATTGGATTACCCCATTTGTATTGTTTGCCATTTTGGATTGATTACCTGTTGCCAACCTCTGCCTGTATTACCTACTATGTTTGTGATTGCTGATTTGGATGTGTTCATTAAACTCTTTTGCAAAATGGATTCCAACCCAATCTCCGGTCTGAGTTCATTACAGAATACTTCGCCAGATCTGAATCCAGCGGAAGTATCACAGATTCAAGCAGCTTTCAATTACCAGAGTGAAGTGCTACATGGATTCCAAACTCAACTCACCAATATTCATGCCGCTAATGAACATCTGACCCATTATATACAATCTCTTCCACCGACTAGAAAAGAATCGGAAAGATTTGCTTTACCTGACAAATTTGATGGATCGGTTGATAAATGTGAGGGATTTCTACACTAGTGTCAGATATATTTCTCCAACCAGCCTGAGGCTTTTCATCTGGGAAGAATTAAGTGTTCGTTTGTCATGACTCTACTCACTGGAAAAGCACTAGATTGGGCATCAGCCATTTGGGATACGGACAATCAGGTACAAACTTTGTTTGATTATTTCGCTAAACAGATCAAGGAAGTGTTTGAATATCCTGCAGGGGGACAGGATATCTCTGTACAACTTTTGCACTTATGCCAGGGAAAACAACCAGCCACTGAATACGCTGTTCATTTCCGCACTCTAGCTGCTCAAAGCAGATGGAATTATATCGTTTTGAAGTCCGTCTTTCGTAAGGGACTTAATCACGAGTTACAAGCAGAACTAGCTTGCAGAGATGAGACCACTACACTCTCAATTTAATTTGTAATAATCCTCGACTGAAAAACTCTCAAGCCGTTTCACCACCAACCATGTCTGTCAATCATTCTATCCCTGTACCATCAGAGCCTATGCAAGTCGGATATACCAGGTTGTCTGCAGAGGAACATTACCGACGTCGTAATGAAAAGCTATGTTTTTACTCTGGACATTCAGGTTATAAATGTGCGGCACGCCCCAATAAGACCAAGTTCTCCAACAAAGAATTCCACATTCCACATTCAAATGAAGATCCTCATTTCATCACAAACAAAATTTTAAACTAACTCTGACCATAGATTTTGATGGTGGCCAACACTATGTTTCAGCATTAGTAGATTTGGGGGCAGCTGTAAACCTGATTCATCACTGTAACAAAGTCTTTAGTTTTGGCAATGGAGGAGTCAGGAGACAACAAAGCAAATTCAAGGTCATTTCTTTATTTTCCACTTCTTTTTAAACAATGATAACCATCGTTATAAATAAACATAAACACATATAAGGTAGCACACTCTGGCTGCTGGTCTCTCTCTCACTCTGATGCTGTGGCGTGGCTCTTAAGTCTCCCTCCACCATCACTATAATGAAAGACAGGTGTTAAAGATCATTGTGAACCAGGTGGCGAGCCTTACCACTGTCTCTCTCCCACAGACCGACACATGACCACGCCCCCCATGCTACAATCACTAACTCATCACTAAACTAAACATACATAACTTTCCATGCATTCCTACAATCAACATAACAGCCGTCAACAACAAACCCATAGTAACAGGCATCACACAACAAACCATACCTTTGACTATACGCATTGGTCTCTTTCATGTTGAAAACATTTCATTATATGTGATATCCTCCCCAGAGAACCAGATCATCCTGGGACACCCATGCTTGGAAGTACATAACCCCAATATCTCTTGGGCACGAGGTGAGCTCATCAAGTGGTCAAATTATTGTCAGCAGAACTGTTTCCTGTCAGAAAACACTATGCCATGTCTTTCTACCAGCATAGAAAGCCTGATGTTCACGTGCAAACCAAGATTCCTGTGGAGCATGCAGAATTTGCTGGGGTGTTCAATAAAGATAAAGCAGCCCAACTACACCCTCACTGTCCATGGGACTGCGCAATTGAAATCCTGCCTAATACAGCTCCTCCTAAAAGTAAGGTATACCCACTGTCACTTCCAGAAACTCAGGCTATGGAAAATCGTGTTGAAGAGGCATTAACTTCAGGCTTCATACACCCTTCCACATCCCCTGTGGCAGCAGGATTCTTCTTTATGGAGAAGAATGATGGTGGCCTCAGACATTGCATTGATTACTGTAGGGTATTACATATATAATTTAGAGATGTGGACGGGATCAGTTAAAATGCCCGCATTCTCACACCATAATATGTAGGGTATTTTGCACGCATTTCACCACCATTATATGTAGTTACACTACTATTCTGGTCATTATAGACAGATTCTATAAATCCTGTCATCTGATTCCCCTTAAAGGTATCCCTACAGCCATGGAAACTGCTAAGGCCTTGTTTCACCATGTATTCAGGATCTATGGTCTGCCAGAGGACATTGTGTCGGACCAGGGCCCCCAATTCACTTCACCTGTCTGGCAAGCTTTCTGCAAACAGCTAGACATTAACGTCAATCTCACCTCAGGCTACCACCCACAGGCCAACGGACAGGTGGAGAGACTAAATCAGGAGATTGGTCACTTTCTCAGATCTTTCTGCAGCCTTGAACAGGAAAAATGGAGTGACTTTCCATGGGCCGAATATGCTCAGAATTCACTCACCCATTCATCCACAGGACTCATCCCCTTCCTATGTGTTCTGGGCTACCAACCACCCATGTTCTCATGGTCAGGTGATCCATTGCCGGTGTCAGTTGTGGACAATTGGGTCAGGAGAAGTGAGAGAGTATGAGACAGCGCTCATGTCAGGCTTCAACGTGCCATCCAGGCTCAACGTATTCAGGCCAACCGTAGGAGGCGTCCCCACCCCAACTACCAGCCAGGCCAGAGAGTCTGGTTATCTACAACGGATCTTCGATTGCGGCTACCATGCAGGAAGCTCAGACCCAGGTATGTAGGTCTATTTCGCATCATAAGACAAATAAATCCTGTGACATATAGACTAGGGCTTCCTGCTAAATACCGCATCTCTTCTTCTTTACATGTGTCATTGTTAAAACCGGTCCATCCTTTGTAAGTGCTTCACTGTAACCCTGATATTTGCTGCTTCTAAGAGAAGGAGGTATGAGATGGAATACATTTTTGTGGTAGTCAACCTAATGCCAGTTAGGCATTAGGTTGACTACCTAATAAAGTTCAGGCTCACGGGCAAGGAAGAGGCGAGAAACCGGCTTGACGTACAAACTAAAGGTTTAATGTAAAACTCAAAAGACAAATACATAGGACGACGGACATGTCCGTGAACGATCTCTCTCTCGCACCATCCTCTGCGAATGGCCCATATCCCTCTCGGAGGCTTGATTAGCCTAATACAGGACCGGGCGTGTAGGATCACGACCCGGCCCCGCCCTCCACCGTGCCAAATTCCTCCCTCGTTCTTTCAGGCTGGGGAGCCGCCGGCCTGATATACATCCCCCCCCCCCCCCCCCCCTCTCTTTCCCGGGGGAGGGGCACCTTCCGCGTGGTCTGCCAGCAGGTCATCCCCATCAACCTGGACGAGGGAGGGGACAAGGGGAGGGAAACAAATAATTAAAATGTGGGGGGGGGTACTTTCTGTAACAGTGTAGTACCCCCACCCCCCCCTTACAGGAGCATAGATACATGGCATGCGCCGGTTATTTTCAGACATTAATATATGCATTTGAAAAACCTTGCCTTCATTTTAAGAATGCAACAATTACCCACACTGAGATATCAGAGAAATGTTTGAAGTGAGTGCTCTCCTGGCCGCCTTTGTGTTCTGGGCTTGTAAAATGAATGAATAATGTATCAGGGATTAGAAATTCATAATGCTGTTGTTTTCACCTTCCATGAAGTCGTCCCCCCCTTCACATATCTCTGTGCTGGGCTGTGAGTACAATCTCATTACGGCAGATTCCCAGAGGTGGGCAGGGCCAGGCCTCTGGAAACACGCTGGACAGAATCGGGAGACTGTATGGTTGATGCCAAAGAAAAGTCTTAATCACCTTTCACCAAAACCACTCCACTAGGGAAGGCAGGTTGTGATATTTGCTAGAAAAGGCACATTAAAGGCACACAAACAAGAAACAAGCATCATGTGTTTCTTCCTCTTCCAGTGTTTGTGGTTATTACTCTTTCTGGTTGTTTAAGTAAAAAAGTTTGTTTCAGCAAAGCAATATCTGAGGCAAGTTTGAAGACGTCTGTGATGTGAATTGCCATGAGTCACTGTGGAAGTGTTTTATGTAAAAGTGACAAGCACTTTTTCTCCTCTAACAGCTTTTGGAAGTGTACTGCTTTACACCACAATTTACAAACCAAGAAGAAACCCATGGGCAGGACTTATAACAAGTTTCACAGGTATAAATGTTATACCTCAATAGAACATGTTTCACACATAGCTACAAAGCAGTTTCGCCTACTAATGAAGAATATCCACAGGGCATTTCTTTCAGGATTTTCTACAGAATATGGTGATTAGAGGTGGGAAAGAATGCCCTGTAGCAAACATTTTCTATCTCTGGGACATCATATTTTTTCAGCAGGCAAAGGAAATTGTGTGGGTGCATAGTTTTGAAATCAAGTTATTTAGCAACACCTAATATTCCTGAGATCATATCATTTTCATTTAAAAAATGTTATGGTGTTATTTGTTTGTTATTTGCACACAATATACAAGAATAAAGTTGAAGGAAAATTAGTTAGTGAGGAAAAATGATTTTTCTTTTCTTTTTTTTTTTTCTTTTTTTAAGCCAAGAGCTAAATAGACCAATACTATGTTCTTTAAATACTGGTGTAGACAATTCCAGAAACTAAGTTCTCAATTTGAAATTGTGAATTGGCCAAGAGATATAAACAAGCTATATAAATTTGAAACCATAAAACAAAGCCTAGGCATTTTGCATTGGATAATGAAGAACCCTGATCACTTTCAAATACTGTGCAAAAGCAACCATATTCAACAACTATAAAAATAATAATAATAATGTTGCCAATTTTGTCATAATGCACTATGATTGTGAGATTCCATCAGCATCTACCTCGGATATGTTTTCTGCATTCACATTCATTCAAAATGGCTTTTACAGCACTATTAACAACAAAAGGTTCTTGTGACTATTCATTTTAATTTTTTTTTTAAAAAAGGGTAAAATTTCTTCAAGCTTTCTTCACCACACTTTTCCTTTGGGTCACAATTCATGTTGTGGATATTAAGGGAATATTCCTCTTTCAGAGCACCTCACTTCCTATAATTCTGATTGGTTAATCACAGCATTAAGCTGTAAAATATTCCTGAATATTGGCTGCATATATGGGCTAATACTGATATTCGACTGTAACAACATTCCTACTTCTGTTGTATGCTCCTGTTCCCCTTCTGTCACTCACTTGACGTTGTGTCGAATGAGTGACCTGGGCCACTTGGCGCTTCACCATTTTGTTCTAAAAGAGCAAAACTCCTCAAAGAGTATTACTTTCAAAATAAAAGAGTTAACGCATTGGCGTTGCATTGGCATCTTTTTAAAGACGTGTCCTTATCAAGATGCCTTCCACCTTGGCATTGTTCCTGGATACGGCAGATACCTCTCCGCTTCTGACAGCCATAGGCGCTGCCTTGTGTGTCTGGGTCATGATCATACCGAGGCAGCATTTGTGGATGGTTCATGTACTCATTGCGAGAACCTGACCATGGCATCATTGCGGTCGTGGCTTTCCTTTCCCCCCTGTGTTGCTCCTTCTTTCCGCAGGATTTAGGACAACCTGGCTGGTCGCGGGTAAATCCCCACGAACCACCCGCCCCCCAGATCGATTGCTTCCATCCTGGCTGGACGTGAGACTGTCTCTCATCTCGGCCAGTCTGATGATTCCGTTGGTGCCATGGAGCAGGATGGTGATTTCGCCGCTTCATCAGAGAGCGTCATGGAGTCTGACGCGGAGGACTCGGCTGGGCTGCCGCCTTTGGGCTGGCCCGCCTAGTCTGAGGCTGATGCTCAGATGTCCGATATTCTTGCCCAGGCCGCCATGAGCGTGGGGCTGGACTGGAACCCTCCGTCCTCCCCTCAACCCTCACGGCTAGATAATTGGGTGCCGCTCGAATCCTTTTTTCCCAGAGGTGCATGACAAGCTAACAAGGTCATGGAGGGCACCTTTTACTGCCCGGAACCAACCTCCTTACTCATCTGCTCACTACCCTCGATGACGGGGCGGTCCATGGGTACATGGCGGTCCCCCAGGAGGACAAAGTGGTTGCGGTGCACCTGTGCCCGCAAAGCTCAACCACTTGGCGGGATCATCATGCACTCCCCTCCCAGGCTTGTAGGACGACGTCATCGCTGACATTGAAAGCCTACAGGGCCTACGGACAGGCCACCTCCACCCTGCATGCCATGGCCCTCCTGCAAGTTCACCAGGCCAAGGCACTAAAAGAACTGCACGTGGGCAGTCCTGATGTGCTGTAGGAACTGCGCTCTGCTACCGACCAGGCCCTCCGGGCCACAAGGGTCACAGCGTGGGCACTCGGACAGGCGATGGCCACCCTTGTGGTCCAGGAACGTCATCTGTGGCTGAACTTGGTCGAGATGCGGGAAACTGAAAAAGCCTGCTTTCTCAATGCCCCCCAATTCCCAGCTTGGCCTATTCGGCGACACCATTGAAGACTTCACCCAGCAATTTTCAGCAGTGAAGAAACAGACAGAGGCCATCCAACACATCCTACCTCGGCGACAGTCTACATCCAGCCAAGCCCCGTCTGCTCGGTGCAAGATGAAAAAGCCAGCACCCTGTGCCCGGAAATCGATACCCTTTTGTAAAAGGATGCGATAGAGCCTGTCCCTCCGGGGAGATGGAGAAGGATTTCTACAGCACTTACTTCATGAGGCCAATCTTAGACCTGTGAGTTCTCAATCGGTCCCTGCACAAACTCCTGTTCAAGATGCTCAAGCAAAAACACATTCTAACATGTGTTCGGCATCAAAAAAAAGAAAAAGAAAGAAAGAATGAAAGAAAAGATTGGTTCACAGCGGTAGACCTTAAGGACAGGTACTTTCACGTGTTTGACGGTTTCTATGGTTTGCGTTCGAGGGCCGAGAATACCAGTACAAGTTCCTCCCCTTTGGACTGTCCCTGTCCTCTTGCTTCACGACATTCGCAGACCCCTGCCAATTGTTCGCCAATTTGGCATTGGCCTTTTTCATTTTCAGAGGTATTTGAGGCTCCTGAAAGAAGTCCCTTGTGACACTATAAATGACACAATGTCTCGTTCCCTCCATCAAGGAACGGGGATTACACTAGTAAATTATTTTTTTATTATATTTAATAAAAATATTATTTTATAAAATAATATATTTTATTAATATATTTTTATAAAAAAATATAGTTTTTTATTGTCAGTGGCCGGGTAATCAGTGTCATAATATACGGTCATCAAGCCAGTCATTATTGCAAAACAAACCCTTTTATGTCCTGATCCACATGTAAATGATCCCTTACATAGAGTGAAAATATGTTTTTGTAAACATATAATACAGCAAGGAGTGATAAAATCCTTCATGAAAGACTTGCAGATGGTTTTGGGATCAGCAGAATTTGAAAAACTGATTGTTTTGGAAAATGTTTTCAAAGTTCAGCACAGTCCTAATTCTTCCAAATGATTGGTTACAGATGTTTAGAGCAACCAACTGAGAGAGCCGAGCAAGACAGATTTTAAAAATGAATAAACTTTAAACACAGTCCAGCACAGTACAAAGTGCAACAGATTACACAGTATTAAGGAAGGTCTGGTATTTTAATTTCATTCTTGTAGTTATTATTTTCCTACAGTATTGGCACTTTTAGGGGATTAGGGGACAGAATAAGCCAACTTGCCTTAGTGCTGGTTGGGGGAATTATTTTAGTTCTCAGAAGTTGCTGCTGACTTGCCAAGTTTCTGTCAAAGAGATCTGCAGAAAAGAGGGTGGTAGGTCACCATGGAAACCCAGGATATTTCAAGTCTGTAAGTCACCTAGGGATCAATGAAATATTAAACCCAAAGACCATTCAGCACACTATGGGTATTAATAGTGTGCCAACTTCTAGCTAGTGTGCGCTATATCTGCAATAATTTTTTTTACTGCACAAAAGAAATGAGAGTGATACTTTATTGATCTATGAGAGAAGATTTAGTAACTTAGATATAATGCTGATCATCCTACAAGATGATTAGAAGACAAAATGTGTGTTAAATCAAAGCGGTCATTCCCTCTTTAAGCCCAAAGTATACATCGGTCAGACGCGTACAGCATAATTAGGCATTACCTAATTCTTGTCATCAGCAGAGTGCTTGAGAGCTAAACATGTGCAGACAAATTTTTCTAACTGTGCATCTTTAAGCATGCAGAATGCGCATGCGCTAGGAATTATTTGCACTAATTAGTGGGTCCAAAAGGTGGCAACATTCATATTTGAGCCGTTGTTATGTGCTAGAAGATGTAATCACTGGTAAACAAAAGGAGACGAAAGTAAAAACGTCAGCAGTGGATGTGCACATCAAGAACACGTGTATGAGGAGGCATAATACACCTGCATTTGTATCGCTCGAGTCTGTAAAACTATAAATACATATCTATGTGTCTAAACTCCTTAAGATAAATAGTCCAGTGTCTTGGGCAGTCATAGCGCACATGCGCCAATCGCCTGTGTATGTGCGCACAGTCAGATGGAGTATGCTTTGACAGGCTTATTAAAGCTTCATATAGCTTTCTTATTTCCCCGAGAACTGAGGGGATGTGCAACTCTGAGAATGACAGCTGCACATATGTTCAGCAACACTTCCAGCTTTGGCCACTGCGGAAGTGGTTTGAATTTCTGCCAAACCGATTTTAGCAGCAGAACTTTCTATCTACTGTGACCGAATTTATTGAGTGATCAGTCTGCTGACCATGCATACAACACAACAAGGTGTCTCAAATTAAAAGCCAGCCATCTTATCCTATCCAAGGAGAATATAATGGTTTGTGAGGATTTATGAGGGAATTTTCAGCACATTTAAATTCTGAATGGGGATTTCTTGCAAAGCTGTGCTGAAGAAGGTTGAAAGGTACTTTTGAATAGGAATTTTGCTGTAAATAATTTTTTGTACATCATGATCACACAGGAAGCATGCTCTTTCCAAAAGTTCCGGCACCCTAGATCGGTAGGTTTGAGTTGGGGGGGTAGAGCCTTTAAAATATGCATTACTCTTCATTGTGTTTCATCATGTACAGCTGAATTTAACTCACTTCACAAATAGCTTTTGACGACCTTTCCTGGGCATAAATGGAGCTCGTATGTGCCTATAGGCCCTATAACTCTTACCACTTTGGCCAGTGTTTATATCAGTATAAAAAGCTATTTAAACCACTGAAAGATTATTTCAAGTAATATATCTGCAATAGATAATGTGTAATTTGTAATGTTTACAGTACATTCTGCAGTTATGACTGTAATGTGCTGACTCTCTAAATGCAGACATAATATTCACTGGTTATCCTCTATTATTTTAGATTATTATGACACTGGTACAACTGCAAAGATGGGTGTATAAATGTGTTAATGGGCAGAATAAGTATAATAAGAGGCATATCTCACTTTGGACAGAAGTGTGAATGGCTTTCGGCTGCAGGCGGCACATGAGTGAAGCAGTATATTAAACAACAGTGTGAGTGGGCTCTTAGAATTTTTCAGTAGATTTGATTACTATTATAGATGAATACTAATTAAAAAAAATCACATGGCATGTAGTTGAAAAATGTCTATACATGAGCTTTCACAGAGGTAAGTTTGTACCAGCTTGCTAATAACTGTGCCTCCTGTTGACTGATCATAACTGACTGACGAATGTATCCAGAATTAGCTGTCAGCCTCAAATTAGGTGGTGCTCCAGATCACACCAACCAGTGACGTGGACCAATGGCAGTATGGTGTTGGTAGCAGGTACACATTTTTTTCTGAAATTTTGCTCAGGAGGGCTGTTACAAACCACTGAAACAGATGTATGTGTATATATACAGATGTATGTGTGTGTGTGTGTGTATATATATATATATATATATATATATACATACACACACACACACACACACACACACAGTTAGTTCCGGTCCTTCAATCTGATGACGAGATGTTCCATGAGCACTCCAACACTTCACTGTGTGTGTGTGTATAATGCTGTTCTAAACTAAAGTGTATCTGTTAGGAGTTACTGGCTTTATTTTTTAAATTACATATGTTAGCCAGCATGTGGTGGCAAAAGATCATTTTTGTGAGAAATATGAGCCAGTTGGTGACATAAAGTGAATCCATTCGTCATTGTTTACATAGAACTGCGCTCCATGATCGCTCCTATTACTAATACATTACCAAAACTACGAAATAGATTTAAACAGCTTAAAATGGACAACTTCAGAATTAAGGCTCATGCTGAGAGACACAACAGACTTTCCTTTTATCGGAGTTTCCACATTGGATACATACTGTTTAAAATGGCGGAGTACATCACTGTTTCTATAGTGAATGACTCTTGTGGACTAGCTACCAAGAAATAGAGAGGAATACCCACTCTTGGACATCTATTTTCCACTCTTAAAGCTGGCAGCATCTCTGATTGTGTGTGGCAACAGGTGATTGCACACGCGCTCTCGCTCTCTCTCTCTCTCTCACTCTCACTCTCTCACACACACATCCAGCCATCTATCCGTGTTTATCCAATGACTTGTTAGAAACACCACAAGCCGTGATACTATTTCTGAAGTGAACTTTTTGAATTACTAACAAAGGTTTGGACGCATCATTGTTTTGAACCAGCAGTGGCAGATTCTGATCCGTAGCGTAATAAAGTAGTTCCATGCACAAATGCGTTTTTGAACTGTTGTATATAAGCAGTATCACACTCGCAATCGTGCTATATGGCCCTACATCAGCACTGCTGTGATTACCTATGGCACTCTGCCTGTGGCCTTGTGCCTGCAGCCGAATCACTGATGTAGGCTAACGTAGGGCCATATCGCACTCTTGCTCGTGTGATATTGCTTATATATATACTCAGTATACATAACATTAATATCAGTAGTGCCCACATTTGATTTCTCAAGCACATTTCTTATTTCACATAGTCAGTAGAATTGAAGCAGTTCTGCTGATTTATTTTCCAGCAGCAGAACTAACACACTGAGGGGCATATAAATACTAATGGGATTAACATTAACTCTAAACGTTAATCTTGGTTCAACCTTGAAGTACTTGTTAGTGCAAGGGACCATGTTACAATTGGGATAATCCACGACTAGGTGAGCGTTGAACTATTTTAAATGCCCTTCGCATCGGGTGGTTCTTCGCCTCCACTTCGTGCATTTAAAATTGTTGAACACATACCTTGCCGTGGAGTATCTCTTTCATGTACCACACAACATTAGATTTACAATTTACTTATGAATCTGTTCATCACAAAATCTGAAATATTTCACCTCACATGCCTACACAACCCATTTGAAGTCATTGTGGTCCGATGTAGTCTCAACTACATGAATGTGGTCCAAAATAGCATTAACAACAGTTTTATATAAACAGCATATCATGAAACAAAAGCTGTTGCATGTATATAGTGTCAGAAGGGAATGCATGATGTTGCTAAGCTATGTAACCTGTTCTCCATCTGATTTTTTTATTTATTTTTTGCTCTAATTTAAATATCAGTTAATGTTGTTTATACATTAAGAAGCTTGTTTGAATTTAGCTATTAATACCTTAGTATATAGTAAAGTAATTTACTAGTTACTAGTCAGCAATAGTCTTCAGATGGACTAGGGTAGGGTTGACTTTATTAAACATTACAACCTTGTATTGTCAGATAATTATCTTTATTAGTGGATTTTACAAATATAATCAGCACAGTAGTAAATCACTTTGGTCAACAGATTTAACAGAACTCATTTTAATCTTACCACTAACTGACCTCTTTTACACCATTGAATGTGACCAATTTATCAGTAAGGTGGCCAGAGTTCAATTCATTATTAATACATCTTATCAAATGACAGTTGTGGTACTTTGCTTCAAGTTAAAGTCTTGTTGAGAGAGCTTGCAGTAACGTGATGCAATATCATCTGAAGCCTAGTTTGTACTATGTGTAATATATTTTATTAATTCAAATCTCAGGTGATGGGAGAAACCCTCTTAGAACCACAAAACTCTCAGACAGAACAAGAGTGCAAATACGCCCACAAGGATTGCCGCATAATATCAGTGATACAAAAGTAGACTGTGAGGCTGAAAGCTTGATAGCAGTGTTAGGATGGCTGATTGATTTTATTGAAAAAAATATATTTGGTCATGGTTACTTCAAGGACATGTGATGGTACCACAAGCTTGTGAAAAGTTTATACATTTTTCACAGAGCAAATTGCATGGTTGTTGAAATCAAAATCATTTCATTATAATTCTGCTTTTTGTATTTATGCCTAGGGCCATAAATGTAGATCTATAGATCTAGAGTAGGAGTTAGTTATCAGGTCAGTACCATGTTAATAACAAGAGTATTGTTGAATACTTATTTACACATTTTCATGTTTTTTCAGTCAGTAATGTAACTGTACTCTGGTGTTTGAAGTCATCTTAATTAACAGTTATTTAATGTGACATTACATTTAGCATTTGTGATGATATTTAACTGAGCGAAATAAAAAAGTTCAGATCAGCTTGATGTCTTGTTAGTTCTTCAGTAAAAGAAGCTCAGTGGTCACTTGAAGAGAACACTAAAGGTTGCCTCAGTGACAGAACGATTTTTTCAAACAAGCCTGGTGTGCTTTTTCAGTTTTTGAAGCCAATAACTCAGCAGGAAGTCACAACAGTCAAGGGATAAATGACCTGCCACTGGCAGACGCTAATGCACGCTCCACCTCTCACCTACTGAGACATTAACTACTGTTAATGAAGATATTAATTAAGCTCACACTTGAAAATCAGTGGGAAAATTGGCTAGTGCAGCTCTGACTGTATTGGAATTTATGATGACACTGATACTACTGCAAAAATGGGTGTATAAATGAGTGGCAATAAGCAGAATACAAACATCTCTGAACATGCCACACAACTCCTTGTTCAGTTGCTTGTCATATTTAGATTGGACTACTGTAATGCTCTTTTAGCTGGCCTCTATGCATGCACAATTAGGCATCTGCAAATGATACAGAATGCAGCAGCACTTCTGGTCGTCAACGGACCCAAGAGAGCTCACGTTACACCCCTCTTTGTCTCTCTGCACTGACTGCCAGTTTCTGCATGTATTACGTTCAAAGCTCTGATGCTGGCATCAGAGTCTGCTTCAGCTAACTTACAATAATTTCTGCAGAGCTACATGCCCACTAGAAGCCTGTGGTCTGAAAATTAGCAGTGCCTTTATGTATCAACACAAAGAGGCACCAAATCACTTTCCAGGACTTTCGGCATCACTGTACCTCGATGGTGGACCGACCTTCCCAACTATATCCACGAAGCAGACTCTCTCTCTGTCTTCAAAAAATGTCTAAAGACTATATATATATATATATATATATATATATATACATACAGTATATATATATATATATATATATATACACAGTATATATTTATTTTCACACTCTAATCTCTGTATTGAAATTATTTTTCTGATGCAATTGAAGCTTTTTAATGCAGCACTTTTCGTACTTCTGTCTCCTTAAGATCGGTTAAGTTGCACTCTTCCTCTTTTTGCAAGTCGCTTTGGATAAAAGCGTCTGCCAAATGAATATATGTAAATGTAGAATGATAACTAGAAACAAAAAACATATCTCACTTTGGTGTGAATGTGTGAATGGCTTTTCAGCTGCAGACTGCAAATGAGTAAAGTAGCATGTCAAACACAACAGAGTAAATTGGCACATCAGGAATATTTGAGAAGATATAGTTGCTTCTGTAGAAAATCTTTAATTTTTAAAAAATCACATGACCTGTTCTTGAAATATACGTGTCTATGCAAACGATCGTAGAGATGTAGGAAAGTTTGCACCAGCTTGGCAACTCTGCACGCCAGTGTGTTCATGTTGACTGATCTTGAATGAATGCAACTGTCGGCCTCAGTATTGATAAGTATTCTGATAAGAATTTTTCCTTAAAGTTCGCCCCAGCAAGCTGTTATGAACCACCGAAATGAACACAAAAAACCTTTGTTTTGGCTAGATTTTGCTTGAAATGACGTCACAACCGTTCCTTTTTTAATTTCGCTTCAAGTATTTCAGAGCCTTAAGGCAGAAATCTCATTGTTCCTTTGGCCTAATAGCATAGCTTGTGTTAAATGTGCACTTGCAGATGATGATGTTTGAAGCATTAATGCAGCCATGGATAGCTTTAAAGAGGTGCTGATGTTAAATGTGCAGTCTCAGGCTAAGGGGTTAACGGCCTTTTTGCCTTTTCCCTCTAGTAAAGCAAGCTGAGCACTGGTCAGGGATGCCCACTGGCTCTCATTAAGAGATGCCAAATCATTATGGATCCCTTCCCTTTCTGCAAAGCACCCCTAAACCACTGGTGGCTTGCGGCTGTGAGCTATCATTAGCAGATGACAAACCCCATTAGAGAGCCCCCTCTCTGGGCTGGAGTGGACCTGACAAGCCCTCTTTAGCCCTCAGCCAGTATAAATGCACAAAAATACATGAATAATACCTTTTGGTAATACACACACTTTCATATGCATATAGCTTTGCACATCAACATGAATATACACATATACAAGCATTCAAGTCTGCATAATTTCTTTTTTTTTTTTTTTTTTTTTTATTTCCACAAAAGTTGGCAAGTCAAATGGTAATATCATCAGGGTGATCACATGCAAAAAGTAATAAATCAATACATGATAACAATTATCTATCTAATCTATCAATCTTTTCACTTTAAAGTAATGTGGTTATAGATCTAAGAAAGCCTTATTATAGTAAGAGAAGTCGAGAAGTTGTCTTTTCCACTTTTCCATCTGGATTGCTTTGACTTCACAGTCCCACCCTGACAGTCAAAAGCCCTCCACCCTACATCAGGATTTAATTAGAGCTATTTGGTTGGGACCAATAGCTTTGCTATACTGTACCCATAAAGATGTGCACATCTACTAATTTAAAGAGCCTTGTTGCCTGTGGGACTTTTATATCCTTCTATGCAGGAATGTGCAATCCATGCCCACTTTCATGTGGAAAGCACTGCATGTGACAAAGAGACTCAGCTCCTAGTAATGTTGGCAGTATTGAACCACAGAGAGGTTTTCAAAATGGTCCTCAGACAGCATTGGTCTGTTTGAGCCTGGCTTCAAGTGTGCGCAGCAGCTGTGTACAGCCTAACCCAGAACCAATAAAGACTGTCAAGCCTTGTGTGTGCACTTTGTGGTTGTGTGTGTGCGTTCATGTGACGTGAAAGAGTGACTAGCCAGGCTTAATGCACAGCTGGGGTAAATTCACTCCAGGGGCAATACGGAAAAGGGCCAAAGTGTAATGCATGGAGATCCTGTGCAATGAAGTGTGCTTCCATTGTCTGGAAGTAGGGCAGTAGAACAATGAGGCCTGGACCTAGGAGACCATCTCCCCTTGATTGACATAAGCTGTTATGCTACAGTCAGGTAATTCACACAGAGCTTAAGAGTGCTTTCTGAAAACTATTATGCTTATGGGGTCAAGGAACACCTTGCAAAAGTCATCTTGTTAGTGTGCTCACTGACATTTTTTATGTGCTAAAATATAAAGGCATAGGGTGTGTCTCAATCAGCTCTCTAGCTCAGTTGTAAGTGCACTGACTGCCTAGGGAGACCAAATTTTTAGAATTACCATCAGGTAAGGGTTGAAGAAAACATACAATGAATGGTCATATTAGACATTTTTCATCTAAATATCTGTTGAAATAACCAAAAGAACAGGAAGCTTAAACCAAATTGATACTGAGAATAAAAAGATCAAGATTAGATAAATCTTATGTGCATTTCCCCCATGCATTGTCCCAACTTTCAGCAAATGTACTCACAGGGGTCACCTTCACAATATGACTTAATCACACATGGCAGGTAGATATTGTCATCAGCAGAAACAGGTTTGTGCCATCACAGATGAGTGACAACTGCATTTGTTCCATTTCTTCTCTTATCTGTACCTCGCCATCATAAATCACTTTTCTTTCTGCGCCCTGCCTGTCCACCCACCCAGTCCTGTGTCCTGGTCATCTCATAGGTGTAGAAACAATTAACTTTGGGGTGGAAAATAAGTCTGAAAATGCATCTGTGTTATCTTAGTAGGTTAGTACAAGATTGTTTTGCCCAACTATGCAGAACTTAAAGTCTGGATGCTGTCAGTAACAATAAAACCATTAATTGAGCCGTAATCTGCCATTGTTTTCCATCTAACAGCTTTTTATAATGTAGAATCAGTCAGAATTATGTATAGAAATAAAGTCAGATGCAAAAAAGAGCAAGCATATAAAGGTGCCCTTTAAAAGTGAATTCATTGCTATTTACAGTGCCTTGCGAAAGTATTCGGCCCCCTTGAACTTTTTGACCTTTTGCCACATTTCAGGCTTCAAACATAAAGATATAAAACTGTAATTATTTGTGAAGAATCAACAACAGGTGGGACACAATCATGAAGTGGAACGAAATTTATTGGATATTTCAAACTTTTTTAACAAATAAAAAACTGAAAAATTGGGCGAGCAAAATTATTCAGCCCCTTTACTTTCAGTGCAGCAATCTCTCTCCAGAAGTTCAGTGAGGATCTCTGAATGATCCAATGTTGACCTAAATGACTAATGATGATAAATAGAATCCACCTGTGTGTAATCAAGTCTCCGTATAAATGCACCTGCTCTGTGATAGTCTCAGAGGTCCGTTTAAAGCACAGAGAGCATCATGAAGAACAAGGAACACACCAGGCAGGTCCGAGATACTGTTGTGGAGAAGTTTAAAGCCGGATTTGGATACAGAAAGATTTCCCAAGCTTTAAACATCCCAAGGAGCACTGTGCAAGCGATAATATTGAAATGGAAGGAGTATCAGACCACTGCAAATCTACCAAGACCCGGCCGTCCCTCTAAACTTTCAGCTCATACAAGGAGAAGACTGATCAGAGATGCAGCCAAGAGGCCCATGATCACTCTGGATGAACTGCAGAGATCTACAGCTGAGGTGGGAGACTCTGTCCATAGGACAACAATCAGTCATATACTGCACAAATCTGGCCTTTATGGAAGAGTGGCAAGAAGAAAGCCATTTCTTAAAGATATCCATAAAAAGTGTCGTTTAAAGTTTGCCACAAGCCACCTGGGAGACACACCAAACATGTGGAAGAAGGTGCTCTGGTCAGATGAAACCAAAATCGAACTTTTTGGCAACAATGCAAAACGTTATGTTTGGCGTAAAAGCAACACAGCTCATCACCCTGAACACACCATCCCCACTGTCAAACATGGTGGTGGCAGCATCATGGTTTGGGCCTGCTTTTCTTCAGCAGGGACAGGGAAGATGGTTAAAATTGATGGGAAGATGGATGGAGCCAAATACAGGACCATTCTGGAAGAAAACCTGATGGAGTCTGCAAAAGACCTGAGACTGGGACGGAGATTTGTCTTCCAACAAGACAATGATCCAAAACATAAAGCAAAATCTACAATGGAATGGTTCACAAATAAACATATCCAGGTGTTAGAATGGCCAAGTCAAAGTCCAGACCTGAATCCAATTGAGAATCTGTGGAAAGAACTGAAAACTGCTGTTCACAAACGCTCTCCATCCAACCTCACTGAGCTCGAGCTGTTTTGCAAGGAGGAATGGGCAAAAATTTCAGTCTCTCGATGTGCAAAACTGATAGAGACATACCCCAAGCGACTTACAGCTGTAATCGCAGCAAAAGGTGGCGCTACAAAGTATTAACTTAAGGGGGCTGAATAATTTTGCACACCCAATTTTTCAGTTTTTTATTTGTTAAAAAAGTTTGAAATATCCAGTAAATTTCGTTCCACTTCATGATTGTGTCCCACTTGTTGATTCTTCACAAAAAATGACAGTTTTATATCTTTATGTTTGAAGCCTGAAATGTGGCAAAAGGTCAAAGTTCAAGGGGGCCGAATACTTTCGCAAGGCACTGTATTTGACACATTATATTTCCTTTTTTTTTCTCCAAAATTATGCTTTATTTATAGCTTGTAGAAATCATGAATATAGCTTTTAAAGAATAGGAACATCTGCCTCGAGGTCAGCTGCTTTTTTACTTTTAGATAAAGATTGATGCCAGACTTTATATACAAAGTCACATGTCCTCTGTATTTGCAGGGAACCGCTTTTCAATATTTTTCACAAATATGTATCATTCGTTGCCCTTTTCCTCAGCCTCGAACATGTTTGTATCCCCAGGATACAAAAACCTTTTTAGGGTTAAAGAATCATTATTTTGACATATCTGACTTAAAATGTACAACAAAAATACCCCATGAGAGTACTTATTTGCTGCCAAGCAAATATGTGTGGTAGAATGAATTCACAAGCAACTGAACTTTCTTTTTCTTTTTCCACTGACTGATTAAACATTTGTTTAAAATGTAGTCAAAATGTATGTTTGAATGGAAAAAGTGTTGAATTTATATAAAAGTAAATGGCAAACAAAGTCCTGTTGCTTACGAGTATATTCAACACATTCTACAAAGGTCAAGACACATGATAAACCTTCACAGACACTTCTAAACTGCCCTGTAAAGCTATAGGCTACTTATAAATGTGCATTCTGTAAAGATGAACCAGAAACATTATCCAATTCGTTTTTAAATTGCCACCTTGTTAAAAAATGTTGGAATTATGTCTTAATGTGTGTGTTGAAAAACGAATTCCTTCTCTACCTTGAAGAAAACAATATATAACTTTTTTCACCACTGTAACAAAGATTGTCAACCTTTCTTTTTTAACAAATTTCTTAATTATTTCGTATTATTATTTGTAATAGAATGCAGTGTTATCATATGATGGTAAAGTTATGCAAAAATAATAAAGCAAAAGATTTATTTAAAAATATATTTATAATTTTTAAAAAATATATATTTTTTATTTGTTTGCTTATTTTTCTTTTTTTTTTAAACAACATGTTAATTAAGAGTACTTCACAGCTCACATTTGCTTCTTTCCTGTCTATTTGTTTGCAGAGTCAGATAGAGAGATTTTATGTATTATACCGACATCTAGCGTTGAATATTAGAGCAAGAGGTGGGTGGGGGAATTAGTGCATCACTGGAAGTTGTTTGTCCATTGAACACAGTGGCCACTGTTTGTTCCTGGTAGGCAGCAGATGCCCTAACCCCGCCCCCAACCTAATCCTAAATAGCCTGTAAAAGGCAGAAGTCCGTTGTGCCTGCAGCCTGACAGGAACAACGGATGGCACCTTTCTGTTTGAGCTGTTCGAATCCTGAATTTTTGGTGTCGACTCCAATTCCAACTTTTCTGAATCGATTGAAACGATCCAGACAACTTTTCTTGATTTAATTAAATTAACTTTAATTGTGCTTCATAGTATGAATGACAAAAAAAATTCTACATTTTCCATGTTGTAGGCTAATGTATATTGTAATAATAAATATGGTCCTATATGCACCAACGTGCATTGCTTCTGTTTGGCTGAACAAATCTGCATTTCACTGAACTACCGCAAATAAAGTTAAAAGCATAATTTCACCTACACGTTAACAGCTGACCTTGTTTAAAAGTAATATTTGAAATAAAAGGTCCAAAAATCTAAATTCAGGTTGATGGTTTTATTAAAAAAATAATAACAATATATATATATTTTTTTTTTTTTTTAAATAAAAAAATAAAAAAAGGTTTTAGTGCACGACTTTTGTGCAAATACCAATTAAAAAAAATATTAAACATATGTCCACGTTTTGAATCGACTCATGAGTCTCAATGCATCGGAGTAAAAGAATCGGTTGTTTTAGGCATCGACTCCCAGTCTTACTATTTGCTGCCGTAGTATCAGGAGTATCAGCTATTTACTGAAAAATCAAGAATCGTTTTGTACTCTGTGCTTGACCTTCCACATTATGTCAGTTTCTAAAACAAAAATTCACTTTACCTGAATCAGTGTATGTAATAAAAGGAATAAACCTACGTGCTCCTTGCCACACTCATCATGGCAGACTACTATAGCCAACTTTCTGTATCAACTAGGCGTTGTGACGTTTGTTGCCACTCGGCAAAAGAAACCCGAAACTGGCTTAATGACATGTAAACATAAACGATGGAAGAAGCAACTGATATTATTTTTCAGTCTGAATATAACGTTACTTGACGCTGAGTGTGTGACTGGTTCTGTTGTAGGTAAAGGATGAACATGTCGCGTGTTGCAGCTGATCTTCAGTTTAAAACCCTTATCGAGGTATGTTTTACTGACAGTAGCGCGGCAGATAAGGTTTACCAGGCTGTAATGGTTAATAAGCTAACAAGCTAATTAACAATAATAGAGCATTAAGCTCTGCTCGCATTGCATGTTGTGCTCAACTGTGCAAATGCCACTAAGCCAGATGGCATACTGAACTCGATATTTCATGATAACCATAGTTTCGACCAAAATGTCATAGTTACGACAGTTGTCGTTATTATTGTAATAAACTGAGTTAAAATGGGATCTCCTTCCAAGAAGAAGCTGTCAAATCCTTATTGTCATATGTTTATTTATCTGTTTATTATATTTGACAGTGGAGGCTAAAATAAAGCTACCACAGGTTTATAGTAATAACTATTAGTTAGTAATAACTAACTATAGGATGGTTACCATTGTAAGGTAAATTTGTCCTGTGTGAGGCTTGGGATTGGGACGTCCGCAGATAGCACACAAACACCTCTGAGATGCCTGTTTAAGATATTTTCATCTGGAAAGCATCACAATCTAATTAACATCAGCTAAACATCTAAAAAGTATCATATTTACAAACATTCTAAATCATAGATGCCTCAAAGACATCTGCTGAATGTCTTATTGACATCCTGATTTTAGGCATACTTTTTGACAAACGTCTTATAGATGTATTGCAAATGATCAAATAAAGTACAGAATGTCTTCTAGATGTAAATATACACATCAAATAGACATTTGGGTTGATGTATGTTTGCTATCAGGGTCAGAGACCATACCCTGCATAAAGTAGCTGTTGTTCTCCAATACAGATATTACACCAAGATTACACGTACGTTTCCGAGATGTGTGTTTAAGAGCGTTTCATTTGGAAAACATCACATTCTAACTATCATCTGATGAGCATCTTAAAAAGTTGAGATTTACGTACAACGTAAATCATGAATGTCTTATTGACATCCAAGAGGAAACATGTTATTGACATATTGCAGCTGAGCAAACAACCTAAAACATACGTCTCCCAGATGAAATCGCACATTAAATAGATATCTGGGAGATGTACGTGTGTTATCAGGGCACATACATCTCCGAGATGTCTGTTTTTGATCTTTTCATCTGGAAAGCATCAACATCAAATTAAAATATGCTAAACATCACTAAAGATCAGATTGACACTCTAAATCATAAACATCTCAATGACATCTGCTGAATGTCTTAATGACATCCCAGAGGAAACATCTTATAGACATATTGCAGATGAGAAAAACAACGTAAAAAAACATAAATCTTACAGATGTAAACACGCACATCAACTAGACGTCTGGTTGGGTGATGTACCTGTGCTATAAGGGCAATGTCCATTAATGTGCATGACAGTGTTTACCTGCTGAAAGTTTATAAGATTTTACTGATATTTATTTCTCCTCTTGTGCATCTTCACTTTTTCTCAGTGCAAATACTGTCACCCCAACGAGGTGCTTGATGACATTAAAGTCGTGTCCACTGATTTCCCAGACCTTCAGCTTTACGTGGACTATTATTGTAAGTTTCTCACTGAAAGCGCATCTGAGATCTAGATGCATATCTCTGTGAACATATACGGATCTACAAATGATGCTTTTGGAGATAAATATTGCATGGAAACTGTGTTGGGTACTAGCTAATTTTATTAGTGTTGTTGTTAGTTCACTTCATTGAAATAAAAAACATCAGAAAATTACTTAACGATTTACTGACTAGCTATGCAGATGCTTTGACTTTAGCTTACACTGTACACATTCTTAAGCCTTTTTTCTCTCTAAAAATAAGACTTCCCCAACAATGATAAGAAGAAATTGGTTAATTTGGGCGGCACTGTACCTGTAACATATGAAGGTAAATGATTTCAACAGCTTTATGGTAAAACTCCAAACAATGTTTAAATGGCATATCATGGCCGAAGCTCATATCTGTATCATGTTCTTACTAAGGCAACAAGTATAACATTCCAGTTTGCATCTGGATCCATGAGACCCATCCCAAAAACCCACCCAGGTGCAACGTCTGCCCCTCACCCTCTATGGTGATCAATACTAAAAGCAGCAGTGTGGATGCATATGGCCGCATTCTTCTTGATTGTCTCAGCAACTGGAAGATTGTAAGTCTGTTAAATAGCTATTTCACATTTTACTTATTATGTCGATAATTGTAGACATTTGTGTGTTTCACTCTGGTGTTTGATTCCCAGGGGTGGTCAAATTTGTCAATAGTTCTGGAGGAGATGATTGCTGCCTTTCAGCGGGAAACTCCCCTTTTTGCCACCTATCCAATCAGAACCCCGTCTCTACCTTCCCAAACAAAGCTTTTGCCAGAAAAATGGATAGTTCAGCCAAGTCCTTTTTCATCCTATGGCAGGTTAGTGATTCAATTTCAGTTCAATCATTCTTGAAATGCATTTGACAATCTCTTCTTGGTACCTTTTTTAAATGATCAGCCACTGATTTAGTATTTCAACCTTTGTTGTTTGTGCTAAAGCTGGCCGCATGCAGGTAGCAGTTCCATGCAGAAGTCATCAGCCACGCAACATGGAGTGACTCAGCATCCCAGCAATAGTAAACATTGATTCTATGCTCAATACTAGTCTAAAATGAATTGTTCACTACTTCAAATCTTAAACTTTTTTTATAGGATTTTTATGTGGAGTGATGCAAACAGTGATACAAATTATCAACACTGTTTTTCCAATCAATTTATAAGACTAGGGCTGACGGTTACATTATATTTCTTCCAGTTTTGTTTTTATGGAAGTTAATAAATATGTATTTCATAGGCTACTTATTTTCCTATCAGATACATTCATATCATCTCTCAATGTCTTTGCATCATCTCTTTGTGCTTTTACCATGAAAAATAAAGGCACAGTGTATTGGCCTCTGTGAAATGTAGTGCATTGGTAGACAAAGCTGAAATTCCCTACAACCTTAATGCACTTTAAAGCAGAAAATGGAGCATGTTAGTCCATTACACTCAAGTATATTGGTTTTCTGATAAGAATTAGTATTGCCAACTATCACTTTCTATTCCTTGCTAACCATGAGGTTTTCACCAATAGCAATACCCAAGAGTAAAATGTCCCAGAGCAGTCTGTCACTGGCCACAGGCACTGAGATGAGTGGGGTAAGGAGATCATATACACAAGAGTTGCTGGATTTTGGGATCACATTTGGAGCACAAGATTTGGAGACTAACCACCAAACAAATCCATTTATCTCTCCTGCCACAGGTACAGTCCATACAATTGAGGAATATTCAGATCTTTGTGATATCATTTGAATTAATCAAAGATTATCTCTGCTTTAGGTTCAGCCAGTAGTTCTTCTGATTTAAACAACATAGATGACATGTTCAAAAGCCTTCAATTACAAGGAGTAGTCAATATGTACCAGATGGACAACAGAGACAAAGGTATATGACAACATATAATTTATTCATGTTTTAATGTCTTAGAGGTGCTGTAAGTGATTTTGTTTTTGTTTTTATGAAATAACATACAGAAACATCCCTATTACTTGTCAGATATTATTGAAATAGCTGCCATGAAATATCATTGCTGTCTCTATGTAACAGCCCTAGGCTCGTAACAGCCCTAGGCTCTGTAAACAACTGGTAAAACGATACCTATCGCCCTTCATCTGCTCAAACACAACAGTCTTTAGTTTGTCAGTTTGTGCGTGCGTGTCTTTGGATTGCAGAGTTTTAGAAAGAGGGTGCGTGGATAATTCAATGGCTGGTCTGGTGGAAGTTCCAGAACGGCTAAAAATAAATAAAATCATGCTAGACCTTTGCTCAAAAAAACTTCCCTTGTTTAGTCAATTTTCCATGACTTTTGACTGATTTGAAGCCAGTAAGATTTTACAATAAGGTTCCAACAATAAACAATAGTTTTACAGCATTTATTCATATGGTTTAAAGTTCATTTTTAACATACAGTATACAGTACTGTACTAATAGATAAAAAAAAGTTATAAAAGGTAACAGTAGTTAACATTAGTTAATAGTTTATTTTAATAATCTTGCACTAAAGGAATGTTCTGGGTTCAATGCAGATTAAGCTCGATCAACAGCATTTGTGGCATAATGTTGATTATCACAAAAATAAATTTCGACTCAACCCTCCTTTTCTTTAAAACAAGCAAATCTCGAGGTTATAGTGAGGCTTTGATAATGGAATGAATGGGGACAGTTTTTGAACATTAAAATACTCAATGTTTCAAAAGTTTAGACACAAGACATAAAGCATATACATGTAAACATGATTTTAGTGTAATACAATCACTTAAAAACCTTTTCTATGTAAGGTTCTCTTTTTCCTGAATGTGGAAGTGTTCCTCGAATTGACTGTTTGCAATTTCCGGTCTCCAGTGTTTTTGCTCGCATTGGCATATACGCTCACCTAACGGATTATTAGGAACACCATACTAATACTGTGTTTGACCCCCTTTCGCTTTCAGAACTGCCTTAATTCTACGTGGAATTGATTCAACAAGGTGCTGAAAGCATTCTTTAGAAATGTTGGCCCATATTGATAGGATAGCATCTTGCAGTTGATGGAGATTTGTGGGATGCACATCCAGGGCACGAAGCTCCCGTTCCACCACATCCCAAAGATGCTCTATTGGGTTGAGATCTGGTGACTGTGGGGGCCATTTTAGTACAGTGAACTCATTGTCATGTTCAAGAAACCAATTTGAAATGATTCGAGCTTTGTGACATGGTGCATTATCCTGCTGGAAGTAGCCATCAGAGGATGGGTACATGGTGGCCATAAAGGGATGGACATGGTCAGAAACAATGCTCAGGTAGGACGTGGCATTTAAACGATGCCCAATTGGCACTAAGGGGCCTAAAGTGTGCCAAGAAAACATCCCCCACACCATTACACCACCACCACCAGCCTGCACAGTGGTAACAAGGCATGATGGATCCATGTTCTCATTCTGTTTACGCCAAATTCTGACTCTACCATCTGAATGTCTCAACAGAAATCGAGACTCATCAGACCAGGCAACATTTTTCCAGTCTTCAACTGTCCAATTTTGGTGAGCTCTTGCAAATTGTAGCCTCTTTTTCCTATTTGTAGTGGAGATGAGTGGTACCCGGTGGGGTCTTCACCAGGTTGTGCGTGTTGTGGCTTCACAAATGCTTTGCTGCATATCTCGGTTGTAACGAGTGGTTATTTCAGTCAAAGTTGCTCTTCTATCAGCTTGAATCAGTTGGCCCATTCTCCTCTGACCTCTATCATCAACAAGGCATTTTGCCCACAGGACTGCCGCATACTGGATGTTTTTCCCTTTTCACACCATTCTTTGTAAACCCTAGAAATGGTTGTGCGTGAAAATCCCAGTAACTAAGCAGATTGTGAAATACTCAGACCGGCCCGTCTGGCACCAACAACCATGCCATGCTCAAAATTGCTTAAATCACCTTTCTTTCCCATTCTGACATTCAGTTTGGAGTTCAGGAGATTGTCTTGACCAGGACCACACCCCTAAATGCATTGAAGCAACTGCCATGTGATTGGTTGATTAGATAATTGCATTAATGAGAAATTGAACAGGTGTTCCTAATAATCATTTAGGTGAGTGTATTCTTAATGGTTAATGTGGTGTTTAAAAGTATTAAGTTTGTAACAATTGCTTTATAGTTGCTTTATTGTGCCGATACTTCACAGAGTTGAGATGAATGTTTTTTCAGTGCATCACCTGAATGTGTTGAAGATATGAAGTGATGGTCTGAGGTTAGTTATGTTGAAATCATCGTTAACTACTTATGTTAGTTGTTATGACAGCCAACATCTGCACAAGTTGAGCCTGAAATTAATTTTTACTCCAAAAAGAATTGCTTGTTTTGGTAGTTTTTTCATTGCTTCTCAAGACCAGAAACAGAAAACAGGCAATTAGAATCATCATGGCATGGAGTGTTTGCTCAGGAAAACTGTGGATAGCCAATTTTACACCTTCATTACCATGACGATGTCATGTCAACAAACCCTAAAAAATCTAAAATTACAGTTTATACAACTTTACAGCTCAAACAATAAACATGTTTTAACTGAAGAATTAATGTGTGCTTTTATAAAATTAGAAGCTTCACATTCCTGCCTTTAACCCCCTAAATATTGGCCACATTCACTTGCATTGTCCCCATTCACTTTCATTGTAAGTTCTTGACTGTAACCTCAATTTTTGCTTTTTTTTTTTTTTTCAAAGAAAAGGAGGAATGAGTAAAAAAAAACACAAATACTGTCAATTGATCTTAACTTGTATTGAACCCGGATTCTAACATGATTATTTTAACATGATTAATAAATGGCTAAATGCTGTGAAAAAATATATTGCTCATTGTTAGTTCATGATATGTACCTAATGCATGTACGAATGTTAATACATTTTACCTTGTTGTGAAAATGTATTTATTCAAAATATATTTTTCTGAAATGTTTAGCTTGAAAAATGCATTTGTGCAATATTTATTTAAAATAAATGCCACTTGGTAAGTTATTTTGTTAATTATGCAAAGACTTCCATACTTTAAGTGTCCACATACTAATTGGTAAATAGTAACATTGTAACAGTTCTTGGTGCCAATTACACACCACTGAAAATATTGCTGATGTTCCACTGAATAAATACTAAATTTACCACTCTCATAGACATTCTCCATGCTGGGGGACAGTGGCAGGACGGTGGTGGCAGCCCTGTGGTTCACCCAGCCTTGTTGGATAACAGTCACAAGGTGGTGGTGAACAGGCTTCCTGTGGGGGTCTCTCACAGCAAGATGAAGAACAAGCTCACCATCTACTTCCAGAGAAAGCACAATGCAGGGGGAGAAGTTCTGGATGTCAAATATCCTGCAGCCCAGCCAGACCAGGCTTGGGTCCTCTTCAGAGACAAAAGAGGTACTATAGCACATAAGTGATAATGTTGAAAGGGGTAGTTCACCCAAAAAAGACCTGCATGACAAAACTCAAAAGGAAAGCTCTGGCACAAAGACAGCCTCAGTCACCGGGGGGCGCGGGGCGGCTGTGGCTCAGGTGGTAGAGCGGGTCGGCCACTAATCGCAGGGTTGGTGGTTCGAATCCCGGCCCATACGACTCCATGTGCCGAAGTGTCCTTGGGCAAGACACTGAACCCCAAGTTGCTCCTGATGGCAGGCTAGCGCCTTGCATGGCAGCTCTGCCGCCATTGGTGTATGAGTGTGTGTGTGAATGGGTGATTGGGACACAGTGTAAAGCGCTTTGGTAACCTCTGAGGTTAGAAAAATGCGCTATATAAGTGCAGACCATTTACCATTTTACCATTCACTTATAATGTAGAAAAAAGTAGAAAAAATGTAATGATAAGCTTTATTATTTTACATGGAGCTGGTTGCCTCATGTGGGAAGCCATGTTGAAATGACATGATCAGCCTGATACCACTCGCTTTATCTTTATATCCCCCCTATAATCGGACACATTTCTCATGGAATAATTATTTTAATGTTGACTTTTGTTTGTTTTCTTTTTTCCAGATGCAGAGCAGGTTCTGAAACAGCCTGACAGGGTGATTATAATGAATGAGCAGCGATTTCTTATTCAGCTGAAGAAATTTGAGGACATGGAGGTAAGGGGAGGCCAAATGAGAATATTAGTTTATTAGTTTAGATTGCACTTTACAATGAACCCACTGTCAGATTCCAGATGATCTGCAAGGTGAAAAGGCGGAAATGTTCAAGAGCATCTTGAGTCTGGAGGGGTGCAGTTTCAGCCCCACAGATGTACTGGAAGCAGTGCAGTCTTGCCGGAACCTTGACTCTGCTCTGAAATACCTCTCCCATGACTGTCCCATATGCCAGGAACAAGTGTCCTTCAACAGGGTGAGAATAAATCATTGTATACTTGCCATAAACATATGGAGCCATCTTGATGTTAGCTATGCATTTTAGTTATGTCATATTATTTTGACTTCTTTCACAGTCTGAAACCTGTCTCTTTCTCTTTAGATGATCACCATGACCCACTGCTCTTGCTCATTCTGTGAGAGCTGTTTTAAGAAATACTTTTCCTCTGTCATCAAGGAGAAGAGTATTGTACATGCAGTGTGTCCTCTCTGTAATCTTCCTGATGTGCGGGGAGGCCGTAGGGAGGAGTCTATGGAATACTTTAGTCTGCTTGACACTCAGGTGTGGAGCTCCAACCACATTTTTTGGCCTTTTTCCATTTTTATTGAGAGGAGAGAGAGAGAGAGAGAGCGCGAGCTTGTGCACTCACTATTATGCCAAGGTGCCAACTTTCATTCTTAGCAGAACACATTTTAAGAAAATTTTAAAAATATCTTGCCTCAGAAGGTCCTTAAAATGCATGGTGGATGGTGATTCAACATTTGAAGCTCCAAAAATCACAGACAGTCAGTGTAAACATCATCCAAACGACAACAGCAGTTAAATGTATGTCTTCTAAAGCAACAATATTGCTTTTGGTGTGAAAAAGATCAATATGTATGTACTTTTTTAACTTAAAATCATTGCGTCCGGTCAGCAGAGGTATGCGTGTGTGACGTAATCACGTTGGCATATTAAACACGCAAGAACTGAGGCACGTGCGACACACATGGAAGAGCAGCGCTGTTTGAGTAGGAGGAAAGCTGTACAGAAGCTTCACTGATTTTGGTTTAGATCTGTATTTCTTTACTCGCATTTATTTGTGTGCTTGTCTGGGATGTCTCAACCAAGAGGAAAATGTGAGATTACCAATGCAAATACATCACACGAGAGACCGCTTAAACTCCACCCTCTTTTGAAGCTTACCAGAAGTGTTGGATTATAGTTAAAAAGTACTTAAATATTTATCTTTTTTGCACCAAAAGTGATTGTATCGCTTTAGAAGACATTCATTTAACCGCTAGAGTCGTTTCGTTGACCTTTATGCTGACTATCTGTTCTTTTTGGAGCTTCAAAAGTCTGATCACCATCCACTGGCATTTTAAGGACCTACTAAGCTGAGATATTTTTCTTCAAATGTGTCCTGGTGAAGAAAGTCATACACACCTGGGATATTATGAGGGAGTAAATAATGAAAGAATTTTAATTTTTGGGTGAACTATCCCTTTAACAAAGCATACATAACAAATGTTGAATAGGAAAATGTATCATTTTGGTTTCTAAATGTCTCTTCAAATTCTATGATCTCTTGCTTTCGGCAGGAAATAATTGACCGCACAAAACATGTTGCGGTTGGCACAAACCAAACCATGTTTATCCTTGCTAAAAGTGAATCTATATATAATGTAATCTACATTATATATAGCCAACCTCTCCATGTTGGCACCTACCTAATTTGGCTAGCTTCTACCAAGTGGCAGATGAATTTATGCCAAAATATTATAGTTCAATTGGATGCTATTAAATGTGACAAGTCTATTTTACTGTCAATGCATGATCATATGGTTAGTAGCATTTTATTACTTTTTCCCTGCTGTCCATGATCGCATCAAAACAGACCTTGGTGACCCATCAGTTGAGAAACATTGTTTTAAAAGACAAGATGAATTAGGATGTTTATTTTCTCTTTTCTTTTTTTTTTCTTTTTTTTTGTACTGTATGTAAATACCATATGCTGGATTCGTTGAACTAAACAAGACTGAATAGATCAAAAATGACCCATTGTAAATCCTTTTTGCCTGTAGATCCGGTATTATTTGGACCCTCAGATCCATGAGCTCTTTCAAAGGAAGCTCAGAGACAAGGCACTGCAGGAAATGCCCAACTTCCGCTGGTGTGCACATGTAAGTTCTATTCTTTGCAAATGTTAAACATAACCTCAGGTCTGACCAAAATACAATTTTATTACAAGATTCTACATTTTAGTAGAGGTGTTTATGTTTCTTTCATAGTGTTCCTTTGGGCTCCTTCATGAAGCAGACAGGCTGAGGATGGATTGCCCTAGCTGTGGGAAAAGCTCATGCTTTCAGTGCAAAAAGCCTGTAGGTCATCCCATTACAAACCAAAGATCACTTTATGTACAATTTTGGAGTCAGAGTATCAGGATTCCCATGGTCATGGAAAACCTGGAAATATCAGGAAATTTCAAAATTGTGATATTTAAGCCTGGAAATGTCACTGAATTTAAAATGATCTTAAAAAGTAATGTTATGGAATACAAATAGTCCTAGATACTGTATACTTAGCACAAAAAAAAAGCCTGTCAAGAAATTGTTCTGGTCATATTTAATAATCAATACAAAAAAAAATATGAAATTCTATTTTTCACATTTTACCTCCTATAAATAGGATTCATTTTCTATTTGCAAAATATACGTTTTATTTGTTTCCTTTGATTTGGGGGTAAAAGGGGACCACAACATTTTCTTAGTAGGTTTGTTGAATCACCCTTATCAAGCTATCATGAACAATTGGAGAAGTCATGGAAAAATCATGCAAATTCCTTGGTGAAAAGTTGTGGGAACCCTGGAGTATTCTGAAATGCTCACAATGGCCAAGCACTTTGATAGTACTTGTGATCTCATATTGATTGATGTTCTGGATCTGGATGCTTGTGTTCTAGTGGGCTCCACAGCATGAAGGAATCTCCTGTGAGATGTTCAAAGAGTGGGAGCAACTCAACAGCCCTGAGTACCAAAACCCAAGACTGGAGCAGCTCCTCAGCAGGAACAAAATAGGTAAACCCTGGACAAAACAAAAACTGAAGCTTGCTTATTGCATCCCAAGTAATCCTCTGTAACAATCTACATGCCCTTTCAGACTGCCCGAAATGCAAATTCCGCTTCTTCCTGGCTAGAGGAGGCTGTTTGCATTTTAAATGCACTCAGTGCCAGCATGAATTCTGCGGAGGCTGCAGTCAGTCATTCAAACAGGGCTCTGTAAGTTCCTTTCTCTGTGTTTACCAAAGAGCTCTGTATCAATTATTAAGAATGAGTAACTGTTGTTATAAATGGTGTCTCTGCAGACCTGTAATTTTTCGGTTGAGTGTGGAGCTAAAGGGTTACATGCTCATCACCCCAGAGACTGCCTATATCATTTGCGAGATTGGAGTGTCCCAAGACTTCGGAACCTGCTGCAGGTAGTGTAATAATGAGTAAAAAACCTTTGTGTACAAAATATAATACTCATAATATAATATAATATAAGAACCTAATATGCACAATGTCAGTTAAACATTTTAGATTAACAAATTAATAAATAGGTTAATCATGTTGTTCATGGTGTGCGTGTTGACAGTCACATCATGCAGTTATGGTTACATTATCTTTAAATAACCTTTATTTACCCTTTCAGTACTATGGAGTATCACATCCTCTAATGTTCAGCCCCAAAATTACAATAGGGGGACACTTAAAAGGTACATCTTTTGCTTTGATATGTGCCTACTTGTGAATGTTATTTGCATGTAGTTTTGGCTGTATGTGTAGGTCATGTGATATTTCGGTTGAGTGTTCAAATGTGTCTGTTATAGGCATTTGTGGTGTAATGGAGTTCCAAGAAACAGGAGCTTTTAAAGAAGAGCCATGTGGTCGGCTAGCTTTCCCTGAATACAGTGGTTACTGCATGTAAGGAACACTTGCTTAAAGTCCCTGGTGTCAAAGCTCTGATCGTCTTTTATAGGGTTCCCACAGTTATACAAAACCTATAATTATCATTGAATTTGAAAGTTCTAATTTACAGGCCTGGAAAACTGAAGAAAATTAAATGTTATGGACATTTCTTTTGCAAATTTACATTTTTCTAGTCATGCTCTGTTCTAAAATATTTATTTGGCTAGAAATTGCTCTTTGTGGTTGCAATTTCTATAAAAGGAATATTACAAATCTTTATCCAGTAATCACAAACAACTGAAAGAAAAAAGTCATTGGAAAATATGCACTTTCAAAAAAACCGCAAGATCTTCTCAACTCTTTTGCCCACTTGTAGGTTACATTATAAAGAGTGTCTGGTGGAGCTAATAAACAAGAATGGACTGGACCCTGTGGTACTGTTAGACAGTGCAGAGTTGAGGGCAGAACTTGATCGCTGGAAAGTGCCAGTCCCAGAGAAACAACCTTTAGAGGCAGATCTGCAGTACGAGGACAGACTTCGGCAGGTCAGTTTTAGCCGGATATGTTACAATTAAGAGTAAAGCATAATTTATGAACAGTGCAGTTATGTTAAACTTTCATATCCTGTGTAATAAGTGTGTACTATTCTCTCAGATTTTAAAAGAGAGGGTGGTTTTGACCAGCGGTGCAGCCCCTGGATTGAAGCTAGCTGCTCCTCCCACACCCTCCCCAACTTCTCCTCCTGCGGCTGGAGCTCCATGGTACTCAGTCTTGATTCGAGCCATGCCTGAGGACTCCCAGCAACTACTACTACTAAGTGATTGAAGAGCACATCCCTGGAAACATAGGCAACTTTTCATGTCAAGTCTATTATACATTGGCAAAGCTCCATCTAGCCAACAATGGGCAGAGCAACCAGAAATAATGCAGGTTTTATATCTGTTTTTAACAATAAGATGCCTGTATCCTACTTGAGTTAAATTTCATAACCTTACTTGCTGAAAAGCTTGTGAATTCAAAACCATTTAAGTACGCTAATTGTTGGCAATGATGGTCTATTAATACAAAATTTATGTTGTAACTGTTGTTAGGTTTTGTATTTTATATAAAATAATCTACATGCTATATATGCATTTTAATGAGCACAAGTTTGCACTTTTGGCCATTGTGAATGTGAAATGGGTAATAGCATGACCTATAAGAGGTGTGAGAGGTTGTGTGTTGCAGATGATTATTGTATGAATTAATGTGAATATTAAAACACATTTTTAACAGTCTATTTTTTCTGTGTAATATAATGTTGTAAAATACCTTTCAATATATTGTACAAAGGGGCTAAAGGCCACTGGGTAAAAGGCTCCTTTGATTTATTTTCTCCCAAAACACTAAATAGCATCAAAAACTACCATAGGACTTTTCTAAACACCCATGTGTATCTATGCACTGCAACATTTTCCTAATCCATGAGATCTTTGCGTGTAAAGATTGATTTTGAGGCAATTTTAAAAATGTTGTAAATTTATGTAGCTAATGAAAATCCTGGAAATTAATCAATTCTATTCAAGGTGATTATATTAAAAGAATATCAATAACTGTCCAATAGATAAAAGGATAGTATTTGGGGTAAAAAGCCCCTGTTGCAGGGGCTAAAGGCCCCTTTTAAACATGTTGTTTTTCTTAAGTGGGGGAATAGATTTATTATGAAACTTGTTCAAAGTGGGTTCACGTTGACTGATCCAATCACAATGGAGATTCATTTCTTTATAGAATACTTGAGATGTAATAAAATGTCAAGATTGAAATGAACAAGAAATGATGTACCCTTTTCTAAAGTGGTTATTTTGAATAAGCATTTTCTTAATTTATTACTTAAAATAGCATCTTGTCGTCTTAAAAGTATTTGCATAAGTTAACAAATTGTGCCACTATTGCCCCAGTATCTACATTATATCCCCCAGAGGGCCCTTTACCCCAAGTGAGGTAGCCGTTTACCTCAGGTGTGCGGTAAAAGCCCCCTTGTCACTTTTTTTAATTTTTAAATAATAATCATGTTTTTAAAACAACCTTTTGTTGTTCTTTCTTTTCACACAAATGATGTTGCTCCATCAACATTCAAAGTAAATGTATTTCTTGACTCTTGATACACTTTTGGGACCAGAAAAAAAGTGCCGCGGTTGTACTCTAATGTTGCAAAATATGTTTATAATTAATACTATGAAACATAAAAAGTATGGGATACTCAATAGGTTAAAACAACCAAATTTATAATCAATCATGACCTCTTTATACATAGCTGCATTACAATTGAATACATTTTTTCAACATTGTGAGACAGTGATCACTTACACAAATACAAAAGATGCCAAAAAATGCAATTGAATTTTAACTGTCTTAGTAACTAAACTGCATTAACATAGGAGCTTAACTTAACTTAAAAAGGAAAAGCAAGTTCACTTTAAAGGGTCTACAGGTGCATCATCTCTTACAGCTGAAAATGCCTCAATCTCTGTAATGATTCTCTCTGCAATTGTTTTGTTATTAGCTGCAACAACTCTTCTAGACATCAGGTCCATTGGTCCACCTGAGGACATTTAGAACAAACTATAATTAAATCATATTAATAGTCAATTATATTCACTTTAAGCTAAAATAAATGTTTTGAAATCCAAACACTGCCAAAATTTACGAAATTAAATAATTTGTATAAAATTTTAAAATGTCAAGCATTTGAGTACTCTTTACCTTCAACATCCATGAGAACACCTCCTGCTTCTGAGACTATGACTGCTGCAGCTGCAACATCCCAACAATGAATGCCAATCTCATAATAGGCCTCAACACAGCCAGATGCCACCAGGCACATGTTGAGGGCAGCAGATCCTGCACCTCGCATCCTGAAGAGGTCATTTATAATCAGAATCATATGAGAGGTATTTGTCAGAGTTGATGCACATTACAAGTATAAGAATACATATACAAGTACTAAATAGTATTAATAATAGGCATTGTGAAATCAAAATTGGTGTTTTCGTCTTAGCTTTTAGACATCTATATACAAGTGTACTCCCAAAAATTTGCCATGTATTTTTAGCAGATATACGCAATAAAATGTACTTTTTATATTTCTTTATTTTCCAGGTAAACAGACCAAAAATATTGATGATAACTCATCCTGCATCTGTTGCATATTAAACTTCTGCCAAATAAAATTCTGTCTAGACTGAGAATGTCCCTCCCCCTAATACCATCTGCCTCTGACTAACAATAACAAGTAACAAATCATGGTTCATGGCTTTAATGCAAACAAATATCTATTGTCTATTTATTTATTCATTTGTTTACAAAAAAGAAAATGACCTTTGTCCCGCCCCGACAGAAAATGATAATGGAGCAAAACTTTGTATTCTTGTAAGGCTTTTTATGGAAGAATACTGGCACATACCCATGGACTGGCAGACACAAGATCTTCCTCATACTAGAGAAAATCTTGTCGACAACATCAGGATCTCTATTGGAGCCAAATTCTGTGGCGATGATTGACTGGTTGATCTCTGTAATTAGATTTGTGAACAATTAGAGAGAATTCAGAAGACTCTAAACGCAACAGACAAGGAGTGAAACTGGATCAACATCAGGGTTTGAAATTAACACCCGACAGCCCACCAAATGTGGGTATTTTCTGCACAGTGGCGGGTAATTTTGCCCATTATCTACCCGCAACAGTGGCGGGCAAGAAATGCTGTTTGACTCAAAAATGCATGCTTGAAGAAACACACTCGAATATATATTTTTTAAGAACAGACAAAAGAAAAGCAGTTGATGCGCATGTCTGATTCACTTGTGTGTTCAGATGTTCATGCCGCTTTTCAGCTCATGAGTGTAGCACAAGCATAGTATTCTTACTCCTCTGTTTCAGTCATCTGAAAACAGTTTACAAGAATAGTTTCATCAATGCGAACACTGCAAAAGATCTCGGACCATCTTTTATTTAGCTTTATTTCCATGGAGTAGTTAATTTTACATGCATTATGAGAATGCAACTCAGCAGAGTAACTGTTTCGACAATATTTATGGCCGTACTAACAAGTTATCTGTTGCAAAATTATCATTATGATAATAATAATATGGTGTGTGTGTGTGTGTGTGTGTGTGTGTGTGTGTGTGTTTGTGTGTGAAATCAAAGTGGTTGGAAAAATTGTGCATTTATTAGCCACTGTGGTTGATTGGCAAAAAAGTTAAAAATAAATATAAAATAAAATTTAATATCCTGATCAACATGCATAGAACAAATACCTTTTTGGTCTGATACTTGTAGGGGTTGTCCATTGCAAAATGCACCCTGCCCTTTTCGAGCTGTGTACATCTTATCCTCTATGCAGCTATAGACCACACCAAACTCTAACTGTAAGGGAGGAATAATTAGTTTGACAGCGCTCTTCCCATTGGACTAACTTTCAAAATTGCAAACTTCCACAAGTAAAACTTGTGTGATATCACATCTCACCACACCGTTGCAAACATCCATTACCAATGCTTTCACTTAAGTATTCTAAAATGAAAGAGAACGCACTTGAAAGCAAATGTTGCTCACCGTTTTTTTGACAGCGAAGCCAATGCATATAGCAACAAATGGATATCTGAACAATGGAAGACACGTTTATTTTTTTTTCCTCATGCATAATAGATAACAGTCTCAAGATATGAAAATCCAAAATTTTAATTAATCATGTAATTGGTCATGGATTTCTTATAATCACACACATAATTAGGGTATTCTGGACATATGCAGCATCACATCAATGAATACAATATTAATACATTACCCATGCACAAAGTTAGTGGTCCCATCCACGGGGTCAATAATCCATGTTGGGTTGTCAGTCAAAACACAAGGCTCTCCTGCAGCCACTGACTCTTCACCAATGAAACTGAAATAAATGGGAGCAGAGCCTGACCATTTTATTTACAACAGATACTATGCTCCTGTAAGCTATACAGTATGTATAAGCAGGATTAGAGATCCTCTGAGCCTGAGTTAGCATGGGCACAATACCTGTGTGTAGGAAACTTCTCCTTTACTGACGTAATAATGAGTTGCTCCACAATCTGGTCTGTTTTAGTGACCAGATCAACAGAGGAACTTTTACACATGATCTTCAGGTCATTTTGCAAAGCATCCCTCACAATCTGTTGGTAACATATACATTATATACATATATATATACACACATTCTATATATATATATAGAGAGAGAGAGAGAGAGAGAGAGAGAGAGAGAGAGAGAGAGAGAGAGAGAGATAGATAGATAGATAGATAGATAGATAGATAGATAGATAGATAGATAGATAGATAGATAGATAGATTTTAGAAACTGTGAAAAAAAAAAAATTTTAGGAAATATTACTAAAAACATGAATAAAAATGTTTTTTAAAAAAAAGAGATGGATTCTCACCTCTCCTGCCTTCCTGGCCACAGTCACAGCATGGTCCATGGCATCTTGCCAAAGATCAGGCATTTTGCCTTTATGTAAGGACCTACTTTTTGATCTGACAAAAAAAAAAAAAAAAACATTAATTCTTGCCAGTTTCTGATTTCAAACAAAGGGATGCTGTAACATTTTATGTTGCTGTACATCCATTTAGGAGTTCAAATTGCATCTCAAACCCTAGTGAGTTTACTATCTACAGCATACATGGGCAGCTGTCTATATAAAACAGCGTTTTAAACCGAAAAGAACCAGGATACTCTTCATAGGCAGCAGCAACTTCCTAAAAATTCCTGTTAGGCAACTAGGTTTTGAGAACCATAGATTCAGATAAAGTCTTCAATGCCTGCAAGTGTCTGAGGTGGTACTTTATGTTTCAGATTTTTTTTTTTTTTTTTTTTTTTTTTTCACTTTGCTGGTGGTCACTTAATCCCTGGACAAATTCCTTATATAGTCTTCTTCCTATAAATAGACTTCCAACTGGGTCTCTTACTTTTCATACCCTAGTTTTCTTACAAAAAACATACCATGTCACTAAAGTTTCCTTTCAAACAAAAAAGTAGTATAGTTATTGTCACTGTAAAATCATACAAATAATATGGGATCTTCTTCAAAGTGTAGGATCTGTAAATGACAGGATCTGTCATTTAGATCAATTTATTTTTGACAGTGGTTGCTAATACCAAGTTCTCACATTTTTGCAGAAACAATACCTGTAGCATAATTATGGTATTTTGGCGTACATGTGTGCATGGATAATCGATACATACGATTATGCAATCCATGTCTGTTGTGGTCATACATGTTCATTACAAATTTGGACTACCACTTCAGATAATATACATGACAGACGACCTATATCATCTATGCTTTACGGATCTACCATTTGCTTCCTTTCACCATTGGACCAGTTATAATTACGTTTGATCATAAATATCGATGTAAACAATGCATTATGCTCTAGCCACATATACAAAGAAAACATTTCAAACATGTTCAAACTACCGTTCCACAAAAATAACAATAACACAAAATTCGTACCACTGACCGACGAAATGAATCAATTGTCAGCTTCAGTCCTCCTACATAACAAGCATTTCCGGGTTCTTGTCGAGTACAAGAGATTTAACTCTTAACTATCAAAGTTTTTCAGCCAACGACCGATGCATTTTGTACAACAAAATATCCCATTGCTCTCCTGTATTGATTATAAAGATTAGCTCCAACGTTCTTCAAATACTGTGTTTTTCCTCTAAAGTTACTGTTACCAGAGATAGTTTAGCAGAGACGGGCAACTTCTATTAAAAATGAATGGGCGAACGGTCAACGGATGTAGAAAATAAAGTCCCGCCTTAAAGTTAAAAAAGCCAATCATCTATTAGAAACAGACATCGCCTGTCAGTCAATTTTAAAGCGCGCATGCGCACTGTTTAGACAAGACAGGAAATTAGCGTTGTTTTTTTTAACGTAATCTGAGGTAAAGATGAACAGTTTATGATACCAGAATTGTCCGATTTTACTGTTGATTTGAAAGATCTCCTTTGATCGTAATCTTGAACAACCGTTTTGGAGATTTCGGACTTCCCCTATTCAATTAGGTGCTGTATTTGTATGCCACTTGTGCATTAATTCATTGATCAGTTAATTCGTTGAACATATGTTGAAAGTTTACATTCTGAGTGTGCTTTTTACATCTTGTGGGTAACCAACAATATGTTCTTTGAATACGGGGGGGTTACTGGTTTAAAAAACTTTAAGGTTTGTGCAACTGATCTCACTGGATTATTTATGATTTAACATAGTGACCTGTACATTAATAAATACTGTACTGTTCTCACTCCAAATGGTCTCCCCGATGCATAACAGTGCCAGCAAGTCATCTTCCACCCCATACAGCCAGATCATTCAGACAACAGCCAAAATTACAATCTGCACCTTTAACCAGCTTTAATAGAGGGAAGTGAACACCACTCTGCAGTGTGAACAAGGGTTAGGAATATATGCAAAGATTAAGAAAGGTAATCTAAAGTATTTTAATTGTATTAATGGTAAACATCAACTTTCATGATAAATTAACAGGAACAATAAATAGAAAATAGGTGGCTTTGTTGTCCCAACCTTTATTGCTGCATTCAAACAAAACATTTACTGTACAATTGTTTACAGATTTGTGAAAAGTCACCCAAAACTCCCTAAAATGTGATAACTCAATAACTTAGAATGAGTTAGCCTATACAGCAGGATTTCATGTAAACCTTTGAGTAGAAAGTATTGAGAAACTGCAATTAAAAAAATGACCTCTTTACAAATTGTTTTATTTCTGGTTGTGAGGTGTCCATTGAAGTACAGTCAATACTAAGGCTGCTAAATCCAACCATTCACATATGGCTTTAAGTTAACACTTTTCTAAAATTCATTTTATTTGACAAACTGTCAAATACTAAAAAGTGAAATCCTTGCAAGTTCTAAAAAAAGAAAAGTCCGTATGACACATGAAAAATTCACATTAAGTTCAAAAGTGTTGAGTTGAAAACACCCTGTAGTGCTGTAGAAAAAGAAACCCTAAAATCTATATTGCAGCCACTTGTGAGTTGATAACCACTGTTTCGAAGGAATTTGCAGCAATTCCTTAACCCTGTCACATTAACATTTATTCTGTCAGGCCTGCAAAACCACAGTGTACATATAACAAAACAATGAAAGAAAAAAAAAATTAAATCCACAGTGAAACAATTCAGGTGCCAAACTTGAGTTTCCTTCAAAAGATCAAACCGGTTTAAAAAAATTTAGCCATTTACTCTGTATCAAAGTTGAGAGCTACATTGCGCTATAATAAAAATCATGATAACAATGATGACAAGAACATTAATAGTATATGCAAACTAATTTTGTCTTGATAAGGTATTAGTGACAAGATACCCTTAATCATGTTTCCTTCTGAATGTGGCCAACAAAACTTTTCTTTTTAAAAGGGGCAGCACATAGGCAGTGCATAAAATCTGACAAAAGTACTTAGCATGTGCTGACTGATGACCCACAAAAAGCACTAGGAAGAAGTCTTTCCCTTGATATAAAAATAAAATATAGAGTTGCAACATATTTGAAGCACTATTTATGTGGGGTGAATTTACAATAGATGACACCTCCCATTAAATAACACTTAATTTACCTCAGGATTCCTGCCACACAGGCCATCATATACAAACTGAACAGCAGCTGGAGTGTCTGCCTGAAACAGAGAGCTTATCAAATCATGATGTGAAGTACTGAAATTTGACAAACACAACCCACTGCAGGTGCTGTACATGGTCTTGGCCCGCTGTATATCCAAGTCAAAGAGCAGAATCACAGTCAAAAGTTCACATGGTAGAAAGCAACTTACTGACAAAGGCAAAAGTATTAATAAAAAAAAAAGACTGGATGGGGGAGACCATATAATTTGAATTTGAAAATAATTTCCTAAATATGAAAAAAATAAAAAAAAAAATGCAAAAACAAGCTCTCTCTCATCAAGCAAAACATAGTTATAGTACAGACAAGGTATCAACAGAGAAGTACTAAATTGACAGCAAGCTAAAAAAGACAAATGAGGAAATAGCATGACAACATGGCTCAAAAGATCATTTCACAAAGTTAAACATGAACATGTAAATAGACACATGCACAAGCAAAAATTCACATACACATCACATAATTATCTTAATTAACATGCCAGCCTAAACTTGTCCTTGATATGCAACATTGAAATGTAAGGGGGAAATTATTGTGAAATATCAGTGCAGCATTGCATAGTACGTTCACATTAAAACAAAAAGTTAGTTTTATATTCCGACAGACGACTTCGAGGCACTCCGGTATTAAATTCTGAATAAACTGAAGAAAAAAAAAAAAAAAAAAAGGATCTCTGAACTACAAAGCAACAAGAAAATTCATGTATACACATGATAGGAAACTACAGCCAAACTAACATCCATGATCATTCAAAAATGGCTACTTCACACCTACATTAGAGGAAAAGTATAAAGGGGAAAGTCAAACAACCAAACAAAAGTTGACAAAGACTTTAAAAAATGTGTACTTGCGCACAAAAGACTTATCAATTAACAACTAGACGTAGTTTAAAAAAAAAAAAAAAAAAAGTGGGTGGGTGGGATGAATGTACTAGTTGTTTTCTCTTTTTTTAACTCCATGGTGAAAATTGGCAGCTGCTCAATTCCAGTGGGATGCTATGTGGTGCTGATCCTCTGTATCTTACAAACTGCCCAATATTTTATGTTTCTGTAACACAAAATGATTGATACGGAGTACACTTAAGCTGCTGTAGGATGTCATGATTATGACAAGAAATATCTGTGGCAAAACATTGATTACCTGAGGGCTCTTCTTCAAGTTGCTCTTCGGTATGGGTAATTCCCTCTGTTAAACAAGTAATTAAGAAATAATAAGATACAAAAAGACATATAGATAAATCACAGACTTGCTATAGATGAAAGTATTCTCCATTCTCTAGATCAGGGGTCGGCAACCTTTTTGACATTTTTTATTTTCCTGGTCAATGGCTGTGCTTAAAACTATTTCCAGGTTTCATTTATATTTTGAATAGACTGACCAAAGCAAAGCTGGCGCGTTTACTCACGCAATTAACCAAAAGTGAAGCGCAGACAGAAGAATTTACTATCTCTCTTAACTAGTATAGATCATACGTTTAATATTATCGGATGTAGTGAAACCTGGATAAATGAGCGGTCATATCTGAACACACTCAACATGGATGGCTATGTGTTGTATAATAAAATAGAACAAGCAGACCGGGTGGGGGTGTGTGCTTATATGCCAACATACAGCAGAGTGCAATTGTTCGGGATGACCTACTTTTGGATGATGGGCTATCAGATTCCTTATTTATTGAAATACATAATGAAAATATGAAAAGTATAATTGTTGGAATAGTCTATCGACCTCCTGACTCTGACTTCAATTGTTTCTTGACGAAACTGGATGAAATACTAAGTAGCATCAATTACATGAAGAAACATTGTTTTATTCTTGGCGATTTTAACATCAATTTAGCTAAAGATGATGGGGCGAAAAATGATTTCTTAAATTGCCTGTATTCTTCAAATTTTTTTCCAACTATAAGCTCATATACGAGAGTAACAGAAACAACTAAGTCCACCATTGATAATATTATTACAAATATAAATGTCCATTTTGACTCCGGTGTAATTATGTCAGACATTACAGATCATTTTCCAATTGTACTTTTCATAGACCTGGATATTAAGACCAGGAAACAACAAAAGATGACATTACCTCTTAAAAAAAGCATAAAAGTATTAACAGGAAAATATTTAGATAATTTGCTCTGTAATCTTAGGCATAAAACATGGGACTCTGTATTTGCTGGAATACTCCGGAAGCAGCCTATAGTGCTTTTATCAATGAATTAACCAACAGTATTAATACCACAATACCGGAAAAGATTGTTAAAGGAGATACAGGCAATCAAAATACTTGGCTTACAAAGGGAATCCTAAAATCAATTAAAAGGAAAAATAAGCTTTACAAATGCTATATTAAAAGTCCAACTAATGAAAATAAAGAAAAATACTTTACATTTAGAAATAGGCTCACAAAGTTAATACGAATAAGGAAGCGGAATTACTACACTGATTTAATTAAGGCTTCTTGTGGTGATCAAAAGCGATGCTGGAGAGTACTAAATACTGTGCTTAGCCGGAATCAAAAAGCAACTGTTCTTCCAGAAACCAATGTCAACTATAATGATAACCATCTCAATGATGACGATCTTGCCAAAAGTTTCAACTATTTCACTTCTATAGGTGAAACTCTCTCGAAATCCATAAGTCCTCCAGGGGGAGCTTCATACCAACAATATTTAAAAGGGAATTATCTGAATTCTCTTTTTCTAACACCTACGACAAAATGTAAGTTTTGAAAATTATTAGGAATATGAAAAGCTCTTATACTGCTGGTGTGGATGATATATGTAGCAAAATTGTTAAATTTATTGCAATTGAAATTCTAGATCCACTTGTCTATTGCATAAACCTCTCGTTATCTCATGGTGTAGTACCAAAAATGATAAAAATTGCAAAAGTTATACCGATTTATAAATCTGGTGATAAAAATAACTTACAAAATTATCGACCTATATCCATTTTACCCACTTTTTCTAAGGTACTTGAGAGGGTTGTGTACAACAGACTTGGCGGTTATCTAGATAAAATGAATATACTCATCACATCTCAATATGGTTTTAGGAAAAAGAGCTCTACTTGTTTGGCAATTCTGGATCTCATTGAAAAAAAAAAATCAATGAGGCTATAGATAATGGTGAGATTGGTATTGGGGTATTTCTAGATTTATCAAAAGCCTTCAACACCATTGATTTAGAAATTCTAATTGGGAAATTGCAACATTATGGTGTCAGAGGGAAGGCACTCTGCTGGTTTAAAAGCTACCTAACTGATAGGGAGCAATTTGTCCAAATAAACAATAGTTACTCAGAATGCATAGATATCATTTGTGGAGTCCCTCAGGGCTCCATATTAGGTCCACTTCAATTTATTTTGTATGTAAATGACATAAGTTCATCAAATATTCTTCATCAGGTTATCTTTGCAGATGACACTAATCTTTTTTTGTCTCATAAAAATCTTGATATTTTACAAAAGCTTGTTAATGAGGAATTAGTTAAAGTAGATAGTTGGTTTAAACATAACAAATTATCTGTAAATGTATCTAAAACCAAATTTATTATATTTCGTTCAAATAGAAGCTGGACAAACATTGAAAGAATACAAATCAAAATACATAATAAAGTAATTGAAAGAGCAGAGAACATCAAATTCTTAGGAATTTACTTAGATGAGTTCTTAAACTTTAAACAACATATAGAGTTTTTAACAAAGAATTGTCAAAATATGTTGGTCTGTTCTATAGATTAAGATATGATCTTCCTTTTAATGCTCTTCTAATACTGTACCGGTCTCTCTTTGAATCACGTTTAAATTATTGTAATATTATATGGTGTAACACATATCCAAGCCATCTTGAAAAACTGCAGATTCTACAGAAGAAAGTTTTACGTGTTATATCATGGGCAAATTATGATGCTCCCTCTGGTCCGCTTTTTTATAGGTATAAGCTCTTAAAGCTCGCTGAGTGCAACAGTTTTCAAAATGCTTGTATTATGTATCAAGTAGTTTATAAATTGCATCCAAAACTTTGCCATCTGATCCCAGTCACCTCGTCTACTCATGACCATAACACTAGAAGGAGAACTCTATTACGAGGGAAAAAGCGTAAGCTGAAGTGTACTAGTTTTAGTACAGCATGTAAAGGTCCTGGGATCTGGAATGAGATTGACAATTCTATAAAGGAATTACCTTCTCTTGATATATTTAAAAAGCATTTTAAACTCAATTTGTTACAACATTATGCATGATAGATCACAATGTTTATCTAATTTTTTTGATGTTTGAATATCCCTATTATTGGATTTTGTTTAAGGGAAGGATGAGATGTGTGTTGTGTGCTGGCTGGGGGGGGGGGGGGGGGGGGGGGGGGGATATTTTGTGGTGAATGGTGTTGTTGTTGGTGTGGATGGGTAATGAGTGGGTAGATTATTATTTTTTGTTTATTAGTGTTGATTGTGTCTTGAAGGGCCCTATTTATAAGCCGGTATGGCTTCTGGGAGGTCCTTTTTTACAGAATGGTATCTGATAAATCTGTAAATATGAACTTGTAGTGTTCTGTGAAATAAATAAAAAAAATTAAAAAAAAATACATTTGAAGAGCCCTCATGATGCGTGAATGGCTTGCATGCGATGCACGAATCTGTAGGGTATACTGCAGTATCATCACATTTTAACTTTTCGTTTAGCCTCTGTGGATGACGTGAAGCTTCCACACGCGCTATGTCTCCGCATCAACATGCACAACAAGCCATGTGATAAGATGTGCGGGTTGACGGTCTCAGACGCGGAGGCAGCTGAGATTCGTCCTCCTCCACCCAGATTGAGTCGAATACCATGAGGACTTAAAAGCACATTGGGAACTGGACATGCCAAATTGGGAGAAAAAATTAAAAAAAAATGGAGTGGAATGCAGGTGCGGAAATTAATATGAATAAAATGGTCTACTCTCTCGACTTTGCTGGCATGCCAGTGATTACCCCTCTGCATGCCAGTGCTGCTATAGGTTGCCGACCCCTGCTCTAGATCTTTTCTATAAACATAAAATTGAATGACCAACCTCCAATGTCCTCAAGCCGTTCTTCCTCTGCAGCTACATCTTCTGTAACATGACAAAGACAATTTTACAACAAAGCAAATGTAAAAAAAAAAAATAGAGAAATTGTCTGTACCTAATTTTACTTGTTTACACCTGATTCTGTGAGGACCGGGACAATATAATTAGGTGGGACTAAAACAATCATTTGACTTTTTAAAAATGTCATGTAAACTCTGAAGTGATTTTTGCAACAAAAAAAAACAGACCTAGATAATAGGGCTGCAACTAACGATTATTTTGATAAATCGAATAATCCAATGGTTATTAGAATGATTATTCAACTATTCGGCCGATTATTGCAATGATTAATCATTAGCTCTTAACTGACTGTACAGCTTGTGCCTAGACTTAAAAGGTTGTATTAAATGTGCTTACTAACAATAAAGAGGACAAAATCGTCTTTTAAAGATACCCCTAAATGACGTTCACTGAATAAAATTTTAAGTTTAATAAATTCACTGCAAAAAAAAATCATAATGTTATCAAGTGCTTTAGGTCTTGTTTTCCATTTAAAAATCTCAAGATATTTTAAAAAATAAATTTGCCCCAGAAGCAATATATAAGGCTTGCTTTATAAGTGCATTTTTTCACTAGTTCACACTTTTGCCAGTGCAGTAAAGATAAAATATACTTCTATTCAAGATATATTTTCTGAAAGCAAATCTAAATATCTCACATGTTGCTTCTGAGGAAAATTAATCTTGTATAAGTATTTTTAGATATTTTAAAATATTGAATATTATATTCAACATTCTCATATAACACACTTTTCTCCTGCAGTAGAGCTCCTAAAGTAAATGTGTGTTGTTTTAAAGGAGTTTTAAATGTTTATATTGGAAAACAAGCCAAACGACAACAAATCAAAAACTCACAACAAAACAAAAAAGTCATCTTCTTAATAAAGCTGTCTATTGCCGATTTCTTCACACCTTGACAAATATATTATGATTCAATACGTTGCGAGCCATCAGTTTATAATCTAGCTGCAGCAAGCACGCAAGAGAGATGTGTGTGTGTCCCTGCACCAGAGTGTGCATCAGCCGGGTGCTGTTTCAATCTCTACCCCTTAGATTGGGTCACTTCACACGACTCCTAGAAGAAGTGCTGACCACAGAGTGAAATGTCAGTTTCGGAGTTTGTCCTTATTTATGTGACCCGATTCCTTTTTTTTTTTATTTATTTTTTTACTTTAATAAAGGATGCATTAAAAGAACACCAGGGTGATTCCTTTAAAGATGCTCTGACGTACATGTTTTTCTTGAGCTCCGGCTCCGCTTTATTTCACAACAAGAGTATTTACTTATTTCGCATTTTTTATAATTTCTTCATACTTTGCGATCTACATCACCTGAAGCTGTTTGGAAGGTTTGGAGTGCATCTGTACAGTGAGTAGGGTTTTCTTCCTCTCCTCAATCATGTACTCGAGCTGCAGTGCCCCTCTCATGCGCCATCATTAGAGTTTGATGTGATATCATGTTATGTTTAATATTCGTAACTATTCGACCAGGGAGATTTTTGTCAGCAATTTTTTTTTTATTGTCGATGTTGTCAATAACGTTGATTAATCGTTTCAGCCCTACTAGATAATATGGTTGAAGCTTTGCATCGTCCAGCATGTTTACATGTTAATCGGACCACAATTGGACTAGGCATTGTGCTCGAGCTCCAAAACACAGGTGACGTGATGTGTCTTTAAAACGAAAGTCGAACACAATGCTAAAAAGGTAGGCGGTATCATGGCAAACTTTAGGAATGTAAATTTTTGGACAGATAAGAAAGCATTCATGTTGTTGCAGCTGAAGGATCAAAACAAAGTTTTAATACATGGGTGGACAAAAAAAAAATGAGAAATGACGAACCTTTTTAAAAAGTCACCAAAAAGCTAGAAGAAGCAGGCACAAACGGTCAAGTCTAAAACGTCCACTGATATCTTTTCTTCAAATATTCAACCACTCAATGTGCCATGTATTTTTGGACAGACATATGATGACTATAGCTCTATGCAAAAACTAAATTAGCTCAATTACAACTGCACATTTAAACGTTCTGAGCCCATTTACACATGGTATTAAGATGGATTTCTGGTGATCTGTCACAAAATGGTCAGCATTAAATCAGGCGTATACAGTGTCTAAAACATTTTCTGATCTGATCCCAAAAACCACATATGAAGGTAGTCAAAAAAATGTGACCATATCACATTTGAGGTGTAAATGTTTTCTGTCCTAAATGCATCCTAGACAGCAGTAAAGCGCCACCCCTCCCCTGTCATTTAACCGCTGTGCTTAAACAAGTTAACAAATGTAAACGTTGTTAAATGTTTGTGCTTGGAATAAATTTCAGCTGCGTCAGGAAGTAGCATATTTAGCATAACGTAGTTGATGCATGTCGCCATGAAAAAGAGACCCTCCCCTTGAAATCCGAACACAAGTGGTCACAGGAGATGCATTTAAGTGACCAGGTGTAAACAGCGGTCTCACCTGACCACATATGATCGGTTCACCCGAGACGCATCTTAGTAACAGTAAACACGGTTGTCACTGACGCAAGATAAAAGATAACGTGAACATCCACATTAATGATATTGCACTGTTAATGCATCACTTTATTATAACAACAACATTAGACAATTTAGGCATTGCTTCGTTCTGCCTTTTTTGTCCATAGATCATATTTTCCATTTCACGATCTCCATTTAATTGAATTAATGAAAACTTACCCTCTTCTTCCATACTCTCTTCCTCAAGCTCTGGATCCTCCACTGAGTCGTCTTGTACTTCATCATCCTCCTCAACAGCCTCAGCTGCCTCTATTAGCTCCTCTTCGGTTACCGTTTCTTCAACAGGGGCGGACTCCTCATCTGGCTCTTCAGGTGCTTCCTCCATTAATGTTGCATCATTTACTGCTTCTTCCACTATTTCTAACTCCTCAGCTGCTTCCTCTACTTGTTCATCCTCCTCCACAGCTTCCTCTACTGCTTCTTCCATTTGGGTATCCTCCTCTTCTTCCACTGGTGCAGCATCCTCTACAGCTTCTTCCACTAGTGAATCATCTTCAACTACTACTTCTACTGGTACAACCTCCTCCACTACTTCCTCAACTGATGAAGCCTCTTCTTCTAATGGTACAGCTTCCTCTACTGCTTCTTCCACTGGCGCAGCTTCCTCTACTGCTTCTTCCACTGGCGCAGCTTCCTCTACTGCTTCTTCCACTGGCACAGCTTCCTCTACTGCTTCTTCCACTGGCACAGCTTCCTCTACTGCTTCTTCCACTGGCACAGCTTCCTCTACCGCTTCTTCCACTCCAACAACCTCATCTACCACTTCTTCAAGTGGTACAGATTCCTCAACTTGTTCTTCAATTGCCTCTTCTATCGACTCCTCAATAGCCTCTTCAGGAGGCTCTGCCGTGTCATCTTCCTCAACTGGAACAGTCTCCACAACCTCTGGCTCTTCCTCCACAACTTCTGGCTCTTCCTCCACAACTTCTGGCTCTTCCTCCACAACTTCTGGCTCTTCCTCTGGAACTTCTTGCTCCTCTTCAGCCTCTGGTTCTTCTTCAGCTACTTCATCTTGTGCAGCAACAGGCTCTTCCTCCACAGCAACAGGCTCTTCCTCCACAGCAACAGGCTCTTCCTCCACAGCAACAGGCTCTTCCTCCACAGCAACAGGCTCTTCCTCCACAGCCTCTGGTTCTGTGGGGGGGGGGGGGGGGGGGGGGATAATGTTTAAGAAAAAACTGTTAAATGGAGTTGAGATTACTGCACTCTTATTGGTAACTAAAAGCATTGTCAAATTATAACAATTTAAACATGGAAAGGGTGGAGACATTTGTGAATGATGCAGATGCCGCAGACTCCGTTTAGGTCTACTTATACTACTCTTTACAAGAACCATCAATAATCACTGCAGCAACTTTAGTATTAAAACCAAAGTTTTGTCATCATAAAAAATGGTTATAGAATTGTTACAGCATTACTTCTGAACCAAAAATTTGCAAGAACAACAAATTGTAATTTCTAAAAGCTCACAAAATATATACCTGGTGGTGGCTGAGCTGCTTCCTCAATTTTAGTGGCTTTGATCTCTTCCTCAATAATAGGCTCTGACGAAGAAACAAAAAAAAGATAAATACCAAAATATTCTTCAACCCTTTACCAGATTAGCCATTCAATGCTCGGATTAATAATATTTCTAAATGTCTAACACAGATAAAAGTATTTGTTGGCAGGCAATGCTTAGTTGACTATTAAACTTGTCTTTGTTGAAAGGAAAACAATTATTGTACTAATGTATTGAGGATCTTTGTTTAATTGTTAAAAGATGCTTGTATAATCATGCTTCAGTGATTAGGCTTACATGTTTGCTGTTTCTTACAGTTCAATACGGAAGACCTTTATGTCAGGTTTACACAAGGATTTGTTGGTATGTGGCAAAACCAGCTTATCATTGCGGTCTTGCAGGTAGAAACTGCTCATGTTCCCTTTACTAATTTGTGTCTATCAGTGTAAATCCTACATAAAGCACAGGTGTCTTATGGATAAAGTGTTAATGTTTAACGATCTTCAAGATAAGTCCATCTTTTTCTTTACCAAACTCAAACAATGAATGAATGCTCATATTCATGATGTGGGAAGTTAGAAGGGCTCCTCATATGATTACATTATCAAGATTTTACAAAGTACAATAGAGATTTTATTTTGTATATTTTATACTGCAATATTTATTATAGTGGTGATTTTTTTTGTTCGTTTAGGTTTCTTATTTTTTTTAAAACAACAAGAAAATAATGGCAAGTCTGAAATACAAGAATGTGAAAGTATTAGCATCCCTATTATTAAATCTAAGGCTTCATTTATTGATGCATATAATTAGGTTTTGGTTTCTTTTAAATAAATGTTTACAGCACCCTCTCGTTTACGGTGTAATACTATGGGACAAAACGTTACCTTCTTCCACAGGTTCAGCGTGGCCCTCCTCAACTGATTCACTGGTCACAATGCTGGGCTTATCTTTCAGTCCTGAGGGTTTTACATGTGGATGTGCGTACATGAGGCATGTGTAGAATACAGTCACACAAAACAAGCACATGGCTCTTTTGAAGTGCATCTTATTCAAAGAATAACATATCCTTCCAAAACAAAACTGTTGACAACTTTTGGTTTACTTTTGAACAAAATAATTTTTTCCCGTGCTTTATCTTATAGACAGACAGGTATGTGTATGAGAGTTGAAACAGACCAATAGGAAGAGGATGAGTGATAACTTACAGAAGAGAAGAGTTTCTAGATATTTTTTAGAGAAAAGATAAGCATTATTGTTAAAAAAATAAATAAAAAAAAAAGACATGTATTCGAGCATAATATAACAACCAATACTGGTGCAACTATAACACTGAACAGGAAAAAAAAAAAAAAAAAGGCATTGGAAAACTAATTCAGGGGATTCATATAGTGTTTATTGACAACATAATAAGCTTCTCCCTCATCATAAAGTAACAAACTATTTTATTTGTTGTGCATTAACAGCAGCAGAAAACTATTTTTCATAAAATTCTACCCTCAAACAGAACAAAAAAAAAAAAAGAAGAGAAATAAATGGAATTTCTGCATGATGATCAGCATGCAGCAACTTGTTTTGGCTTAGACCTATCAAATGCTTAAACAATTTGCTGCCTGCCACTCAGAGAATTAGACAACAAACCAACATGATGATTCGCATTGTTGATTAATGTCGCGCATTGAGAAAATGTATTTCTTTGCTTCCTGCCTATAAGGGGGCGGTCTTCTGAAGTATCCTCATAAATGGACTGAGCCACAGGTTAAAACAATTTAAACAAAGGAAAAATTATGCATTACATTAAAAGATGCATTAGTTTCCTTTAAAGCTGCAGCCTTATCAGACTCTTTGCCTTTTCCATTGCTCTCAACCTTATTACTACCTTCATCAACAACAGGCTTATCATGAAATTTCTTTGAGATTTCAAAGAGATCAAACCTTTGCCTCTTCTGTTTTCTGACATTTTCTCCCTTTCCTCTTTCTAAACCTTTCCATGGCCTTTTCCACATCCTCCTCCTCCTCTATTCTCTCTCTTCCTCCTTCAGTCACACCTCAGCCCTCTCCCAAGCCTTGGCTTCAGACTCCTCCCTTACTCGCTTCAAGGTCCTCTCCCTCCTCTTTGGCTAGGATGCTCCTCATCTCGGACAGTGCCATTTTAGCGATCTTCCTGGCCTCCACTTTCTCATGAATGATGGTGGGCTGCTGCTTCAGAGCTTCCCTTAGCTTCAACCAAACATCTTTGGCATGGGAAAGCTCTGGAGAGTGAGAACTTTGTTTGATGACATAATCGTTGTGACTAAACTACAATACCTACACACACCTCAAACTACATTGCAATTAGTTGCAAAGGTTGGGGATTGGCAAGTAAACAGGATTCAAAATTCAGAGCTCCTTCATTAGTACTTTGGAGACATCATCCATAGATTACAATGGAAGGTGATGGGATTTAGGATTTATAGGTTTATGATGAGTACAAGGTTGCCTAGTATTATCAAAAGATGATGAAAAGTTGATCCAGTACTTAGAAAAATCCTAACCACAATAGGGGCAAGTCTGCTCCATGCACTTATAATCAAGTGTGCAAAATACTTTTTTCTTGAAAACATCTTTCTTTGCATCTGGCAAAATACAAAATTAAGTCAGTCAGTGATTGCTACTCAAAGCAGATGTATATAACGCAGGAACTAAAAACGGTTCAAGAAATGAAAATAAACTGTTTGCAAAACATAACCATAAACGCGAACAAAGTGATTTTCAAATTTTCCGGAGTGAAAAACTTTTATTCTAGTAACCGGTTTTATATTGTTAATCATTTCATCATGAAACGAAAGGCCAAAGGGTTTATCACAGTAAATTTTTGGAACTACACCACTTTGGAACACAGATTTCAAACAAACCTTTTTCACGTTGTCATTATGGGGCATTGTTTGTAGAATTTTGAGGAAAATGAATTGAATCTATTTTGGAATAAGGCTGTAACATAACAAAATGTGGAAAAAGTGAAGCACTGTGAATACTTTCCGGATGCACTGTATCTGTATCTCCTGATGTGTGTGTAGGAAATGCTGCATTTCAGTTATTAATATTTCTAACCCTCTCAAATACCACTTGGTAATAAAGAATCTGTATATAAACACTACATAACATTTGGTAGGCACACCATTTTTGGTTCGTTAGATTGGCAGTATAGGAACAAACTGTTGACGGTTCCAGAACTCTGGGGTTCAGGAGAAGACTCCTGGATAAGGACCATCAACAAGTTTTTGCCTGGAACAACAATTGCAGTTCCTTAATTAATGCCATATGTAATATTGTTGTTAGATTCACATCCATTGAGACTGTACTTAACTAAAATCAGGCGAGTTGCCGCTCTCCTCCTCAAAGAAATGAACAATATTGATAAGTTCCACAAGCACAAAGAAACACAAAAACCTAATGACTGACAATGTTATGTCAAACTACCTATACTGTGCTTAGGAGGTACCAACTCTGTATATAATTCAAACAAATAAAAATAAATAAAAAATTGCCTTCATTGCCAAGGATATAAATTACCCAAAAAAGCAATTACTGCTAGTTATGAAAATAGCGCAAAACTGTTCATGGCTCAATGACAGAAAAAACGATAAGACTATAAACAAAGCGCAAGATGTCACATGTGAAGACTCAAGGAGAAATACATATCTACTATATTGATTATGGTATAACAGAACTGAGACATGCAGTAAAGGTGGTATGTTACACTGGCTGAACTTGCAGCACTAAGGTCATAAGTATATAAAAAGCTAAATAGTATATTATTAGTAGGAAATGGTTGTTGCAAAAGAGCCACAAAGAATTAACTACTTAAGTTCAATATTAACAAAAGGTGTAAATGTTCATAATGACAACATCATCTTCGCAAGTGTTCATAGATCCTCAAATGACTGTTGGTGATGTTCCCAACAAAAAATTTCTTCAAGTGTTTGGAACAGAATCAAGTCTTCTAGGTAGCAAGTCCTCCTCTAATAAAGTGCTTCTGTCACAGTCGCAGTAGAAAACAGGACTACTGATTTTGAAGACCTAAAATAACGCATGTCTTTTGGCCCTGAACCCCTTCAGTCTGTGATGCGCCAGCAACATCCTCCACTGCTGCCTCAGTTTCTTCATCCTCTAGTGTTTCAAAGGGACTCATAACATCATAAAGGAAGGTGAAGAAACTTTGGAACAAATCAGTGCCCTCTTCTGCTAAAATATCAAGGACTTCCTCAAGGGAGTCTGAGTTTTCTTTGCTGCCATCTTTGGTCTGCCCTACGCCAACGTGATAAGGAAAAAGAGACAGAGGAAAAAAAAGAACAAGAAAATACAGAAAGGGTAGAAGTGATTGGCAAGGTTTAGTAGATAAGGACGAGTGCTACAAAGAGGGTAAAGATGCTTTAAAAGTATAAGCTGGGGTATGGAAAATGACAGACACGGGCCATGCATGAGAAATCCTAATGGAGCAGTTTTTGATGAATGTACGGCTTATGTAACTTATTTGTTAAAACGATTAAACTGCCTGAAACATGAGAAAATAAAATCCCTTTTCTCTCCTTGTGAAATCATGTTGTCATTTTAATATTGCATATGAAAATTTTATCTAATTCACATGCAAGATAACCTGTCATCTCTTCTCCAAAATGGTGTTTGAACTAAAAACTATGAATTGCAAAAACATGAGTGCCATGCATGTGCATTGCTCTGATTTAAATTTTAATATTGCACAAAAGTGAACCAAAGGCAGTCATGCAAAATATGGTAGCAATTTCTTTCAAATCAGTGCACTTGCCTAGTAGTACTTTAGCGTCTTCCACATCAAAGTCTCCATCACCATCAGCATCATAGGATACAAGTTTACCTAGTAAAATAATTTGAACCGGATTTAGTCAGTTGTTACCCAAGTTGTTGAATAATGCCATAAGCATGAGGAATCCTCAAACTTTTCCAAGTACAGTAATTGGTGATTTCTTAAGGTGACAATTAGTATTAACCCACCCACACACATCAATTGAAACATGTAAATGCTTCACGTTGCAACCCCACAATTTGGTATGACATCATAACTTGGCATTATTTAATGTTTGACATGAACATTACATTCATTAGATTACATACTTAGTTAATTTGTATTTTTTCTCCAAGTTCATCAATGAATGTACATGAACTACTGATCTGTGAAGCATTACATAAGGTTGTGTAATAATTATTAATAATGTTTTTTATAGATTTAAAGGTTTTATATATTTACAAGTTTTATTGTTTCATCATTCACACAATGCATTGGGGAAGATTTTATCCTTTATGCTGTTATTTTATGTACATATAGATTCTATGATCTCAATGCCTCAAAATGTATTGGATGTTAGATGTTATGCAACTTATGATACAGTAATTGAAGTATGAACGAGGATACTAAAAACAGAACTAAATTGAAATGGCACATTCACTTATTTTATAATTAAGGATGATGCGTTATCAATGAAATGAGGTTTATGATGGTGATCCTAATCGTTGGTTTAGATTTCATACCTTGTAATACCTCTGAAAGATTACAGCGCAAGTCCTTTGCTTTGGCTGCATGCAAAATTAAGGCCAGATATTAAAACAATTATAAATAAAAGGGAGCATATAAATAAAAAATTAACATTCTGAAGATTAGGTGTGGGCGATATGACAGCTTATATCACGATAACGATATTTATTACAATAGTTACATTTAAGAAAAAAAAATTGGTTTATATATTAAACCATATTATAATGACATTGATTGAAATACTTTATAAATAAATACTTCTTCCTCTAATATAATTTTCTTTTATTTGGAACTTGACAAACATGGAGTAAATAAATTAAAATAAAAAAAAAAAACAATTGGTGGTATTCAAAAAGTGGTAATCAACCTTACACAAGGCTACATTTCAGTCTGATGTTGTTGACTAGTATTATTTAAAAAAAAAAAAAATTAAATTTGGCTCTTAATGGTTTCAGTCATCTCTACAAACAATATTTGAATCTCTGAAAGCAAAGCCGGTTTGTTTTCTAACATTTAACATTATTCTTAAAAAAAAAACAGCATGGCAGATGACATAGTTATTAGCAGTTTTCTTCATCAGTGTTGCTTAAAATGTCAGGCTCTTTCACTATTTGAGATGTTTGACTTCCTCCATAGTGCTTTAAGGTAAAAAACTAAACTCAGTAGAATTAAAATGAGTCACGCAAGATTTGAAGTTTGTGCCTTGATATAGAAACCGGGTTTAGCGCAAGAGTGTAGAGCCCAATCTGGAAGCCTGCTGGACTCTTGCACACTTCCATGCTTCAGAGATAGCGCGTGCAAAAGTCATGTAAAACACAGCTGTGTGTGTCTGATGAGAAGCATATATTCAGAACACGGGATTAATGTCATTGAAAATGCTTTGGCAGCCCGAAATTTCACTTTGGCGGATGCCGAAAAATTGTAAGTACCTGAAAAACCCAGATTTCTTAAATTCTCTCAGTCTCACGTAAAGCCGCTCCGCCTTCCTCCTCAATTTGTCAGACAGAATGTGTACCACATACGTGTTACGTGAATAGAACAAGGTGCACTTTTCTTGCCAAAGGTGGTGGTATTGCGTAACCACGATACATACGATAATCCAAAATATATAACGGTTGCCAAATTTCTACAGGTTTATCATGTCTACCGGTATATTGCCCACCCCTAAAGAAGATATCCATCAAATCTGCAAGAGGATGTAGAATGTGCAATATATAGATGACTGACTCACCAATTACACCTTGATAGTCAACCAGGTCAAAATACACCACAGCTACAGAGGTCCAGACGCCCAAGAGAGCCAGCACCATGAACCAGGAGAAGAAGGAGGTTCCTCCAGCAGCCTCTGCTTTCTTCCCATTCTTATTTGCCTGTTGCGGCTTAGCATCTGAAGAACAATAAAGAATAAGATTATGCCAGTAAAGTAGTACTACAAAAACAAACACTGATTGCGATTTAGCACAATGAAGTCAAAACCCTGTTCATGGATCAATGAGGAATACATGCTCATAATAAAGCTATGCCTTTAAAGCGGGATTAGTCTTTAAGTATCATAGCATGTTTAAGCACATTTTCTTAAGGCCACCATAGCTGATTGTTAATGTAGTTAATATTTACAGCTTTGAAGCTGAGAAACTATACAAACCAATTACTTCCATATTATTCAGCATGGATAAAATCCAAACCATATCACATATTCACTCACACAAAATATTTCTTTAAAGATGTTTAAATCTCAAAACACTTCTATAGTATTCACAAGGTGACAAAACTCCAAGGCTCAGAGTTATTCTGAGGGCTGTTGACACTCCTCATGGAAGCATGGTATAAATACATTTGCATGTAGAGATCTAGAAGGAAGAAATGAACAGGTGTTTTGTCAGCTACATTCTCCTAGGTCAAACCACACTAACGAATTCATGCACACACACAAAAAAAGGCAAATGTAACTGTTAAACATATACAAACAGTAATTACAACACTCCTCAAGCATTAAGGCAAAGTAGTTTACATTTTGTACAGATTTCACGTTAACTTATTTGACAGGAAAACGTATAAACTAAACATTTAATGCACTTTTGTCATTTAGAATATAACATTAAATTGTGGCTGCGGTCTCTTACAATTACAAAACGATTAAATCAAATTTATTTCCAGTGAAAATATCATAATGGAATTTCAAAGGTCAAGTTTTTATATCATATCTTCCCACTGTTCATTAAATGTCATCTCTACTAGTCACTAATTATTTCAAAGCACTCAAATATAATACCAGTTTCTTCGGTGACCACCTTGACCTCCCATCCCTCCAGATCAAGTGGGAAACAAAAGAGCCTCTTTCACCCCAATCCTACCCCAAACCCCTGTAAAACAGCAGGTCTCCTGCCTTTGTCTTCCTGGTGAATTGAGTTGGAACTTGAGATGGAACTTAGCCAGAAAATGGATTATTTTTAGCACTTTCTGCTTGAAAGCCAGAAAATCTCGAGCACTCATATGAAAGGGTAGGGGTAAATCCCACTCCATCCGGCTCTACTTAGCCACATATGGAAGCTGAAAAGCTCATTGGTCACCAAAATTACTTGACTTAAAGTCAGCTCAACCAAAAAAAAACATTGTACATCATTTATATTGATTCTAACCCGTATGCATTTCTCTCTTCCATGGAACACAAAAGGAGAGGTTCAGAAGAATGTTAGCCGGTCAGTTTTATTGCACCCTTTTTCCATCCTGTGCAAGTGAATGGTGACTGAGGCTATCAGTCCCTAATGGGGCTTTTTCCACTGCACGGTACAACTCGACTCAACTCTGCTCGCTTTTTTGGGGTTTTCCACTGTGGATAGTACCTGGTTCCTGATACTTTTTAGTACCACCTCTGTTGAGGTTCCAAGCGAGCCGAGCCGATACTAAATGTGATGTCAAAATCCTGCAGATCACTGATTGGTCAGGGAGAATCATCACTACCAGCATCACTGGATTTCATACACACGACATCAACCCGCTAGTTTTAAAGTTAGCAACAGTGATAACAGTATCATTTGTTCACGTGACTTTCGAATTGTGAAAAAATGGCTGTGCGCAAAACCACGTCATCGTCAATAAACAAGGTACAGACAGTCCACTCGTTAGTGATGAGCAAAACAAAAGTCTCTCAGGAAGTGTATCAGCTGTTGGCTGCACACGGCTACCACCGGACTTACCAATAATGTAGGGAAAAGTTACAAAAAAAAAAAAAAACTTAAGTGACAACAGAACCATCAAGGAAATGTGGAAGTGGTTCAACCAATTGGACGCTATCTAAACTGGGGAGAGTACCCTGGACTGGCATTGATCCACGATGGAGGATGGTATGTTTTGCTGTTAAATCTATATTCTGCTTGAAAGCTTCACGTTTAGTTGACTTGCTACTTCTAAAACAACCAGGCTAACTTAACTGTTACACTTGAGTAAAATCACCATGCAACAACTGCTTTATGCAGCACAATGAGCTAGTAGCTAACAGCTAGCGGTCATGTTATTGTTTTGGTCAGTTTGTGTCTTGTTTAAGATGATGTCACGGCAGCAGAGGCGGCGCAACTATGACAATCAGCCTATAATCCCACCAACATTGAGGTGGCACTAAACTGCAATGGAAATGCAAGCTCAGAAAAGTAAAGCGAGTAGAGTTGAGGCGAGTTGAACAGTAATGTGCAGTGGAAAAGTGTCATAACATTCTGCCTCACATCTTCTTTTGCATTCAGTGGAAGAAACTCATACAGTACAGTTTGGAATGACAGAGGCCTAATGCTTCATTGCATGTATAAATTTTAAATCGCAAGCAAATCAAACTTTAAAAAGCATTTTTCAGCCTCCAGCCTGGAGGAGCATGTCAATCTTGGTAAACTCAGTGACTCTCCCTGCCATTGAGCTATTAATTTACCATACGAGGACAGGTTTCACTAGTTTCTTGTTGAAACAATAAACATGTTAGCAGGGGCTTCAGCTTGGACTTGTCAAAAACATTTAGCCATGAAGCAGGAACCAAAAAAGAATTTGAAAACATGCCAAACAAACTGCTATATAATGTACTTAAAAAAAATAGCCCTGTGAGCACGCAAGAAACAAAGATGAGAACATTTCATATATACTCAATGATACCAAACAACCCTCAATCCCCAGTAAAACATACATTTATAGAGCATTTAAATATTTCAGCCAGGTCAATGCTGCATGCTATTTGAGCAATGTTTACTAAAGCCACACCTCTAAGTCACATATGATCGACTCGTTTTTAAATTCACAGGGAGTCAAATGGCAGCCATCGTGCCCTTATTAATATCTTCCCCTCAACCATTTGTTTAACAAATCTGCTATGAACAACTGTGCTTCAAACACTTTTTGTAACTAATGCACTGCCTTTGAAGTTGCTGTGCATTTGTGGGTAATAAATGTTCATTGTTACACTTGCATATCTGCTTTGAAATATGCTCTCTTCTTCAATCATACACACACCCCACTGCTTCACATTCTGAGTAAAAGTTCCTGCCTGGTCACAGGAGCATACCCCGACCCTTAACCCCTCATCAACAAACACCCCCATCTGGAATCTTGAAGCAGACTAAAAATCTATTAATTATGAGTCAAATATTTTTTTTATGCACACTCTATAGTGTTTTCACTATTTTCTATTTCCACCCAAAAGAATACCAATGTTACTTCGACTTATGTTAAAAATGCACACCTTTAAACTTTGCATGAAACCGAAAAGTGAACATTCATTCCAGTCTCTGAGAGATGCATACAGATTTGCTTCTCTGACTGAATTAACCAACGGTAAATAAAAAAATTTAAATTACTACGAAAGCACACACGACAGAGAACTGCAACAGATTAAATGCCCTAGGAAAAAAAACATGCAAGGTTATTTGATTGATTCAATTAATAGAGAGATGCTTTAGAAAAACAAACTAACAACACAAGTGCACCATGACAGGTTACTTTACCATTTCTTTGGCAGTCTGCAAATTATCCTGTGCAGCTGAAAAGATCCCTGAAGGAGTAATTCCAACAATTTAAAAAAAGGCAGCATTGCACTTCTCTATGAACAGTTTGCAAGGCACTAAAGGTGCACCCAGTAATTTTTTTGTTTGTCATCTTGGACTTACATCTAGCATTATTCAATTGAAATAGTTTTTAGTTAACAATGTCATTGTAGAAAATGACCATTCACAGTCAACTAGGATACATTTAATCCACAAGTATAAGTCTCCAATGACAGGGTGGTTACTAAGATTAAGCTAGTAGTATATGGCTGGTCATGTGATTCCAACCTGGCAGCCCCCATGAGGAGACCTTCTCCATATAAAATAAAACCTCTTTTATAAGATTACTAATCTGAATGGAGTCTTCATCTCAGGTGAGTGCTCATTATTTTATACACGTTTCAAAAATGTAATTAATTCCTTTAGAAGTCAAAATTGTTTTGCTTGCTGAACCAACAATCTAAGGACTGTGGCACTAATTATGAAAATAAACTTCAGAGCCTTCATGTGGCTCTAGATATTTATCATTAGAAAAAAAGTGTTCCATAATATTTGATACTCAAGATGTTTGATGAAAGACAAACTGGAATGCTCTCCACGTGTGGAGGTTGCGAAATAGTACTTAAATTACATCAAGCATACGGATATGGATTTTTATATATATATATATATATATATATATATATATATATATATATATATATTAGTTTTATAGCGACTGAGACGAACTGTAATTCAGAGAGATGAGGGGCAGATGTCTGACTATCCTAGTTAGCGTGCTTCACTTCACAAGTGTGAAGCAACATCGACACCCAAAGTCAGACTAGAAGGCAAAACTAGACACATGTGTCGTAATTGCACAGGTTCATTCACGTATAACACGCATACCTTTAAATCAAGTCTGATTTAAGACACTTTGACCACTCTTACATAAACACAGTTACGAAAATCAATAATAATAGCTAACCCCAACAAACGGACGTTGATAACCAGGAAGATTGGAGGAATACAGTAAAGCTTTATTTTTAATTACGTGTCTGTGGGGGTATGGGATTTGACTCGAGACACTAGAGGCCACGTGTAACCCCTCCCACGCTCTCCCAATATTGACACGTGAGCACTGTAACAACTCTGACTCCAGCAATGAGCAAACGTGAGTCTAGAAATACAGGTCAATAACTAGTTGCTTTCTAAATTATACAAAAACAGTCAAATAAACTAGGCCCAGTTGGGCTTGTGCAAGAGCATGCAGAAACTCTGCACCCTTTCTTATTGATTTCCAAGTAAACAAGCATGACAAGCCAATATACATCGGAATGCTGTGACACGTTGTTCGCTCAGAATGTGTAGACGATTAAATAAATATGCACGATTACTATGTAACGCACCTAAGATAGTTTAAATATAATTCACGGCTTTAGTCGGAATACTGCACTAGGGATATTGTTAATTATATGTTCCACGAGCCCGTTTTGCCATCAAGTTAATGTCTCAATAATCAATTATTCGCCCGATTAACTTTCAGGCCTTCTGCAAGAAGACTGCGCGCATTTTTGACGAAAATATGTAAATATACAAACCTTTTTTGATGTTCCCTTTTGCATTTTTCTTCTGAGCCATTGTAATGGTTAGTTTTTCGTGATATGTAAAAGCTGAACAGACTGTAAATTCCCGTCTCTATTCTGGTGCCCTGCAAAATCAAATCCCTCTGCCTTCATACACTGAAGCCCATAGCAACCCCGTCCCCCTTTTGAGGGACAAAGCATTCGACCAGTGCTAGCCATGCAAAGCCATTGTGGGTGGCGCTAATTGAAATTTCATCCAATCAACAACCACAGGCAGATGCCTTATTCAATCGTGTGGATACCAGCGAGGGATAGACCGCCCCTTTTGCACTTTATTTTCTAACAGCACTGGAACGTGGCAAGATGGAAGATTACACTTATCGCGAGATCAAACACCATGTTTTTCCCAGTGTTGTTAATGCGAAACAATACGTAGTATTATGATAACATATGTCGTTCGGTTTAACGTTTGAATATTTTTTTTTTTTTTTTTTGGTCTATGGTAGATAATACCGACGTAGGATTTCCTGTAGACTATATCGGACCCCTGTAAGTAAGATCTTTTCGTAGGTTTAAGGAGTAAACGCTTCATACTTGTGTAAGCCTGCAGTATGAAGTACACATGGCATGCATGATGCACAATTCAGTTGAACGAGTGCATTTTAATGCAATCAACTAATCAATAATCAATAGGGAATTTAACTGGGTTTCATCTTAATGATGATTTATATGTTGAAATTAACGATTTAATTGTTCTTAGTTCAAAATGTGCTTCCTACTTGTCTGACTCCGATATATAGTCTACGTTGCATCCCACCCTCTCCGTTTTTGTCCACCTCATCCTAAAGTGAGTTTATTGACTGTGTAACTTCATACTCACACGAGACTCTATGCATGCCCATATGCATGCGCATGTCTATGCATCATGTTCAGAACTGTAATTAAGCACTTCCTTTCTTGCTTTTCTTAAATTGGGCTTTTAAAAGATGAATCATAACTTGAACTAGAGCATAGCATATGAATTCAGCATTACGAGTATGTGGCAAATGTGATACAAAGAATGAGATTGCCTACTAACTGTTTTCTTTTCAAATTTAATTATTTTAACCATAGCCTGTGTTTGACATCAGCCTTCAGTTACAGAACACACCCACATATGCTATCTAAGCAATGACCCATCCCAAAATATATAAAGAATGTACTTCTATGATTTAATTTGCTTTGAAATATTTATTGTGTGTGCTCGGTTGGCTGGATCGGTACTATTCTGAACACTCCGATAATGCGGCTTTATTCGTGGTTCTCATCTCTACGTTATATATAGTCCACTTTGTTAGGGCAATATGTCCTTAATTATCACCCACTTTAAAAATGTGGAGAAGAAGAGGGGTCACCAAATCAGCAGATTTTCTTTTCTTTCAGGCAACCATAGGAAATAATTGATGAAACAGTTCAGGTAACATGGTAACCTGTCCCAAATGTTTACTTGACAAAAAATTATAACATTATTATTATTGTAACGATCCACACTGTCTTTTGTTTGTGTACCTTTTTATTTAAGTTTTTGGCACCGTTTATGTTCCATATTGTTCTTTGTTTATGCACTCTTATTTTGAAAGTCTTGTCATGTCCTGTTTTCCCTCCTTGTCTATGTGTCTGGTTTTCATTGGTTTATTGTTTGATTACTTTATCAGTTCTAGTTTTGTCATTGGTTTTAGTTAATTGCCTCATTATCTTGTTTTGAGTTCTGTTCTCCCATTGGCTTTTGTTTCCCCTTTGGTTTTGTATTTAGGCCCTCATGTTCACCTTGTCCTTTGTTGGTCGTTGTTTGATGTTTGCTCAATGTTTGATGAATGTCGTCACTGCCCGTCACCGTGTTCCTGCTTCTACCCCTCTTGGTTATTTTGTTGTGTTTCCCACTGGTTGTTTCTTTGTTCCAGCTCTTCCCCTTTGATTTACCTTCAATAAAGACTGCATCTGGATCCTCACTCCTCGTCTGTCTCGTGCGTTACAATTATAACATTAGGATTTACTTGCAGGATTAAAGTTTGTGATTTTGTTGAAGATGGTTAATTATAACAATTTTAGTTATGAATTCAATAAAAATCTGCATTGTCTAATATAATAATATTACTTTTTGTGCACTTTATTGGCTTTAAATATGGGTATGGTTAGGTGAAACAGGTGTGAACCAAATGGCTTTTTCCCACAATACAGTAACCTACTGTGTGTGTGTGTTAATCTGATTTAAAAATTATTCTGAGTGTTTAAAATCTAATTACCGTATTGTACTTTATTATGTATTCAGTATATTGTGTTTTTACCAGCAGAAGGTGTGCAATCATTTTAGAATAAAAAGTGTTGAAGTGTTAAAAAAGACAACAAAATTCCTACAGTTTTAAACAAAAGAGTCTTTCTCTGGAGTACAATGTTGTGTCCTTACAATTCACACAATAATTAGGTGTTTTGAAAATAGACAATTGAGCCATAACCTTCTGTTTATATATATATATATATATATATATATATATATATATATATGTGTGTGTGTGTGTGTGTGTATGTATGTATATTTTTTGTACACCAGTTCCACATTCAGACATTCCTCATGAAGCAAAGGTTATGGCCCAATTGCGCAATGACAACATGGTTATAGAGAGGATTGCTAACTTCATATCTCCTAAATTCCTGGGTTGCCCCATGGGGCTGAACATTCAGTTTATATTATGTCCTTAACCACTAAGCTATAAAAATAAGATTATGCTATTGCTTGATGATTTTTTAATATAGAATATATGGTCAAAAGTATGTGGACACCTCCTTCTTATGATTTTATAGGTTTGGTTTAACAGGTTTTGTTATTCCTGTGATTCCAGTAAAGAGACAACTTTATGCTACTCCATACATCAACATAGATTCCAACTTTATTTCAACAGTTTGGGGAGAGTCCTTTTATGTTCCCGCATGATAATGCCCCTTTAATGTCCATAAATGATTTAGTGAGTCTTGTGTGGAAGAATTTGTCTAGCCCAGCCTGGATCTGAACCCCATTTAACACCGAATACATGCAACATCAGTGCCTTACCTCACTGATGCTCTTGTGTCTGAATGTGAGCAAGTACCTGCAGCCATGTTCCAACATCTATAGGAAAGACTTTCCAGAAGAGTGTAAGCTGTTAGGGAGAACCAACTCAGTTTTCATGACAATTATTTTTAAATGAAATACTCAAGAAGGACATATGTGTGGTGTTTAGGTGTACACATACTTTTAGCCTTATGGTATATTCTGAATGTATTTAAATGTGAGTTCTGGCATTTGAAATGTGATCTGAGAATCCTAAAAGGCTAGGGAGGAAAGCTCATAAAACTTTAGAGCTGTGGCAGCTAATAATGAAGAACTTCCCAAAGTATGATCAAATCAAGTATTACTCTAAATGTCGCAACAAAACCTTTTCTGTTAGTTGGTAAGGAATTTCACACAATGACCTTTGCAATTATCTGGTTGTCAAGTTGCACATTGTGCATTAATATATTTGTCTAGATGGAGTTTTTATTATCACATTATAATTTATATTTAAATAAAAAAAAGTGCCTCTTAAAGTAAACAGTGAGATTAGGGTTTGTAGTTGTACAACAAATTAGGACAATTAAATAATTAACTACTAATGTAAAAGAGTGATTTTCAAACACACAATGTGTGTTAAATAAGGTGTAAAAACAAATATGTACATGGTTTCAAAATGTTAACATTCAAAGAAATGGTCAACATGAAGAGCTATAGTAAGGTCAATAGTCTTATTTGTTTAAGAGCCTGAGCAAAAGGCATTAGACCAAAGTGCTACTTGCTATAAACAGAATAAGAACATGTGTTAAGTTGTTTTTGTAAATGCAAAAGGATTCAATTTACATTTCATCTAACAGTGGCTTTCTTATTAAAATATATTTAAAAAAGATCCAGTTGTAGTTCCTTCATTTCAGAGAATATGATCACTTTAAACAGTTGAAGCATAATTAAGTGGCTTGTGACTATGATCTTAAGGAAGGCACTTTTATGTTTCAATCTTGGACAACATTCTAGTCAGTGACTTCCTGTGCAAATATATATCACATACATTATTGTATCATCAGAGGTATAGCAAGTACTTACAATGTCAAATATAAAGATTTCATTCAAATGTCATTATCCAAAAATATGACTGTTAAAATAAGTAACTGTGGGAATGTCACTTTTGACAGTGCAAATTATCTTTCCAGTCTGGAGTATGAGAAGACAATTTGAAAAGCTGCACCATTCAATTCTGTGCAATATAAGAAAAATTCAGCAATAGTAAGCCTGGTGGCGTGTGTAGTCTCTGTAATATTATTCTGATGATTTTCACAGAAATTACACAGAAAGAATGCATACTTTCACAGCAGCAGTTGTGATATCACCTAAAACAAAGAGCACATGGCATCTTGTACCTTCATTGTATTCATTCATGGGCAGATAACTGAGATGGATCTCCTCTGACTAAGTCTATAGAGAGCTTATGGAGATAGTCTTCAGATTGCATTATGTACTCTGTCCACTCTTGGCACACTTCATCTATGCTTGGTCCTGTGCCTCCATACTGAGGTGGGAGGATAGCCTTCGGAAAATAATCACAGAGACTCTGGGCATATGAACTTCCATGCATATGAACCTATATAGAAAAACACAGCAAAGAGAACTGATAGTGGCATCAGCCTAGATGAATCATATCCTATTTGCATGTACTTTAATAATACTGACCCTTTGTTTGATTTTGTCTTGTAGAAATGGACGGATCATGGCAAAGACGGGACAGAAAAAAATGGGCTCATTTATCAAATGTATGCCTCGTACTTTCAAAGGAAAGGAGTCCTGTAAAACAAATATGATGTTTGTTCTGTTTAATTAATTTGAGCTTTGTGGCTGTAAATGTATTTTTTTGTTGTTGTTGTTGTTGTTGTTGTTGTTTTTCTTATGTTAAAAGTTGTATAACTTTCCCATACATTATCTAAGGCAACCTACAAAACACACTAAATACTTATAACCAGTTTGTTAAAATGTAAGAGCCATCTTATGCTTATGGCTCAAGCATCTGTCAGTTAAATCCAGATACATGTACAGATAATTGTAAATATTTACCACCATTAAACAAGTAATTTATTTCAAATCTTTGAAGAAAACATTTGAACAGATGCCTACCGTAAGTATAGATGATAACTTTTTTGCCAAAGAAGGATTTATCTGCAGCGCATGAGCAAAGCACCAGTCTTGAAGATCAAAAATGACTTTGAGTCCATTTCTTTGAGTTTCCCATTCTTGAACGATAAGCTCAGATGTAATGAGGCTCACACGAAAAACCTCATAAGCAGTGAATTCGTTGGGGTTCCACTGACCTGAAAAGTGATACAGAATGTGTGATATTTGCCATTATAACAGCAGAAACAACTTTTCAAACGTCGTTTAAGTATCCACTTGCCAACACGATAGATTAAAACTTGACTTCCAGCATCATCTCGTGATGTCAAAACTCCATGGTAATTGTTTTGGAGCAGTCCTCTGACGGATGACGGACGCAGATCAGCAGTTATTTCTGGACAATCTTGTCTCCATTTATGATAGTTAACTAACAGCTGTGGATAGAAGACCGCATCCAAGACATGTGACACTAGTTTCAAAAGGTCGCTTTTTTCCCCTCCAGGATATAAAAAGGAAAGAAGGAAGTGTTATTTTGTACATATACTGTATGTTATTTTAAGTTAACGGGAGTAAAGTGCATATAAATGCAATACAATGGGAATCAAGTTTCAAAAAGGTAAACCATACTTTAATTTCTTCATAACCTAAAAAGAAATAAGACGTAAACCATGGCACGGTTTGAACAGCGGATCAAAACTATAGCCTATCACTACAGAAGTCAAACACCGTTGTGGTGAATCGTTTCGCACCTCTAAGTTCAGCCATCGTTTCAACAAAATAGTGCTACAAACCTTGAGCGCCAATTCAACATCAAAGTCTCTGGCTCGCAAAAACCTTATCAAAAAAGTGTTCGACGAATTCAAGAATCGAATGCTTTTATCAGCCTCTGCTTTTAGTTTCAGCTTCGACAAATAGGGTTCGATCCGTATAGAATCAACAGGCATATTATTTAATTCGTCAATATTTTCAGCTTCTTCACACTTCATATCTGCGGGACCCGATCGTGTTTCATGTTCAGAGCTGCTGGCTTACGTAAGAGGGGAGGGAATGAGCCCCTCATCCCGATCCCATGAAAACTACTCATGTAGCTCAAGTGTTGTTACCTTTGTACAGGTCAAGTTTTGTCAAACATAGCCAAGCCAACTTTATACACTTCTCTTTCTCTCTCACGCACTGGCACAAAGACAAACTTTTTATTTTTTAGATAATAATACGTTACAACTTACACCAGTGAAGATGGAGTTAACACCAGCAGCACCTTCCCCGAACTAAATGTAGCTAAAAGTGGCGCACAACCAGCCTATACGTCTATAAAGTAAATGGTTTGGCCAGCAGCGGGACTTGTTGGAGTTGATGCTTCTTGACACAATAACCCACTGGGACCTTATCCAAAATGTGCATTCCATCTAACAATTTTTGTTTCCCAAAACGTTCTGGGAATTTAAGTTAATGGTTCTAAAACAAATTAAACAGAACAAATAACATTCCGAAAAGGAAATGGTTCCTCAAAAAAATAAACGGAAACCATACGCAAACGTTTGGGGAACGTTCTGTGTTTGCGTGGATATTTAGACAGACGGTTGGTTACTCCAAATGTGAACAAAATAGTAAAATTGGAGCGTGAACCCTTAATTAATCATCTTGTTTATGTTCATGTTGTTGACTTGTATTATTTAGGCATGCACTATTTGAGTCAGTGGGATTGGCTAGGCCTATGTGAAGGACGTGTCAACATAAATTTGGCTAATAATAGCTGCTGCTCTCCAATTCACTTTTAGTTTTTATAGGCTGTTTCATTTAGCTCACACAAACCACAGACACATAGTTTGTACACATCACGCCATCGATTAACTTTATTTTCTTCACCTTACATTTCTCAATGTGTTCGTGCCCTCTATTGGCACTCATCGTTACATCTGCCTTAAAAAAAAGAAAGAAAGAAAGAAAAAATATGGCAGTGGCTTCAACAGACAAAACATTTCAACTTTTCCCTGCATTTATATGCATATATACATTTACACAAATGGTAAAAAAAATATAATTTCATTAAGAATATAATAGAAAGATTAGACAATATCAGTGTGGCTTTAGGAAAGGAAGGTCTATTGCATTGTTACTACATTGTAATACACTGTAAATACTACTTTTCTATTTCATTACTAAATTTCGTTAGTGTAACCAGTGTATTTTGATATTGAAAAGGCAAGAACGATTATTAATCAAGCTGCAGAAAATGGGGATACAAGGGAGGATGTATAACTGTGCAGTTTTTAACGAATAGATCATTCAGGGTAAAGGTGTGCCACGCATTGAAGAAACATATAATATAGAGTGTGGAGTACCACAGTGAAGTGTGATTAATCCAATATTATTTAACATTAAGATACATGACATTTTTTTGATGAAATAGGATTAGGAATTGGAGCTGTTTTGCATGCTGACGATGGCATCTTATGGAAAAGAGGAAGAAATGTAGATTAGAAAACATCAGTTCTTCAAAATGCAATACTAGACGTGGAAAATATGGTCAGTAACACACACACACACTCACATATATATATATATATGATTACAAAATCACTAGAAATGGCACATACAGGAGTTTATGGAAATTGAATAGCAGATATGTTAGCAAAAAAGGCATTAAGAAGAAACATTATCAACAAGTATGATCAATTGGATCTTAGGGAAAGTAAACAAGCCCAAATGAATCAAAGAGTAATTATGACATTCTTAATAGGTTTAGATAAACATATGATACAGAAGATAAGAGGATCTTGATATGTTATTAACATAAAACTACATACACCCTGATATAGAGGGTACTCATATGATGAGGTTTAGGCATGGGAGATGAACACGCAGCATCCTGAGCCCTCCATTGTTGGAACCCAAAACAAACATTCAAAGAAAGATAGAAAGATCACCCATGTTGGTTGCAAAAACAAAATAAAAAAAAACAGTAGGTGATGTATGAGCCATGCGGAATACGCCATAACCCCAAATAAGAAGAAGAAGAAGAGCATCATATGGATTTTGCTGAGACTCCTGTCCTCTTTACAGGGTCATAATAAAGAACATCTGGCAAGGAAAGTATTAGAAGAGAGTTAGGAAACAATAAATTCAAGAGGATCAGGATTTTGCATGGAAAGCTAAGGAGTGGGCAGAGGAAATGCCATTAGATTCTAGAATATTTGGACCAACTGTTACAATATCCCTGATGCCCTAGAGGTTATTCAGTGAACCTAAATTTGACTTTGAATTACATGAATACATTAAAAAATGACAGAGTAGAAATAATGTCAAATCTATAACATTAGAACATATTAGAACTGCCCATTATGTATTTATTCCAGTGTACACGGATGGCTCAAAAACCCTGACGCTGCACAAACAGGTGCAGCCTATTATGGGTTTAAATCTGTAACTTTGGGAGGTTAATGGGACATCACTGTGCACTGCAGAGTTGGTTGCTATTCAAATGGCACTTAGTTGAGTCAAGGAAGTGTTGCCAGATAAGGTTGATATATGTTCGGACTCAATGGCATCACTCTTAAGCCTTCAAACATTTGAAACGTGTGGAGATGATATCTTGACAGAAATATTGGTCAGTTTAAATAGATGAAGGCAGATTGGAATCTCAGTACATTTTAAAAGGGTACCAGCACATGTGGGGGTGCAAGACAGCAGATAAAATGGCTAAGGAAGCACTACAATTTGATAATATAAGCTTAACAGTCAATTTAATAGGGCGGATGGGAAACATTTTATTTCAGAAGCTTGCTATTACAAATGGCAGAAGTACTGGGACACATGTCAGAATGGCAGACATTTCCATCAAATACAAAGCAATGTAAGGTAAGATAAAATTACTCATAACTTAAATAGAGAGGAACATGTCATGCTCACACACTTAAGAATGGGTCATCATACTAAACTTAACGCAACAATTCACATCATGGGCAAACATAAGGCGGGTTTATATGATGCATGCCAGGAAATGGAAACTGTTTATTCCTAGAATTCCTCCTCGGTACACTCCAGCAAAGTAGGTGGCGGCATGCACTTATTTATTTGGTTTGCAGCCCACCAGTAAACCCACAGAAGAAGAAGAAGAAGAAGAAGACCCCTTGTTCTCAGTGTGAAAGCGCTTCACGCAGCACAGTGTTTGGCAAAATGGCCGACAAAACGCCAGGTGGAGCGCAGAAAGCCAACTCCAAGGTATTTGAGCACATTTTAATTTCTTATCACTACGCTTAAGCCATGTTGTCTTGCTTACGAACATTAAAGTGCAGTGATTTTGTGTTTGAGTCAGTAGTGTGCTGCTTTGTGACAGAATGAATAGCCCTTCAAGCTCCCCGGCTGAGACGCTAACTCGCTAGCAGTGTAGTTAGCGAGAATTCCGGCGGCTGCACATATTTTCAATAATAAAACGTTTAACGGATTAAAATCTGACTGCAGTGTATGCTACATGTGATCCTGTTTATTTGTTTCGATTACATATTGTTGACACGTCCATAGAAAACGAAATAATTTGGCGTAGGTTTATTGTTTGCTGGGAGAGCTTATATGAAGCTGAAGAAACCCTATTTGTGTTGACTGGACGTTAGTCTTGTATAATAGCGGCATTTCGTTTAGCTAATATTAAAATAATCTTAATTGTGCATATGTTCATAGTTGGTTGAATGTATTAGTTTTGAGAGCTAGAAGAGCTAACATGGTTATGTTTGCTAATATCGCTAGCTAAAATCATTAGCAACGTGAACGGTGTCCGCAGTAAATGCCTCCATATATTAACGGTTCGTTCAGGGGTAAAAGGAAGTTCTAAACAGCCAAGCAACGGTATAGTGTTTCCGAACATTCAGACATCCGCCACACCGATGTGGGAGGCGTTTAGAAGTAAATGTAACTTAAAAATGTGTTATCAAAGACTTTATGCTGAAGTTGAATTCACACGATGTCAGTAAATTCTGTTTTAACCGCTTGATATTAATTTTATGATGCTAATGCCATGCTACACGGGGTCATAATATGCGCTGGTTACACTATTGTAATTTATTATGACACTGATACAATTCCAAAGATGTGTAAAAGTGTTAATGTGCAGAACAAAGATAAAACAACGATGATAGAGGCATATCTTTAGACAGATGTGTGAAATGGCTTTTGCTGCAGATGGCATGTGAGTGAATGGGCACTTGAGTGTTTGAGAAGATTTTATTCCTTTAGTGGACGACATAAAAAATCATAAGCCATCGGCCTCAATGTACGTGGAGCTCCAGGTCACACCTTCCGATGACGTGGACCAATGGTAGTAAGAATGTGTTTAGCAGCCGAAAAGCGAGCCGTTACCAACCACCGAAATTAACGCAAAAACACATTCTTTTTGGCCAGATTTTGTTCTAAATAATACCACACCCGTTCATTTTTCGATTTCGTGCTAAGTATATCAGATAGCCCTTTTCCACCATTCAGGTAACAAGACGAAACGAGCGCTCTACTTGCAATATGGTATTTACGAAGATCCGAGATAAACTTGAGAGATCAAAGGGAAAAAATACACCACAAGAATGAAGATACAGCACAACATGCTACACGCCGGCTTCGATCGGTCAGTTGACAAAATCATCACAAATTGAAAGACACTTAATGGTGTACAGCAGGGTTTCTCAACCGGTGGGTCGCGACCCACAAGTGGGTCCTTGATAATTCTGTAGGGGGTCGCAAGACTTCAGTGTTCACTAGCACAGCCAATCAGTGGGCTTCACAATAGGCTCATTGCAATACGTGCATGTGCAACAAATAATAAAAAGCCACCTAATCATATAAACGCGCACAGATTGAAACAAAAGTTGTGCATGTAAACATAGCCAGTCCTCCAACGAATCTGATTTTCGAATGTCTTACTTCATTATTGCCGTGGCTTCTAACGCTGTATTTCAACTATCCTATCAAAATAATTTATTATTGCCGCGAAAGGCTCTTATTGGACAAGGTCCTACTCTATTTACATAATGTTACACACACTAGCCCTACCTGCTATGTCAGACCTTATTATTAAATTATACGCAGCCACGGCCTGTTAGCTTGACAAAATGCATCCGTTTTTTTAAAAGAAAAAAGCAGAGACAGAGAATTGTCCGGGAACACCTGACCAGATTAACACAGAAATTCTCTGATTATTTCCCCAACGACCGAAGAGTTGGGAATGCGTGGATTCGCGATCCTTTTTCAGTAGATCCAAGTGATGTGGATGTTGTACTCCCCATTAATTTGCAAACAAAGTTAGTGGAACTTGCATCTGACGGCAGCCTGCAGCTTGCTTTTCGCAAAACAGACCTGAGCTCATTCTGGATTCAAACCAGACACGAATATCCTGAACTTGCAGAACGTGCAACGAAGTTTCTCTTGCCATTTAGAACTACCTATCTTTGCGAGTCAGGATTTTCAACAGTGACTGCAACGAAAACAAAAAGCAGGAATAGGCTGACAACAGCTAGTTTGTGTGCGACACTACGAGTCGCAATTTCCCAAATTCCACCGCGTCTGGATATGATTATTTCAGAGCGGCAGTCTCAAGTGTCACATTAACGTGAGTAAAAAAAAATCAGTTTGCCTCATAGTAATGTCTATTGAAAATTTTTCTGTGTTTTTGTGAAATTAATTATAATAAAACATAGGCCTACGGAGTAGTAGCCTATATCTAAGAGGCATTTCAGTTATTGAATTATTTCCAGCCTTAGTGGGTCGTATGACTGGCATACGAAAATAAGTGGGTCGCAGTAGGCAAAAGGTTGAGAAACCCTGCGGATCATAAGAAGGACATAAGTAAAAGCAACAGTGGATGGAGCAATGATATTTTGGACCAGCCTGCTAAACAATCGGGGCATTTAATTCGGCCAGTAACGCTCGTGATAAACAGTGAATCGCCGGTGTCCTCTGCATCTGATCTCAGTGTGTTGTTATATATGCCAACTTTGTTAGTTTTTCTTTCACTGTTATCTTATTTTGTGCGTTGTTTTATTCTGTAAGGGGATATGTGACCAACCCATGACTCAGTTTGGAAGATCGCGGCTATTGTTAAGTAAAACGGAGGGATTCTCAATCAATAAGATCATATGCTATGGCAAAAAAAATAAAATATAACCATCTGCTACACCAATGTTAATAATGATTCCACTGTAACAGTTTACAGAACATGGCAAGTTAAGCCATAGTTCATACAATATAAAGTAATTACATTACCTGTCGTCTTTTACGTAGATGTCGTCTCTGACGATCTTGTCAAAGTCAAAGTACCTTTATTGTCCCACAAGGGGAAATTTAATTTGCAGCAAATGCTCAACATAAAACACATAACATACAACAACACTCACCAACAAAACCAACCAGCAAGAAGGAATTCACATAACGCCCAATGTACATAATTTATAATAAATAAATAAATAAAGTACAGGACACCAACAAGTGCAAAAATGCAACTTGTGCAAGTTAATATAAAGTGCTAAGTGCCATTAAGGTGCCTCACAGCTGCCGGAACAAAAGATATGTACATCCTCTTTGTTCTGCAGCTACGAACTCGATAACGGCGCTCAGAGGGCAAAAGCTCAAACTCTGTTCTAAGGGGGTGATCCTGTGAATGAGCTATAGCTCTAACTTTCCTCTGTACCTGTTTTATGTATAACTCCCCTGGTTGAGCCTGACCTATCCTGGAAATCTTACTCGCCACTTTGACCAGACTACCAAGTCTGTTTTTATTTGTCAGGGAGAGGCTTCCAAACCAAGCAGCTATGCAGAAAGATAAAACCGATTCAATGAAAGCACGATAAAACAGAATCATCATGTCTGAAGAAACATTAAAAGTATTCATTTTCCTAAGGAAGTACATTCTTTGTTGGAATTTCTTTGAGAGCAATATAATGACTAGGGGTGGTCATTTTGCCTACTTGAGTACTCTAGGGACAATGATGTACATTTCTTTATATATAACATGTCTGGCAAACGCCTTTGACTGCTGCATTTAGTCTTTTTGATCCTGTGTATCGGTTATTCATTATTATATGCTGTTATAAAATAATCTGTTACAAAATGTACAAAAGATGACATAATCAAACTACAATGCTTAAAAAAATATAATTGTCATTATGTGAAAATTCGCTGCCCAACCAATGAAAGAATGTGCACAACTTGCGTTCATCTGTTCTTCCTCCATTTCATGATCGATCATTGCTGCCATGTCTGAGTACTTGTTTCCATTCCTTGTAATAATGGATTGCATTAAGCTGTATATTATGTCTATATAAAATATGTCCTCAAAAACAAGAGTAAAAGCTGTATACAAAATCACTGTGATGCGCCATGTTTGTTTATGTTTGAGGTAGTCACGTGAAACTACCACATAGACAGTAACCCGTTAAGTCACCGTTCGGCTCTCAGGTCAGTGGAAAAGTGCTGCTGGTTTACGATAGGATCCAGATTACCCTGGCCGTGAACCAGCAGAGGCTCCGCACAAGAACAATCACAATTATGGTGGAAAAGGGCTAAGATACTATATAAGATACTATAGATGGACCACTTCTATTTAAATGAATGGGAGAAATTGGAACCCCCAACCAGGGAGCTCTAGCGCTCAATGGATATGGAAAATTCTGCATTAAATGTAAAGGAGCCAATCACCTTTTAGATACAGACACCATCTGTCAATCAACTCGCTAACGAGCATTAGCTATACAAGCTGGGAAAATTTGCGTTTTAGTGAAATATGAGGAAAAGAACCACAATTTATAATTTTTGCTGATTTGAAGTATGTTCTTTGTTTGCAATCTTGACCAACCGTTTTTAAGGTTTTGGTCTTTCACCATTCAAGTTTATAAGAGCTGCACTGCCATGACTGGAAATGGCCTCCCTATGAGCATTCCAAAGATGGCCGACAGTGGACTGACTTGCTAGATAGACTTTGTGTATATCAAGGCCTTAAAGGAGACACTGATGATATATGGTCCCGTGTAGACACGGAGTACTTCTAGTGTTGTAACAGTCACTCCATGTCTGTCATCTTACCAAATGTACTCTGATGGGTTACTGATGGCTGCCTGTTTGTCTTGGAGCTCTATGCATGGCAAACATTTTACTCCAGAGAAGCAACATAATAAATTACAAAACATGGATACATATGGCTTAATTTTTTAATTATTATTGATAATCAGAACTTGAACTGTATTTTGATGTTATTGAAATGTTTTGCTGTTAATTTAAAATATTTGATTGTTTTTGTGTGTGAATTCACCTTAAAAAAATTCAGGTTGTGAAGTTCAAGTTTTTCATGTCTCAATATTTAGGTCGATGAATACGGGTTGAAAAATTCAGGTACAAAATTCGAGGATGTCATCCGGTAATGCAAGGAAGAGCAAACAAGCGTCAATGTAATCCACCTCTCCCTTGGACAAATGGAAAGCGATGGAAATGGCTCAAAATAATGTTAAATACATTAATATATATTATACAAATATAGCAGTAAATATATGTATATACATAAATACACACACACTCTAGCGGCCAAAAAGTTGGAATAATGTACAGATTTAGCTGCTTCTGAAGGACATTGGTACTTTAATTCACAAAAGTGGCATTCAACTCATCACAAAGTACAGTCAGGACATTGCTGATGTTAAAAAAATCGGCACCATCACTATTTGAAAAGTAATTTTTTATCAAATCTAGACAGGCCCCATTTCCAGCAGCCATCACTCCAACACCTTATCCTTGAGTAGTCATGCTAAATTGCTAATTAATAATTTGGTGCTAGAAATCACTCGCTGAAAGCTATTTGGGTCGTTAAATGAAGCTTAACATTGTATTTGTGTTTGTTTTTGAGTTGCCACAGTATGCAATAGACGCATGTCTTAAGGTCAAAATTAGGTAAAAAAAAGAAATTACTTTCTCTAGAAACTCATCAGTCAATCATTGTTTTGAGGAATGAAGGCTATACAATGCTTGAAATTGCCAAAAAAACTGAAGATTTCATTAGAGATGTCCCTATCAGCTTTTTTGGTGGTGGACGCTGAGAGGATGACCACACCGGCTCGGTTTTCTTGCAGTCGAAGACGGAGCAACTCTCTGCTCTCAAGTTTATTCCATGCACTGTCAAGTGCTTCATCAGATTTGTCATGCTGTCGGTCTTGGCAGCAATTATCTTGTCGCAAATATTGCATTGTGCACTGTTGATTAACTGTTGACTAAATGTAGCCACACTTTTGATCTTTTCGATTTCTTTTAAATCTATGGGTGTTCGGACCAAGCGTGCCGCACAAGCCCTCAAAAGTGAAGCCAAAACGTCTCGATCGCCCCCCAGAGGCCGGTCCTAGTATAGGTCATAAACCCCGCCTCCCCATGTTATTCAACGGGATGTGAGACCAACTAAACAATTAAATTACACTTCACATATCTTTTTTCCAAAGACAGTTTCTGTCATTTACTGTAGTTTTTATCACGCTGATGTAATTTCAAGTGTTTGTTTTTAAAATAAGTTTGTTTTTAGTTAGTTATTTGATGCTATAAAAACGGTGCTGTTACGTCATGATTGACAGCTGTGATTGACAGGTTCTCTGAGCGAAGTAGTCACTGAAGCACCAACGGACTTTTTTTCGGGATATTCGGAGGATTGAGGAGATTGGAGCTTTAAATTACATATCTAAATTTCTATAATTAATTATTTCACACCGACATAATGGGTTGTTCTGCAGTAGAATGTGCTAACCGATCTGGCAGGGGCGTGTGCTTGCGATTGATTCTGCGAGAGTGAGGGCGGGGCCTTGTTTTCGCGGCTTTACTTCCTGCTCACTACTGCGCATGACTGGTCCCGAAAACGCAAGTGCGCAGACTCAAGTTCCAAGATGTCAGCGCCATATCGGGACACTGGCGGCTTCAGTTCTCTCCGATGGAAAAGAGCGAAGGGGCGTCGTCCATCTTTTTTTACAGTCTATGGTTCGGACGCACACTACAGCCTCATGTGTGAGCCACGTCTCTGGGCATAACCACGTAAACTAGTGTTTTTCCTTGATGCCACAAAACAGCCAATCACCAGCACTTTTAGAATTGGGCACATCTAGCATGCTACATGCTTATCACTGACATTGACAATATTAACCCCTTAGATATTGAAATTTGGTACAGAACGACAAGACATTTTTTGATACTTGATTGTTTAGAGGCAATTTGGTGGGTGCCTAAAATGTATCAAACTTGATACCCAGCCCTATCAACAACTCACCCTCCATAGGCCATTCTGTCATGCTTCAAGAAAGCACTCATTCATTAGAAGAGCAGTGTATGTGTGATTGTCTGCATGCTACAAAAAAGATCGACCCTAAATCTAGGCACGATCGGCCGATCACGGATTTAAGACGAATATCGATATTTTTATTTATTTTCTTCCCCCCCCCAAGTGGGACCTGCTGATACCGATTTATTCCAATTTTCTTTCTAAGAACTATTGTCCGCATATACAAACAAAATCAACCTTTCTTCAATGCTAAATTTAATTTTCATAATAAAATAAATAATTAAACATTACAATTTCCCCCAAACAAAGTTACAGGATCTTCTCTGACTTCTGATATATAAAGTGCTCAGTGACTGGAAAGAGGTAGAAATAACAAATAACTGCAGATGCTTTATATAACAAAACAGGTGTCATTTTCCACTATTTTTATAAATGGACCTTTTTCTATTTTTTACTCCTCTAACAAAACAATTCCAAATATTACAAGCCCATGAACAAATCTGAAGTGTCCAATACTCCCAACACTGACATTAAGCTTACGTTAGATGTCCAAATATCAGAGGTAAAACTGATTGCTGCTTCGGGATCGGCTTGTAACCAAACCTGTCATCACTCACCCCCGTTTTTTCTGGGAGTCTCCCGTATTTCACACCCATCTCACGCCCCCCTCCCGTTTTGTTATTTCTCCCGGGAAACTCCTGTAATTTGTATTGCCCAAACCACGTTATATGAATAATCACATCAATATATTTTTCCAAGGTTGTCCATTTGCCAGATCTTGTATGAAACGCATCCAACTCACACAATCGACGCACCATGTACATTTCTAATAATTTGTGACCTCAACCTGGCAACCAAAACCCAGCTGCTCTGTTGAAATCTGTGAAGGCAGTAGACGCGAGAAGTTCTATGGAGAACGGCTGGTCATCCAGGGCCATGAATTCCATAATTTTCCTTGTAATTCCTTTGGTCTTTTCGCTTCTCATACCAAGGAAATATAGGAGAGGCTGCTGACTTCTGGCTGGCTCTGAGCTCTGGCTAGCTTTAGCCGCTTAACTTTTTTAGCTTCTTTTTTAAAAGCGGTATTTTCAGCTGGGTGAGGGTGTTTTAAGTGTCTAATTAGGTTTGTTGTTCCGAACGTTATCGTGGTGGTTCTCCCAAGGTTTACTTTAGCCTTACAAATATTACAAATTGCGAACTTTATGTATTTTTCACTCACAGTGAAGATCTTCCACGCCAATGTCATGTTTCCATGCGGCTGTGACGTTATTGCCTGCGCTGCTGGCAACAAAATGGACCGGCTTGGAATCAGAGAGACGAGAGGCTGACTGGCCGGTCACCGGTCCGGGCAGAGCATGCGGAAAATTGTCTGATTCCGGTCCCTGGCCGGTTGATCGGTGCATCTCTATAGATAAGCAAATGGACATAGTATGATAACTGTCAATTTTCATACTGTGAAACTGGTATACCACTGCAAACCTACTCAAGACATCAGGAAGTTAAAGCTTGTTCGCAAATGGGTCTTCCAAATGGACAATGACCCCAATCATACCTCCAAAGTTGTAGCAAAATGGCTTAAGGACAACAAAGTCAAGGTATTGGAGTGGCCATAACATTATAATAATTATAATATTCGTTTCCACTGGTAAATGTCCCAGAATGTTCTCAGATAAGGAAATTGGGTTCTTGATGAAAATTGCTGTTAGGTTAAGGATCCTATATACTGTGGTGTGGCAGCGGGGGCGTGGTCAATCGCCCGTCCGGAGAGGGGGAGCGGTAAGGGCGCTTGCACCTGAGCTAAAATATGTCTAACACCTGTCTCTAATTTCAGTGAGCACGGGGAGAGCGGCATATAAGAGCCACAACACCGCCAGTCGACACAGGATGCCAGTCCAGCGTTGGCAGCCTCAGTTAAAGATTTCGCAACCCCCTTTAAAAGACGATCATTTGTGTTCAACTTTGTGTTCCCCCGTTACCTTTTGAAAAATTAAAGAAACCTTACCTTTGAGTTCTCCAGCCTGTCATCGTGTCCTCCTTCCCCTGTCCAGTCCAGTCCCTTGTTACATGTGGTTTAAGTTGATCTTTTCTTCAAACCACATTAATGAAACATAAGTATCCCTAAAGTAAACATTTTAGTTTTTTCACAATGTTTTTGTTGCAGTAGTTTAAAATGACATTTTAGCTGTTTCCATTGCTTTACGATTGTCCAATAGAGAGGTGGATTACATTGAGGCTTGTTAGCTGTTCTTTGTATTCCCTGATATCATCCTCAAATATTTCAACCCGTATTCAACAACCTGAATATTGAGACCCGTATTTCACGACCTGAAATCCTCCACTTGAATAATAAAAACTTGAATTTCACAACCTGAATTTTTTTTTTTAGGTGAATTCACAAAATATTTTCAGATATTTCAAATTAACAGCAAAAATGTTCGATAACATAAAATTACACACTTTTTCCCCAAGATCATGAATTCAATTTCAGGTGAAATAAAACTGATGCTATAGATTTATTCTTGTTTTCTCTGCTTCTTTGTATGTGTTGTGTTTGTTTTTTGTTGTTGTATTTTGTTTGTTAGCATTCCTATAATGTTTACAAATTTAATTTCCATTGGCAAGATTATGCAGGTGTGTGAAGTAATGTCAAGTGTGCCTTTTGTCAATGGATTATTTTCATATTTTCATGCAGGCTTTATTAGAAAGTAAGTTGAAGGCATTTAGTATCGGCAAGATGGCAGTTGCAAAAAGAACACTAAGTAAGAAAGAGCAGGATGAACTTAAGAAGAAGGTAAGTAGTACACAGTATTAATTATTACTGGGTTGAGTCATTCATAAAGCAGTATGCATTATTGATCGACTTGTATTCTCACACTTCCTCTAGATTGCGTAAATGCTTCTTCCCAATAAAAACTTTCCATAAAAAAATCTTTTCATTCCTCTGTTAAACTGATATAATTTAACAATAGAATTTACTAGTGCTAGTGCTTTATGCATCTGTACATATATTTATATCTGTGCAATATTTTAGCGCCATGTAGTGTCATGAGTTTTTTTTTTTTTTTTCCTTTGCAAAATCTGGTCCTGGAATGTGGGTTCAATAGTACAAATGACAGATAGTTTACATACAATGGTAATTGATACATCTTTTTAATGCTCATAGGTTAATGAACTAATATTAAAATGTATATTGCTAAATTACTGAAGTATTCTGTGATTTTTCAAAGGAGGATGAAAGGGCAGCTGCTGAGATCTACGAGGAATTTCTTGCTGCCTTTGAGGGAGGTGAAGGAAAAGTTAAGACTTTTGTCCGTGGTGGCATTGCCAATGCCACAAAAGGTAAGTTAATCATCTGGGTGTTGCTGCAGTGGCCATTAGGTTAATATAAAGCTAGCTTTAAACTGCTAAATTACAAGAAAAGGAGTATTTAAACAGACTGTTTAATGCTGCACTGAGGTGGCAGGCATAAATGTCAACATCATCTTGTGTCAACCAGTTTTCTTCTGACGATGTTTGCACATGCGATTTTGTTTTTTTTTTAAAGAGCAACAACAATAATGGAACATGCCAGGATTGGAGCTACACTTTTGTAAGGGCAATTTTAAACTAACTGTGGCTGCATCTGAAAACGTATATTGCCTAATCAGATTAAATAATAATATTTTTAATGAATGGAACTCCTAAGGAAACTGGTCTCATAATAGTTAACTTATTTTTATTCTACCTCCTTATACAGCCTCCAAAGGCAGTATTTTTTTCATTTGTCATGCATTCACAGTTTTTAAACTGGGTGCATGAGCTGTGTCTGCTTTTGGTGTCCCTGAACTTGCACTACGAGGCGAGCAGCCTGTTATAACCGTGCGCTGAACTCTGCTGAAAACATGTTGAAAATGCACTATAAACCTATTTATCAACACAAAGTTTTACATTAAATGCTTTGACTTCACATAAAATACTGTACTGAACTTTCCGATCATTGACCTAAAGATGTCTTAATGCAGGTTAACTACACAGTAACAGGTATGCAACAAACGGCAAGAAGCGGCGTGGCGAGTCTTGGGCGGTGTGGGTGTCAGAGGAAAGTTCAAGTGCAGCCAACATTATGGTAATGAGCTTTGACGCGGTTCGGCGGCAACCTATTGGAATATAGAAGTGCTATAGAACACTAGTCTAGAGAACACCACTGTGTAAACTTTGGTTCCCACCAAACATTACTTCCGAAGACAAAATGGAGGAGAAACTGATTATTGCCGTGGCAGGTTTTCCCGTAATATTTGATCTGTCCCCGTTTGCTTACAGGAATATAAATACAATTTTAAAAACCGTTGCGTGGACAAAGGTGTCTGAAATTGTTGGTGTGCCAAAAAGATACCGGTCGACATGTCTGGATGTTTTGTGTCCCCTTTAAATATAGTTCACAAAACCAAGCATTCTCAAGGAACATTGCCGCCTATTTCAAATTTGTCTGAGCGTCCACAAATTTTTGATAGCGTTGTTGGCAGGGCAGCCAGAGAGAATTTTGGCAATCTCGACGCCTCTGGTCTGAACGCACGGTTCTGCCTAGTCACATTATTTGTATACATCACATATGATATTTTGATACATGCAGATCTTGGGTGAGTTTGAAGCGATTCTGAGCTGAAGGGGGAGGAGTAGAAGGGGGCAGATGTTTGATTTTTTTTTTTTTTTTGAGAATAGGCCTAAATTGGCCTGAGGTGAGGTAGAGGTCAGATGTGAGTGTTGTGTTTTATTGTTCTTGCTCAGTAGGATGTTGACTGGTGAAAATGTTCTTCTGTGTGCGTTTTTATGACTTTGTTTTCGCAGAGTTCTTTGACTTTTATGACATCTTGATGTCAGCCTTACACTATATTATAGGTGTGGTTCAGAAACGGGTTAATATTTAAGTCATTTTTATCATAAATACTCCTCCCTGCCCAGTAGGGGGTGATATGCACAGAGAATGCGAATCACCAAAAATTGAAGGAGAATGTGAAAGTGATGGTAAAATAATTTAAATATTGATCTGTTTCTAACCCACACCTATTATATTGCATCAGAAGACATAGATTTAACCACCAGCATCGTCTGGAGTACTTTTATGTTGCCCTTGTGTGGATTTTGGGGCTTCATAATTTTGGCACCTATTAATTTGCATTATGAGGATCTACAGAGCTGAAATATTCTCCTAAAAATCTTAGTTTGCGTTCAGCAGAAGAAAGTCATATACATTTAGGATTGTGTGAGGGTGAGTAACTGATGAGAGAATTTAAATTTGAGTCAATTATCCTTTTATTTCAGCTGAATAATGACACCTTTATTGTCTCCTGGCCAAAGTGTGTGTTTATTTTGTAGATTACAACAATAGAAAAACAAATGCCATGGATGCACACATATATAAATATAAATAAATATATATAGGAACAAGGTTAATTTGACATTTCCAATAGTACTGCAAGATGATAAATATTTTTACATTTATTTTAATTTAACATCTATTCTGCTTTTTCTCTTACAGAGGAAGTGGCAGTCGATGATAAGAAAGGAAAGCTTTACAAACCGAAGTCAAGAATTTTGGAGACAAAATGTTTTTTACCTCTGGAAACTCCAGCACAGTTTGTACTAGACAAACACAATGTATGTTCTTTTTTATTCCTGTTTTATTTATTATTTGTTTCATTTATCTTTCACAATTTTGTTTCCTGTTACCCAATATTTTCCAATTATATTACTTAGACATCGAAGAAGGGAGAAAAGGAAAAGAAAAAGAGCAACCTTGAACTCTTCAAAGAAGAACTCAAACAGTTGGTGTTATTTGCCTTTTGACTATTTAACAAACACTTTGCCCTTTAATATAAAATTAAATGGTATCCTCTGTTGTTTTTGTAGAATACAGGAAGAGCGTGATGAACGTCACAAGTTGAAGGGCCGTGTCAGTCGTTTTGAGCCTCTTTCCACAATGGAAGGAAGACGATCCTGTAAGTTCTTTCTTTGTATATATATATATTTTTTTTTCCCAACAAAAAAAAAGTCCCCTCTGTTTTTTCATGGAGTCAGACTCATCCCACATGTCATGGCCACTCCCACAATTCAGCAGCGTATTCTTTAATCAAGGAAACAAAATTCACACTGCTTCTCTGCTTCTTTTAGCGGATGGTTCTTCACGAAGAAACCGTCCGTCCAGTGGTAATTTTGTTTTATATACTGTGTAATGCAATTACATGACCATTTTGGTGTATATGTAACACATCATGGAGGACAAATTATAAAAATTGAGGTGATTATTCAGCTCTGTTTTGTTTTTCAGTTTTGGATGAGTCAGCTCCTGGCTCACATGATGTTGGTGATCCAACAACTACAAATCTTTATTTGGGGAACATAAATCCAGAGGTAACTAAAGCTTATTTTTACAGAATTTTACTGAACCCCATCAGTGTTTAATGCTGAAACATACTCTTTAATATTACAGATGAACGAGGAGATGCTCTGTCAGGAATTTGGTCGCTATGGTCCATTAGCCAGTGTGAAAATCATGTGGCCCAGGACTGATGAAGAGAGGGCCAGAGAGAGGAACTGTGGCTTTGTTGCATTCATGACGAGGAGAGATGCTGAACGTGCACTTAAAAATATAAATGGTAAATCTTATCTATCTAATCTTTCTGTCTGTTCATTTATCTGTCTATATATTTATTGGTATCCCTTAGGACTTACTGTTGCTCCTTTTGAAATCTATGACTACTTTAGCAAATGCTGTTCATTTCAGGCAAAATGTTAATGAATTTTGAAATGAAACTGGGATGGGGTAAAGGTGTACCAATTCCACCACACCCAATATACATTCCACCTTCTATGATGGAGCACACCCTTCCGCCTCCACCCTCTGGACTGCCTTTCAATGCCCAGCCCAAAGAGAGACTGAAGAACCCCAATGCTTCTATGCCTCCCCCTCCAAAAAGCAAAGACGAGTTTGAGAAGGTAACTTGGCATACGTGGGACAAAAAGATTTCGGTTAGCATGGTCAAAATGTAGTTAGGGGAAATAAGTTTCTTTTTGTAATTTTTTTGAAAGAGGTGTAGGCTTAAAAACTTTAGTTTTATTCTCCTTTGTACAAAAGTATTTTGCTTTAGACTTGTAATTTTAGTAAATTTAGCAACTTTTGTTACTAAATTATTATATCAATTAAATATACACTCACCTAAAGGATTATTAGGAACACCATACTAATACTGTGTTTGACCCCCTTTCGCCTTCAGAACTGCCTTAATTCTACGTGGCATTGATTCAACAAGGTGCTGAAAGCATTCTTTAGAAATGTTGGCCCATATTGATAGGATAGCATCTTGCAGTTGATGGAGATTTGTGGGATGCACATCCAGGGCACGAAGCTCCCGTTCCACCACATCCCAAAGATGCTCTATTGGGTTGAGATCTGGTGACTGTGGGGGCCATTTTAGTACAGTGAACTCATTGTCATGTTCAAGAAACCAATTTGAAATGATTCGAGCTTTGTGACATGGTGCATTATCCTGCTGGAAGTAGCCATCAGAGGATGGGTACATGGTGGCCATAAAGGGATGGACATGGTCAGAAACAATGCTCAGGTAGGCCGTGGCATTTAAACGATGCCCAATTGGCACTAAGGGACCTAAAGTGTGCCAAGAAAACATCCCCCACACCATTACACCACCACCACCAGCCTGCACAGTGGTAACAAGGCATGATGGATCCATGTTCTCATTCTGTTTACGCCAAATTCTGACTCTACCATCTGACTGTCTCAACAGAAATCGAGACTCATCAGACCAGGCAACATTTTTCCAGTCTCCAACTGTCCAATTTTGGTGAGCTCTTGCAAATTGTAGCCTCTTTTTCCTATTTGTAGTGGAGATGAGTGGTACCCGGTGGGGTCTTCTGCTGTTGTAGCCCATCCGCCTCAAGGTTGTGCGTGTTGTGGCTTCACAAATGCTTTGCTGCATACCTCGGTTGTAACGAGTGGTTATTTCAGTCAAAGTTGCTCTTCTATCAGCTTGAATCAGTCGGCCCATTCTCCTCTGACCTCTAGCATCAACAAGGCATTTTCGCCCACAGGACTGCCGCATACTGGATGTTTTTCCCTTTTCACACCATTCTTTGTAAACCCTAGAAATGGTTGTGCGTGAAAATCCCAGTAACTGAGCAGATTGTGAAATACTCAGACCGGCCCGTCTGGCACCAACAACCATGCCACGCTCAAAATTGCTTAAATCACCTTTCTTTCCCATTCTGACATTCAGTTTGGAGTTCAGGAGATTGTCTTGACCAGGACCACACCCCTAAATGCATTGAAGCAACTGCCATGTGATTGGTTGATTAGATAATTGGATTAATGAGAAATTGAACAGGTGTTCCTAATAATCCTTTAGGTGAGTGTATACCATGCTGATTGTACCGGTAAGTGTTTTTGAGTGTAGAATATTCTTTGGACAAATCATTTTATAGGCCATGGTGTTTTCCAAAGTCTAGTTAGGATGAACTAGAAGTGCTTCTTTTGATACTGTCTGATTGTTGAAATGTGTTGTTTTTTGTAAAAAAAGGATTATTTAGAGAAATGTAAAGAGAGAACCTAGAATTAAAAAAATATATATTGTTGATTCAGATGGTGTAGCATTTCAGTGCCTCTTTCTCTAAGGAATGTGTTCAGTCAAGTTTTAAAACTGACACTGTAGAACACGTTTGTTGTTGTAGGAGTATATGTTGCATTTAGTGTTATGCTTGTTTCATTTTAACAATACTCACATATATTCTATGTTTATTATCTGATGTGACTTCATATCCAGACTCTGTCGCAAGCCATAGTCAAAGTGGTTATCCCAACAGAAAGGTACATGTTTTTATTTTTTTCCAAATTCTTATGAAATGTAGAGAACTTATCCCCATCTCTGTAGTTTGAAACATTGGACATACGCACGCTACCAGAGGCTGGTTTGGGTGAGCAAAAGTTGAGGCCTTGCATGAAAATCTAGTACATCAGCTGCATACACACACACACACACATTGCATTTATCTACAAAGGGTTTGTGTCATACTGCTCAGATAGTGAAATTAAAAGAAAAGTTCACCCAAAAATGAAAATTCTCATCATTTTCTCACCCTCATGCCATCCCAGATGTGTATGTCTTTCATTCTTCTGCAGAACTCAAACAACAATTTTTAAAATAATATTTCAGCTCTGTAGGTCCACACTATGCGAGTGAATGGTGTGCAAAATGTAAAGCCCAAAAAAGCATTAAAAGCAGCATAAAAGTTATCCACAAGACTCCAGTTGGTAAATCAAAGTCCGCTGAAGTGGTCCAGTTGGATTTCAGACTCGATTACACTTCCTAGCACCATCTAGCACTCTGCGCATACATCAAGCACTAGGAAGTGTAATCGAGCTTGAAATCATGATCGTGCCTAGAGACTGCAAGGGACACCCAAAATTTATTAGATGGTTTCAGAATATATGGATTAAACCACTGAAGTCATATTGATTACATTTATGCAGTCCTTATGTGCTTTTTGGAGCTTAAAAATGTTGGCCCCCATTCACTTGCATTGTATGGACCAACATATATGAGAGATTCTTCTAAAAATCTTTGTTTTCTGCTAAAGAACATGGCATGAATGTCAGTAAATTGAGAATTTTAATTTTGAGAAATTCATTAGCAATTCTTTGTAAATAAGAATTTCTTTCTTTTTTTTTTAAAGGAGGTAATTCTATGAGTTTATTATTTCTGTGGACATTATGAATCAATGTTGTCTGTGTATTTTGGGTGTCAATGTTAAGGCATGCTTGACAGTTTGGTAGTGAGAGCACCCAAAATTGAAAGTTCAGTTTTCACTCATCATAGTGTTGTTACAAACCCGTATGACTGACTGACTACTCCTGTGGAACACAGGAGGAGTTTGTAGGCAGAATGTTAGCCTCAAGCACCATTCACTTTCATTTTAATGTTTTTACATATAATGAAAGGCAATAGTGACTGAAACTAGCTTTTTGCCTAACATCTTGTATGTTCCACAGAAGAATGACTGTCATTTGTGTTTGGAACCACATGAGGCTGAGTAAATTATTTCACAATTTTCATGCTTGGGTGAACTACCACGTCAAAGGCTTGGGTATACTTAATTTTTTCACGGGATGGATTGTTGAGTGTTCAGCTTTTGAAAGTATACTCTTTTGACCACGAGTGAATATGAACATGAACACGAAAACTGAAGTATACTCACGCCTTAAGAATATTGCTAAGGGTTTGACTGACATTTGATCTGATGTGATCCATTCCTCTACTACTAATTTACCAACTGAAACACTAAAGAATGCACTTATTACACATTCACTTCGTCTCAGTTACACACGGACCACACCTCTGGCTATTGCTCACTTAAACTACCACAGTAGCATGGTTCAAAATCGACACCCAATCCCCCATAGTCTCAGTGACCTTTGACATTGGCCTTGGTGAGCAGCACAAGTTGAACTGTCTGCAGCTGCGAGGGACCAGAAAAGCGTCACGGGATGGATTGGGGAAAGTATACAGAATGATTGCCTCACATTGGTATGATCGGCTCCAATACTTGTGATTTGTGTTTCAGTACATTTGAGAAACATCATCTGTTGATTTATCGGCCACTTCACGAGCCAGCTCTGGAATCCTATTATTGTCCCTATCCCTTAACTGACTCTAGAAGTGATTACATGGTTATTTGTCCCTCTCCATCCACACCTGTTTGTTGTCAAAAGAAAATATGAAGAATTGACACTTTGCCTCACAAATGGTGACTAGAAGTAGAAGTTATGAGGGAAGAATGCTATGGCTGAGACTCTTAAGTTTTATTAAAATTGGTCACAATGCCAGTCAGTTTTAAATCTTAAAAGCTCAAAAGAACATGTCTATTGACTTTATGGATAGCAGTGCAAAAAATATTGCATTTCATCAGATGTCATACTGAAGCAGTAGGAGCTGTTTAGATGTGGCTTGTGATGGCGCTGAATCTGTTTCGCTTTAACTGTGTTTTTCTCGTAGGAATTTGCTCTCTCTCATCCATCGAATGATCGAGTTTGTGGTGCGTGAGGGACCCTTGTTTGAAGCTATGATCATGAACAAAGAGATCAACAATTCACTCTACCGGTGAGTTAAAGGCAGGCTTTTTATTGTATCTGTTTTCTTTCCAACTCAAAACATTTGAAACAAACTCGGTGCCTTATACTAAAAGCTTTAAGTCTTAAAGGGGCAGTCCACCCAAAAATTACAGTTCTGTCATCATTTTTCAACCTCATGTTGTCAAAAACAACATGGAACATCAGAGATTTTAGGCAGAATGTTAGCCTTGGTCATAATTCACTTTCTTTGGTTGTAAAAAAAAAAAAAAAAAAAAGATGCAATGGAAATGAAAGCCAACTGAGGGTGTCAGTCACTAATATTCTGACTAACATGTCTGTGTCCATTAAGTTTGAGTCAATCCTTATGGGTTGGAACAACATAAAGCAAGTAAAAGGTGACAGAATTTTCATTTTAGGGTGAACTATCCCTTTAAGTGTTTTAAGTTTAAGTCTTACATTTTCACACTCTCTACTTGTCTTGGTTGAAGATGTACTCTGAGAAAGGTTTCACAACAAACATTGGTCTTTTCATGGATTCGACAGGTTTTTATTTGAAAATCAAAGTCCTGCTCACGTCTATTATCGATGGAAGTTATACACTATATTACAGGTTAGTGTTATTTATCTTTGCCTACTTGTGAGGAATTTTGTTGTTGGTGTCCAAAAATCAAGGGAAATGTGTTCGTTCCTAGGGCGAATCGCCTACTAAATGGAAAACGGAGGACTTCAGAATGTTTAAAAATGGCTCTCTTTGGCGACCACCACCTCTTAACCCATATTTACATGGCACTCCCGAAGATGTGGAACTTGAAGATGACGATGATGATGATGACGACGAAGAAACCAGCAAGAAGGGTGCTTTGAAAGACACGTATGTATCAGTGTCAAAATGTTGTTTGCTTTCCTCATCTTGGATCCTTTCCTGGAGATATGAACTTGTCAGCAAGAATAGAGCTACCAGGATTTTGGGTGTATGTTCTTGGGATTCTTTTTCATTGCAGTGAGAGGGATAAACTGGAGGAGATGCTGCGAGGTCTCACGCTGAGGAAGAGCGACATAGCTGGGGCCATGCTCTTCTGCCTCATGCGGGCAGATGCGGCCGAGGAGATTGTGGAATGCATCGCTGAGTCTCTATCCATACTTAAAACACCTCTGCCAAAGAAGGTTAGAATTGTGCAACAAAATTAGGATAAACTAATATTTCTGCATGCATTTTCTCATTCATGTGCACTTTTGTCCCCCCTTTAGATTGCAAGACTTTATTTGGTGTCAGACGTTCTGTATAACTCCTCTGCAAAAGTTGCTAATGCCTCTTACTACAGAAAATTGTAAGTTTGGCTTGATTTCAGAATTTGATTTCAGTACTCATTTTCGATTTTTCCTATATATAAAAAATAAGTGCATGCTCAACTTTTAGTTTTTGTTTGTTTATCTAATGTTTCTCTTGCCATTCTTTTACAGCTTTGAAACAAAACTCAGTCAGATATTTTCTGACCTCAATGCAACTTACAAGACAATACAGGGCCACTTACAATCAGAGCATTTCAAGGTGTGCTTTCCAGTTTGTTACACTTCTATTTCCCCATTCTAATCCGATGGTCAGAATGCACAGTCCAGAGTTGATGTTTCTTTTCCTCGTCTCTACAGCAACGTGTAATGTCCTGTTTTCGTGCATGGGAGGACTGGGCAGTGTATCCTGATCCTTTCTTGATTAAACTGCAGAACATTTTCCTGGGGCTTGTGAGTCTCGATCCAGAAAAGGAGATTGTAGAGCCAGTGCCAGAGGTTAGTTTGGTAGAAATAATCTGATTCAGTTATTCTGATTCATAGATTAAGAATTTATGCTTGATATATTATATCACCCATTTTGGATTCTCTTGCTCTGGTCACTGTAATTTTTGGCATCAAATAGTTATTGGCAGTTCTAATTAGTCAGAGTAGCACTCTAATCATGGGCTGGAGGATTGAGCATATGCGTTTTGAATTAGGAACCAGAAAGAACAGAGGACATTGATGGTGCTCCTATTGTGGAGGAGGAGCTGGATGGTGCTCCGCTGGAAGATGTGGATGGCACACCCATCGATGGAGCACCAATTGGAGCGCCAATCGATGATCTGGATGGAGTGCCCATCAAGGGAGCAGATGATGATCTAGATGGTGTTCCTTGTAAGAATTCTCATGACTCATTACCAATCATACTATCACCTCCCAATTTGTTCATTATTTTACATAACACTCTTGTTTTGGACGTTCTTTACGGAATCTCATTGACATAATTGCAGAAGTTGATGATAATGTAGTGGCAGACACTCTAAAAGAAACTTGCATTATAAATCTTTTTTTTTTTTTTTTTTTTCTTCAGTAGATCACTCTGGGCAAAAAACAGGTTTTAAGTTAGCACCGTCAAAATGGGAGGCAGTAGATGATGCTGCTTTAGAGGCTCAAGGTTAGTTTAAATGATATTCATCACTATTTAAACCTCAGTTTCCTGCTTCATATACTGTATATGAATCCAGAAAGTTGATTTTACTTTGTTGTTTAGCCGTAACCACGTCAAAATGGGAAATCTTTGATCTGCCCGAAGAATCAGAGAAAAGTAAAGAAGGGTATGATCTGTTAGCTCTCATTTTTTTCTTAATTTTATTTTAGCTGTTTATACTTTTATTGGCAATTTCTGGATTAGTTTGAAAAAAAGATTGTGATTGTTTATCACAAACTGCTATCTGCCATGTGTTTTGGAACTCACTTTTACATACTTGTGTCATAGAACAACACATGACTCTGAAAGCAAAGAATCTTTCAAGAGCTCCAGCTCCACAGAACAGCAATCTTACTCTAATCCTATTAGAGAAGAATATGATTCAAAGTCAGCAAAGTTTTCTGAGATGATTGAGGAGAAACGTGCCAAACTGCGAGAAATTGAGGTATACTTAAGCTGAATGTACCAAACATTAAGCGTAAAGGAATAGTTCAACCAAAAATTTTAATTTACTCACCCTCATGCCATCCCAGATGTGTATGACCTTCTTTTTTCTGCAGCTAAACAAAGAGATTTTTAGAAGAATCTGAGCTCTGTAGGTCAATACAATGCAAGTGAAAAGTGACCAAAACTTTAATGCTCCAAAAGCATAAAAAGGCAGCCTAAAAGTAATCTAAAGGCTCCTGTGGTTTAAGCCATGTCTTCTGAAGCAATCAAATTGATTTTGGGTGAGAACAGACTAAAATATAATGCCTTATTCCGAAGGCACGATCATGATTTCAAGCTCGATTACACTTCCTAGTGCTTGATGCATGCGCAGAGTGCAATGTGATGCTAGGAAGTGTAATAGAGTTTGAAATCATGATTGACAAGGAGACTGCAGATGTCATGATTTATAGTAAAAAATAAAGTGCATCTGGAAAGTATTCACAGCGCTTCACTTTTTCCACATTTACAGCCTTATTCCAAAATGTATTAATTCATTATTTTCGTCTAAATTCTACAAAAAAAAAATACCCCATAATGACAACGTGGGGAAAAAAAAAAAAAGTTTCAAACAAACTTGTTTCACGTTGTCATTCTGGGGTATTGAAGAAAAAAAAAAAAAAAATATATATATATATATATATATTTATAATTATTAGGTCCGTTCTCAAACAAACCCATTTGGATCGCTTCAGAAGACAGCTAAACCACCGGAATCTTATGGATTAATTTTATACTGCCTTTGTGCTTTTTTTTTTTTTTTTTGTGCATCAAAGTTTTGGTCACAATTCACTTCAATTGTGAGGACATACAGAGCTGAGATGTTCTTCTACAAAATCTTTGTGTTCTGCAGAAGAAATAAGTTATAAACATCTGAGATGACATGAGGGGTAATGATGAGATTTCTCATTTTTGGGGGAACTATCCCTTTAACATTACTGAAAGCAATGTATAAAAATTATTTGTCTAATTTTCTTCTTGTGTTGTAGCTTAAAGTCATGAAGTTTCAAGATGAGCTTGAATATGGGAAGCGACCCAAAAAATCTGGACAGACTATTCAAGAACAAGTAGAGCTCTATCGGGACAAATTACTACAGAGGGTTGGTATCAATTATATAGTTTGAGAATCGCATTCCACTATTTTTGTTGCCATTGGCGAAACTACTGGGGTTTTTATTGTTCAGGAGAAGGAGAAAGAGACTGAGAAAGAGAAAGAAAAGGAGCAAAAAGACAAAGACAAATCTGATGTGTTGCACAAAGAGAAGGACAAAGACGACTCCACACCAAGTAGAAAAGAAAAGTAAGATATATGCATAAGAAACCAAAAGTCATTCAGCATATGAATGATTAAATCTCAATGTTGAGGCATGTGCTTTTGTAAATGTTCTACTCATTTATTACCTCTTAAGATTGTGTGTCTGAAGAAATACTTACAAATACTTATTTTCTGTGATGAAATTACAGTAGTTATATGTAAAAGTGTTGAATGTGATTTTTGTTTTGTTTTAAGGTTACAGTTTATGAGCTGCAGTGTGTTTGACTCTTAACATAATCATGCCCCCCCCCCCCCACCCCCACCCACACAGAAAACGGAGGCACAGTCCCTCCCCCAGCCCAACTCGAAGTAGTAGCAGTAGACGCGGCAGGTCGCCCTCACCACGATCGGAGCGCTCTGATAGATCGTACACGAAGGACAGCTCTCGATCTTCTTACAGAGACTCTCCAAGAGACAGCAACCGGAAGTCAACTAAAAGGTAAAATTATGATTAATCTGTTTATAGTCATAGCATAAACTTGAATTCTTATATATTGTGGTGGTGTTTTGTCATTATATGCTTGTTTATGGAGTTATTCCCTGTTGGAAGAAGTAATAAAAAAAAAATAACAACGTTTTCTTCTTTGTAGGTCTCCTTCCCCACCAAGAACACCCAAAAGGTCACGCAGGTCCAAATCAAAAACACCCAAAAAATCCTCAAAGAAATCCAGATCTCGGTCACGATCGCCTCACCGTTCTCACAAGAAATCCAAAAAGAGCAAACACTGAGACTGTTATGAAAATTTGCCTGGATTGTCTTTTGTGCCTCAAATTTGTCCTTTAAATCAGTGTGGGAGACATTCCCTTCACCACCTCCAATTTGAAGCTCACTCACATTGACACAAGAACAGTGTTCTCAAGGGTAATATGTAGGGTGTTTTATAATGTAATTTAGCTGACAGCTTCCTTTTGATGTTCAGAGTGTCAGAAAAGTAAATAACTACAGTGGCTGGTGCACTCCAAGATAAACTATTGTTTAATTTTTATTATTGTTTTTTTTTTTTTTGTCATGGTTTTTAGATCCCTTGAAACTGATTTAAATTAAAATAGTGCAAGTTTCAGTTGTATAGGTGTTTGCTTTTCAATAAAGACTCAATTTATGTGACCTCTTTGAAATGCCAGTTTTTGCACATAGATAAGATTTTAGATAAACATACAAGTTTAAGACATACTGTATAAAAAGCTACAAAATATTAAAATGCAACATATTGATGATAATTGGGATATTAGAGGTAATTTTTTTTTTAAAGGGAAAGTTCACCCGAAAATTAAAAGTTATTTTCTCACAATTATTACTTCAAACCTTCATGGCTCTCAAACCTCTCTGGAACACAAAAGCTGTACAGACAATCTCAGTATAACTCTTTAATTTTTAACCTTAAATTTTTTTTTTTTTTTTTAAATGGTGACTGAGGGCTGTCCTTCTGCCCAGCATCTCCTTTTGAGTTCAGTGCTAGGGTTTGGAACAACACGAGGATGTAGGAATTAATATTTTGCCGTGAATTAACACATTAGTTTATTTTGATCTTATTTTGATTGTTAACCATCGCGAGTAACTGGCTGTGTCTCGTTTCGAAGGCTGCGAGCTAGGTAGAACTCGTCCTTTTGAAGGCTGCAGTATACCGAGTGTCCTCTAAAAAAGCCTCGTTTAAACGAGATGGCCTTCCTTGGCAAAAACAGAATTTAACATGGTTGCTATGACAGCACCCACTCCTTTTTGAATGGAATGTATGAGTTACATTTTAGGAGATTTATAATGATGTGGAGAGAAAAGGAAATAGATTTTACATGTGTACTATATTTTAATTATATATTCATATACATATGATATACTCTAAACCCATCTACTGAGGTACTTCAACTTGGGAATTAACATTCCTTGCGTTTGAACATCACAATTTACAGGCAAATTAGCGTCTTGTTTTTTTTGTTGTTGTTTTTTTTAAGACATTTCCGTTGAAGCAAAGAATTGTGGGTTGTGAGTGCCCACGAAGGATACACCTCATGCATCCTCTGAATTCCCGAGAAAGAAGGTCGCAGTCGAAGGCTGTATTAGAAGTGTCCTATTTTATTTTTTTGCTTTGGCAATACATTTATTCGTGCAATTCAAACACAATGCAATAACTATAATATCTCTATTAAATTACCCTTTGGGACAACCCCTAGTATTTAATATAAGCAGAGGAGTCAAGCAAGGTGATCCAATATCTCCTTTATTATTTTTGATGGTCATGCAAGTATTGTGTCTCAATATTAAAGTGAATACATTTCAAGGCATTCAGATATTTGATCATGAAAATAAATGTTCCCAATTGCCAGATGATACAGCTATTTCTAAAAAATGAAAAATAATTAAAATGGCCTCTGAGCGTCTCCATTTTCTTTAGTGTCTGGGTTAAACATAAATATTAAGACGTTTTAATTATTTGCTCTCAAAAGCAGACCTGATCATTTTTATGAACTCTATGGTATACCAATTAAGGACCAAATCTCTTATTTGGGAATTGCAATTTGTAAAAATCAGAAAGATAGGACAAATTGAATTACTCTCCATTAATAAACAATATTCAAAAAAAGTTTAATTCCTGGTTAATGAGGGATTTATCCATAAATTGGAGGCTATTAATATCAAAGTCAGAAGGCTTATCAAGACTAATTTATACTGCATTGGTAATAGATGTTCCAAAATCCCTAAGATTTATATAATTTCATTTGGAGGAATAAGCCTCATTATTTGAAAAAAAAAAAAAAAAAAAAAAAAACAGTAATCCTGTTAATCAAGGTTAATTGTACTCGATTTTGAATCATCCAACATTATACTCCGTCAAATGGATTCAAAATTACATTCGTTCAAGAAATAGGTTATGGTTTTACATCCCAAATATAATTTTTAAGAATGTTGGAGGCATTGACTTTCTTCTTAATTTTAACTTTGATGTCAGTAGACTTCCCATTAAATTATTGAATTTCCAGTCTTACTATCAAATGCATAAATGCAAATCTATACTAAAATGTTTTGGTGTGATTCAGAATATTTTATTAAGATGAATACGGGTATTGATATGCATTTAAGGAAAGAGGATGTTTTGTTTTATTTTGATAGTAATGAAAAAAAAAAATTTTTTAGATACAATTAAACATAAAGCATGGTATATTATAAATTAATTTTTTGATTTATGGAAAATGTTTTATTCATAAATGTAAATGGTCGTCACAGAAACCAAACTTCACACACTTCAAAATAGAAGTAAAATATGACTTTAATATTTTAACTGGAGTAAAAAAAACAGTAAAGGACTAAAAAGTATGAACTTTTATAAAGCCTTGAATATTCCCTTTTGAATCTTAATATTATATGCATTGTATATTGTATAATTTCTAGCCTTTAGAATTCTGTATATTGTCGATGTACCTTTTTCTTAGTTTGTTATTATTATTTATTTATTTTTGTTTATTTCTGATGATTTCAGTTTGTTATGATTTCATGTTATGTTGATTAAAGCAATACAAAATAAAAAATAAAAAAGATGTCCTCCTCGCTTTTCTGAAAAGAGACAGCTACGATGACGTGTGCAGCCAACAAACGCGACGTTCGGAGGACGCAGCATTCCAAACGAGACGCAGCAGCTGACTGTGCATCGCATGCGCAGTGAAACACGACGTGAAGAGCGCGTTTGCACGTCGCTCTCGCGGTAACTTCGTCACAAACAAGGAAGAGTCGTTTAGTCGATGTTTGGTGGTTCTCAAAAATGGGAGCGATAAAGTCCTGCCGGATTTTGCTGAGTTTATGCTGCATAATCGTGAGCGCCTCCGGATCTTCCGATGTGTTCGATAGTGTTTTGGGAAACACGGCGTCTTGTCATAATACATGTCAGATGCACAGTTTGCACACTTATCCACGGGTGAGTGAAAGCTTTTCCTGCAACAGCGAAGCATTCAACAAGCTTCGACTTGTTTAATATTCAAGAAATATTTTGACCAACGCTATTGACATTTTTGACCCATTAATTAAACTGTTTAAGAGATTGCATGTTGTAACTGTGAAAATAGACCGTGGAAAGGCGGAATGAGGTGCGTGTGTTTATGTGGCCTGTGTGTGTTGTTGATAGGAGGAAACTCTGTACGCCTGCCAGAGAGGATGCCGTCTCTTCTCCATTTGCCAGTTTGTAGGTGACAGCAAAGATCTCAATGAAACCAAATCTGAATGCGAGTCAGGTAATACTAAAGTAGTGTTTTTCTGAACTCCTCAAGCTCTGTCGTTCTCAAAGAAGAAAATAACATTGCAATTGTTATGCAACCTGTTATGTTTGTCTTCCCGCAGCCTGTCGTGAAGCATACGCCCAGTCAGATGAGCAGAACGCATGCAATCTAGGATGTCAGAGTCAACTGCCATTTGCAGAGCAAAGAATGGAACAGGTAATGTGAGGTACATATTTGAATACACAGCCATCGCCTTATGTATAGTATAGTTGCCTGCTTGCATGATCATCTACAATAATTGCCTCTTTGTATGTTCATACTCTTTATGTCTTCGATATTATAATTTCCACTTTTATTTAAAAATGCTGATGGAGGATGTTATTTGAAGTAATTATGATTTTTATTTTATTTTTGGATGGGAAGTTGATGACAATGTTGCCCAAAATCCATCTCTTATACCCGCTGACACTGGTTAAGGGTTTTTGGGAAGAGATGATGAGTCAAGCCAACAACTTCATCACCTCGTCTTGGACAATTTACCTCCAGGCAGATGATGGTAAAGTTGTCATTTTCCAGGTAATTTTGTAATAACGTTACGTTAAACTTTTACTGTTGGGCTTTCTCATTCATATTTATTGTTAAAAAGAAATGATAAAATAATTGTAAGGTGGGTTTTCACTGCAGTTGTTCAGCCATAGGACTGCCAAGGTGACTGAATAAATGTTAACTAGTGATGAGAAGTCTGATTCTTTTCTGTGAACCGGTTCTTTCGGATGGTTCATTTAAATAAACTGGTTAAAAAAACAGATTCACCAGGTCATTTACTTCATCACGTAATGCCTCCGCTATATAATGCTAATATGCCATTGTCATAGAATACATGCACAAACACAATCATTAAAGCCATATGTATTGTAACATATTGTAACATTTTATTTAAGTTATAATAATATGTGAGTTTATTGTCATCAGTGTTTTATTCAGTGATCTTACAACACATTAAAGTTTTGCACCTAAAGCACCCAATAATGACACTGATATACAAACCTGGAAGTTCTACACATTTTTAAAGCATAAAAAGTGATTAAACTAGTTTTAATCAATATAATCTGCTTGCGCAACACTCAATAGTAAAATGTGTTTACAGTGAAACGTTTCCCCTCATTCAAGTCCTCGGTTCATGCATGCTCATCAGCTGCTCACTGATCAGCAGTTCTCAGTATTATGACCGAAAGAGGCGATTCTAAGTTCGGTGTACTGTTGACTCAAGAACTGCTGTCCTCGGATCAGTGTACTGTTGACTCGAGAGCTGTAGACTGGATCATCTTCAGCTCATCGGTTCTCAGTATGTCGAACACCTCCAAAAGCGGTGATTCTCAGTTCAGTGTACTATTGACTCGAGAGCTGTTATGAGCGGCACATTGTACTGTTGACTCGAGAGCTGTTACGAGCAAATCATTGTACTGTTGACTCGAGAGCTGATGCTCAAATGAACAATTAGTTCACGAACTGGACATCACTTATGTTAACAGCATGATGGAATAAAATTGTGCATTTCTTGTCTATTACCACCTACTGCTACTTATACCATTGATGTAAATAAGCGCAGTTAGAATACCAAAATATGTGTGGGAGAGCATTGTTTATAACCTTAATGTAATGCAACATGTTGCACTTAAATATTTAATCTTAATATACACCGATCAGCCACAACATTAAAACCACCTGCCTAATATTGTGCAGATCCCCCTCCTCGTGCCACCAAAACAGCGCGAACCCGCATCTCAGAATAGCATTCTGAGATGTTATTCTTCTCACCATAATTGTACAGAGCAGTTGTCTGAATTACCGTAGACTTTGTCAGTTCAAACCAGTCTGCCCATTCTCTGTTGACCTCTCTTACCAACAAAGCATTTCTGTCCACAGAACTGCCGCTCACTGGATGTTTTTTTTTGTTTTTGGCACCATTCAGAGTAAATTCTAGAGACTGTTGTGTGTGAAAATCCCAGAAGATATGGGCAGATACGGGTCAGGAGCTACAGTTAATGTTCACATAAACCATCAGAATGGGGAAAAAACATTTTTATCTCAGTGATTTGGAGCATGGCATGATTGTTGGCGCCAAATGGGCTGTATCAGTACTGTATGTTTAGTATCAGTCAGTTGCTGACCATTTAAATACAGAATAAATCAAAATAAAATAAATAACTAAATAAACATCAGCAGTACTGTTTAGATTGTCAAATGCTGACTATTTTAATACTACTAGTCAATTGTAAAGTTGTAAAACAAGAAGCATTTACACCTGCCGAGTTAAGGGACAAATTGCAGCGTTACACCGTTTTCTGCTATACAAGTTCAGGGGAAACTTTCAATGGTGGAAAACCAGACTTCTAAATATTACATTTTGTTAATGCAACAACTGGAATAGTTTGGTTGAAGGGGGTACCAAACTGCAAATCCTGAACAAAACAGTTTGGTGAATACATGTTCACACATTAGCTTCCATTCAGCAGACAAGGGATGAATGTAGCTACGTGGTTAGCTAGTTAGCTATAAGCATGTTGTCACAAAGTAAAAGATGGATGTTGTTTATTTACCTTCCAGCATTGTGTCTCACCAACTAGGTAACAACGTAGTGTGAAATAAACACTCAACAGAGACAATCCACCACTGCACCGTTAAATCGGTCGGGCACTAATTTGACTATGTTTGACAGTATGGTGTACAGAAAATAATAATATTTCATAAGATATGAAAATGGAACACATCTAATTTGTCATTTTTGTTTGTTTTTTGTCCAGACTTGAGAATCAAAAGTATGCCAAAATATGTATTATTTGAGTGACTTTAGCCTGCAAACAGTACATGTCTGATTTATTGTCTTTCTGCATGGCAATACATGTATAATAAAGTTTATTTGAAAGTGCCATTGCTTAAGGTTTGTTCTCTTATACTTCCAGTCGGAGCCGCAAGTTCAGTTTATCCCTGAGTTTGAGTTTCAGAAAGAGGAGACAGATGAGTCACGGAGCATTTGTAAGTGATTAAAATGACTCCCTTCTACGTCTGTTTGGATCTTTCTCTTTTCCTCTATGATAAATTAACATATTTTGAAAAATGTCACACTTCTACTAGTTTCTCCTAGGGCCTCTTCTGACTAGTCATTACTGCTTTCCAGCCCAAGTAATCATGATAGCATCTCTTAACATCATCAAACTGTCAGTGACATAATATAGGTGGTTTCAAAATCACAACATTTATTGACCCCTTGTGTTTTTTCAAAGTTGCAAATCGGGGATTGTACAATCCTGTTTATAAAGACTTTCCAATGAGCTCCTTCCAGGAGAGAGACAGAGACATGTTCATTGATGGAAGCAACTCCGAGGACAAGTACAACCTTTTCAGCTGCCTCTCAAGGTTGGTCACATCTTGATCTGTACAGAAAATCATGTTAGCCTTATTAGTTAGAATGTACTGCAATTATTACATTGGTTGGCTATTTTGAATGTGAACCACCACCACCATCATCATCATCATCATCATCATCATCATGTTTGCTGTTAGGAACCCGTGGCTGCCCGGCTGGATCCTGACCACCACTCTGATTTTATCTGTCTTTGTTCTAATCTGGATCTGCTGTGCCACAGTGTCCACAGCTGTTGAGCAGTATGTCCCTGCTGAGGTAAACTGCTTGACCCTTAACACCCTTATCATGGATGTTATAAATGGGGATTCACACAACTTAGTTTTGCTAATGTGGTTGTATATTGAGGCGATATTATCAGTAAGAAACTGAGTTTGACTGATGATCGTTTATACCACTAGTTTTTCTTGTACTGATTATTAGTAAAACATTTAAATAAAATGAATCCGATATTTGAGGTATATTTTTACCTGATAAAACAGTTAATGGGTATTTTAAAATTGTGTCTATTGATAAATTCCATCTGGAAATTCTCTAAAGAATTGCAGCCAACCACTACACCACCTGTTGTGCATTCAACTGGAAACAATGTATATTGTTGTATATGTATAACAAGCTATATTTACCAAATAAGTGGTGTTTGCATAAATCATTACAGTTTATATGTAACAGACAACATTGTTAGCAAAATTATTGATTATTTTCATCATTGTAATCTGATTTATTTATTTTTTTATTGTGTAAAGAAGCAGAAATAAAACGGTAATTTGTTACAGTAAAAAATCATTTATTAGACACTTATAACACTTATTGGTTATAAGTAAATTCTCCATATTGGTTGATCTTTAGTGAGAAATCACTGAGTTGTTACATGCTTGCAGGATCTTTAAGAAAGACTTGGCAACAAGGCAAAGATTCAATAAGTGGAAAATTCTTGGCTATCCCTGAGTAAATCTAGTAGTAATTGTGTTAGTAGTATCCTGAAGTTATTATCTTAAGCAGATACGTAGTTATGATCTCGAGACAATAAAGGGAATTGACCCAGTTTACAAACGCAGGCCATTTAGTCATGCACCAACTAGCGATGGTAGCAACAACTCAGATAAAAGTGTGATCTCAGGTTGTTCATATTTGCTCTTTCCTTTATCAGAAACTAAGCATATATGGGGATATGGAGGACAAGAAGGACCAGAAACTGATGTCTTACGTGCAGTCCTCTCTGGTGATTATCAGATCTCCCAGGGGAGAGGAGCAGGAAGCAGGACCTCTTCCATCAAAGGTCAACCTGAATCAATCTAACATTTAAGAGTCTAATAGGATCTTCCAAAGTCTCGATGATAGATATTTGGTCTTCTCAGTACAAACTTTGTGATTGTTGCTTAAAACACTATATTGCTATTTACTATTAATATTTTGGTTTCTCCTTTTTCAAATTTGATAAATATGGACTATGGGGAATATTTTCAATGGTTTGGCACTTTAAAGGCATTACCAATCAGAATGAAAGCACTGTAGTGTTTTCTACCCATTCGTAGAGAGAAAGTTTTTTTTTTTTTTTTTTTTCTTTTGTGTGTTCTTGGTGAAATCAATAACAGTTTGTGATTTGTGGTACAACATTTGTGTTGCACAGTGAAATTTTATTTAAATTCATGCCATCTCAGAAATCTTAGCCATTGGTGGGTGAATGTTTGTTGAACTGTTACAGAATCACTTATAGTAGAACTCAAGGCAATATTAATAAAAATATTTAGTAACCTCAGATTTGTCATCTTGAAATTGTTAATAAAGAAAAATACCAAAATGTGTTCATTCTCATATTTGTACCTTTGTTTCTACTAATCCAGATAAGATTGAAGTAGCCCTTGTTTTTGCAGCAGTACTGTGTTTGTGGTTAGTCATTTGTTTGGAACTGTCCATACTGTCATAATTTTTATTTGTGTGGACATGTCCATGCTGGCAACAAAGCTGTTATGTACAAGTGCTGACTAAATTACTAGCTTAACACACTTCTGACCATTTATATAGACTTCTGAAGACTCCACGTTTTTTGAATGATGTTTGATTCAAGAAGTGTATTTTGTAAATTAGATTAACTGGAGCTATGAATAAACTTTAACCAAATAAATATGAAACCCAACAGGACATGTCGTCAGGTAAGCAAATTATAATTGAGGCTACATAACACCAAACTGCAAATCGAATTGGGAATATATACAGTATATTGGGGATATCTTGAATTCAGTAGTAGTAATTGGATTTCTACTGTTATTGATTGTCACTTTTCAATCTGAGACAGTTTGATAACACAACATCTGAGAAAAATTAAACGCAAGAGGAAGGTAAGATGCACTTTTCTTTTTGGTCTTAAGTTCCTTTTTGTCTGAACAGAAATATTCATTTGATCAAATTCATCAAGCTTATTTATGTTCTCATGAATTATTATGTGGACAGCTGTTTTTTACACATTAATGTTGGCCTTGTAATATTGTGTACATTGATTTTAGTAAAAATAATTTAGCAATAATTTCTGCATAAAGAGTTTGATGTAACAGGAGTGTTTTCATCAGATTGTTATGGTGAGTGCTGTAGATGTTGCACTAGAAGAGCTGCATGTATCTCTGTGATCCTTTTGTCTTGTATGATTTTAAGTGCTGTGGCAGTTGTACTAGTCTTGGTTTTTGCCATCCCTGAGCCACCTCCAAGTATGACATTTCTTGTGTGTAATCCACTAACATTTTTCTAAAAGACTGTCAAATGAAGAATCTGCACTTTGTTTCAGACTATGGTGGTGTTTTTATTTTGTTTTTTTGGACAGTAAATCGAGATTGTAGGAGGCCACAAAATGGCTCTGGATTTTTGTGTGATGACAGAGTAACCTGCATCCCACCTTCTGACCTCTGTAACAGAGCTCCCAACTGTCCCAGTGGAACAGAGGGGACAAGCTCATATGTAATAAGCTTAATTTTGTTTTAACAACAGAGGCATGTGTAAATCCATTCATACTGTATGCTAAAAGTTCAATGTTCAGTGTTTCACGATGGATTCCTGCAAAGCGGGCCATTTTTATTTTAGATGACCTACCAAACAACCTTCCAAAGTAACATTATTTTCCATTGTGGCAATCCACGTGATTGGATCTTCATTGACAAAAAATGTTTCCAACATTTCTGAATTAGTTTATCAGTCACTTGGGTATTTACTGTTGCTGTAACTATCACAAGTTAGTAAAGCTTTTAATCATGGTGATAATTCCCAGTAATTGATCATTCTGTCCTGTTAAGATTCGTACACTAATTCTGTGCTTCTGGATAGACACAAGCTGCCATTCCTGTGGAGCAGAGTGGTGGGCCTGCATCCCTGTGCACTTTCAATACTTTGAGTGTATACCCCGCAGTCTTTGCAGGGATGGCAGACAGCACTGTTTTGACTGGTCTGATGAATACATCTGCATCAAAGACTAAAATACAGACATTCCTCAAAATTCATTATCCTGCGTACAAGTCAGAATGTGTATTTTCCATTTTCACTGTTGTGTGAAATTCTGCTGTCTGTCATAACTTACAGTGCATCTGGAAAGTATTCACAGCGTTTCACTTTTTCCACATTTTGTAATGTTACAGCTTTATTCCAAAATGGAAAAAATTGATTATTTTCCTCAAAATTCTACAAACAATACCCCATAATGACAAAATGTGCAAAGCAGATTTATTAAAAATAAAAAACAAAAAAATCACATGTACATAAGTATTCGCAGCCTTTGCCATGACACTCAAAATTGAGCTCAGGTGCATCCTGTTTCCACTGATCATCCTTGAGATGTTTCTACAACTTGATTGGAGTCCACCTGTGGTAAATTCAGTTGATTGGACATGATTTGGAAAGGCACACACCTGTCTACATAAGGTCCCACAGTTAACCGTTCATGTCAGAGCACAAACCAAGCCATGATGTCCAAGGAATTGTCTGTAGACCTCCGAGACAGGATTGTATTGAGGCACAGATCTGGGGAAGGGTACAGAAACATTTCTGCATCATCGAAGGTCCCAATGAGCACAGTGGCCTCCATCATCCATAAATGGAAGAAGTTTGGAACCACCAGGACTCTTACTAGAGCTGGCCGCCCGGCCAATCTAAGCGATCTGGGGAGAAGGACCTTAGTCAGGGAGGTGACCAAGAACCCGATGGTCACTGACAGAGCTCCAGCATTTCTCTGTGGAGAGAGGAGAACCTTCCAGAAGAACAACCATCTGTAAGGCCTGTATGGTAGAGTGGCCAGACGGAAGCCACTCCTCAGTAAAGGGCACATGACAGCCCACCTGGAGTTTGCCAAAATGCACCTGAAGGACTCTCAGACCATGAGAAACAAAATTCTCTGATCTGATGAAATAAAGATTGAAGTCTTTGGCTTGAATGGCAACCGTCAAGTCTGGAGGAAACCAGGCACCGCTCATCGCCTGGCCAATACCATCCCTACAGTGAAGCATGTTGGTGGGGATGTTTTTCAGCAGCAGGAACTGGGAGACTAGTCAGGATCGAAGGAAAGATGAATGCAGCAATGTATAGAGACATCCTTGATTAAAACCTGCTCCAGAATGCTCTGGACCTCAGACTGGGGCGAAGGTTCATCTTCCAACAGGACAACGACCCTAAGCACAGAGCCAAGATAACAAAGGAGTGGCTACGTGACAACTCTGTGAATGTCCTTGAGTGCCTCAGCCAGAGCCCAGACTTCAACAGACTGAACCTCTCTGGAGAGATCTGAAAATGTCTGTGCACCGACGCTCCCCATCCAACCTGATGGAGCTTGAGAGGTACTGCAAAGAAGAATGGGATAAACTGCCCAAAAATAGGTGTGCCAAGCTTTTAGCATCATACACAAAAAGATTTGAGGCTGTAATTGGTGCCAAAGGTGCTTCAACAAAGTATTGAGCAAAGGATGTGAATACTTATTTACATGTGATTAATTTGCAAAGGTTTCAAACAAACTTTCACATTGTCATTATGGGTTATTGCTTGTAGAATTGAGGAATATATTCAATTTAATCCATTTTGGAATAAGGCTGTAAAATAACAAAATGTGGAAAAAGTGAAGCGCACTCATATTGCACATTGTCTATTTTCAAGTGAAGTATTTTGTATAAATATGCCCATGTTTGGCTGCCAATGAATGAGGCAATGGCAGATAACGGTACAAAAGTTCAAATGAATTTTTATTTACAAGAATCAAAATATAAGCATTTCAGAGTCACTTTCCTCACAGAGGAATGCATTGTTGGCTAAGTAAACTTTGTTGCCACTCAGTAACTACAGATCTAAATCCTCTGCAGATAGAGCTTTCACAGATTGGCGCTTTGCGAGAGGAGCTGTACTTTTGCTCTTCCTCTGATAGTCTCCTCTTCTTGTCTTTATGTACAGCTCCCACTGTTGGGGAATGTGCGATGTGAAATTATGCCACAGAGATCATGCTTATAAAAGTGAATTGGGACAAATTTGTCTTTACTTGTGGTGCCACTTGTCCCAGACAAGGAGATTAATGTCTCTCGAACAAACTTTTCCCTTCCATCTAGAAAACAAAATAATCATTAAACTTGTCTGTAAATATCCAATTTTACATCTTTGTAGTCACAACAACATAAAACAGGTTAACTGTAATCTGGTAGATGCCATAAAGCCGGTAAATCCCTGATTTTACCATACTAAAATCATGTTAACATTTACATTTTTGAAATGGTGTGTATTTTAATGCTTATGGACTGGCCCTATAAACTTCAATTCCCATCAGTATTGTAACTGAGTTTTTCTTTTCTAAATTATTATTATTATTATTTATTTCTTAATCAACATTATGCAACAAATTCTGTTGAAGAGCTTAACTTGTAATGAACCTGAACAATTTTATTAAAATGAAAGGTGCATTCAGACACTTTTTGTTCATGTCATCTTGGACTTACAGTGACACCTAGTACTGTGGATGCAGCGTCATTCAAAATCAATATTTTTCAGTTACTGATGCTATTGTAAAAATTCACTATTCACAATCAGACAGGATTTCTTTTATCAGTGAGTGAAAGTGTCCAATAACAGGGCAGTTACTGAGATTGGGTGAGTAGTATTCAGCTGGTATGTGATTCTAACATGGCTGCCCCTATGAGGGTGCCCCTGCCCCATGTACAGTTGAAGTCAGAAGTTTACATACACCTTATTAAAATACATTTAATCTCAGTTTTTCACAATTCCTGACATTTAATCGTAGAAAAAATTCCGTTAGTTAGGAACACTATTTTAAGAATGTGAAATGTCAGAATAATAGTAGAGAGAATGATTTATTTCAGCTTTTATTTCTTTCATCACATTCCCAGTGGGTCAGAAGTTTACATACACTTAGTTAGTATTTGGTAGCATTGCCTTTAAATTGTTTAACTTGGGTCAAACATTTTGGGTAACCGTCCAAGGGCCCATAGGGCTTTGTGATGGCCACTCCAATACCTTGACTTTGTTGTCCTTAAGCCATTTTGCCACAACTTTCGAGGTATACTTGGGGTCATTGTACATTTGGAAGACTAATAACCAAGCTTTAACTTCCTGGCTGATGTCTTGAGTGTTGCTTCAATATATCCACATAAATTCCCTTCCTCCTGATGCAATCTATTTTGTGAAGTGCACCAGTCCCTCCTGCAGCAAAGCACCCCCACAACATGATGCTGCCACCCCCATGCTTCATGGTTGGGATTGTATTCTTCAGTTTGCAAACCTCACCCTTTTTCCTCCAAACATAATGATGGTAATGTTGGCCAAACAGTTCAATTTTGTTTCATTAGACCAGAGAACTTTTCTCCAAAAAGTAAGATCTTTGTCCCCATGTGCACTTGTAAACTGTAGTCTGGCTTTTTTTATGGCAGTTTTGGAGCAGTGGCTTCTTCCTTGCTGAGCAGCCTTTCAGGTTATTTTTGATATAGGACTTGTTTTACTGTGGATATAGATACTTGTCCACCTGTTTCCTCCAGCATCTTCAGAAGGTCCTTTGCTGTTCTACGATTGATTTGCACTTTTCGCACCAAACTACGTTCATCTCAGAATGCAGAATGAGTCTCCTTCCTGAGTGGTGTGATGGCTGTGTGGTCCATGTTTATGCTTGTGTACTATTCTTTATACAGATGAACATGGTACCTTCAGGCATTTGGAAATTGCTCCCAAAGATGAACCAGACTTGTGGAGGTCCACAATTTTTTTTTCTGAGGTCTTGGCTGATTTCTTTTGATTTTCCCATGATGTCAAGCAAAGAGGCATAAAGTAGGATGGTAGGCTTTAAAATGCATCCACAGGTACACCTTCAATTCAGTACACCTCCTATCAGAAGCTTATTGTCTAAAGCCTTGACAAAATTTTCAGGAAGTTTTAATGACTTCAACCTAAGTGTATGTAAACTTCTGACTTCAACAGTAGAATAAAGGAGCTTTGAGAGCTTTTTTTTACTGATATGACAACTCTTTATCTCATATGTGTTCATGATTTTATTCATTTTTCAAAATTAACGTATTTATATAGGAGTAAAACTTTTTTAATGAGGAAAAAAATTACTGAATGCACTTTTAATATAGACACGATGCACATAATGATAGAAAAGTTACAACATCAGACCACTAAATTAATAATTCTGTATTAAATATTATTTTTAGGAGCTGTGTCAATTTGAACATGTAAACTCAGCAAAAAAGAAACGTCCCTTTTTCAGGACACTGTATTTTAAAGATAATTTTGTAAAAATACATATAACTTTACAGATATTTATTGTAAAGGGTTTAAACAATGATTTCCATGCTTGTTCAATGAACCATAAACAATTAATGAACATGCACCTGTGGAACATTCATTAAGACACCAACAGCTTATAGACGGTAGTCAATTAAGGTCACAGTTATAAAAACTTAGGACACTAAAGAGAACTTTCTACTGACTCAGAAAAACACCAAAAGAAAGATGCACAGGGTCCCTGCTCTTCTGCGTGAACGTGCCTTAGGCTTGCTACATGGAGGCATGAGGACTGCAGATGTGGCCAGGGCAATAAATTGCAATGTCCGTGCTGTGAGATACTTGTCCTCGCAGTGGCAGACCACATGTAACAACACCTGCACAGGATCAGAACATCCAAATATCACACCTGTGGGACAGGTTCAGGATGGCAACAACAACTGCCTGAGTTACACCAGGAACGCCCAATGGTAACCAGAACTTTGTAGCTCAAAAAAGCATATAAAGGCAGCACAAAAGTAAGCCATATGAATAGTAGTTGGTGATCTGCATGAAGGATGCGAATCAGCAAAAAACAGAAGAACTCTTGTGAATGTGCAAAGGACTGTTTGAAAGTAGATTTATAGTAAAAAAAAAAAAAAGATAAAAGAACTTAATTATTGATCTGTTTCACACCCACACCTATCAAATCATTTCTGAAGATATGGATTTAACCGCCCGAGTCGTATGGATTACTTTTATGCTGCATTTATATGCTTTGTGGAGCTTCAAAGTGCTTGTCACCATTCACTTGATTTGAATGGGCCAACAGAGCTGAGATATTCTTCTAAAAATCTTTGTTTGTGTTCAGCAGAAGAAAGAACATAATACACATCTGGGATGGCATGAGGGTGAAGATGAGGGAATTTTCATTTTTGGTTGAACTATTCCTTTAAGAATTATCTGTTGTCCATACCTAGACAGGGGCTCTGAATTTAGAGGTTATGTATTTAAAAATGTTGTGGTTGTCGCCTAAATTTGTCTCAGTCCAGTCTTTCAGATATCAAAAGATACCTGAGAAGACAACACACATACAAAATATAGGCTATATACATAATGTGCTAGCAAATAGGCGTACTCGGGGAGCATTTTAGGCATCATACACTGTCATAAGCAGCAAGTATAAGGAAATACTTTCTAGAAGAATCATTCGTGGTTGACACTTCTCACCTATTTCTCAATACATGGATCTCGATCTCAGCACTAGTTCTCTACAGGCCTCACAGTAAACCTGCAGTGCTCCGATGTGCAGTATGTTGTTCAATGAATTTGTCTTTCTTCAGCGGCCGAAAAGATCTTAGCAGCCATTTGCTCAGGGAAACCGGCCAGTGAATCCACATGACCAATATTATCAGCAATGAACTGCAAAAATATGTCAAATAATGATTTCACAGAGTACCGCACACCAGTGGCGACGGAAGCTGTACGGCAGTACCATGAGCACCGACTGACCTGAGAAATATTAACTCTCAGAATATTTCAACAATCATGACATGTGTCCCGTATAGGGTTGCCTACCGTTCCGTATATTACGGAATCATCCCGTATTTAAAACATCAAGGCAGCGTTCCGTATTAAACCCATACAGAACACAGTTTGTCCCGTATAGGCTTACATGTAGATTAGAGAGGCGTTTATAAATGTGCAAGTGGTAACTGTGCAAGGTAGTTGTATGTACAGTTACTGAATTAAAGAGTGAACTTACATATGTACATGAGATGTGTCTGTGCGTGCACACGCGAAAGTGAGAGCTCTCTGTCATTGGTTGTTGCTACGTTACCTGGATCATCCAGGCTGGAAGCTAGCTGACAGTGGCGGGAAGTTTAACTTTATAGCAAGTATATCATGATGGCAACTGTTACTAGTCCACCTTGTAAAAGAAAAAAAAAACGTTTACAGAAATATAAACCAGAATGGGAGACCGAGAACCCATGGCTTGGTGACGTCCGGGGAAATATGTATATGGCAAATTGTAAACGATGTAGCAGAGATTTTTCTTTAAGCCATTGGCGGAGTTTGCGACGTCAAACAACACGCGTCCACAGAGACTCCTCGACGGAACGACCGACAGCAAAGGACCCAAGGAGCAATTTCTATTTTTTTCGTGTCACCCGCCACCACATCACCAGAAACTGATATGGTAAGCTACTGTTTCGAATGTAAAAATGTATTTCAAGATGCACTCCAAAATCTCTCAGATAAATATAATGTGTAGCCAATATATGTGTGATGGGCTTACACATACAGACAGTTCCTGTAATACTGAAATCACAAACAGTTATTAAACTGTTCACTTTGATGCTAATAACTGTGATCTTGATCCTCATATTTTCATTTTTACTTTTAGGTTGCTGTGTATATAAAAAGGAAGTTGAGCTTATCAAAGCCTATTACATGCACATTAACTTTTTAACAAGCTTAACTGTCATGTAAAGTACTTTAAAAATAAAAATGACAACACGCACTTAAAAGAAAAAACTGTTTCTCATCATTTTTGCAGTCACAATTCTATAGTGGTACTGCTCAGGCAAGTGGTTTGTGTGTAACGGATGTGACATTTTAATATGAGATTATAATTATTTTTATAATTAAATTGTACATAAATAGATTAAGCAAAACGTGTGTATGTCTGAGATTCCTGTTAGCATTTAATTCAAGCAAAAAATAAAAAATAAAACAATAAAAAGATATTTATACATATACTACAGACACTGAAATGAAATAAACTATGTGGTACAGTACACATATTTTGAGTGTCCCTTATACTGTCTCTTATTTTCATATAAAGAACCAAGATTGACCCTTATTTTCCTATAGTTGGCAAGACCGTATTTCTTTTGGCTGTTTAAAAGAACTAACAATGCCCAATTTGCGAATGAGAAATTCTTTTGAGTCGGTTCTTTTCAGTGAACTTCCAAACGGGCTTGCAAAACGGTCTGAATCGATTCGTGATTCAGTACAATTCGTTCAGAGCGCTCTCACTGAATCATTTGGAGCAGTTTCTCACTCAGTAAAACAGAATCGGGATTTACGAATACAGAGAACAAACTGCGCTGGATACAGTGACAATTTACCTACAGTCAATTGAGACAAAAGTCAGTCTTATTGAGAGGTAACTCTGAGAATCTTCAGCTAGTGCCGAGTCATGTGAACAAGGGGCTGTTCAAACTGAACGTGTTTTTCTTCCTCTCGCGCTGTTTTTCCATTTTAAACATTCGCTAGATGGATGTCTTTGACAACTGCGTCACGTTTCACTGTGTTTTTAGCATCTCTCACGGGAGCGCTTGATTTTAAGATGCCGTGAAAATGAAAATAGTTGCTGGCTCGAAATGCTAACAGCATTTGCATTGTAACCAGTTATTTTAGAAGTTATTATAATATTTATAATCTTGTAAACATCTTATATAATGTTGTGCAATAAAATGTTGTCACTTCACGTGTGGTTTGAGAGGTGTTTCTAAGATTAGTTATATTTAGATCCCAAACTTTATATCTTACACTCCCACCAATGATCACATGGTTGATGCCGCTTTCTAAACTGAGAATGACCAGCCCATGTAACCATGGAAACTGCACAACGTTGCCTAAACAGAATTAAGATTTATTGTATATTAATATATTATTTAATAAGAACAACAATTAAGTCCCAAATGCCCGGTTGCATAAAACACCTTAAGTTTTCCCCTCAGGTATAGCACACACTTGTGGAATGTAAATGTGTACATAAATGCTAAAATATATGAACTCATTATATTTGTTCGTATATGGCAATATACCAGATTTAAATAGCAGACAATGTGATAATGGCAACAGGCCTAATTTTTTAATCCTCATTTGTGTTTTAAGGACATTTCTGGTACTGAGCACTTTGCCACTCGACCTCAAATTTGGAACAGACCTGACTTTGATTTTCAAGTATTTTTACATTTCAGTTTACATTTTTATGATGTTTTATTTATACAGTTTGTTAAAAGTTAAATTATTATTATTAAAGTACACATTGGCCACAAATCATATGCCACCAATCCAGATTGAGTGAATGCCATGTAACATTAAAAGGGCAACACTAATAAAATATCAAATATACTTGATTATTGTGGACCGGCAGTGTCTGGAAATTATTCAATTTTGAAGCAATTCAGGTAAATATAAGAGAAAAAAATCTGTCGTAAAATATCTTGTAAACACTTCCTGTATTAAATACATGTAAATAATTAATCATGACGATTCTTATGATTTTAAAATATATTTTATTGTCTCACTACATGTATTTATCACGATACAAACAACTGCAACACAATGAACTGTAAGCTGTTAAGAGAAAATGTAACATCGTTTGATTTCTCAGATGAAATCCTGCAGGCGCCCCTCTTTGTTGCAGGTAAATATGAAGTGATGTCTTTGTGTGACGCGTCAACGCAGAGTTTACAAATCGCGCTGTTGAAAACAACATTCCTCTTCTGTGTCACTCTTGACGTACATATCAAAATAAAAGACCCAACATCTTCTTCTTTTGAAGTTTTATGGCGGTTGGAAAACAAACGAAAGGTGCATTCCCGCCACGTACTGGGCTGGAGTGTGGACCATTGATGAATGGGGAGAAAAAACTAATTATTTAAATCCTATTAACAGTTCTACGTTTCTTAATTATCTCATTAATGCATTATATATTTTATATATGATGAGCAGCAGTGTTTTAAGAGTATTCTCTTATTTCTTCCAACAGACATAATCTTTAATTTTCATAAGCAGTACAATGAATAAGTACATGCTCTACAGTTTCTGCTGATCCACATAATATACAATTCCCAGACTCATGTTTGTTCATCCAATATAGGGAATAATTTAGAGCTGTGTGACCAATGCAAAGTCTGGTAATGATTGTCTTCTTTTTTTTACCAAAATTCCCTCTTTCACCTCCTACTTGATTTTGAATATGACAAAGATGTCTTCCTCTTCCCTCCTCATTCCAAAGTTCTTACCATTTCCCCTTTATAGCTGTTCTGATTGTGGCCTTAAATTCTTCTTTACTTAATGGAATATTCATTTCTATATGTGATCATTTCAGCGCCTCCTTTGCTAATTTATCAACCACCTCATTTCCATACACTCACATGTGTGCTGGAATCCACAGGAAACACATCGTAATTCCTAATTTATTTACATACCTAAAATAATTTCATATCAAATGTCTTGTCTTGAGGATCTCCCACTAATAAGGCTTGATAAAGCAGAGAATGAATCGAGTGTCTTCCATCCACCTGATAGCTAATAATATCGCTACTATCTCTGTTGATTGAATAAACTCCTACTTTGTCAGATACTCTTTTACCAATTTTAACTTGAAAATGTGGGACATATACAGCTGCTGAAGCTCGACCTGTTTCAGGAGCTTTAGAACTATTCTTGTCAGCTCGAAGCATTCCGGCCATTCTCTGTTGACCTCTCTCATCAACAAGGTGTTTCCTTCCACAGAACTGCCGCTCACTGGATGATTTTTGTTTTTGGCCCCTATCAGAGTAAATGCTATAGACTGTTGTGTGTGAAAATCTCAGGAGTTACAGAAATAGTCAAACCAGCCCATCTGGCACCAAAAATCATGCCATGGTCAAAATCACTGAGATCACATTTTCTTCCCCATTCTGAAGGTTGATGTGAACATTAACTGATGCTCCTGTCCTGACCAGTATCTGAATGATTTTATGCATTGCACCATTGCCACATGATTGGCTGATTAGATAATCTGATAAATAAGTAGGTGTACGTACCTAATACAGTTCTCGGTGTGTATACAGTATATACTGTATATACCGATAGTACTTTTTTTTTTTTTTCTTTCCTTGATGGGGATAGACAAAGAGTCCAAAAAGAATAAAATCCCAGATGTAGTTATGTAGGATTGTGCAACCAAAATCATAATTTTTTTGAATGAGAAGTACTTAAATGCACTTAACAGTATATAATACTAACTAACTATAATAACTAACTAATGCTTTGTTTTTACTGTATTTACTTCAGTATTTAAATTTTTTTTAATTTTATATGCATCCTAATTTTTACTTTATCACAAATAATAGCATATTCTGTTATTTTTCTCACAAAAAACACAAAAACCTATAACTTAAATCTTTTCTTTACCTCTTTTCTCATCTCTACTCCTTCACTTCATCCTGTCATCTCTGCTGCTTCCACTCTGACCTCATCGCCCTCTTTAAAGAACCCACACTTTCTTTAGTACTTTTACTTTATTTTCTTTTATATTAATGTAGGTTATATTACTACTACATATTCTGTAATTAATATTTTGGACTTTACAGTATTAATGTGGTGGAACCATTATACAATGGTGGTGTCAAAAATAGTAATACCATGCTTCTGAATGGATACCATGGTTAACATAGCCATCATGTTCAATACCATGGTACCTTCCGTTATAATTAATAAAGATTTCTAAACAGTATGTGTGCGATGTATGGATATAAACACATCATACATCTATGATATTTAAACTGCATAAGGGTGAATTTTGGGTGAACTACTCCTTTAAGCTAGTGCAATAGTAATGACATACTACAATAAATTATACAATACATTACATTAGTTTAACATATACCAAGAAATTATATTTGACTCTTTTAATATTCAAAAGAAGTTTGGTATGCTGTGAAGAAAGCAAAAGCCCATAAAGACAAAGCCCATAATTCTTACCTAAATTTTTTTTAATTGTTCTTTTTTAATTGTTTTTCTAGTAACCATGAGCGCTTCAACAATCTACATTCTATGCATGGTTAGTACCATTAGCTCTATGGGGATTTCTCACATAGTGAAATAGGAAGGTCACAAGCCTGGTGTCCTATTCCTTCCTGCAGATAGTCTGTGTCTATGGTTACTCCCTCTTCATCTACATTCCTTCGGTGGTTAGTAATACAATCTTTATACTTTATGTAATATGTGCATAATTATCACATCAGTTCAAAAATATGATGCATCACAGTTTGTTGAATTGTTCTTCAACATTATTTGTTATTACATCGCCGTTACAGCTTATTTACCTGTTTGTGTGCATTTATGAAAAACAGATACTATGGATAATACCAAGTGAAAAGTTGAGGTGGTGCTCCATTGTGGTATCTTTGTGTCTCTCAGGATCTGTGCTGGTATTGACATTCTGGCCGGCCATCAGGGGCAATAAACCATGGATTACCATTGCAATTATGTCCACCATGTGATTCTTCACGTCCTACTTGCAGTTGGTTGCAAGGTATATTTGAATGAATTTTTACACATAATATATTAAGTCTCAACAAACCTCACACGCAGCAAAGTGTTCTTGACAGCTAGATGAAGCACAACAAAATGCAGGGGTCTCGACACATGCTTTTTCAAAGTTTCAATTTATTTTTAACTTGACATTGTCCTAAAAACGGGACGTTTAATATGCTAAAATCCAGTGAGACGCTCCAAAGGCGCCTGTATGACGCTTATGTACTTTCAATGTCCTCCACTAATATTGGCAACCTTGGTAAATATGAGCAAAAAAAAATATTTATTGTTTATACTTTTGATCTTTTCATTCAAAATATTCACAAAAATCTATCCTCTAATGAACATCAATCAATTGCAAACACAACACAAGTTTAATCAAAAAACAAATATTTTAGTTGTGTGGCATAATAATTGGCACCCTTTTATTCAATACTATTTGCAGCCTCCCTTTCACAAGATAACAGCTCTGGGTCTTCTACTATTATGCCTAATGAGGTTGGAGAACAGCTGGCAAGGGATTTGAGACCATTCCTCCATCCAAAATCTCTCCAGATCCTTCAAATTCAGAAGTCCATGCTGGTGGACTCTCCTCTTCAGTGCACTCCACACATTTTCTATGGGGTTCAGGTCAGGGGACTGGAATGTCCATGGCAGAACCTTGATTTTGGGTCAGTGAACCATTTTTGTGTTGATTTTGATGTGTGTTTTGGATCATTGCCCTGCTGAAAGATACAACCACGGCCCATTTTAAGGTTTCTGGAAGAGGCATTCAGGATTAGATTTTTTTTATCTGTTGGTAGTTGACAGAGTCCATGATGCCATGTATCCAAACAAGATGTCCAGGACCTCGGCAGAAAAACAGTCCCACGACATTAAAGATCCCCCACTATATTTAACTGTGGGCTTGATGTACTTTTCCATATGCTTCCTCTCTGTGTGCGCCAAATCCATCTCTGGTGTTTGCTGCCAAAAATATCTATTTTTGTTTTATCTGACCATAGAACCCAGTCCTATTTAAAGTTCCAGTAATGTCTGGCGAACTGAAGATGCTTGTTGTCGGATGAGAGCAGAGGATTTTTTCTTGAAACCCTCCCAAACAACTTGTGATGATGTAGTTGATGTCTGATTGTAGATTTGGAGACTATCTGACCCCAAGACCCAACTAATTTCTGCAATTCTCCAGCTGCGATCCTTGGAGATTCTTTGGCCACTCGAACCATCCTCCTCACTGTGCGTGAAGACAATATAGACACACGTCCTCTTCCAGGCCGATTTGTAACATCTCCAGTTGATTGGCATTTCTTATTTATTGCCCTGATGGTGGAATTGGGCATTTTAGCTATTAAGCTATTTTCTTATGGCCACTTCCCATTTTGTGAAGCTCAACAACCTTTTGCTGCACATCATAACTATATTCTTTGGTCTTACCCATTGTGATGGATGACTAAGGGAATTTGTCCTATGTGTTACCTCATATTTATATCCCTAACCATATTTATATCCCTTATATCTGTCATGGCTGAACAATTTTATGTTCCTAGTCTCCCAAGTGTTTTAATTTTTAAAAAATATGAATGGGAATATACTTTAGATATATTTTACTAATAAGAATTTCTAGGGGTGCCAATAGTTGTGGCAAATGGGTTATGGAGAAAAATATTTATTTAATTATGAGCCTCCCCAATCTAAAAAAAATATTTTTGTGAATATTTTGAATGAAAGATCAAAAGGATAAACAGCCTTCTTTGCTCATATTTACCAAGCGTGCATATATTAGTGGAGGGCACTGTAGACAGTGCAGAAGGAACACAGGAACGTGTCCTGTGAGAACAGCCCTTAAAGGTATTGTTCACCCAAAAATTTACTTCACTTTCACTTTTACATTCTGGTGCGGAAGTGACTTTCACATTCAGTAGTTGGGGCTGGTCAAAGATGGAGATTGGCAGTAAAAAAGGACATAAATATTTACTGTTTCTCATCCACACTTATCATTTCACTTCTGAAGACATCAATTTAAACACTGGAGTCATATGGATTACTTTATGCTGCCTTTATGTCCTTTTTGGACCTTCTGATCACCATTCACTTACATTGTATTGATCTACAGAGCTGAGATTGTCCTCTAAAAATCTTAATTTGTGTTCTGGAGAAGAAAAAACAATGCATCTGGGATGGCATGAGAGTGAGTAAATCATGAAAGAATTAAATTTTTGGGTGAACTATCCCTTTAAGTCTACCCCAGACAGATTGACAAACCCAAATGGATTGATGTGGACTGTAGGCCAGTGATAGGTTTATGTTCAATTATATGGGGGTAAAACAAACAATATATTGACTACTAAAGCTACTTTTTGTACAGTCTAATCAATACTTTTATCATCTGCTACAGTAATACAATATATTCAAGGTGAATATCTGCATTATTATATTTATTATGTAACAGTATAGGCTATTATAATTACATTTACTTGAATTATTATGTATTATTTATTTTGAATTAGCCTTTCTCAGCAAATATTGATACAGTATATGCAATTAATTCATCTGCAAATCATGTAATTAACTCAATTAAATTTTTTTATCTACATTGTAACCCAAATAAGTTAACAGAACTCAAACAAATTTGAGGTAATCGGTTACATTTTTTTTTTTTTACATTTATTAAAATACAAGTTTAAGTAAGCAGAACTGTCAGATGTTGTGCTTACTCATGCGTGTTTATATGTTATTTAACTTGAAATATAAAATAAACCAACATATTTATTTTAATGGTTCTTAACTTTAAATTTCTTAAAATTTGGCTGAATTTAAAATTACCATGTAGGCACAACTTAAATATGTCAAGTAGAGGGAATCTAGTATTTGATAGTACTAGTTAGAACAAACCAGTACAGTGAATGTTAGCAATGTAATCAATGTATATTGAATAAACCATACACTGAGCAGCAATTGCTCTACAAGTATATCAATCTACTGTAGAATTAACCAATATTGTACATGTCAATCTAATCTCAAGCTCCAATATTCACCATAATGGTAACCCCCCCAAAAACTTTAACATTGACAGAAACTCTTCTAAACAACACAACAAAACATTAAACACAAACAAGTATCTCCCTTTAAATTCATCTTGCACAAAGACATGGTATATAACACTTAATTTTTACATTTATTCTCCCTGTGCAGTGCCATGTAAAGCATGCTGGGAAATAAAAATCCCCTTCTCAGTTTCAGTTAAATTTAAGTTCCTGTGAATATAAAGAGACACATTCATTAAACTCAAAACATTAAACAATTCAGGTTACTAAAAAGGTGCACGTTTCGTGAAATCAACAGAAAGAGAAAGTTCTAAAAATACATCCAGGTTAATTTATTTGAACTAATTTGTATGATTTAATGTTTCCCTACTCTCAACAATAAATTATTTTGAGCATTAGTGTTTACACTGTATTGATAGCTCTTACAATTTATATTGCAAATATATATTATATTAATGTCTACTAATCTACTACATATACAGTATCTACTATACAAATATTTACAACAAGAAATTATACATGTATAATTGTTTCAAACTGAATCATTCATGTTAAAGTTTGCATTTATTTAGCTTCCAGTTTGAAATTGACTTGACGAAATATTCAACAATTGAGTGGTGTAAAACTGCTACAGAGTCTTTGAAACACTCAAGCTTGTAGCTTATCAGAATTGGCTGTGCTTCCTGCAGCGTTAAAGGATCAAAGTTGTTGGTGTCAAATGTGTTCTCCCAGTGGAGGGGTGTGTTCTTGGAAACACTGGCAATAGTCATTGACTTGCCTGGAAACATGCCAGTAGGTGAGCAGAACCATATCCTTATGGCTATCATATGCCATCAATTACATTCATTTAATTAGTGAATGCAATGTTAGTGGAGTTTAAAGAACAAAAGTGCTGTCAAAGTCTGAAAGATTTGTGCCCTCTCTCCCTTTTCTCTCTGGCAGGCATAGTTTTTCAGTACAAATGAAACGGATCTAAATGAGAACGATCAACACTATCACCCACAAAGGCAAACTGAAATAGAGCTGAGGGAAAATACAGGACTTCGGTGGTGTGGCACTGAAATGGCATAAACATGTGTGAATGGCTATGCAAGCACTTCAGAGGTCATTTGATTATAGTTGCTGATTGAAAAATAAGACATTGCAATTGACAAGATTTTTCAACATATTAACACTTGAGACAAGACTTCCTGTACATAATATCTGCTCCTCAAGCAATTGTTTTTCTCCTGTAATTGCTTCTCCTCTTCTTGCCTTATTAGAGAGAATCAGATATCTTGATAATGGGCTTGTGGGTTGGCTGGAATTCACTACTTCTTAGGGTCTTGTGTGAAGGTAATTGCCTAATTTTTACACATTTTTGTGCATGTGTGTGAGCAGAGTAAAGTCTATATAGTCATCTACATGTTGCAACATTACTGATTATTTCTGATCAGAGTTAAAGACACATGTTACTGTAGTGTTAGTGAGTAGAGGATATGTATATAGCTGTGGTTTAAATATTTATGTGATAATTGAGTTTGAAATGGTTTTCAAAAGGGTCACTCTCCTGATTCTACCACTTTGGAACGTGTACATACACTTGAATTGCTTTAAAACATTAAAAACTCTAAAGTGCCATCACGAAAAACAATAGAAAGAATACATACATAAACTGATAACATTAGATTCAATGACGCTTCACAGCTAGATCACAGAAATTATATAAATATGTAACAATCTTGCCATTTTCTGGGGTGGTCAATGCTTTTTTTTTTTTTTTTTTTTTTTTATCAGCCACAACATTAAAACCACCTGCCTAATATTGTGTAGGTCCCCTTCGTGCAGCCAAAACAGCACCAACCCGCATATCAGAATAGCATTCTGATATTCTTTTCTTCTCACCACAATTGTACAGGGCGGTTATCTGAGTGACCATAGACTTTGTCAGTTCAAACCAGTCTGCCCATTCTCTGTTGACCCCTCTCATCAATAAGGCATTTCCATCCACAGAACTGCCACTCACTGGATGTTTTTTGTTTTTGGCAAATTCAGATAACCGTTCTGTACAATTGTGGTGAGAAGAATAACATCTCAGTATGCTATTCTGATATGCGGGTTGGTGCTGTTTTGGCGGTTTTACAGTAACATGTGTCTTTAACTCTGATCAGAAATAATCAGTAATGTTACAACATGTAGATTACTATATAGACTTTACTCTGCTCACACACATGCACAAAAATGTGTAGGACATTGCATTTCTCAGGAATCTTCCTTAATACAGATCGTGGGCATTGCGATTAATTGCGTTCATTTTTTGTCAAATTAATCGCATGGAATTAACACGTTAAATCGACAGCCCTAATATATATATATATATATATATATATATATATACATACTTGTGTACACTGTGTATTTTATGAGAGATTTGTATTTAGATATGTGCCTGTACATGTAGATAATGTACAATGCCTAGACCAATTAATTGTTAACAGTGTTTCAAGATATTACTTTGTAATAAATATTTAGAAGTTGTCTTTGTTTTTTTTTTTTACATGCACACGAACATAGACTAATGGTTAGTGGTGAGCATCTGCTAAGCGCATAAGACTTTTTTCCCCAGATAATTGATGGTGATAGTGATAGCCACATGGTTTTGGTGGAGATCATAGAATTTCCTTTTCTGCCCCATCAAGATAAAAGGAACAAAGGTATATTGTCTTAGATAAAATCTATCTTGTCTTTGATGTCAGGATCTGATACAGTGCAACGTTTCATGTATCTCAGAGTGCCATCAGCAGTGCACTTTTAACCTTTATCCATCACATTCATTTTAATTAGATAAATTATTTTTGAAAAGTTGGCACCAGTGTTATGAAATGGCTTAGCTACATTTTCCAAATTAACAAAATCGAAAATTTGTGTCACTTGAAACTGTACCAATGTGTGGTGTGTCCTAATTAATGGTCATTCTAGCCTTAGCTTAGAGTTACACTGATGCTGGCTGCCTAACGAAAACCTCTGTGGAGCAATGTCAGCTTCGCAAGTCACTGTGGCGCACAGTTTCCCTTGAAACGGTGGATTAAAGATTTGAAATGTGACTTTATTTTTTTATCACTTTTGAATGCATGGGAGGATATCCGTTGCCATTATTTGAATGACCCAACTTGTCCTCACATGGAAAACTTATTTAAAAAGGCTTCAACCTTCAACAAGGATCAAGCATTTTCAATATAACATTTAAGACTGCAAGTGAATGATGGCTGTGAAAATGGAAAAGGTCTCTAAGTACGAAACTCTGAAGCTGTTGGAAAAGTGTAGAAAGGAAAGAGACGATGCTTTGCACCGAGAGAATTTGATGAGGGAAAAACTGAGACAATCTGAATCTAGAATTAGGTCAACAGAAGCTCTCAAACAGAAATTGAAGCAATTGACTTTGGACAACAAGGAGCTGCGCAAACAGGTGAAAGTCCTACGGGCTGAAATTGGTTTGGAGTCGAGTCCAAAATTTAATGGTAAAACCACCAAGGACATAATCAGCGAGTTGCATGAAAAGGAAAAGGAATGTGGTTCACTGGTTGAAAAAGCAGGGAAATTAAGTTTGACCATTGATGATCTGACTTCAGAACTGGCCAACACCGTGACCTCAAAGACTCTGCTGGAGGACCAAGTTCAGTCACTCCAGCAAAATCTGAAGGATATGACAAACAATCAGCGACGTCTTCTGAAATTATGGGAAGATAAGAAGGCGCAGAGGGAACAGCTGTCACTGCCTGCCATTCCTCAGAGACCTGGACAAAAGTCTGTAATTCATAAAGGTGTCCAGACAGAGATGTCCATCAGTTCCACTCAGATATTACCAATGAATGCATTTGAGACCAAGACACGTCGAGAGATTGATAAGAGCAGAACCAGTCTGGAAAGACGCAGCATCACTTTAGCAAACAGCACACATCGGGAGAAAAATGCATTGATTCAAAATGAAGCAAAAGGAATACACAACTGACATTAATTCTGTTGACATGAGGCTAAATCATAGCAACGATTCAAAACTACATTATTACTAAATAACTAAATTATTTAGATTTATGCATGTATAAATACTTGTATATATCAGTTGTATATAGTACATTTTTATTGTATGTATAAATAATTAAGATACATGATTCAAGACAGGACTATTGAATATAGGTTTACCACAATTATTTTTTTGTCTGTAGTTTCAAGTATTACTCTACTTTTATAGGTTAATGTTTGTCTACAAAAATATATAAGATCTTTTTAAGATAGATGTAATTTATTCAATTTTATTCAGCTTTTCTCATCTCCAGTTTGGATAATCATGTAAAAAAGTGATGTATGTCATTTAATTTAAATGTCACTAATTTATGTCTTTCTCTGGGTAGTAACTATTAAAGTTTTAAAAGTTGTATGTCTCAGTCTCAGGGTTCAGCTCAATGTCAGAAATACACTTTTTCATAATGGGGCAATAATTGCTCCTTGAAATTAATTTTTAGGGGCATTTCTAATGTTTATAAGGGATATATATACAGTTGAAGTCAGAGCTTTACATACACTTAGGTTGAAATCATTAAAACTTATTTTTAACCATTCCACATATTGCATATCAGCAAACTATAGTTTTGGCAAGTTGTTTAGGACATCTACTTTGTGCATGGCATGAGTAATTTCCCAACAAAATTGTTTACAGACAGATTGCTTTACTTTTAATTGACTATATCAGTGATTCTCAACCGGTGGGCCGCGGCCCACTAGTGGGCCTCGGAGCGCCATCTGGTGGGCCGTGTAGGCAGTGGTAGACTACCGACAATTTTTTTATATTTTATATTTTTTAATTGACAAATCTTGTTATTTTCTGATTATCTAATTGTTCTTATGAATTTATTTGATCAAAAACACTCAAGTCAAGATGCATTATCTAAAAGCTAATTTATGTTTAAATGTCGCAACACCAATCACGTCACAACGTCAGATTGAAAGTTCGTTCAAACAGATGCAGTAACATTACGTTATATGGATCGTTTTTTGAAAAGAAAAGCAGATGCAGGAGACAGACCTGTGCAAGCAAAGGCTTCGAAGTGTGTGGTGAGAAAGTACGACGCTGAATACATTAAATTTGGTTTTATAAGTGCAGGTACTGAGACTAAGCCGAAGGCGCAGTGTGTCGAATGTGGAAATTTTGTCAAATGAGGCGCTAAAACCATCAAAGCTGCAGAGACATTTGAACTCAAAACACCCGGGCTGTGTTGGGAAGCCAAAAGAATATTTTCTAAGGAAAAAAGATGGGCTTCAGGCTCAACAAAAAGTCATAACATCGTTATCAACTCAATCAAAAGTCACATTGAAAGCTAGCTATATGGTTGCCGCTCGTGTTGCTCGTAGTAGGAAAGCATTTACTATCGCCGAGGAACTTATTTTGCCAAGTGCTGTGGATATGTGTAGAGAGTTACTGGGTGATGCAGCTGCAACCAAAATTCAGTCAATACCACTTTCCGATGACACCGTGGCTAGACGAATTGTTGACATGAGCGATGACATTGAGTGCCAACTCGTGGAACGAATAAAGGCAAGCCCTTATTTTGCCATACAGCTGGACGAGTCGACGGACATAAGCAACGCCGCGTTACTGTTAGTTTTTGTCCGATACTGCATGGACCGTAATCTTTGTGAAGATCTGCTATTTTGCAAAGAACTTCCAACGAGAACAGCGGCAGATAATGTCATGCACTGCCTTGATGAGTACTTCACTGAAAAAGGTCTTGATTGGAAATACTGCTCAGGTATTTGCACAGACGGCGCGTATAAGTAACGTGTCCAGTTTTTCTCTGGTTGAATTGTAAAAATAATATATATAATACATGTAACATTTACGTAATGTTTGTTTATGTAAGATTATTTTAAACATGCCCATATCGCTAATTGTATTTGATAAATTACACGTACAGTATAAATTGGGGTGAATGAACTGTTGAACATTTCTGCTAATGAATAGAGAGAATGTTCCCCTCTTGTGTGTCTGACCTGTTGTTACAGGTATGTTAGCCTGGATGTGAGGATGTATTATTAATTCATTTGTTAAAAGAGTGTTCCCCTTGTGTGTCTGACCCAGTCATTGGTCTGACCTGCCCTGTTAATGTTACAGGAATAAATGGTTACTGAGTAAACATGCCAAGTCTTTTTTTATACAAGGACAGTTTTCATCTATAGTTGACTTGACCGCTACAGTGGCATAACAGATTAACAGCAGAGTATATCATTGTACTTTTTGAATTTTCTTTTATTCTGTGTTTATACTATCATATTTGGAAAGGTGGTCCTCGGAATGTTTTTAAACAGTCATTGGTGGGCCATGAGTTGCAAAAGGTTGAGAACCCCTGGACTATATCACAATTCCAGTGGGTCAGAAGTTTACATACATTAAGTTAACTGTGCTTTTAAGCAGCTTGGAAAATTCCTGAAAATTTTGTCAAGCCTTTAGACAATTAGCTTTTGATAGGTGTACTGTATTGGAGGTGTACCTGTGGAGGTATTTTAAGGCCTACTTTCAAACTCAGTGCCTCTTTGATTGACATCATGGGAAAATTAAAAGAAATCATCCAAGACCTCAGAAAAAACAATAGTGGAGCCCCCACAAGTCTGGTTCTTCCTTGGGGGCAATTTCCAAATGCCTGAATGTACCACATTCATCTGTACAAACAATAGTACACAAGCATAAACACCAAGGAGACACATTCTGTATCATTCTGCATTCTGAGATGAACATAGTTTGGTGCAAAAAGTACAAATCAATCCCAGAACAACAGCAAAGGACCTTCTGAAGATGCTGGAGGTGGACGAGTATCTATATCCACAGTAAACAAGTCCTATATTGAAATAACCTGAAAGGCTGCTCAGCAAGGAAGAAGCCACTGCTACGAAACTGCCATAAAAAAGAAAGGCTACAGTTTGCAAGTGCACATGGGGACAAAGATCTTACTTTTTGGATGTCCTCTGGTCTGATGAAACAAAAATGTAACTGTTTCGCCATAATCACCATCGTTATGTTGAAGGAAAAAGGGTGAGGCTTGCAACCTGAAGATCATCATCCTAATCGTGAAGCATGGGGGTGGCAGCATCATGTTGTGGGGATGCTTTGCTGGAGAAGGGACTGGTGCACTTCACAAAATAAATTGCATTGTGACAAAGTAAAATGATGTGGATAAATTGAGACATCTCAAGACATCAGCCAGGAAGTTAAAGCTCGTCGCAAATGGGTCTTCCAAATGGACAATGACCCCAAGCATACCTCCAAATTTGTGGCAAAATGGCTTAAGAACAACAAAGTCAAGGTATTGGAGTGGCCATCACAAAGCCCTGACATCAATCCAATAGAAAATTTGTGGACAGAACTGAAAAAGCATGTGCAAGCAAGGAATCCTACAAACATGACTCGGTTACACCAGTTCTGTCTGGAGAAACGCGCCAAAATTCCAGCAACTTATTGTGAGAAGCTTGTGGAAGGCTACCCAAAACGTTTGACCCAAGTTAAACTTTTGACCCACTGGGAATGTAATGAAAGAAATAAAAGCTGAAATAAATAATTCTCCCTACTATTATTCTGACATTTCACATTCTTAAAATGAAGCAGTGATCCTAACTCACAGGGAAAGTTTTCTACGATTAAATGTCAGGAATTTAGAGTTTAAATGAATTTGGCTATGGTTAGGATTAGTAAACTTCTGATTTCAACTGTATATACACTGATCAGCCACAACATTAAAACCACCTGCCTAATATTGTGTGGGTTCCCCTCATGCCGCCAAAACAGCGGCAACCCGCATCTCACAATAGCATTCTGAGATGTTATTCTTCTCAACACAATTGTACAGAACTATTATTTGAGTTGCCATAGACTTTGTCATATCAAACCAGTCTGGCCATTCTCTGTTGACCTCTCTCATCAACAAAGAATTTCTGTCCACAGAACTACCACTCACTGGATGTTTTTTATTTTTGGCACCACTCAAAATCTAGAGCGTAAAAATACTGTACTGTTGAGCGTAAAAATAAAAATAAATAAGTCAGGGGATCAGCAGTTACAGAAATACTCAAACCAACCCATCTGGCACCAACAATCATGCCATGGTCCAAATCACTGAGATCAAAAATGTTCCCCATTCTGATGGTTGATGTGAACATTAACTGAAGTTCCTGACCCATATCTGCATGATTGTATGCACTGCTGCCACACGATTGGCTGCTGCCACATGAAAAAGTCTGATTGCTTGGGGGAAGAAGCTGTCATGTAGGCATACATGACAGCTTCTTCCCCCCCCAATCAGACTTTTGAACACTTGATCTCTCATGATTAATATATCAGCACTGCACTTTATTAATCTTATATCTCACACTGGACTGTCAAAGTTATATTCTCCACAATACAACTACTGTATATATATTTTTATATACTTTTTATTTTTATTATATGTGCATTCTATATTGTGTTTATTGTTTACTGTACATTGAATATTAGTATTGTGTTGTATAAGTATGTGTACATTTGATATGTAAATTGTGTTGTGTAAATATGTTGTTTATTGTAAATTGGTATGTCTCATCACTGTCATGACTGCTATGTTGCTCGGAACTGCACACATGACTTTCACCCACTGTTGCACTTGTGTAAATGGTCGTGTGACAATAAAGTGATTTGATTTGATTTAGATAATCGTATGGATGATTGTTGGTGCCAGATGGGCTGGTTTGAGTATTTCTGTAACTGCTGATCTCCTGGGATTGTCATGCACAACAGTCTCTATAATTTACTCAGAATGGTGCCAAACACAAAAACATTCAGTGAGCGGCAGTTCTGTGGATGGAAACGCCTTGTTGATGAGAGCGGTCAACAGAGAATGGCCAGACTGGTTCGAATTGACAAAGTCTATGGTCACTCAGATAACCGTTCCGTACAATTGTGGTGAGAAGAAAAGAATATCAGAATGCTATTCTGAGATGCTGGTTGGGGCTGTTTTTGCAGCACAAGGGGGACCTACACAATATTAGACAGGTGGTTTTTTAATGTTGTGCCTGATATTGTATATATGTGTATATAATATTCTGTGTCATTCTTATATTCAAATAAGTTCTGAATTTGAATAATTAGACTGAGAATATATATTATGTCCTACCAGTAAAATTAAATCAACATCAAATCATATTTTCTGTGATAATAACAAATAAATAAGCTTATAACACAATATTAATAACTATATCAGATAATTTATTTTTTTGCCCCCACAATTTTAATTTCACGGGAACTTTTGCCACAAGCCAGCCCTCTTAATCTCTAGCCCTGGTTAGTTCACCCAATAATTAAAATTATCTTATTTACCCACACTCATGATATCCCAGGTGTGTGTGACCAGAGATTATTTTGCTGAGAAGGGCCACTTCCGTTATAATGAATGGTAGAAATTAGAATGCTCAACCAAGGAGTTCTAGCATCCAATGGTCAACGGATGTAGAAAGGAAGTCCCGCCTTACAGTTAAAATAGCCAATCATCTTTTAGATACAGATATCACCTGTCAATCAACTCTAGAATGTGCATGCACATTAGCTATACAAGCCAGGAAAAATCGTGTTTTTAGAATAATATGAGGTTAAGAATCACAATTTATGATTCCAATATTGTCCGATTTTATTGTTGATTGTTATCTTGACCAATCGTCAAGAGATTTTGGTCTTTCTCCATTCAAATAGATAGGAGCTGACTGGAAATAGCTTCCCGAGAGCGTTCCAAAGATGGCAGCAGATTGACTTGCTAGAAAGACTTTTATATGACTTTCTTTCTTCACCAGAACACATATGAATAAAAAATACCAATTTTGAAGGTCCAAAACTCACAGACAGTTATAATAAACTTTATCGATACAACTCCAGCTGTTAAACTGATGTCTTCTAAAGCGACAAGATTGCTTTCAGTGTGGAAAAAAGTATTTTTTTTAACTATAATCCAACGCTTAAGGAGAGGGTGGAGTCCAAGCGGTGTCTCTTGCGATGTATTCACGTTGCCATGGATACAAAGGTAATCTCACACTCTGTTGAGACATCCAGGATAAGCACATAAGCACATCATTGTGAGTAAAGAAACAGATAAAAACAGATCTAAACTAAAATCAACCAAGCTACTGTACAGCGTTTCTCCTTCTCACTTGTAAACAGCGCTGCTCTCCCATCTGTGTCCCGTGAGTCAGTACTTGAGTGCCTCAAATGCCAAGGCGATTATGTCACATGCGCAGATGCTTCCGACTGGAAGCAAGTTTTAAAAAGTACATAAATGTTTATCTTTTTCGCACTATAGTCGATCGTATCGCTTTATAAGACATTTATTTAACAGCTGGTGTTGTATGGATGAAGTTTATGCTGTCTGTCTGTGATTTTAGGACCTTCAAAAGAGAAATCTCCATTCACTTGCATCTTAAGGACCTACTGAGCTAAAAAAAATAATATATATTTTCTTCAAATATGTTCTAGGGAAAAAAGAAAGTCATACACACATGGGATCTCATGAGGGGGAGTAAATAATGAGACAGTTTTCATTTTTTAGTGAACTATTCCTTTAAGCTCAATGTTATTTTACTCTGGCGATAAGTTAGGCACTCGCAGTGGTCCTTACGAGGTCCTTCGAATGTGTGGCGCGGTTATTGCTCACACTTTTGCCATGTTTATATGGATTTTACACAAGTGATGCGGGACTGACACAAGCATGACAAAATGTTTTCCCTCAAACATAATTGTTGGTTCATAAGAAAGGTAAAGACAGGTCAAATAAGTAATGGTTTCGAGAACTCAACTGAAAACAACTAGGAAGTGGTTAGTCATCAGAGTGTAATACATGACATTTTCTGCACCTTTTCGATGTGGTGGTGTTCTGCACTGAATAATGCTTTAAGTGACATGTTTGTGTTCACTCTTGCTTGTTTGTACATAATAATAATTAAAATGTTAGAATACAATTGTAGAATTATGTTTTTTTTTCAGGCTAAAAACCCTATGTGTGGAGAGTATAATGTATTTATATACTGAGTCTAAATTCGCTTCATATTTATTTACAGGTTGTGATATGGAGGGCGGTGGCGAGTATTGCATGGTCAGTGATTCTCCTACCTGTGACAACTGCGCTCTTTGTGTTCTTCAGTAGATTTAGCCTGTTTCACCCTATTCAGTGGATTTCAGGTGAGGAAAATGGGCAAGAGTGTCTCCTAAGAACATGCCTAATTTCCATCCACTTTTCACGCTATTTTGTTGTCGACAAACTGAAAATGCGTAAAACGATTTATGCGAAACATGCCCTCTTCTTTCTATTTCCATTCAAATGGTCTTTTATCGATAAAATTGGTGCGTCATGACGTCATGCCTAAAAAACCCTGTCGCATAAGTTTTGGTTTATCGCAACAGAAATCTGCCCTTAAGCTGTTTTCATACAGAAATGTGTGTTTATCGCTAATTCGCCTCTCAGATGTCCCTAATTTTTTTCCTTGAAGTTTTGGTAAAATGGGGAGAGTATTGAGAGTTCATTGAAATTAGCCAGCTTACTGTCATTTTAATTTCACAAACAAATGCAACCAGAAGATGAGGAATTGCGTTCAAAGGGAGCAGTTGCCCTTCTGATAGGACTGTAATATTGGTCCTGATATTGCACCTATCGCAGGTTGCCAACGGTTCTGACCCAAAAGTGCATCCTCATGACCCTGTTCAAGCTTGCAACCTGCACCAAGTATTGGGGGAACTTCAGTCTTTGTATAAGGACCATGTGTATATGCTGTGTGAAAAAAATGCGGTGTAATATCAGGGTTTACATATGATACATTACTGATGTTTAATAGGCTAGTTTGGACAATCATCTAATCTAAAGCATCGCCATCACAACTTGCATAAAAAGTTGCATATTTGTCCCGCAACTTTTAATGACCAAATTAACTTGATTGTCATCTAAAACTAATTTTAGCGTCATAATGCAATTTACATTTTCTGAAGAAGCTCAGCAAATGCTATCCGAGGTAATGAGGGATAGATTTTAAATATTTAAATGTTTTAAAATTTCAAAAACTTGTTTTCTGAAAATGAACTCTGCATTGGACAAATAGTTCTGATAGTTTATTGTCTTGAAAAAAGTCTAGAACATTCTGAGAATGTCATTCAACCGACTGTTTTCATCTACAGAATGGGGTAAAGCTAATTTAAGTTTGTTTAAAAAAAAAAGCATATATAGGTATTTATTTAATTTAATACAGGGAATTTCGCCATTTTTTCAAAAGTAAACTAAACAAAACATTTTATAGAATTGGGCTGTGTTCCAAAAAAACACATTGAAGCATTTCTCCTAGTATTATGTATTTATTTTTTTTAATTTAAAACATCTTTATGCACAGAATTTATATTTTTTTGTATTGTGGGCTAATTCCATAACTACTGTCTATTATTTTGAATGATGTGGAAAAGCAACTTTAATATATAAACGGATGTCTACCGAGATTAAATTAATCACAAACAGTGGCGAGGAGGTGTCTGGGAGGTGACAGAGGGAGGGAAACAATAATTATTCAAATAAGCGGTACATCCCTTGACCATTCATTTGTTTTCCGTGCACTTGTCGATGTGCATGATACAAGATATTTGTGTTGGCCGTCCTGGAAGTGTCATGTTTGCAGTATCGGATCTATGCCGTTAAGATCAATCCATAATCATGTACAATAAATTGGCTTTCAAGAATGTATATATACCTTGTCGTCATGATTAACACAGGCTAACGATTGGGGCAAATTCTGTGATGTGACGCTGCAATTTTGTGTTAATGCCAATTTTCTTGACAAAAAGTGTTTCCAAACCAGTTTTTCGTGACATTTGATGTATCGACATGGAGTTTATACGCTAGAGTTAAACGGAAAAAATGTTTTTGCTTACCAAAATAAAGCTAAAAGTGTCGACATAATATTTTCCGTTTAACTATAGTCGATACTTCAAATGTATAAAAAAAAACACTTTATGTCAAGAAAATTGGCATTAACGCAAAAATGTATTGTCACATGACAGGGTTTACCCTGATAGTTTGCCTGTTAATCATGATGACGGTATACATATTTGAAAGCCAATTTATTGTACGTGAATATGGATTGATCTTAACCGCATAACTGCACAGATCCGATACCACAAACATCACACTTCCAGGACTGCCAACACAGTCGTATCATGGACATCGACAAGTGCACGGAGAACAAATTAATGGCCACTGTTTGTGATTAATTTAATCGCGGTAGCCATCCTTTTATTTAATAAAGTTTCTTTTCCACACCATTCAAAATAATAGACTGTAGTCATGGAATTAGCCCACATAAAATATAACAAACAAACATAATTTATGTGCACAAAGATTTAGTTTTAAAGTTTTAAATTGAAAATAAATACACAATACTAGGAGAAAAGTTTCAGTTTGCTGTTTTGGAACACTAACTTTTGAAAAAAATCACAACATCAGGACCAAAATTACAGTCCTATCAGAAGGGCAACTGCTCCCTTTGAATGCAATTCCTAGTCTTCTAATTGCATTTATTTGTGAAATTAAAATGACAGTAAGCTGGCTAATTTCAATGAATTGTTTCAATACTCTCCCCATTTTACCAAAACTTCAGAGGAAAAAACTTAAGCTTATGCGACAAGGTTTTTTTTAGGCATGACATTATCACGCACCCCAATTTATTTCAATAAAAGCCCATTTGAATGGAAACAGGCAGAAGATGGCATATTTCTTTTGCCCTTTGCTGTTTTTTTTTTTTCACTTTAACAAACGGCATGAAAAGAGGATGGAAACTAGGCTAGTGTTAGTCTGTCTGAACTGTCCAACAAACATAATGTAAATATTTGAATTCCACTTTGGTGATCAACACAAACCTTGCTTTCAGAATGCACAAGCCTTCTTACTGCCTCAAGCACCATCTTTTCTCTTGTCGTGCTGTGTGGAGTGGTTCTGATGACTGGCTTTTTCAACCTGGAGTTCTACACATGTGCGTAAACAGGAGAAGGACCTGGCTAGATTTGTTATTTTTGGATGGACAAAATTAGTACTTTCTCTAAAGAAAACTAATGCTCTGTTTAGGGTCATGACATGAGTTATTTTGATTGATATGGTAATGTTTTCTTTTATTGTATTTATAGATCTCAGTCAAGGTAGATTTATATTTATGAACTGGAGGCTGTGAGGATTTGATGTACTGTTTGCTCCACTGTTGTATTATTGTGTACTTCGTTGTAGGGCTGCACGATTATGACAAAAATTGTAATTGCTATTAATTTGGATTAATATAATTTACATTAAAATTCTTATTGTGGGTGGATCAACTGCATGTTATATTCATTATGTCGGCTGCACAGCCAAAACAAGATGAGAACTGTGTTCCTGAATAACTTTATTCCTGTTTTAAATATCTGGAAATCAAGGTCAGTAGCCTAAAGGATCAGCTTCACATTGGTACTCTTAGAAGTATAAAAAAACAAGGCAATTTTTTCAATTAAAAAATACATAGAAGTCGAGCAACAGACTTGTCTGTGATTAGCTACAATCCTCAACCACAGCAAAAACACAGGTTAAATAGAAGATTAAATAGAAAAGTTTGATGCAAAATGACCTACATGGACTGCTAAAATTGACACTTTTTACGATTCCAAAAAATTCCAGGAACTGAAAAGAACCCAGGAATGGACTATGGATATCCCTCACAGCCTTCAATTTTGTGTCAAATTAAATATGATGTCTTCCCTGATTAAGGTCCATTGAGTGCTGATTAATTATTTCTTTCTATTTGTACATCTTTTAGTGGTTCCTTCCATTCCGTGTTCACGTGTGGCACTCATGTGGACGGTGCTTCACCCACGACAGTGTGTCCACTCTTTGGTGTACTGTACCATGGGCATGCTGGTGATGTGGTGTGCCTCTGTAATAATTGGTGGACGTTATAGCACTCTAGGAACTCCCTGCAGGAGTGAGAGGTGGGTTATGTGCATTGATTTATGACATTGGATCCCTAAACTACGATACGCCTTTATAGTGTTTTTTGCCCATGGCACCCCCAACCACTGAAAAATAAATAAACAAATATGCCATTGAAAAAATGATGTGTTTCTTAGTAAACATTGCTTTAATCTTTTAAAGATGTTATTCAAGAGCCAATAATAAAATGTATAATATATATTTAGTGTAAATAGCACTTTAGGCTTTTCAGGAACAGCAGCAATTAAATATTTAAAAAACAAATATAACATTAAACATTAAAAAGTAATCTAATGCTAAATAAATCTACTTAAGGTATATAATTTTTACTCTGTGAGATATATATTTATATATTTATATTGATTTAATGCAATCAGAACTAGACTGAAAGAGACGTGTCATTGAAATCTATTGAGCTTAAAGCTACTAAAGTTGTCCTGCCAAGGACAGTGAGTACTTTTCTCTTTTTCTTGTCCATATTGTTGTTTGATTAATATTAATGATAGACCTAAAACAGACAGCTGCAGGTCTATTAGGCTAAATTTACACTGCACATATTAGATATTTCAAGATCAAATATTTTTGTCCCGTCTGTTTATACTTGCATAATACATTAATGGCAGTGTTCAACATCGTGTAAAGGTATTAAAAGAAAGGAGGTAGCGAGAACCGGCTTGACAATATAAATAATATTTTAATGAAAAACGAAACAAAAAGACAAACACACAAAGGTGCCGGACAGCTGCCCGTAAATATGCTCGCTCTCTCTCACACACACCACTGTCCGCTGTCTGCCTTTATCCCTCTCGGAGGCTTGATTAGCCTGATAAGGGGCCGGGTGTGTAGAATCACGACCCGGCTCCACCCTGTCACATGCCCCCGGCATGACGTACACCCCCTCTTTCCCTGGGGGAGGGCGTGCCTTAGCCTCGCTGCTGGCGGGTCATCCCCGCCTTCCTGAATCTGGGAGGTGACGGGGAGGGAAACAATAATGATTAAAATAAGGGGTACTTCCTGTAATAGTGTAGTACCCCCAACAAAAAAAAATTTAAAATTAAAAGAGAGAGAAAAGGCTACACGGAGCGGCAGTGGGAGAGAGAGAGAAAAAAAAACAACACTTACTCGGTGTTACGCCGTAGCTTGTTCCTCACCACTCCACCATCTAATGGACGAAAGACCTCTAGTTCCTGGTGGACGGAACGCCACGCCGTGTTTTTTCCTGTATTTTCTAAATTTTCCTGTAGCACGTCCGGTATCATTAACGGAGCTTTTAAATAAGGCTCAGAGTTTACTGTCAAAGAACATATTTCAAATTATCAATAAAATCTGAAAAATAGTATCATAAATTGTGCTTCTTTACCTCGTATTATGCTAAAAGACTATTTTTCCTGGCTTGTGTAGCTAATGCACATGTGCGTTCTTGAGTTGATTGACAGATGATGTCTGTATCTAAAAGGCAATTGGCTCATTTACCTGTAAGGCAGGACTTCCTTTCTACATCCATTGGGAGTTTCAATTTCTCAACTGTTTCTGCTATATAGTCTATGTTTATAATCATTGAAGCCTTTCAATTAAGCTTTCAGTGTGACCCGTGAACAAGGTTAGGATTTCTTTTTTTTAATGATTAAAATACTTTTATTGTATGAAGCGCCTCGTGCTGTTGTTTTATATAAGGATGCGTTCTGTTCAGAAGTAATCATCCCTATGCACTTCAAAGACTTAACCATCCACTGCGAGAGCTTTGAAAGGCTCAAAAATAAGGGTAATTTGGAACTCACTTTTAAAGTATTTTTTATTGGCAATTCTGTTTGAAACAATTGTGTTGTGCAGAAGGAAAAAAAAAAGTAAAAACAAAACTGACCCTCATGACTAAAGTGTTCTCAAGCAAAACTTTGGGCAAACACTGCTCTGCATCCTCAGTAAATATAGATTGCACTGGAAAACTGTAGGCCTGATGATGCACAAACAGTAATCAGAGATGATTGCAAAACAGTTTCTTGAGTAATGCCATTTTTTTTTAGATTTATATACCTCTGTGACATAGATCCTGAAGAGAAGCACTGTGATATACTATTAGGTACAGGAAGGTGCCACATATCAACAGGTAGTAGAAGTCCAGTCAATGGATCCAGTGGTTGAAGAGAACTATAAGGTTGTACGAAAAATGTATATATGGATTCAGGAAAAGCTGCACAAATAGCAGGAAATGTTCAAGGAACAATAAAAGAACATGTCTTCTTTAAACCTTCTTGAAATGGTCTATAGAGCATGAGCAGACATATGAGTGTTTGAAAGCAGCCGGCTATAGTCAAACAGCATGTGGAAATTCAGTCTGTACTTTTAGTACCAGTACTTTTAACATCAGTGAACTGAGCAGAAATTCCGTGGCACCCCTAGCCAGCATCCGCTTTTGGAACCACAGGTCTATGACATGACCTGATTCTGTTTGTCCGTCAAACAACAACCTCAATGAATCATGTTTCATTAATTGCATTCTAGGTATTCCTTTCATTCCACACAGGCTAAGCAAATGACACATATACCATTTTGGGGATAAGATTACTGACAGCGTTAATTGAAAGAACTTCTTTCAATTAACGCTGTCAGTAATCTTATCCCCACAATTACCAGGAGGTCAGTCTTGCCCGAATGTGGGACAAGTGCCCCTCTAAAACACATAAGATGACTTTAAATATTCCTGAGCAGTTTCTGCCTGCATTTGGTATTTAACATTACATGAATAATAATAACCGTCCCTTATGTTATGTTGCCTTCTTTAGTGGTGAACTTGTGACCTGTCTGAATGAGTATCATCTGTTCCTTCTCTTGACTGGAGCCTTCATGGGATACAGTCACAGTTTTCTGGGAGTGGTTCAGAATATTTACTATGTGTCCTTTCAACCCATACAAGTAAGTACTTGGCTATTCACCACAGTTGCTAAATGTCATATTATTAAGTATCAATTAAGCATTTGGCTGTGTTGATAATTGCAAAGTCTCCTATTACAATTGAAAGAGAATTAACTGAATCATTAATGTGAAATCAACTTTGACTTTGTCACATTGACTTTGAAGCAACATAAGTACCTCAGCTTCAAGGGCTCTCTACCCATGGTGGTGAAGTGCAGTGTTATTCAGTCCTTGTATTCAGCCAGGAATTTCGCCGTCCTCTATTACTTTTTTGGTAAGTTATACTGATGATCAAATATACATCCTCTTGAAGAGAATCTAATGGGAGAAGTTGATTATTTTGAATGTTGTCTTTATTTTTAGGGTATGTTCCCAAGGCATGGATCTCCAGCACACTTAATCTACAGACAGACAGGTCAGATTTGAAGATTAAGACTGCCTGAAATTACTAATATATTTACTATTTGAACTAAACAAGTAGCAACAACTTTTCATGAATCCATATATTAATTTTCCTTACAACCTTATAGTTCTCTTCAACCATTGGATTCATTTACTGGACTTTTAGACTTCTCCTTCTTCTACTACCTGTTGATCTGTGGCACCTTCTTGTACCTAACCTGGTATATCACAGTGCTTCTCTTCAGGATCTATGTCACAGAGGTATATAAATATAAAGTTCTATTTCTTGGATATTTAAAAAAATAAAATGGCATTACTCAAGAAACTGTTTTGCAATCATCTCTGATCACTGTTTGTGCATCATCAGGCCTACAGTTTTCCAGTGCAATCTATATTTACTGAGGATGCAGAGCAGTGTCTGCCCAAAGTTCTGCCTGAGAAGAACAATTTAGTCATGAGGGTCAGTTTTGTTTTAACTTTTCTTCTTCTTCTGCACAACACAATGGTGACCATGTTCATGAAAAACCAGGAAGTATCAGGGAATTTTAAAATAGTCTTTGACATTTCCATAGTATGTATACATTTTTCTAGCAACGTTCAACTCTTGGATAAAAATGGCTCTGTGTTAGTACACCCTCTATGAAAGGATTATTTTTTTAAATCCTGTAAACACGAACAACGGAAATAGTTATGCAAATGCATTGGTTACAACACGTGGGAACCCTGAAAAGAGATCTTAAAATTTCATTGATGGGCTTTTTTTTGCAAATGTTGTAGATTTTTTCTTCTTCTTGAAGAAAGAGTTCACCCAAAAATTTAATTTCTCTCATCTTTTTCTCACCCCATGCCATCCTAGACATGAATGACTTTCTTCTACTTAACAGAAACAAAGATTTTTAGAAAAAATCTCCGCTCTCTAGGTACATTGCAAGAAAATGGTGAGCAAAAGTTAGAAATTACAAAAAGCACATAAATGCATCATAAAAGTATTACATATGACTCCAGTGGTTTAATCCATGTCTTTTGAAGCAAACGAATACATTTTGGGTGAGAACAGACCAAAATATTACTCCTTATTCACCTCTGCTGTCTCCTATGCGATCATGAATCCAAACTCTATTATATATTGCGCCATCTAGTGCTCTGTGCATTTGTTAATCACTAGGAAGTGTTATTGAGCATTAAAGTGAGATTATGCCTAGAGACTGCATTAAATGTAATGATTGTAGCATAAAAGTAATTGTCTTGAAGCAATCTAATAGATTTTGGGTTAGAATAGACCATCTTGCCGTACAGTGAAAAAGGAGTTATATTTTGGTCTATTCTCACCCAAAATTGATTTGATCGCTTAAGAAGACATGGATTATGACACTGGAGTCGTATAAATTGCTTTTATGCTATATAATTGAGATATATACTGTATATATTTACACTGAATATAGTTTTACCGATTAATCAGTGCCGATAGTTACTTTTTGGAATGATTTTTGTCGTCAAAAATCTATGGCGATTAGTTAGTGTTTTTTTTTAATTTTTTTGTTTACCTTTTCTTCATTTCAAAATATTAGGCCCTGGTGTGTTTCTGACTTGTATATTCTTAAAAGTCCCACGTTATGCACCAAATATCAGATTTTCTAGTTATTTTGGGGATTTTGGTTGAACAATAAACTGCCTCTGGTATTTTGTTAATTTAGGACTCTTTGTTTGTTCCTGTTATAGTAAGGAAAGAATAAGATTTTTTTTTTTTACATTCTATAAATCAGTTTTAAAAACTAGTGGCGTGTGTGTGTGTGTGTTATGTGCTTTTTGAAGCTCAAAAGTTTTGGTCAATTATCTAAAGCATTATTGCTTTATTCAACTGACACTTTTGAAAAGGTTTTTTTAACAAATTTCAGCCTGAATCAGTTTTAGAATTATTAGCAGAAATAGATATGAAAAACACTGACATGAAAATAGATAATCGATAAATCTTCGTTTTATTTCTTTTGATTTAATTGGATAAATAACTAAATTTCCTGTATTTTATTACAATGTTATTTTTTAAGAAACACATATGATAAAGGGTGTAAGGATTTTCTTTGTTTTACCACAGTGAACAATTCTATACACTCGACATAACGGGCCATAAGCTGGAAATCGAGCAAGCTCGCAGATCCACTGAGGGAGACAGGCCCCGATAAATTCTGGCCAAATTTCTGAGATCATTCGATAAAGATCTTGTTTTATGCAAGGCGAGGAGTAAAGGAAAGCTTTCTTGGAAGAACCACAGCATTTTCTCTTACATTAACGAAAGATCACTTTTGCTCTGATGTTTCCGACCAAACTGAGAAAAGATGCTAAGGATGGCCGTAGAGAATTTACATGACTATTGCAAGCATTATCCTACATAAAGACATTGGAGTTAGTAAGCATTTGGTGATTTTCATGTTGCCGCCTAGTGGACCTGTCTCACTGAACATACACTTGACTGTCCTAGGAAACTGGGCACTTAGTCCTTTATCGTAGTGAAGCAAAAGTGTGTAAGCCCCCTAGAGCAACAGTGACGCTTCATAGGATATGTAAAAAATCTTGGTATTGCAGATATTTGGAGACATTTGAACCCTTCTTGTAGGGACTTTACATTTTTTTCACTTAAGGCGGTTCTTAGGGGTCGGATCATAGAGTATGCCTCATTCATCAAAAAATCCAAAGCACGAGAACTCTTGGAGTTGGAAGGGAATATTAAATGTGCAGAGGCAGAGCTGAAGCGCTGAATGTCATCTGATGGCCTCAGAGAATTGACCTGATTGAAATGCAGATATAATACTATTTTGTCACAGTAGGTTGCGTTTTGGCAATTCAGGGCAATCATACAGTCATACTTTGAGTTGGGGGACAAAGCAGAAAAGCTTTTGTCTAGATATATAAAGCAGAGTGTCTTTTTCTACCAATCTGCTGGTGGTGAAATTTTTACCTCAGCTATTGATATTAATCATGCTTTTAAAGAATTCTATCTTGATCTCTATAGTTTCACGTCGTCATCTACTGATGAAGATATTATACATTTTATGGAACCATTAGAACTCCCTAAACTGACGGCTGAGCAAAAATCTCTTGATTCTGAGATAAAACTTGTTGGAGCTTGGCAAGGTAATTAAGACCTTGCCTACAGGCAAGGCTCTGGGGCCAGAGAGAGAATTTTTTAGATCTTATGCTACAGAACTGGCTTTATAATTTATACGGAATCATTAAAGAATGGAAAGATCCACCAACAATGACTCAAGCCAGGATCAGTCTGATTCTTAAAAAGGACAAAGATCCAAGGCCAATTCTCTCTCCTGTTTTCCATTTTTTGCCATTAATTTAGTGCCTCACCATGACAATTTGATATATCAAAATATGCTCTCAATTTAGCATGGCAAGTGCTACTGGAGGCTTGGTTGTGAAATGCCACCTGAGTATTGGGCCAAATTGATAGCTAGAATGCCAAGGAGCTACAAAGCTGTCATTGCTTCACATGGAGGATTTTTTGATGAGAACTCTTTGAAGTAGGTTAAAAAGTTCTGGATTTTTTAAAATGTTTTATTGTAATAGACATTTTTCATGTTGTTAATGTACTTGACTATACATTGTGATCAGTTGAATTCCACTTTGGTGAATAAAAGAACCAATTTCTTTCCATAAGAGAAAAATCTTTACATTATTCCAAACCTTTGTCCGCTTGTGTAAATTGTTTTCCTCCTTTGAAATATAAATTTCAAAAAGCAGTAAAAGGCACACAAAAAAAAAGACATTTGATATAATTACGGGACAATTATATCAGTTGCCCAGCATCTGCAAAGAGCATCAAAAACTAGCATGGGTGCAATAACATGTTTTATTTTCACAAAGTGCAATTGCATAAGTTACATTTAATAGTTACATATTTATATTTATATATATATATATATATATATATATATATATATAATTCAAATGTGTTGCATGCACAACAAAATCGATGGAAGCCTGAATTAATCGTGCATGTGAGCCGCTCTGCGTTTGTCATGAGAGCTTGCATTTTAAGGAGCGCCCGGTTGACATGCTCGCACCGATCTGCATGGATGGCAGAACACAATTTGTCTTCAAAGATCCTTTGCACATCCGTGTCCCACATGAAAAGAGTATTTAGCGCTCATAAAGTTAAATTAATGTAATAAGGTTATGGACGTGGCTGACATAAGAGTATTAAAATAAAGGTGTATCTTAAAAAAATTTCTATATCGATATTTATGTGTTGAATCTATATCAAAGCTGCATCGATCCAGATCGCTGAATTGTTAACACCCCTACTTTTCACTGGGTTGTAAAGTGACATCACTGATAGAGCTTCTCCGTTCTGGCTGCATATATCCAACTAATCAATAATTAAATTTGTTGTCGATGATTTTCACTATCAATAATTATCGATTTTTATCGATTGGATGTTGCAACCCTTAAAAGTGCCATAGAAACTGCCATGGCGTTAAGCCACAAACAAACAACACAGTTTTGATAACATTCACTTGCATTGTATGGACCTACAGAGCTGAGATATTCTTCTAAAAATCATAATTTGTGTTCTGCCCGAGAAAAAAAAGTGGCATGGGGGTGAGTAAATTATGAGAGAATTTGACTTTTCAGGTGAACCATTCTTTTAACTGGTTATGACTCTGTTTTTGCAGTTTTTGGCTCTGCAAGACCTGGCTCTGCTATCCCAACATTCTCCCTCACGTAGATTGGAAGTCTTCAGTCTGAGTCAGCCAGGTACAAACTATATAATTTCTGTGTAACTTTTAAAATCTTATTCCTCCATACCAGTTTCCAATGAATTCTAAAAACATTCCTTCCCTTTTCATCACTGGTAAAATAATGTAACATCTGTATGTAGGTGGTCACCCTCATAACTGGAATGCGATCAGTAAGGAATGTCTGTCTCTGCTGAGTGAGCTGACACACAGACTGGTGGCTCATCAGGATGCAGTTGCCTCTAACGGCAGAGTCAAGTCTCATTCTGCCAGTAGTGTCACCAATTCCAGCTCTACAGGTAAGACTGGTTTAATAATATTCAACAATATGATCCTAAACATAAGATTAGCACTGACCATGGTAACATACCAGAGGAATCAAACTGCGCTTTTTTTCTGCAGTGATATCAGGTAAAGAGAATCTACCTGAGACACCACGACCAAATATGCCACTCAGGACTCCCGGATCAGTCTTCCTCAAGTCATCGATGGGGCACAGTGTTCTGACTCCTCCTTTCACCCCAGATCTGGACAGCCCTTTCTCCTCCCCCGCTCTTCGCCACCTGTCTGGCAAACAGGAACCCCTGTCTCCCTGCTTTGGCACTGTGCAGAGCCCCCAGATCATGAGGAGAGGCCCCAAATTATGGAGTGCCTCCACAGGTGAGGCACACAGCCTAACATACAATCAGCCACAACATTAAAGCCACCTGCCTAATATTGTGTCCTAGAAACACCTATCTTTCTTATTGAGGTCTCCCTCATGCTGCCAAAACAGCTCCAACCCACATCTTAGAATAGCATTCTGAGATGCTATTCTTCTCAACACAATTGTACAGAGCGGTTATCTGAGTTACAGTAGACTTTGTCAGTTCAAACCAGTTTAGTTTTTTGCACAATTCAGAGTAAATTCTAGAGACTTGTGCATGAAAATCCCAGGAGATCAGCAGTTACAGAAATGCTCAAACCTGCCCATCTGGCACCAACAAGTATGACAGAACAAATTTCCAGTGGCAAGACATTTGTCTGTCCATATTCTGTGTGGTGTGACACAATCACAGCCTATACTGCAGAAATTGAAACCAAGTGATTGATGGAATGTCCTTCCGCAGCACACTTGATGCGGTCGTGACTGGTTTTGACAAAAACTCAGATTTACTTGGAATAGAGAGCTTTTATTGCTTGTCCTTTTATTGCATTTTTTTTTTTCTGATCAGGACACATTTAGTCTTTTAGCAGATGTTTTATCCAAAGAACTACAAGTAACACTTTAACAATGGACATCACATTATTCAAACAAAGCCGAATATTGGGAAACACTTGGAAGATTTCATTTGGATGGAGATTTTAATGATTTTTCTTTATATTAAATTCTGTTGAATTGCGACGTTTTTAAGATTTTATTAGAGAGAGAGAGATACAGAGATATATATACATTTTGATTTTTTTCTTATTTTATTTGATTTAATGTAGTTCTGTGTGATGCTAATGAACTCTGTTCATTCAGAAATCTTTGTGAGAAGCTGAAGACAAATGTCTAAAATGGTAGACAATACAGTATCTAATCTTGCTCATTTGGATTTTACTTACTGGACAGTGTCACAGGCCAATGGAAGTCCTTCTGCCTCCCCTGCCACCGTTCCTAGTCCTCCAGCCAATCAGAAACCCAGCTTTTTGGCCCAGTGGTTGCAGAACAGGAGAGAGCAGGTACTACATTGCTTTCTACTACCTGGACAGTAAATGAATTCTTTATTATTTCTTGGGACTTACTTGGTTTCCAAGCATGTATCCATAGAAACCAAATCTGACCAGCTTTGGCGTGTTCAGTTCGGTTGCTGTGGCAAAAGCCAGTTCACGTTTCAGTGTGATACAATTACATGGCCTAGAGACACATGTTAACTCATGTTCCTGTCATACTCTCAATTGTTCTGCTCAGGTTAAAAGCTTTTTGGCAAAGCGGGTGCTGATAGTGTATTTATTTAACAAGGTAAGGTTAAGCATGCATTACTTGAATGGATGATCTGTCTCAAGCTGCATGTTGCATGCTTTCACAATAGATTATTAGTCATGGGAATCATTAATGCATGTATCTAGTTTCTGCCCTTGTTTAAATTAGCACAGACACCATTAGTCTTCTCTTTCCATGTGTCTCTATCTCTCTGTGTGTGGAGGTTGTGTGTTTAGTTTGTAGGTGTTAGTAGGGCTCGGCTGATGTGGGATTTCTGAGACCGATACCGATTTTAGAGGGGGAAAATTCACCGATTACCAATTTGGTGGCCGATATAGCTGGAATGAAAACAGACCTTTTCTATGTGGATTGTGCACTGATTTTGCACTGATATGACTGCTTTCTTAAACAAATATTTTTATCAAAGTTTGTTTGAGATTATTATTATACATTGTCAACAAATTCTAGAAATGAACACTGAGAAAATAAATAAATACAAATAAAATAAATAGCTAAATACTGCCAGTCAATTAGGGGCAGGTTGTAAAACAAGAAGCATTTACACCTGCCAAGACAAGAGAAAAACAGCGGCAGCTTTGTTACACCGTATTCTGCTATACAAGTTCTGGGGGAACTTTCAATGGTGGAAAACCAGACTTCTAAATATTACATTTTGTTAATGCAACAACTGGAATAGTTCGGTTGAAGGGGGTACCAAACTGCAAATCCTGAACAAAACAGTTTGGTGAATACATGTTCACACATTAGCTTCAAAGCAAATTATTATGCAAAATTCACTTTTACATGGTGTTTGTACATAAACGTGAGTCGGCAGTGTGTGTACACAACAACCTTACAATGTTAAAAGTCCACCCACTTCTCTTTCTTATATTTCTATTAATCTAAAACAGTGTGTCAAAATGAATAGTTTTTATTTCTGCTTTGAAGTCACTTTAGAGCAGGCCTTGCCCACGACTGGTGACGGACTCCACCCTCCTTCCCTGAGTGATTTACACAGAGTCTACCATTTTTTTCGCACACTGGAGCAGATGCAGTGAGAAAAATAATGTCTCTGCTTCGGAAGCGTCATAAGTGTTCTGTTGTTGGCTGTAAAAGTGAACATATGAGTCTTCATGTACTCCCAGCATCAGAGCCACTGAAGACACAGTGGACTAGCTGGATTGGTAATCTGGCATACCGGGCATTTTCCTGGTGGGCCAACGCACTTTGGGGCCGATCAGGGGCAGACTGGCCATCGGAAGAACCGAGGGGGCCGGTGGGTCGGCCACGAAAGAGGCTGAATGGGCCGCGATAATCTAAAATGAGCCGCCTCGTTATGCAGAATGGACCACAAAACGGCGCCGAGATATGCAGAAAAGGATGGCGAAGTTTCATACCAGAGGCACTTTTGTTGGTGCTGCGCCCATAGAAACAGTTCACTGAAATCAACGCCATGGTGTTTGGTCACATTGCTGTGCGTCAGAAGTTTAACCCTTAAATTAAATGTCCTGAACAGTGTGCAATGGGCTTAAATTAATTGAAATTAGGCATTGTACATAACGAATCCAAAATAGCGAGTCCTCGCATGAGTCCACGGGGTCACACAAAGTTAATTTAATTCAATGCTCCGACCTAATTTCTAATCCTGAAAGTACTCTAAACATGTATTTTCTGTATATTAAAAAAAGTTTTTTCTATTGAACAGCTTCCAGAAGCCTCAAGCCAAGCTCTGTTTGCTGATAGCCAAGCTCATATCTGGGCTCTCCAAGGTCAGAAAATAGTTTTCCTTTTTAAGAAATGCCATCTAATATGAATATGCATGAATATGTGGATATTTACATTTATCTCTTGCGATATCTGTTTTTAGGACTGTCTCATCTGGTGGTGGCCTCTTTCTCTGAGGACCAGTTTGGAGTGGTGCAGACTACATTACCAAACATTCTTAGCAGCTTGGTATTCTTGCTTGAGGTAAAGCAACATAGCTTTTGTAGGTGTTAATGGACTGATTAGATCAAGATTCAGATAGGTTGGTTTTAGAGACTGTCTAATTATTATTATTATCATTTGGTTTATTAATTTCAGGCTGTTGACAGACACTTTAAACTGCCCCATGCCTCCAGCAAACCTTTGAGGACTACCTGCAGTATGGGTGACTCCACCTACAAAACTCTAAGGTTTGCACTGCGGGCTGCACTAAAGACATCTATATACAGGATAACTACCACTTTTGGAGAGCACTTGAAGTAAGTCCAATAATTTTTAGCACTGTGCCTCAGTGTTCTGGGAATGAATAAGATGTCGAATTTGTTGCCATGTAATAATTAAAATATATTATTCATGTCTCTGAACTTTGCCAGGTATATACTGTACACAGTGCATTGCTGGATGCTTATGCTCAATCTTGTTGATTTTCTTTGTTTTCAGCGCTGTGAATATATCAACAGAACATCGAAAAAGGCTTCAGCAGTTCTTGGAATTCAAAGAATAGTGCACCTTGTCACTCAGATTTAAATGTGTGTGCCTCTCAGGAGAAGGACATCATTTCACAGGACAATTAATTATGCATCTTAAAAAGATCTGATATATGGAGGATTAGCACTGTACTTTACCCAAGGCCTTATAAAGTATATTGTTTTATATTCTGGTCCTGCACCTTGAAATCCTAGTAACATTTAAAAAATCTTTCATGAACGATATAATTCTATAATGTGGAATATTATTGTGTAATAATGGCCACATAACTGTAATTACTATTACGGTTATGTGCCCATGTGCAAAGCTGTGATGAGGATTTTCAAAACCATGCTGGGGTGGTAAAGAAATGGTGTAAGACTTAACACTCCATCAGAGTAAATTGAACTATTGTGCCCTCTTAAAGGGATAGTTCACCCCAAAAAGAAAATGTTCTCATAATTTACTCAACCTCATACCATCCTGATTTGTGTATGACTTTTTTTCTTCTGCAGCACACAAATTAAGATTTTTTTTAGAAGCATTGTATGGACCTACAGAGCTGAAATATTCAAGTGAATGTTGGCCAGAACTTTGAAGGTTCAAAAAGCACACAAAGGCAGCTTAAAAGTAATCTATAAGACTCCAGTGGTTAAATCAATGTCTTTAGAAGTTATTTGATAGGTGTGAGTGTAAGAAAGATCATTAATAAAGGACTTAAATATTGATCTGTTTGTCACCCACACCTATCTTCTAAAGAAATTGATTAAACCATTGGAGTCTAATGGATTACGTTTATGCTGTCTTTTATGTGCTTTTTGGACTAACAGAGCTGAGATATTTTTCTAAAAATCTTTTTGTTCATCAGAAGAAATCTTTCACAGCTGGGAAGGCATGAAGTAGAGTAAATTATGAGAGAATTAACATTTTTGGTGAACTAACCCTTAGTGGGCCTAAACACTTACCTTGTTTTTGATCTACTTTTGCATCTTGCTTTAACTGTTTCCAAATTATTCTATTTTTTTAGTGTTTTAATAGCACAGTAATTGGATGCAAATTTTCATTGGCCTCTCTAGGTGTTACATGGATCTTTGGTTCAACGATCTTCCATTTATTAATCTGTTTGCCACATAAATATCTGTTATTTACCATAATAGCATCTTTTGGGATTTCTTGTTTGAAGTATTAGAAGGTTAAAGCCTTCATGAAAATAAAGTTTTCTAAAATGTTTTACTGCAAATGGCTGAAGTCATGTTTTGCTGCACTGTGAAGTGTCATGTTCAGTGCCTCCGATTTACGGTAGAGGCCGCTGTTCGTTTTCTGCCGGATGTAGCGTACATGCTACACGTATTTGGCTAAATATTGCATCGAATTTAAATCCAATTAAATATAACTGGTTTAATGGCTGAATATTTTGTTTTGACCTCCCTCCTTTGCAGAGAGTATCTGCATAATGTTAGTACTAAATAATACATTTTACCGTGGTGATTTTGTTAAATATAAAGCCTGTAGAAAGGTTTAATGACTTTGTAGTTTAGTAATTCCCTTGGGGTTTTGTTTGTATATTTAAGTTTGCAGCAGTCTACAGTCCATTAAAGCTTTATGGTCCTCGACACCTTATAAGGACTTTTCTTTATTATTATTATTTTATCATGTTTATCCATTCGATTACTGGTTTGCGTAGTTTTTAAAGTTGAGAGAGAGAAAATATATATTTATATAGAAATATATATATATTTTATATATTTATTTTTATTATTATTCTATCGTTTTTTTTAATAAGAGCATGAGATGGCGTAGTTGCTGGTGTGTAGGGTTTGGTCTTTCCACATTGAGAAGGATGGATGATGATATGTCATGAAGTTAAAGTATAGTTGGTCCTGCAGCTGCAGAGAGCAAGAGTCCAACAGTGATTCGACCTCGGGTGAGTTTATTGCTTATGAACTTCATAATGAAAAACACAAATAAGTGAAATAAATAAGCTGTTTTCGACAGATACAACTAAATTTGTGTATAAAGTGAAGATATAATGACTTTAAACTATCTCTAAACTTAGATTCGTTGTGCAACATGCAGTGTTCAACTTTCATATTTTAGGGTCAGTTCGTGGGGACAGTTAACAAATGCGTGTTTCATATATTGTTTTGTTCTTAATTTTAAAAAAATGAAATTAGTGATCATGAAAAATGTGTTTTGGTTGTGGATATCACTCAAGGTTATTTGATATTCTTATAGAGGGGTTATTCATTTGATTTCACTATTGTTATCTTCCAGCTAATTTATGAAGTGAGTTTTGTGTGTTCCAATTCCGGAGAATATAAACCAGTTTGGTGGTTCTTAAAAAACAAAATATTAGATTTTATTACACGTGCAAAAGCCGCAATCAGAGTCAGGTTTGCAGAAATGGTCCACTGGATCATAGGAGAATACAAAACAAGATGAAATAGTGAAATAATGCAAATTGTTTTTTTATTTTTTGTTACTTTTTAATTATTTGTATTAAAGGGATATTTCACCCAAAAATGAAAATTCTCTCATTATTTACTCACCCTCATGCCATCCCAGATTATGCCTGGCTTTCTATTGCAGAACACAAATTAAGATTTTTAGAAAATATCACAGCTCTGTTAGTTCATTCAATTCAAGTGAATGGTGTCAAGAACATTGAAGGTCCAAAAAGCATAAAGGGCAGCATAAAAGTAACCCATACGACTCCAGTGTTTAAATCCATGTCATTTGAAGTAATATGATTGGTGTGGGTGAGAAACAGATCAATATTTAAGTCCTTTTTTACTATAAACCTTTTTTATCAACCCTGACCAGTATGTGGCGAAATGCACTAAGAATTCAAATCGCCAAAAAACAAAAGAAGAATGAATGTGAAAGTAGAGATTTATATTAATAATATTACGTACATTGGGGTGTTTTGTGTTATATCTGATGTAGTTTAGTTCATGTGTATTGCATAATTTTAATTTCACATGTGTTTCCCTGATGGTGTTTAGTGTTTGTTTGTGTGAAACTGAGCTCTGTCTCTACTTGTTTATTGGTCATTGCTTCTGGAAGGGCCTCTATTGATGAACTTTGTCATCATGTGCCCTTTTGTAATTACTATAGTGATTTAACAATACATTAATAATTAATAACATAAATGACGATAATGCACCATAAAATATACAGGCATCAATATTACATCCCATAAAGCCTGAAACATGGTTACAGTATTTTTTATAGTGAATTTCTGGCAACCACAGCTGCCAGTTTTTACTGTAAATTTAACAGGATTTAAAAATTTTTTTTTTTACAGTGTAGTATAATGAGCCCCACCTGCTGATTTTCACAGCCAGTAAAGTTTGAGGTGTTCTTACCAAATCAATGATGAACTGAGTCAGACCATACCAGTTCACTGCTGCAGGTTATTTCCACCTATTGCTCATTAGATTCAATCAAATCAAGAAGGCCAGAAGAAACTTAATTTTGTGTTGCTGCCAGTGTACAGTTCAACTGGTTGTCATGTTAACTGGAGACCATCCATTTTACACCAGATGTGAATGACCGGCTGTAGATTCATGATTACGAAAATCATGCTCCTGACTCAATATTTTGCCCTCCATTAAATGTAAACTTACTAAATGATGCTTGCATCATTGTACAGATTAAAATAAGTGTTTTTTATTTTAGATTGAACGGCAGAAGTATGCAAGATAAAAAATAAACTCACAGATGCAGGAGATTCGAATTCCGCCATAATTAATATGATCAGTTAACAGTTCAGCGCGTTATCAATATGAGCTACTTTGAACTTATGAAAGGGTAAAAAAAAAAACAAATGACTTCCATAAATCAGACACGGAGACTAATTTGTTGATTAAAAAAAAATGGTGAATTAAGTTAGTACCTTATCTCAAAACACTAAGAATCATAATAATGATTAGTATCTCATTAGAGAAATAGTCTCATTATAATGACCTACAAAATCACTTTTAAATCAACTGTGGTTCAAACCAGCTTCAATAGACGTTCAACTGTATTCAATAATAATAATAATAAAAAAAAAAACATGACTAAACATGTTCATATTCTTTTGATATAATTGCCTTTAAATGTGATATACCAATGGGATAATGCTTTGTTAAAAATTTTAACTGGGGGCCTGGGTAGCTCAGCGAGTAAAGACGCTGACTACCACAACTGGAGTCGCAACTTCGAATCCAGGGCATGCTGAATGAATCCAGTCAGGCTTCCTAAGCAACCAATTGACCCGGTTGCTATGGTGGAAAGAGTTTCCTTGTGGTCGCTATAATGTGGTTCTCGCTCTCTGTGGGGTGTGTGGTGAGTTGTGCATGGATGCTGCGGAGAATAGCATGAAGCCTCCACATGTGCTATGTCTCCGCAGTAGCACACTCAACAAGCCATGTGATAAGATGTGTGGATTGACTGTCTCGGATGCAGAGGCAACTGAGATTCGTGATTCGATTGAGGCGACCTCGAGGATCTAGAGCTTATTCAGCATAAAGTTCAGCATGACCAGTCTGATGAGCTAAGACAAGCCTGACCAGCTAAAAAAAGTGTTCAATACCCCTTTAAAACCAGCCTTACCAGCTAAAAAAAGGTATTCAAAACCACTTTAAAACCAGCCTGACCAGCTAAAAAAAAGTATTCAAAACCCCTTTAAAACCAGCCTGACCAGCTAAAAAAAATGTCAAATCCCCTTTAAAACCAGCATGACCAGCTAAAAAAGTGTTCAAAACCCCTTTAAAACCAGTCTGACCAGCTAAAAAAGTGTTCAAAACCCCTTTAAAACCAGCCTGACCAGCTAAACAAAAAGTGTTCAAATCCCCTTTAAAACCAGCATGACCAGCTAAAAGTGTTCAAAACCCCTTTAAAACCAGCCTGACCAGCTAAACAAAAAGTGTTCAAATCCCCTTTAAAACCAGCATGACCAGCTAAAAGTGTTCAAAACCCCTTAAAACCAGCATGACCAGCTAAAAAAGTGTTCAAAACCCCTTTAAAACCAGCCTGACCAGCTAAAAAAGTGTTCAAAACCCCTTTAAAACCAGCCTTACCAGCTTAAAAAAAGTGTTCAAAACCCCTTTAAAACCAGTCTGATCAGCTAAAAAAAGTGTTCAAAACCCCTTTAAAACCAGCCTAACCAGCTAAAAAAGTGTTCAAATCCCCTTTAAAACCAGCCTGACCAGCTAAAAAAGTGTTCAAAACCCCTTTAAAACCAACCTGACCAGCTAAAAAAGTGTTCAAATCCCCTTTAAAACCAGCATGACCAGCTAAAAAAAAGTGTTTAAACCCCTTTAAAACCAGCCTGACCAGCTAAAAAAGTGTTCAAATCCCCTTTAAAACCAGCCTGACCAGCTAAAAAAGTGTTCAAAACCCCTTTAAAACCAGCATGACCAGCTAAAAAAAAGTGTTCAAAACCCCTTTAAAACAAGCCTGACCAGCTAAAAAAGTGTTCAAAACCCCTTTAAAACCAGCCTGACCAGCTAAAAAAGTGTTCAAAACCCCTTTAAAACCAGCCTGACCAGCTAAAAAAGTGTTCAAATCCCCTTTAAAACCAGCATGACCAGCTAAAAAAAAGTGTTTAAACTCCTTTAAAACCAGCCTGACCAGCTAAAAAAGTGTTCAAATCCCCTTTAAAACCAGCCTGACCAGCTAAAAAAGTGTTCAAAACCCCTTTAAAACCAGCCTGACCAGCTAAAAAAGTGTTCAAATCCCCTTTAAAACCAGCATGACCAGCTAAAAAAAAAGTGTTCAAAACCCCTTTAAAACCAGCCTGACCAGCTAAAAAAAAGTGTTCAAAACCCCTTTAAAACCAGCCTTACCAGCTAAAAAAAAGTGTTCAAAACCCCTTTAAAACAAGCTTGACCAGCTAAAAAAAAGTGTTCAAAACCCTTTTAAAACCAGCCTGACCAGCTATGACCAGGCTGGACAATCAGCTAAAACCAGCCAATCAGCTTATGTTGGTTTTATGATGATGATCATGTTGACAGGGACACTAAAACAGGGATTTTAATGTTCCCACTGACTCTGGCTCAAACCATAAAAAAAAATACAATAAAAAAAATACTCATATCTTGCCTATAAACCAAAATTCCATAAACTTTCATGGAATGCTTGAAAATATGATCTGAGACCAACAAGAGGACTGTAGGGGATTGTGAGATATTTTCTCTGCAACAAGCCCAAAAGCACCATTGTACTGTACATGGATTCATTTGGGAGTCCCGATTGCTAGGATTTTATTTGTGTGGTGTATTTAATAGGTACTTAAATAGAAGTACACATTTATGTTTAAATATTTGTTTAAATTCACAAAAGTTAAAAGAGTTGAGGTTTGGAAGCCTGGTTGAAAATACAGGAGAGGAGGCTTTTTATAGCTGAGGGGGCTTTTAAGCTAAAGTGTGTAATTTCTGTCCTACTTGCTTCACAGAACGAAATTTTTAAAATAATCACTGTTTTCGAACCGATTCCAAAAAACTCCCATCTCTCTGGTTGTACACAATACATGCAGTGCAAGTGAAATACTTGATACACTATACAACGCAAACATAATATGGCTTAAATTAAATCAGCTGTCATTCATTTGTATGTTCACAGTCAGTGCTCAAGATGCTCCCAATTTAAAGATTTCGTTTTGTTACTCTGTAATCATAGACATTAACTTAGCCAGAACCAGAATATTTTTATTGAAATATGCAATGCAAGTCACAACCAATTAACTGGTTGTATTTTACAGAGTGCTTGTCTTGGCCTAAGGGGCCAAGCCATTGGCAGATGTGCAAGTACCAGCTCCACTGTCCACCTACCATATTTTGTAGAGAAACCATGTCTAGTGGTTTGGATTCAACCACTGTCATTTTAGTGGAATTTCCTGGCTTCAGAGTTAAGCTGAGTTTTCTCACAGATATATCTGTTTTCGCTAATATATCTGTAGTGTGACTGACAAGAGAAGAGAAGACTTTCGTTGAGTGAAGCGGTTTCCATTCTAACTTGACTCTGCTGGTATCAATTTTGTACATCCAGTTCTTATGGCAAAACTATTATTCACGTTTTTTAAAAATATAATGTTGGATTCCAGCGGTTTTAATCTGTATACTATACTGTAATACAACAGTTATTTGCTGTCCTCAAATCTGATTGGACTAGCGACATTTCAATAATGCTAATATTTAGTATAACAGCACTAGGATGCTTTACTGTTTGTATCACTTGGCTTGTGTTATTGATTAATTAGTTAACCTCCATTGACAACATGAAATGTATCTGGATTTTGTCACTGCATCAAGTTCAGTTTAACGGGTTGGTCATCATTTACTCACTACTTTCTTCTGAAGAAAAACAAAAGTAGTTGTTAGGCAGATTATCTCAGTCACCACTTTCATTGTATGTAAAAAAAAAAAAAGATCCAATGAAAGTGAAGGGTGTCATAGTAACATACTGCCAAACATCTCTTTTGTGTTCCATGGAAGAAAATCATATGGCATTGGAACAACATGAGAGTACGTAAATGATAAAAAGCTTGATTAAAGATAAGTAAATCCTAAATAAGAGGAATTTATCTGAAAATATAACTCTTGATGGCACTGATGTAATTATTAATAAAATGTCCTTATTATTATTGGTTGTGCTGAGTGATTCCTCATTAACAGGGTTAAATATGCAGACAATGAACATCAGTAAGCTTTCTATGAAGATGAGTACATTCAGCGCAGTGATATTATTCTTCTCCACAAGACCACATCTGTCTCTTGTCAACCATGTTTTATGCACAGTAAAGAGAGATGGATAATTCTGCTAGTTTTGCTTGAATTACATATTTGAATGTACTTCAGAGATGCCTGGCTGGTTGAAAGTGGCAGTATTGAAAACGACCCAATACTCTCTAAACTTTAACATCAAAGTTTTTCCCTTTGCATAGTGCTCTGTTAACAGCTGCCTGGCACCTGCTGTGAACTAATAAATGAGAGCAGTTAAAAGCAAGGTCATATATGTCACATACTCGTACTGTTCTGGAAGCAACAAACATGTCAGCTACAATTTGGGCTCATGACAGATTTCACAGCATGAAAAAAAAGAAAATAAAATCAACACGGCACATAATTTCCATTTGTTTAATGAATCGAAATGTTGTCGTGCCATGACACTTTAAAATATGACCTTATTGTGTACTTGTTCTAGAAAAGTGCTTTGAACATTTTCTAATAAATTTCAAATTAAGACTATTGCTTTAGTACTCATTTCCCAGCCTAAAATTATACAACTGTGTTTAGCGAACTTTGGTGATATTAAATAAGAAAGGACTTGCATATGTTTTTTTTTTTTTTTTTATTAATATTTTCCAGTGAACAAGCAAATTTTTGCTCAGTTTTTATATGCCTATTATTGGTAAGTTTTTCATTCGTTGTAATGAATATATACTTATACAAAATTTAAAGAGGCCCTATTATGCTTTTTGGGATTTTAACTTCCATTAGTATGTAATATAGCTGTTTGTGCATGTGGGTTTGGGTTTGTGTTGTTGTGTTGTCGCCATGTCCAGAAGACACTGTTTTCTTCAATGCAAAAGCAAAACCAAATTTTTGGACTTCCAAAGGCAGTCGAATTGAAGAATCAGTGGTAAAACTCCTGAAAGATGGTGCAGTTCCCACTTTGTTGGGACAATCTGGCGCTTCCGTATCACAACTTTTAAGTATGCTTCATTATTTGTGGATTTATCTGCTATCGAGAGTTCAAAAGTGGAGTTTTGTGTTGTAGCAATGGCGTACACCCAGTGCACAGCTGTAGGCCTCTGCTAACCTCGGTTGTAAAGTAACGAATTACAAATACTCACATTACTGTAATGAACTACTTTTTCCTAATAATTACTTTTTTAAGTAGTTTAAAAATTGTGTACATTTACTTGAGTACATTTTAAGTGATGTAACTGTTTACAGCACTGTAACTGTTTCTATGCAATTTTTCCACCGTCTCTGTTTGCTAATTCCCTGTCCTGAATTTATTTTTATCTATCAACATGATTGATAGGGAGAGTCTCGTGACTCCCATCCAAACAAATCACACGTAAAAAACTTGAATGGCAGCTGCAGATTTGGCACCACTGGTTGGTTGATCTAGATGAAATATAAAAGATTGACTTTTTATTTCCTGACTTCTGTAGCTGCGTGTTGTTTGACTGACAGCCGGTTAATGTTTGAGCACTAACACTAAAGTGTGTAAATGATCAAATACACTTCATAATTCCGCCAATGCCCTTCTTGATGAGGATTTAAGGTAAACACAGTTGTTTATGTCTAAAGTAAACTTAAACAGTGGGACAAAAAGCATATTTGCATAAAAATGTTGGACTTGAAGTGTACATGTACGTGAATTGAGCACTGTTTATAGGCTATATATCATGTAAAGGCTATTAATCAAACAACAATAACAAGGAAACGAGAAAACCAGTCACTACTTTTGTCTGAATAACTAGAGTAGCTTTAAAAGTATTAATGTAATAGAATAAAAGAGTGATATTTTTAAAATACATTTGTTTACAAATAGTGTTTGTTTTTTAATAATACTGACCCCTGATGTAGTGTGTGTGTTAATTGGTATAATAAATTACCAGGAAAGTAGAGATGATAAAATAATCTATAATTATACTTAGCCTTTTAAAGATCAACATTTGTACAGAAACACTTCAGCAGAACATTCCACCAGCCACAAACTTGAATGAGAACACAACTATTTCTGGGCTTAAAATATACAAAAACTAAATCAATGTGGAATGTTGTATCTTAAAAGGAGGAAAATGTGGCCCCCCACAAAAACAAAAAAGGTGCTTAGTTTCCTCAGACGGTCAAGTGAATGTTCAGTGAGTCGGTTCACTTGGCTGCAACATGAGTATCACAAAATAACTTACTCAGTCCATTGTCTTTATAAAGGACATTGCTTGCTGGGACATGTAAATATTTTATGGCCATCCTTGGCATCTATTCTAAATTTGGGCAGGAACATCAGTGCAAAAGTGACCTTCCGTTGATATAAGATCAGATGTAAGTTTCTTGCATTCCTTGAATCGATCATGTTTCTCTCTTGTCGAATTTGCAAAGTCTGGGAACAAGAAAATGCTGTGTTTCTTCCAAGAAAGCCTTCATTCCTTATCGGATGATCTCAGAAATTTGGCCAGAATTGATCGGGGCCTGTCTCCGTTAGTGGATCGCAGAGCCGGAACCATGTGAGCAGACTTGGAAAGAGCTTGCCCAGGATTTTGACCATATCCTGACCTTCATCAGCCTCGGGAATTCCAACAATATGGATGTTATTCCACCAACTACAGTTTCCATATCCTCCAACTTCTCCCAGACCCGTTCCAAATCCACCTTGGTTGCTAGCGGATTAGCAGCTAATTCCCTCTCCGATGACGCCAGATAATCGATCCATTTCTTTGACATCTCCCTCTCTTGTTACCACCTCAGAGAATATCGTCTCCATGGCAATGATCGATCGACATATTACAGCAAGATCCTCCAAGACCGCAATGACCTTTGTCAGCATTGCTGACATGTTCAACAATTTCCCTCACTTCTCTTGCCAAATCGGCTCCCTGGCTTGTTGCCTGCTCAGGGGCATCAGCTTGAGCATGTATGTGTCTTTTAATGTCTCCAGCGCCTGAGGATTTTGAATTCTTTGACATATTGTCTTCATAGAACAGTTAAGGATTAGGGTGTATCAAATCTCACCAGTTTATGACATAAAAAGTATTAAAACTAGCAAAGTGCGCAGAGCTTGCCGTTCACACTTCTGAACCTCGCATGGCATCACATCGAGTCTGGAAAGGAGGGCTTTAAGACAGGACCTAAATCAGAGCGTTTGAGCCAGATGATGAAAATAGGTTTAGCAGAATTGTACAGTATGAGAAAAAAAATGAGTTTTTTGAACATTAAAACATGTAAACCTATTCTAGTAGACCCCCATAATAAAATCATGAACCTGTAAATTAGCATAATATGGGCTCTTCAATTTAGATTTTATTCAGCAGAAAACTGTTGTGTGGGGTAGGGTGTTTAGTATAATTGTCAACCAGCACTAAAGTGAAAATCTGAACAGAATTATGGTAAATTGTATTTAATGTGTTTCTTCATTGTGCTCTTAAGGGATGAAAGCATAATTGTCAACAACACATTAGTGAAACCCTGCTCTGCCCAATGTTGAGGAAATTGTCTGATAAAAATTTTTCTTTGAGTGCCAAAGGTGAAGAGGGAATCTCGTTAGACTTGTTAGACAATTACGTTGAATGAATCCATTAGTCAAGTGGTTTTTATTGTCGTTCAACCATATATAGTTAGTACAGTACACAGTGAAACGAGACAGCATTCCTCAAGGACCATGGTGCTACATAAAACAACATAGGTCAAACCCAGAACCACATGAGTGCGTGTGCAAACGTGTGCAAAAAGTACAGGACAGTACAATAAATTACTAAAAATTAACAGGACAATAGGCACAGTGAGAGAGACAGTGCAGCGCCAACCAGTACACAGTAGTGCAAAAAGATGACAGTTTCTAAAAATGCCAAATGTAAACATAACATAACATACTATGAGATAGTGTTCTATCAGTTGGTCTCAGTTGGTCCCTGGTCCCACAACAGCTCTATGTCTCTCTGTTCATCATTACTGGGCAGCTCTATCTGAACATTGCTACCTGTACACCTATAAGGGTTACAAAATACACACTTGGAGAGAAAACCATAATCGGCTCCAATTCACGAGAGGACCGTTTGCTACTGAAGCATTCTGCCATTTGCAGGGATTCTGACCTTAATTTTATGCAAACTTGCATCATCACTCAGAAGCATTGTGGCATGGTCTATTGAGAAAAAGATCTGTCATAGTTGCCCTACTGAACTATTTAAGTCCAGCATGAATTTCCATGTTGGTCAAGGCTGGTTTATACTTGTTAGTGCTGGTCTAGCTGGTGGACCAGCATAGTCAAGATATTCACCAGCAAATTTTAGGTGACGAAGTTGGCCAACAAGCGTTATCTATCTGCAGAAGCTGGTTGACTTTGATGGTCAAGCTAGTTATGAAGCCTAGTATAAGTACAACCTAGCATAAGTACAATATTAGCATGAATCAAATCTGTTACTTTTGTTACAGTTGTGATGATTAGTGTGTGCTGTCAAAACTGGCCAACATGTTCTTGTTGAAACACGTTTCTACAAGTACCTTTTTGAAAAATTATTTCTACGTGGCTTTTTGTACAGATCTCAGCAGTTTTCTGATGAAATTAACTCTAGAGGTGCCAAAAGAACAATTACTTTTATTCCCTTTCACACAAATCTCGGGTAAATCTGCAGTTTATCAGGTCTTAAACAATTACTGTTTGCCCTGTTCCTCACACAATTCTGTCTTATGACACCAAAACACATTTACTGAAGTGCATAACATATTTTAAGGTTTGCATTACATAATCTGCATTCACAAGCTTGTTCAAGTGTGATCAAATTGCACAGAAGATAGAGTGATGTACTTGCTGATAGAGTGTTGTACTTGCAATGCAGAGGACCCTGGTATGAGTCCTAAAGAGCATAGAAGTCAACATGTGAGACCAAAGTGTCATAGAAGCAGAATAAAATGACATGGCTGCTAACAATTACATCTATACAATCACAATCGCATTTTATGACACTATCAGTTAGGTTTAAGGTTTAGGGTAAGGAGGCTTGTTTTGTTGATTTAAAACTCAATAGCACATAAACCATAAAAACCTCATCCATTTGGGAGAAAATTTTACTTTTAGCACCAATTACCTCAGAACTGTCACAATATGTATAAGGAACCACATAATATATTTTTGAAAAAATGTCGCCACATTCATGAAATTTTCATGAGATCAGGCTGAAAATGGCATATATTGAAGAAAGAAATGATAGTTAATTTTTCTCCCTTGTGGTGAAAACAGGAGGCCTCAACATTAAACCTTGACTGGCGAAATACCTAAACCGAGCTTTGCATTTTGGGAGGGACACTTTAGAAGATGAAAGGACAGAACTTGAACTTCGTGACCAGCTCGCATTCATCCTCAACATGCACCAGAACATCTTAAGGTCTTTCACATACACACTTACTCTGATATCTCCCAAAGCCATAATCCAAATTCTTCAATATTACTGATGTTTATTGCAGGTACCTTGAGAATCATAAAAGATGTGGCACTACCAAAAACCGTTTAAGAGGCCAGAACCCACTAAGTAATTACTACAATGAAAGTTTGAAGATCCTCATTAAGAAGGATGTGCTCACATAACTCCAGTTGTAAGGAAAATAACTCAAAAAATGTTATGAGGCCATCTATGCTTGGTACCACAGTTGCAGAGTTGGAACAGTGTGGGCTTGTTAGCCACAGCAATCATGAAGGGTACTATTTAAATGGGCATTCGGATAAGGCAGTGCACATGGAAGGTCTGAAAATGTGCAGCCTATCTGAGTCACCTGTGTCGATAACAACAGATGATCTTGATTTGGTCTGTTCCACAGAAAGTGCCATTGGGTTGTATATCAATGGAGTAAAGAGTGACTCATCCGGCAGACTCTCAGTTGGAGATAACCTATCACAAGTTATCGATACCTTGTCCCCCTCCTTATTCTGCTCCGCGGTGTCCATGTCGTCTTTCAATGCCTTCTCTCCATCCTTCTCTTCCCCTTCCTACAGCCTCTCATCTGGCTCTTTGTCAGAGTTTTGTCAGAACTCTCCATCACTTTCAACCCTCTGTGGTGCATCTGAGGAACAACAAGAACTCTTCAGTTGTACACAGCAGAATCAGGACAAACCCTCAGAAGGGTGTCTGTTTGCCAATCAAGAGCCTGTTGCTGAAATTCAGATTTGTAACAAAAAGCTTCTACAGTTTGAAAACAAGGAGGAACTGCTTCGGTATCTCTGCTCTGACTCAAATGCAACCAATGAGCAAACCAGGAACCTTAACATTTACGGTAGTCGGACAGTACCATCTAAGGAACTTCCAATACTACATCAATGCAAGAATGACTTTGGACTGAGCTGGCCACATGGAGATGAGGGAATGAATGGCCACCTTAAGGATAAACAGCCATGTCGGTGGATGGATTGTCAGGCTACTTATGGGCTGAAAGAAGAACTGGTGCAGCACATAGAGAAGGTTCACATAGATCAGCGAAAAGGGGAGGACTTTACCTGCTTCTGGGTAGGATGTGTCCGTCGAAACAAACCCTTCAATGCTCGATACAAGTTGCTCATTCACATGAGAGTCCATTCTGGTGAGAAACCCAACAAGTGCATGGTGAGTTAAATTTTTACATCCAAATTGTATCCACAAATGGGCATCCCTCTTTTTTTGAGCAGTAAAGGCAAAAATCCCATGTTTTTTTAGAGAGAGGTCTATTAAATATGTTAAACATATATAACATATTATAATAAACTAACATAAGATTGAGATAGTATGAAAAGTAGCTAGTTGTAAACACATGAAATGTCTGTTACCCCCTCCTGACCATTGCAACTGTATCCAGCTCAAACAAAATAATATTTTAGCTATAGTCTATATATATTGATTTTAAATCTAAAAAATATGATATTGTGAATTATTAACTTATTGGGGTGTCTCACATTTGCTTAAATTAATAGAAAATGAAACAACATATAACATTTATTTTGACCTCTGGATGTGAACGAACAACATTTTCTGAAGGTAAAGTCCACTGATCTTTTGGTTGAAACATTCAGATTAGCTTAGTTTTGTTTTAGCAGTTTCAAAGACTATTTTGTACCCTTTTCTTGGAACTCACTTGAATTTTGTGCCAGCCTTTGAACACAGTAGATTTTAATAATACTTATAACTTGTATCAATCAAAAAGGATTAACAACTGTAAATACAGTTTTAGTTTAAAACTATGCCAATTCAGTGATTTAAGTGTTTATAATAGAGAAAATTGGCATGTTGTCCCAATCTCTCTTTGTATTGCAGATTTTAGAGATTTAGAAATATTATTGTTGTTTATATTTCACATACAAACTGTATTTGTGAGAGTTGCCTTCTTGGAGATTGCAATTATTAATATTATCAACTCTTTCCATGACAATTATGGAGAAACAATCTTTCAGTTTTAAATTTTAAGATTTTAGACAGATTCATTGCCTCATTGCTTTGAATGCGGTCAACAAAATGTCACTAGAAAGTACATGCTTTTTGTTTGTGAACAGCAAAAATGTATGCTAAGTTATAACAACACTGTAAACACTATTAAACACTGTTCCAACTCTTTTGAGATATACAGAGCATTACATGCTTTTAGATTTTATGGAAGACAGAGAAAATAATCTCCTAAATCAAATACTTTGATAAAGTTGTGTTTCATATTCTTCACAATGAGCAACATAAGTCAGGTAGCCATGGGATATAAATTCATCTATTTACTGTTTTGTGTTTTTAATTTGTTTTTATTTCTTGCTTTAATGATAACCAGAGCACTATAATTCAGGAAGACATCAAATACATATGCTGCTCTATATTGGCTACCACTATGTGAACAATAAATAGTATGTGCCTGTAAGTCATAATGATCTTGACTCATACGTACATAGATTTTGTGTTTGTGACCATCAATCAGAGTGAGTAAATATGATTTTAAAATGTTTTATGTTTTAATATGATACTTAAAACAGCACAGCCATCAAATATAAAATGATTAGCCATATAGATTTTGTAAAACAAATTATGATTGTAGAAATATGAAGAAAATTCCATTTAAATATTATATAAATGTATACAAAAAGTAAAAGTATATTGTGTGCAGTAAGTCTGCTTTTAACATAGACTCTGAGGGTGTTCTTTCTATTCATACACATATATGCAAGAAAAGTGTACTTCACTTGTGAGTGTACTTTACCAAATTAATAAATATAAACATAAATGTGTACTTAATTTAAATTTTAAAGTTGTAAACGCAGAGATGCAAAGATGCTCAATGAAAGCTTTTTCATTTTTCATATAACCTCATCATGACATCACACCTGTGATGGCCAAAATGTGTTTTATAATTTTACAGAATTGCTCCAACCATAAGTCTGCATGACTGCTGCTGCCACCTTGAATCAGCTGGGCTTATTGCTGACTCCCTCGCTGGCCTGTCTCCAACTCAAACATCTTTAGCAGAGGCATGCTCTAACAGGAATCAGCTTTGAACATGTTCTCTTTAATTAACTTGTAAAGTGGCATGTGTGTCTCTGTGCCTGTGTGCGGATCTTCAGAAGAGGCCTTAAAATGTGCATGAATTGGGAACATGAATAGCACTTATTACGATTTACAATGAAGGGATGAGAACATTTTTGTGTGACTTGATATCTATAGTTCCACAAACAGAATTTTTCATCTTGAGTCTCTGTCTCTCTCTATCGTGTCTATCTCTTCCTACTTCTCGTTAAGTGGATTTGCTATATACTGTATTAACCCCTGCTTATAGCGCAAATCATTCTGTGGTGTCTGCCACTAAAGCATATGTCATAATTTGCATGCATATGTGTCTGTACATGGGAATTCAATCAGGGGACCTAGGGCTTTGTCTCATGTGCCTATGTTTATTTGGGTGTTCTCTTGTAGTTTGTAGGCTGTAATAAGGCATTTTCCCGTCTGGAAAACCTAAAGATCCACCTACGCAGCCACACTGGTGAGAAGCCTTACATATGCCAGCACCCCGGCTGTCTCAAGGCCTTCAGCAACTCCAGTGATCGAGCCAAACACCAGCGGACACACCTGGACACTGTACGTATGACCATGCCATTCTCGCTGTCCAGTAGGTCAAAACACAAGCCATAAATTGATGTCTTAACAAATATAATAAATATAAATATGTATGGATGTATGCATTTTGTTTTTAAATCGTGATATACCGTATGTTCACCATGAATATACACTCAATATTCACTTTATTATGCACACTTAGTTGAATTCATGCCATGAAGATCTTAGGCTTTTTTGGGGCAAATAAGGTCCAACCTAGAAAAGTATACAGTATTTATGAATTGGCCGCTGATTGTATATTAAAATCAGAGGCATCATGCACTATTCCTGAGGGGGCACCAGTCGTTGTACTGATTCACTGAGATAAGACATGACCAAAGAAAAAAAGAGACATTTTTAACAACTTTGTTGTTCTTTGTATAAATGTTAGGTGTATTAGTCTAGTGCTACAGTTGTCATCTAGTGCAGGGGCTTCAAACTAGGGTCCGGGGCCAAATGGGTACTAAGGGGTCCCTGGAAATTTCAGAGAACAATAACTGAAAAACTAAAAATGTATTTTAATAATAATTAATTAATTAATTTTAATATCATCCTAATATATATTAATATATCTTGTGGCTTTCGTAAAATGGCAGTATGTAAGCCAATTATTTAATGTTGTCTTTATAATGTCATGTTTACTATTTTTTTTACACACTATAAATGGGTCTTTGTACATGAAAATATACAGTTGAAGTCAGAAGTTTACATAAACCTTAGCCAAATACATTTAAACTCAATTTTTTTCACAATTCCTGACATTTAATCGTAGAAAACATTCCCTGTCTTTGGTCAGTTAGGATCACTACTTTATTTGAAGAATGTGAAATGTCAGAATAATAGTAGAGAGAATTATTTATTTCAGCTTTTATTTCTTTCATCACATTCCCAGTGGGTCAGAAGTTTACATACACTTTTTAATTATTAGGTAGCATTGCCTTTAAATTGTTTAACATGGGTCAAATGTTTTGTGTAACCTTCCACAAGCTTCTCACAATAAGTTGTTTGGCCCAGTTTTAAATTAACTTTGGCCCATTCCACCAGACAGAACTAGTGTATCTGAGTCAGGTTTGTAGGCCTCCTTACTCGCACACACTTTTTCAGTTCTGCCCACAAATTGGATTGGATTGAGGTCAGGGCTTTGTGATGGCACTCCAATACTTTGACTTTTTTGTCTTTAAGACATTTTGCAACAACTTTGGAGGTATGCTTGGGGTCATTGCCAAGTTTGAAGTCTCATTTGCGACCAAGCTTTAATTTCCTGGCTGATGTCTTGAGATGTTGCTTCAATATAGCTTTTTCCTCCAAACATAACGATAGTCATTATGGCCAAACAGTTTCATTAGAGCAGAGGACATTTCTTCAAAAAATAAAATCTTTGTCCCCAAGTGCATTTTCAAACTGTATTCTGGCTTTTTTATGGTGGTTTTAGAGCAGTGGCTACTTCCTTGCTGAGCAGCCTTTCAGGTTATGTCGATATAGGACTTGTATACTGTGGATATAGATACTTGTTTACCTGTTTCCTCCACCATCTTCACAAGGTCCTATGCTGTTGTTCTGAGATTGATTTGCACTTTTTGCACCAAACGACTTTAATCTCTTGGAGACAGAATGCGTCTCCAATGCGAAATCCATTTGGCTCAAAAATGCGAGAGGGTCCGCATTTACGTTTATGCATTTGGAAGGCGTTTTTATACAAAGCAACTTGCAATTGATTCAGGGTATACATTATTCCAGTATATGTGTTTCTTGGGAGTCAGATCCACAGCCTTGGCATTCCCAGTGCCATGCTCTATTGTATGGACCACAGGATGTAGCAATGGGCATGTGTCCTCTCATTCTGAATGGACATGACGTTTCTGGTTAAAATATGTTCATCAGCTTTTTATGTTTACATGTTTAAATGAAATGCACTTTAAATATAGCCTACTTTTCTCTCCTTTCACCACACCTAATTTATTTCTCCTCACATCTTTGCCTTTGTCTTCCAACTCTAAGGCATTAGGGTATAATCAACCATATCACCACTAATGAAAACAACCAAGTGAGGGAAGCTTACTTGTCATTTTCTCCAGATGTTGTAGTCCTCTAAAATAACAGATTTATTTACAGTAAATTCAGAGTAAGGAATTATAGTCTATCACTGCGGAGAGATCTTCTTTCACTTTAATGACTTGAGGGAAAAAAAAGAGCACCACTTCAGCGGCTACCAGTCCTGGTTGCTCATCTCTCTACAGATTTACCACTTTAGGTCACTTGCCAGCCTGTAAAGCTGTGTAACAACCAGCCTGTGAGTGATATCTATTTCCACAGCACACTTAAATCAACAGTGCTGATTTATTCACAGCAGGGTGGTTTCAATTGCTGCTGTCAGTAAGCATTTGATGGCAGCTGTGGCACTTAAGGTTTTGTTTGACACTTAAGGTTTTGTTTGACACACTTTGTTAATCTCACCCAAACTCCAGCTCACGATGTTCATGCATCTGATGGACTTTGTTGTTCTTTCCTGAATTATTTCAAGTAAAAGTTGAATGCTGTCCACCAGTGCTTTATAGATGAGGCTTCAGATTTTAGTTTTTTGCCAGACCACTCTTGTCAATATTTGCCTAGTTTTACTCCTACAAACCCCTCCTCTATCAGTGACTTAATACTGAAGCCCAATTCTTCATCTTGCTGACTTGATCCTGCTCCCACATCCCTCCTCAAACTCTGTTATTCTGTCATCACTGCACCTATCTCACATTTCATAAACAGATCTCGAGCTTCTGCTTCTCTCCCTTTTACAACTGTAAAAATGCGGCAGTAACTGCAGTACTTAAAAAACCTAACTTGGACCCTACTGTTCTTTCTCATTTTCACCCTACCTCTAACTTACCATTAATTTCCAAAATACTGGATAGACCTGTTGCCTCCCAGTTACAATCTTTCCGTGTTAAAAATGGTCTTTTTGACCCCTTTCAGTCTGGCTTTCTTCCACTTCACAGTACTGAAACTGCCCTTGTAAGGGTTGTCTATGACCTACTACTCACTGGTAACTCTGGTTCTCTTCTATTACTTGATCTTAGTTCTGCTTTTGATACCGTTTGCCATGAATAACTTCTCTCCCGCCTCTCCGATGTTGGTGTCACTGGTGCTGCTCTCTCCTTGGTTTCTTCATACCTCATGGATAGATGGTTTTACATTTCAATGCAAAATTATCAGTCACCTACTGTTTCCCTGAAATTAGGTATCCCTCAGGGATTGGTTCTTGGACCTCTACTATTCATTATATATGTACTGCCTTTGGGTCAACTCATTCACCGCCACTGTTTCAGTTACCACTCTTATGCTGTTGACATTCAAATATGTACAGCTTGTAGATCTGCTCCCACTCTCCAGACCGGTCCACTATCAATATGTGTAAATGAAATAAAAAATAATTGCTTAACTCCAACTTCCTTAAATTGAACATGGATAAAACTGAGATCATTATTATTGGAAAACCAACACTTACGAAAAAAAATTCCTTATGACTTTGGTTGTGATATTGATGGAACTTTCATTAAACCATTCAATATGTTAAAAAATGTTGGTATCATCTTTGATCCCTCACTTTTGAAGCTCATATTATGTCTGTATCTAAAATTGCCTTCTTTTATCTTTGCCTCATTTCCCGCCTTCGTCACTTTATCAGTCTCAAAGATGCCGTAACATTGGATCATGCATTTATATCCTCACGTCTTGAATATTGCTATGCCCTCTTCATTGTTTTACCTGCTAAATCTATTGCCTGGTTGCAATATATTCTAAATTCTGCTGGTAGAATTCTTACAAATACCAAGCGCTCAGCTCATATAACTCCATTCCTGTTTGAACTTCACTGGTTACCAGTTATATTTTGCATCAAATATAAACTAATCCTGCTTATATTTAAATTACTTCATGGTCTGGCACCTCACTATCTTAGTGAATTGCTTCTCCCCTACAACCTGATCCGCTCGCTTAGGTCTTCTGGGTCTGGACTCCTTTCTGTCCCTAGATATCTCCTCTCTACTATGGGTGGCAGGTAATTCAGCACCCAGTGTATGGAATTCACTCCCCCTGACTATTCGCAGCATCTCTTCTACCACTGAGTTTAAATCTCAGCTTAAAACTTTTTTGTTTTCTCAGTGTTATTTATCTTAATGTGTTATGTATTCACTCTCAATGACTGTGCTATCTGAACTGTGTTTTTGTGACTGTTCTTTGTTCATGTATTATTGTGTTACTATTGTAAAGTATCCTTGAGTTCTGGAAAGGCACTATATAAATTAAACTTGTATCAAGTCTACATTAGTGCAGAAATTAGTTGTTATCTTTGTCACATAAACAATGTTTTATCCTCAGCGTGAAGACATTAGGAAAGTTATTCAATTTCACTTTTCTTCTTCTCACCCAACTCTCTATGACAATCATGCTTTCTGAATGCGCAGTTGAAACTTATGTTTCCACGTCATTACTACTTAATAGCCTTTCCGCTGTTTTCAGAATTTGTACAGCACAGGGTGACGTGTGGTTAATGTTTAGAATGGACAGATGTGGCGATATCCTAATATTTACAAAATCGGTTTTGTGTATCCCCCCGCACCTGTGTCACATCCTGTTGAGGATGAGTTTGATGTATGTATGCTATGTGAAGTATCTGAAATACTCATCATTTTTTCCATAGTTCTAAAGTCATGAATGGTTCTTGAGACATTGTAAGTTTAGAAAGCTGAATAGTTCTATCATTTTCATAACACTATAAATGATAATTTTTTTAATGTATCTTATATCTTATAACTAATGTATTGTGGTACATATTACATTTTTTATATTTTAACCCTCTTGATTGTTTTGACATTAAAATGTTCTTAAACAAAATTAAAAAGAGATTTTTTTGGGGGGGGAAATGCTTACGATTTGGAGAAATGTTGCTATTTTCCAATAAATTAATAAATTAATACAAACAGACATTTTAAAAAAAGTATGAATTTCTCTTCTGAACCAATTCATGTTTCTTTTATGAATTGGGAAATATTTATACATTTGGAGCACTTTCTCATTAAATTTTTTTTTCTTTTTTCTTTTTTTCTTTTTCTCCCCAATTTGGAATGCCCAATTCCCAATGTGTTCTAGGTCCTCGTGGTGGCGTAGTGATTCAACTCAATCTGGGTGGCAGAGGACAATTCTCAGTTGCCTCTGCATCTGAGACAGTCAATCTGCGCATCTTATCACGTGGCTTGTTGAGCGCGTTACCGTTGAGACCTAACGCGTATGGAGGCTTCATGCTATTCTCCACGGCCTCCACTCACAACTCGCTACACTTCCACTGAGATCGTACCACATTATGGCCACCATGAGGATGTTACCCCATGTGTCACTACCCTCCTTAGCAACCTATTGGTTGCTTAGAAAGCCTGACTGGAGTCACTCAGCACGCCCTGGATTCGAACTTGCGACTCCATGTGTGTTAGTCAGCGTCTATACTTGCTGAGCAACTCAGGCCCCCCGTTTTCATTTAATATTGATCATTCTCACTGTCAGAGTAGTTGTGCTCACTCCTTTTTGGCTTTTCTGTAAAATACAACTGTTCATTTTTCACATGAAAACAACTAATAATTGTGTTATTTATTCATAAATAAAAACTGCAATAATATAATTGATGCCACTATCTATAAAAATCCCAGTGAGGAAATGTAATTCCATTCAGACTTCCCATTTTTGCACATACACACACACACACACACACACACACACACACACACACACATACACACACACACCCACACACATACATCTATTAAAATTAGCAATGATGCAGCCCAAAAATCCAGATGTACTGTAGAAGTTATGTGTTTAATATTGCAATTTTCAGGGGCATTTCAGCATGATTGTGTCTTTCCTGTAAGTGTGACTCTAGTCAAAACACAGAAAATGTAATGTTACATGGCTTAAAAACTATATAAAACTGCCCTTTTAATTCCAACAATGCAATTTAAGAATAATTATTTTTTGCCATATGCCAACATTGTGCCATATAGGGATATTTTTATTCATTAGTTCACTGTTCATAAAGTAGTTAATTCTAATGCATCTGAGTGACTAATAATTCATGATTTTCTCTTCTGCTGTGGCTCGTGCTTCATTCATTTTTGTTGTACTCCTTGTAGAAGCCATATGCTTGTCAGCTCCCAGGGTGCACCAAACGCTACACAGACCCCAGCTCTTTGCGCAAACACGTCAAGGCCCACTTCAGTAAAGTCCTGCAGGCACAGGACAAGGTAACAGTCTCAAGTGTTTGTTAGTTTTATATCAAGAGTCTCATTATAGCTTAATGTAAAATAACATGCAATGTGCATATAATTTGATAAGCTTAATGACCTGAAAAATGAAGTCACATCATTTAATGCATTAACTTCATCACTAATCTTCTATGTCCCAGGGATCCCTAATGAAAAGGCCTATTGTTTTATGGGCTGTTCCTGCTCTCAAACAAAGAAGGATGAAGCAGATCTTTGTGTATTTCCCATGGCTTTGGAACTCTAAGCAAGAGCACATGTGTTCCCAACCCGTAATATAGTTAATAAGCAGTGCAGTGATGTTCCTCAATAGGCCAGATGTGACATGCAAATAACAAACATGTTCATCACCAGCTCCACTGAATGCTGCAATGAATCAGAAACAGAAAGTTGTTTCAGCCACAATGGGACTTTGTTGCACTCAGTGTCAGTATTTCAGTATCTCCTTGCAGAGATGTGTTCTGAGCAGTAGGCTGTGTTGTCTGCTTTATTAGAGTAGCACATCAGAGGTATAGGGGTGACTGGGGCTAGTTGTCACAATGGTAAGTTGTCACTAGGGCTAAATCTCAGGAATGTTAACATTTAGTCTACTGGAGGTTTTGTATGTTAGTCTCAAATTCCTAGTTCAAAACCCTCTTAAATTAGAAACATTTATGTGAATTCTGCCCTCAAAACGGACATTTTTACCCTTATCATATTTTTGGAATAGCTCTTGGGTAAACAAGTGAAGATAATCAAATCACACATTACATTACAACATACATTAAGGCAAGGGTCAACTATGTTAATAAAGCAGATGTTTACCAAAAAGGGTTTAATTTGTTCTAAAGAAAAAAGACAGTTTTCATGAATGTCAGGTCGGAGCATGTTATTCCATTTTTAACAGGGCAGGTTGTCACATGTGTTGTGAATGTCATACATTTATACAATTTATCAATTTATCTAAATTTTCTTTTGTTCATTTTTGTTGTTTTTTGCTTAATAAAAATTTTGTTTCATAATTGTTTTACTATTTACATTTAAACAAGCCTATAAACAAGTCTATTTAATGCAGGTGTGGTTTAAAAGAGAGGCATAGATTTTATTCTGATGGTGTTGTGTTATGGGGAATGTGTCCCTCCCAATTTTTACATGAAACATATGACCACTGGTTTCATAACACATTCGATTATGACAACTTTCCCCATATATTCTGACAACATTCCCCACTACTGGGGCAAGTTTCAAAAAAGGTCAATGCATGTTCAGTCAACTATATGTATATATATATTCCTGGGCCTTAATGGTGAAAATGTTAAACTGCATTTTTTGTAGTCAAGACTTTTAAGTATCTGGCTATACAGTAATTGATTTGAAACATTCACTGGAGTTAAAAGTGTGACTACTTGCCCTGGTCTCCACTATTTATATGCTTTCTGTGGTATGACAGGGCCAGCTACGTAATAAGGTGGAGCAGGAAGTTGTGGATGTGTGCTTTGGCCTGCAGCATCTCCATGGCTCTACTCCTTCAGTACACATCTCAGACCACAGGTGTTCCAGCTCCCTCACTAAGATTCATCAGGAAAGCTTTACTGGTAGGTTTATTCTTGAATGGTCTTCGCGTGCCTTCACTGAATTGAGATTTTGACTTTGGTAGAAGGCCTGAGAACCCTTTCAAGAGCTTATATTGTACTACTGAATGTAAAAGTACCAAATTCCTGCATACTTTGTGTAAGACTTTCTGTATGGCTTGCTTTCTTCCTTGGAACACATAAGGAGAAATTTGGAAAATTAGACTGTAATGGTCACTGTTTTTCATGCAATTAAAATGAACAAGAACTTTAGCATTCCTGCCTAGCTCTCTTTGCCACATTTATGAAAGAAGTAGCGATGTCCGATTTGCAGTCGAATATTTTTCTTTTCAATTGATTGGTTATCACAAAACCGGCCTGAATGATTCATTCACAAATCAGTTCTAGACTTTAACTCATTGAGCCTGTTTGCATGAACACCAATCCGATGATAACTCCCATAAATCAGCTTATTTAAAAAATCAGACAAAGCATGAAACACACATTTACATGACATTTGAAATAACCGAGTTATTCTCAGTTTTTGACGTCAAACCGTGAAGAGGCATGTGCACAATGTGTGAGTACATTGGATAAGTCCGTAAGAACTCTGGTAAAAGTGTTTAAATATAAAGCGAAATCGGTGTAATGGGCAAACCTACCCGTGTCAAGCGATTTATTCACCTACACCGATGAATGAAAGCCATTTAATTTGTTTACAAGACCACATACATTGTCAACTTAATAAGCATAATCAGTGCAAAAATGTGCATGTAAATGCACTGACTGACATAACAGCTGATGAATCAAAAGTTTTTGAATGACATTAGGGTGAGTAAATGAATTTTCATTTTTGGGTGTCATGATTAGCTAAAGAGGTAATTCATACATTATTATTAGGTACACCTCTACATCTACTTCTTCATGTGATTATTTAATCAGCCAATCGTGCAACACCAGTGTAATGTATTACAGCGTGCAGATATGGGTCAGGAGCTTCAGTTAATTTTCACATCATCCATTAGAATGGGGAAAAATGTGATCGCAGTGATTTAGATCGTGGCATGATTTTTGGTGCTAGACTGACTGGTTTGAGTATTTATGTAACTGCGGAACCCCTGGGATTTTCACTCACAAGTCTCTAGAGTTTATTCAGAATGGCACCACAATGGAGCTCATCTGGCACCAAAAATCATGCCAGGATCGAAATCACTGAGATCATATTTTTCCCCATTCTGATGGTTAATGTGAACATTAACTGATGCTTCTGACATGTATCTGTATGATTTTATGCATTGTACTGCTGCCACACATTTGGCTAATTACGTAATTGCATGAATAAGTGGGTGTACAGGTGTGCCAAATAAAGTGGTCAATGAGTGTAGATGCACACAATGTCAGTGAAAGATGGCATTATAGAACATCACACTGTATAATTCTACACTCTATCCACTTTTTTTTAAAATCCAAGTACACTGTGTGGCTATGTTTGTTGGTTGAAAAATGTTTATGTGTAAATGCCATCTAGCATTACAGATGTGTATGAGGGAGAATGTTCTCAGACTAGCCTTGTCCTCTCCCTTCCTCATTCCATATACCCATCATTTGCACTACATACTATTTCTGACATCAGATGTTCCACGAGCTCAAAAGAGCAGTGTTTATTCAGTCACTGGGCACCCACTGTTGGCAAGCGGCCAGCCCCACGCACGTCTCTCGCACTCTCCAGAATCTGTTCCATTTTAGCCGCTTTTCCCTTCAAATGCTTGTGACTGAGTCAAGAAGCTGTCAGACAGAGCAAAGCTCCTTTAGCCAACACCTGAAGTGAAAATCCAGGAGGGCTGTCTGCACTAATTGCCTTAGACTGCTCACTACTTTTTGAAGAGATGTGGCAGGCAGACAGAAGCCGCAGATATTTCAGTGGTCTGATTCTGCTGAATGAGAAACAAACAACTCAGTGTTTCAATGTAAGAGTGGTTGTGAAAGATGATTTACTTCAGCAAGCAGAACTGCCAACATTACTCATTTTTAACCTTGATGAATGTTAGATCAGGAGGAATAGGTGATATTTAAATACTACATTGTGACGCTTGCTTCCTGTTCAGTTTAGGCAATGGTTGGTTTTTCATTTTAGAGCACTCTCTAGGAATAAGTCTTTAATGAACCTAATGATTTTAGATTTCTTTAACATGTTTTTTTTTTTTTTTTTTTTAATCTGCTACTGAATCAGTCAAATTTAGCAAAACACATCATGTTGCATTTCTTTATTCGGTATGATGACTGGGATGCCCTCATGTGACTGTCTCTTTTCTAGAGGACTTAAGGAGATTTAAAAGAATTTAACCCAAAAATGTACATTCTTTCATCATTTACTCACTCATTCCAAACCCATTTGTCTTTTCCTTATTTTGTTGTTTGAACACAAAAGGAGAAGTTTTGAAGAATATCATGACCGTTCTCTTGTCTGTCAATCTACAAAATTACGGGGAAAAAAGCGCCTTAAAAGTACTATAAATGTGGTCCATGATGTAAAAGAAAGTCCTATTTAAAGCAACATTTTTGTGTGTCTCTACCTCTAAGCAAAATTCTCTATTCACTGTCCATTTATTCTCATTGCTCTCTATAAAAAACAGTTAATGTATTAAAGTGACCTTAGAGAAATTAAAGAGATCCTTTTTGTTCTGATGGGTTTACAGCATACTCAGCGGATGATAAATCCTGCAGCAGAGTCTTATCAGGATCCATCAATATGAATCTGGAGCAATCCACCAGACACTGCAGCATTAGCCTCCAGAACCATCTACCCAATAACAAGATTAATCAGCCGAGGTAAGTATCAACACATCTGAAAATATGTTCATGGTAAATGTGATTAGGGACTGCTGCATTTCAAGAGTTGGGCAGGATATCTAGGTAACATAATGGCTACAACATGGACTAGTCCAGCTTGTCTTTTTAATACATATGGGACCAATTTTACTTGTGACTATTTGGCTATTTGTCAGTGACTGTTAGAGTCCATATGCAACACATATACTGTATAATTGATTCTTCAAGAGCAGTAACTGGCAGTGTTAGCAATTTGTGCATGTGTTGTTCGATTAAAATAACATGGTCGATATGGTGGATGCAGATTCTCCCTGTCCTGAGAACGATGTCATTATGAAGTGCGGCAGCGCGTTTCTTCACTTGAAAAATATGATCATAATGCATTTGCATGGGTCTTTTTACAACAAACAGTTAACCCATGACCTCTACTTTCTCTATTGCTATTGTGCTGTCATGCAAATATTTGCAGATTGGGAAGTGATTTGATCTGATCTTAATTTCTTGATTATCTAATTCCATATGGAAAACTGAAATAACCGCAGTCTGAGTATAATTTGATGATTTTTTTGCAATTGTGCATGGTTGCTATAAGCTTTGTGGACATGACTATTTTAATTTGCTACATTATTTTTCTTTATCATAAAGCTGAAATGTGTAATTTTTTCAGTGTTTTAACACTTTTTAAATCCCAGTCTCATATGCAGAGACAGCTCTAAGTAAGCCAATTGGAGGTTAATTTCTCCAAAAGCAATGTGGTGATTACAAAACTTTTATAGGCTTGCTTGAGCATCCTAACAAGCCCTAAACAGTAACTTTTGCCCAATCAATGGTGTGAGTTTGGGGTGGGATTCTCTGCATGTCCAACTAATGGCAGATGGGGATTGTTTAGGAAACAGGGAATAAAAAAACAGTCATTATTTGTGCAATTCTGTTTCATTATGTTTATGATGCAAACTTCAGAATTTCAAACCTCAGCTTGAAAAGATCTTTGTTGTCACTTAACACAAACAGGACAGTGTTTGTTACTGTACTTACTTATCCAAACACATGGAAAGAGAACATGTGTCATGATTTACTTTATGTAAACAACAATCATTTTGTGGCAGTGAACTGGAAATCTGATTTATCAACTAGCATCTCAGCAGAACTTCCTAAACAATTAATGACACAATTCATGTTTGTCAGTTACCAGCTATCTTAAGATGGATTCAAAACACATACAGGATCAGTTTTTTGGTACCAAAATAAAGTCAACAAAGAAAGCAAAAAGCTAATTCTCCACAAATTGACTTTCAAAGGTGATTTAATTTTGAGCTAAATTATATTTCCTGACCTTTGTCTTCTATATATATATATATATATATATATATATATACACACACAGTACTGTGCAAAAGTCTTAGGCACACAAGATGTTTCACAAAAGCATTTCTCTAAAAAGATGGTTATTTATATCTTCAGCTTTAGTGTGTCAATAGTAAATAAACATTTTAGACTCCCAAAAATTACTTTTGCAAATAGGAAAGATTAGAATAGCAGAACAGGGAGCCCTGCAACAGATGTCATGCCCCCGCCCCCCCCCCCCCCCCCCCCCCCCCCCCCCCCAACCTCAGTCTGAGATTACATCAAGAGACAGAAGTAATTGAGTCAACCTAAATAGATAGAAGAAATGTGTTGTATTCTCCAATAAACTTGGGACATCCTGTCTGCCAACAACCAAGAAAAACTGTGTCCAGGTGTACCAAGGAGAATTAATGCTGTTTTAAAGGCAAAGGTTGTCACACCGAATATTGATTTAATCAAATAGTGATTTAGCTTTTTTATGTTTACTGGAATTTGCATGAAAACTATTATAATGTGGCTACAATGGCTACATGAAAACTATTTATGTCATTATTTTTGAAAACATCCTCACCATGCAACATTTTTCACAAGTGCCTAAAACTTTTGCACAGTAGTATATATACAGTATATACTGTATATAAATATGTTGGTAAAATGTAACGATTTAGGATGCTTTGATTATTTTGAGAGTTTGGTTGTTAGTTCAAAACCTTGTTATGAAATATGAGACTATTAAATGACCTGGTGAATGTGTTTTTTGCATTTGTTTAAAATGAAACTATCATAGCTTATAAAGCAGTTATCAGAAAAAGATGCTGCCTTGACTTATTTTTGCCATAAGATTTTTCTTTAGTATATAATTTATAGTTATTTTGTAATATTTAGGCTTTCATCAGTCTATGCTATTCAGTGTTTTTGCTAGAAGAATAATTCATTTTGATAGTTTACAGTTTTGTTTTATGACCCAAATTTTACATTGGACATCAAGTGGCAACCCAACCCAGAACCAAAATTGTTTATCATACAAAATGTCCTTAAAACTAAACATTGAAATGTATTAGTTGGTTTATGATTGGTGGTATAATAATTATGTATTAATATGGTTTCATGCTCCCAGCAGCCAATAATTCACTGCACAAAACCATGTTAAATCTTCTTGCAGGTAAACTTGTAATTAATGTAGTCTGAATATTTACAGAGAAGGGCCACTTTGAAAATGAATAGGAGAAATTGGAACACTCAACCAAGGAGCTCTAGCACCCAATGTTCAACTGATGTAGAAAGGAAGACCCATCTTACATTTAAAAGAGCCAATCATCTTTTAGATGCAGACATCACCTGTCAATCATATCGAGAATGTGCATTATCTATGCAAGCTGGGAGAATTGCACATTTAAGACTAATCTGAGTTAAAGATTACGATACAATTTATGAGACCAGTGTTTTCAGATTTTACTGCTAATTTGAAATGTGTTTTTTGATCATAATCTTGACCAACAGTTTAGGGATCTAGGGATTTCGCCTTTCCCTATTAAAGTAGATAAGAGCTGCAATGTCATGACTGGAAATAGCTTCCCGGGAACGTTCTAAAGATGGGCCGCCAGTGGACTGATATGCTTGAAAGACATAGTTTTTTGTTTTTCCATGACACTTCTCACGCCGCTCTTCTACTTACTCTGTTGTGGGATTGGTTTAAGGATAGGCATTGGAAGTTGGTAGGTGTAATCTGAAAGCTTGTCTTTTCTAATGTAAAATGTATTTTTTAAATGTATAGTTTGTATCTTGAACCCTGGCTGCATGGTATGATCTTTAAAGGAGGAATTTTTTGATGGGGATGAAGGAGTTAGAAACAATGGAAAGGATCCGGTGTCCAGCTGTGGGGATGGCAGGGAGATGTCAGATGTGCATCTGACCATATGTTTTTACATTGTGTAATTTTGTCCATGTTGGAATCTGCCTAACTTGGCAAGCTTCTTCCAAGTGAATTCCGGCAAAAAAAGAGTAGAGTTTGATTGGATGCACTACCATTGATGTCACAACAAAAGATATGGAATGCATGTTCTTCTCCCTTTTGAAAGTAGAGCAGACTTTTTATTTTTCTAGTGTGTCTATATAGAATTAGAGTTACTTAGTTATTATTATTATTGTTATTTATTTTTTATCATTTATCATTGTTTTTCCCTGCAATTGCAACCCTATCAAAAACAGACCTGTGACATTGGACTTGACATTATTGTACTTAAATCCTGCCTGGTTAAAGTGTGTCCCAATACTACAAATAAACAGCATTTTTTTTATAGCTTTGACCCAAGACTTCAGGAATTGCTCATTATTTATGTCTACATTTTTGCCACAGCCCCATTTTTAGCACTTTTAATTATATGGTTTTGAAGATTAATTTGCAAAATAAAAATACAATATTAAATTATGTTGACCAGTGTATGTTTGGTATAAGTGATAACCTGTCTATATAAAAAGAGGATCATTGGATCCACATAATTCTAGAATAAAAGTTCCTGTCATGTATATCTGAACCCTTATATTCAGATATTTAATGGGCTCTTCAAACATGACAGAATTCTGTACTCAGCCTTCTTTAAGCAAGTCGTTTACTACAGAGTGCTGGTGAAAATAACGCACTGACAACCAAGAAGAGGATCAGTGTGATGCGTACATTTGGATTTTAAACATTGCATGAAAGATTCCTCTCATTCCTGCCTAAGGGTGGGTGCTGGCAGCTGGCTGTGATTAGTGTGTATAGAGAGGCTGGCTGTAAAAATATGAAGAGTGGAGCTGTTTTCTGAGTTTGTGTTGACAACCGCTCCATTGGGACACAACACACATTGCAGAGCTCCAGGGCTCCCACACACTGTACATATCGGCCCCTCTTACTATGTAGCCCACTGATCGAACACAACACCTCGGAACAGGCACTTGATAACTGGAGACATTTTATTTTCTGTGCACTCGACCAAACTCTGAGCTGAAAACTGTTTTTAACAACATTTCCGTTATTTCTGAATGGTAGTTAAGCTGGGGCTAAAAACTAGCAGAAAAATCAGCGAATAGATCTGAAACAGATTCAAATACTTTGTCTCTGAAGTGAAATCTATCTTGGCATTGTGGTGCTGTGCACATACAGTACAACACACACACACAAAAAAATAAAATAAATTAAAAAATAAAATATATATATATATATATATATATATATATATATATATATATATAAATATTTGATAAATAAGAGTGGTAAATATTAATAATTAAACCATCTCAACAAATCTTAAAGAATAAATTATAAAACTATAAACATAATGCCTTATTTAAGAGTATACAGACACATAAAATACCTCACATAAAAATTCTCATCATCTTGTTATTAATTGAAGATAATAAATAATAAGGTGCAAAATGGATATACATCCATCCATCCATCCATCTTCAACCGCTTATCCGAAGTCGGGTCGCGGGGGCAGCAGCTCCAGCAGGGGGCCCCAAACTTCCCTATCCCGAGCCACATTAACCAGCTCTGACTGGGGGACCCCGAGGCGTTCCCAGGCCAGTGTGGAGATGTAATCTCTCCACCTAGTCCTGGGTCTTCCCCGAGGCCTCCTCCCAGCTGGACGTGCCTGAAACACCTCCCTAGGGAGGCGCCCAGGGGGCATCCTTACCAGATGCCCAAACCACCTCAACTGACTCCTTTCCACGCAAAGGAGCAGCGGCTCTACTCCGAGCTCCTCGCGGATGACTGAGCTCCTCACCCTATCTCTAAGGGAGAAGCCCGCCACCCTTCTGAGGAAGCCCATTTCGGCCGCTTGTACTCGCGACCTAGTTCTTTCGGTCATGACCCAACCTTCATGACCATAGGTGAGGGTAGGAACAAAAATTGACCGGTAGATTGAGAGCTTTGCCTTCCGGCTCAGCTCTCTTTTCATGACAACGGTGCGATAGAGCGAATGCAATACCGCCCCCGCTGCCCCGATTCTCCGGCCAACCTCCCGCTCCATTGTCCCCTCACTCGTGAACAAGACCCCGAGGTACTTGAACTCCTTCACTTGGGGCAATACCTCCTTCCCCACCCGGAGTACGCACTCCATCGGTTTCCTGCTGAGAACCATGGATATGGATATACAGTTGTTGTCAAAATATTGGCACCCTTGGTAAATATGGTAAAAAAATCTGCATCGTTTATCCTTTTGATCTTTCATTCAAAGAATTCACAAAAATCTAAACTTGAATTGAATTGTCTCTCTTGAGCGCCGAAAGATACCTCTGATCTATGAAAAAAGGCCAATGAGAGTTGGCGAACAGTATTTGCATACTCCGCCTCCGGATACGGATATAAAGGTGAGAGAAATACGCTCGTTCATTCAGGATTTTTCTGAGGAGCCGGGAGTGTACTGGGCACCTCAGCGGCTCGGCTCAGTGACATGGCCGGGAAGACACGACGTCTCGTTCCCTCCATCAGGGAACGGAGGTTACATACGTAACCTAGACGTTCCCCATCTGTCGCTCACTTCGACGTCGTGTCGAAGAAGCGACACTAGGGGTCCACTTCAAAACTCGCCATGCGCTGAGCCATGTACGTGTACTGCTTACACAGAAGCGGGCAGGTATTTCTACGTGCACAGCAACCAACTGTGTTCAGACTGCACGTACTCTTCCCCAATACCCTGAAAGAGTCGTCAGAATCCTTTTGGTCACCCTAGGAGGGAACAAGGTGACGCTCCCAACTAGGGAATGGGCCAAGCCTGGCTGGGCCTCTTTTCTCTCTATGTTTTCTTGGCATAGAGCAAGAGCAGCCGGGGCCCTTTCCGCATCAAGGGAAGGGGGTCTTACCCGAATTCCTATTCTATCAGGGGGAAAAGACCCTGCCGAGGCCACACCCGCCCAGCAGGGGAGGTAAAGGTGGCAAAATACATCACATGGCCACTTTGGGCATGTGGGAAGAAATGGCGCGGTGGTAGATCCAACCTCGAGGAGGGGGGAGTTGCTACAATACGGTGACCGGAGGGCAGCGAAGGACTGCCTAAGGGAGATGCGGGTCAGCTCGCAAGGTGACCATACCGCGGAAATACACACAGGAGGAGTCCCGTAGGAGGCCTGATCTGTGGAGCACCTATTCCAGTAGGGGTAGCCGGAGGTACCCGTAGTGGACTGGGCCGGCAAGTTCCTCCGCTGAACTGTTGCGGGCCCGAGAGGGCTAGGGAGGAATCAACCAGGGACCTAAGCCCTCTGGGAAAGAAGTGCACTGTTCTGCCTCGGAGAGGGAAACGGCGCTGGAAACAAGCGATTCACCCGGTCAGATCGTCAGCATGTACCGAGTTCTACGGGCTCGGACCTGAGAGAACACGGGACGAGACTGACTCAACCCTGAGATTGTAAAACCTCATAAAGGTGTTAGGTGTTGCCCAGCCCGCAACTCTACAGATGTCTGCTAGCGAGGTGCCTCTAGCCAGTGCCCATGAGGATGCCACACTCCTGGTAGAGTGGGCTCGAACCCGCAAAGGGGGTGGCACGGCCTGGGTGTGATAGGCCAACTGAATGGCCTCCACCACCCAGACAAAAGCAGACAAAGAGCTGCTCAGGGCGCCTAAAGCTCTGGGTGCGTTCCAGGTAGGCACGCAAGGCACGTACCGGACACAGCAGTGAGAGGGCTGGGTCTGCCTCCTCCCGGGGCAGCGCTTGTAGGTTCACTACCTGATCTCTGAAGGGCGTGGTAGGAACCTTGGGCACATAGCCCGGTCGAGGTCTAAGGATCACATGAGTGTCTGCCGGACCGAACTCCAGGCAAGTGTCGTTGGTAGAGAACGCTTGCAGGTCCCCGACCCTCTTGATGGAGGCGAGCGCGATCAGCAGGGCCGTCTTTAAAGAGAGAGCCCTGAGTCCAGCTGATCCTAGCGGCTCGAAAGGGGATCTCTGAAGACCGGCGAGGACCACCGAGAGATCCCAGGAGGGGAACAGGTTTGGCCGGGAGGGGTTTAACCTCCGGGCACCTCTTAGGAACCTGACGATTAAGTCGTGCTTACCCAGGGACTTTCCGTCTACTGGGTCGTGGTGGGCTGCGATAGCGGCAACATACACCTTCAAGGTGGACGGGGACAGCCTCCCCTCCAACCTCTCCTGTAGGAACAGGAGCACAGACCTAACTGCGCACCTCTGTGGGTCTTCTGCCCGGGAAGAACACCAATTCACAAACAGACGCCATTTCAGGGTGTAGAGTTGCCTGGTAGAAGGGGCTCTGGCTTGGTTGATCGTGGCTATGACCGTGGGTGGTAGCCCAGCTAGATCTTCCGCGTCCCGTCCAGGGGCCAGACGTGGAGGTTCCAGAGGTCTGGGTGCGGATGCCAGAGCGTGCCCCGTCCCTGAGAAAGAAGGTCCTTCCTCAGGGGAATTCGCCAGGGAGGGGCTGTCGCGAGGAGTACGAGGTCCGAGAACCAGGCCCGGGTGGGCCAGTAAGGAGCCACGAGAGTGACTTGCTCCTCGTCCTCCCTGACCTTGCACAGCACCTGTGCAAGAAGGCTCACTGGGGGGAATGCGTACTTACGCAGCCCCACCGGCCAGCTGTGTGCCAGTGCATCTGCCCCTAGGGGAGCCTCTGAGCGGGCGTACCAGAGCGGGCAGTGGGAGGTCTCTCGGGAGGCAAACAGGTCTACCTGGGCCTTGCCGAACCGTTCCCAAATCAGCTGAACCGAGTGGGGGTGAAGCCTCCACTCTCCTCCAGGCAAGCGTTGTCGTGACAGCGTGTCCGCCATCACATTGAGGTTGCCGGGGATGTGAGTGGCACGCAGCGACCTGAGTCGGTGCTAGCTCCAAAGGAGGAGACGACGGGCAAGTTGCGACATGTGGCGGGAGCGTACGCCGCCTTGGTGATTTATGTACGCGACCGCAGTGGTGCTGTCCGACCTGACCAGGACATGTTCGTCCCGAATTAACGGGAGAAACTGCCGCAGGGCTAGATCGACGGTCAACAACTCGAGGCAGTTGATGTGCCAACGCAGCTGGGCCCTTTTCCAACGGCCTGAGGCTGCGTGCCCATTGCAGACGGCGCCCCAACCCGATCTGGAGGCGTCGGTCGTGACCAGGACGCGTCTGGACACCTGCTGTAGGGGTACTCCAGCCCGTAAGAAACAGAGGTCTGTCCAGGTGTTGAATGCTTTGCGGTAGGCGGGGGTGATCGTTACCCGGTGCGTGCCATGGCGCCATGCTCATCTCGGGACTCGGGTCTGAAGCCAGTGTTGGAGTGGTCTCATATGCATCAACCCCAGCGGCGCGACCGTCGCGGAGGATGCCATATGCCCAGGAGCCTCTGGAAAAGTTTTAAAGGGACCGCTGTGCCCGGCCTGAAGGCGGCGAGGCAGTTCAACACTGACTGGGCGCGCTCGTTGGTGAGACGCGCCGTCATTGAGACCGAGTCTAACTCCATCCCGAGAAAAGAGATGCTCTGAACTGGAGTGAGCTTGCTCTTTTCCCAGTTGACCTGAAGCCCCAAGCGGCTGAGGTGCCTGAGCACCTGGTTTCTGTGAGCACATAGTGATTCTCGCGACTGGGCCAGAATGAGCCAGTCGTCGAGGTAGTTGAGTATGCGGATGCCGGCTACTCGGCGCGGGGCAAGAGCTGCCTCTGCGACTTCCGTGAAGACGCGAGGAGACAGAGACAGGCCGAAGGGGAGGACTTTGTACTGATACGCCTGACCATCGAATGCAAACCGCAGGAAGGGGCAGTGTCGAGGCAGGATGGAGACGTGAAAGTACGCGTCCTTCAGGTCTACCGCTGCGAACCAATCTAGATGCCGGACGCAGGTTAGAATGTACTTTTGCGTGAGCATTTTGAACGGGAGTTTGTGCAACGTTTGGTTGAGAACTCGCAGATCCAAGATTGGTCGTAAGCCGCCGCCTTTCTTGGGCACGATGAAGTACGGGCTGTAGAAACCCTCCTTCATCTCGGTTGGAGGGACAGGCTCTATTTCGTCTTTGGACAGAAGAGTCGCGATTTCCATGCGCAGGGACTGGGCGTGATCGCCGTGTACTGCGGAGAAGCGGACGCCCATGAAGGGGGGCGGGGGCCTGGCAAACTGAATTGCGTAACCGAGTCGGATGGTCCGGGCCAGCCAGCGAGACGGGTTGGGAAGTGAAAGCCACGCATCCAACCTCTGCGCTAGGGGCACCAAGGGGACGATTAATTTTGACATACCCGGCGGGGCTTCGCAGCGGGGCGGAGCAGGTAGGGCAGCGTTGGGCGGCAACGGTTCGACCTGCGGCTTGGGTGCTGAGAAAAGACTCAAAGCACTTACCTTGCTCCGCACACCCGGCAGGGGGCGGGTTAGCGACTGAGGAGGAGGTCCGTAGGCGTCCTCTGGATTCGTCGGAACCGGCTGGCCGGGGAACAGTTGTGGGGCTGGAGACGGGTGGTCCGTGTCCAGGGAGCCGGGACTGTTGAAATCTAGAGACAAAGTGCCGTGAGAACTGCATTTGCGGGCCAGGTGACCCAGAGACATAGGAAACAGCTCTTTTATTGAGAATGTGGGTACCGCACCCCCATCTAAGGGGGGGTGGCAAATTAAATTGTTTAACAACAAATGATTCTCCTCCCGGTCCTCCACCGGGGGACGGAGCGGTCTTACCACCTCCGGAGCTAACGTCTGTGTCACTGGGTCCTCGAGGGAGTCCGGGAGACGGGGGGCGTCCGCTTCCTGCGGTGTGCTCGACGCTGGGGTTGAGAGCTGGGCCCAGGTTGAGGCGGAGCAGGTTTCTTAGCCGCAGGGTGACGCCCTCGGCGAGCAGACGGGGCAGTGGCCTTGGCGGCAGGTTTGTGGCGAGGCAGGATATGTGAGATGGTCTCCGTCTGCTTCTTCACCGCGGAGAACTGCTGGGCGAAGTCCTCGACGGTGTCGCCAAAGAGGCCAAGCTGGGAGACAGGGGCGTCGAGGAAGCGAACTTTGTCGGCCTCGCGTATCTCGACCAGGTTGAGCCAAAGATGACGTTCCTGGACCACAAGGGTGGCCATCGCCTGTCCGAGTGCCTGCGCGGTGACCTTCGTGGCTCTGAGGGCGAGGTCGGTCGCTGAGCGCAGTTCCTGCAGCACTTCGGGGTCAGGGCTACCCTCGTGCAGATCTCTTGAGCGCCTTGGCCTGGTGGACTTGCAGGAGGGCCATGGCGTGCAAGGCGGAGGCGGCCTGTCCCGCGGCGCTGTAGGCTTTGTGGTTGAACGAGGACGCAGTCCTACAGGCCTTGGAAGGGGGTACAGGGCGCCCGCGCCAGGTGGTAGGCCCAAATCGCCTCCAGCGCCAACCGCATCGTCCTCAATCCCGTGGGAAGAAGGAGCGATACGGGGGGCGGCAGGAGTGGCGTGCTTTCTGTTGAAAGCAAGCCGCGACCGCAACGCTGCCACGGTCATATTCTCAAAATGAGAACATGAACCGTCAACAAACGCTGCCTCGGTGTGATCGGCGCCCAGACACACGAGACAGCGCCTGTGGCCGTCAGAAGCGGAGAGCACTCTACCGCATCCAGGAACTACACAGGGTTTGAATGGCATCTTTATAAAGACGCACCCTGAAAAGGGCATTCAACACCACTGTGTATTGCTCTTTTAGAGAAAAAACTCTTTACGAGAAAATTGCTCTATAATAACTCTTTTAGACACTGCGCTGTCGAAGCGCTCAGGGGCAAACTGCACGCCGGCAGAGAAGAGAAAAGCCGCTGAAGGTGCGCCGTAATTTCAACAGCAGCAGCGCGTCAGAGGATTAGAAGCAGGGTAAGTTGTGTGTAGCACAGCAGACAGCATTCACAAGACCATCGGCTCCGAAGAAAATTACTGAATGAACGAGCGTATTTCTCTCACCTTTATATCCGTATCCGGAGGTGGAGTATGCAAATACTGTTCGCCAACTCTCATTGGCCTTTTTTCATAGATCAGAGGTATCTTTCGGCGCTCAAGAGAGACCCCTAGTGTCACTTCTTCGACACGACGTCGAAGTGAGCGACAGACGGGGAAATCTCATTATTAAATACATATTTTCCTCCAAAATGCATTGGCCATAATTATTGGCACCCGTTTATTCAATACATTTTGCAATCTCCCTTTGCCAAGATTTCATCTCTGGGTCTTCTACTATTATGCCTAATGAGGTTGGAGAACACCTGGCAAGGGATTTGAGACCATTCCTCCATACAGAATCTTTCCAGATCCTTCAAATTCAGAGGTCCATGCTGGTGGACTCTCCTCTTCAGTTCACCCCACAGGTTTTCTATGGGGTTCAGGTCAGAGGACTGGGATGTCCATGCCAGAACCTTGATTTTGTGGTCAGTGAACTATTTTTGTGTTGATTTTGATGTTTGTTTTGGATCATTGACTTGCTGGAAGATAATTTCTGCAATTCTCCAGCTGCGATGCATGGAGAATTTTTGGCCACTTGAACCATCCTCCTCACTGTGTGTGGAGACAATATAGACACACGTCCTTTTCCAGGCCAATTCTTAACATCTCCAGTTGATTGGAACATGTTAATTATTGCCCTGATGGTGAAATTGCTTTGGCAATTTTCTTTTATCCACTTCCTATTTGTGAAGCTCAATAATCTATTGCCTTGCATCAGAACTAAATTCTTTAGTCTAACCCACTGTGATTGATGATTAAGGGAACTTTACCTGTGTGTTACCTCATATTTATACCCCTTTGAAACAGGAGGACATGGCTGAACAATTTCATGTTTCTAGCCACCCAGTTGCACACAAAAAATTAAAATATGAATGGGAATATACTTCATATATATTTTACTCATAATAATTCCTAGGGGTGCCAGTAATTGTGGCCAACATGTTTTGGAGAAAAATATTTATTTAATAATGAGATATTTCCCCTCTTTCAATTGTTTTTCTTCAATTAAAATGTTAGATTTTTGTGAATTTTTTTAATGAAAGATCAGAAGGATAAACGATGCAGATTTTTTTCACAGCCTTCTTTGCTCATATTTACCAAGGGTGCCAATATATTTTGTCCACAACTGTACAAGTAAGACATAAGAAATTGTGGCTATTCCATATTTCTACCTTTCTTAAGAAATTTTCCCCCAATTGTCTGTGTTTTTCCCATATGTTTCCATACATATGCAATATGTCCATGTGAATTGAAAGTAGTCCCTAGAGTGGCCTCATTAATTTTCCTATCACGGTTAAATTGTAATGAAAAAATTTGTACATACATGTCTCATGTTGTAGATTGTGAATGAACTTAAGAGATGTTAAGCATTCATAATTTCACATACATTACATTTTTAAGTCAACTGCTGTCTTCTTTCAGACTTTCTCCTCTGGTTTGTGGAATCAGCCTGGTCAGTGGTACAAATGAGCTCCAGGCTGTGTATGACAAGCACAGCTCTATCGTAAACCCACATCAAAAACTTAACCAGATGTTTAATGAAGTACCAATAAATCACCAAGGTTTGTAAACTATTCTGTATTACATTCATTAGTGTCTGAAAAAACAAATTTATGGCAGTTTATACTCCCAACTTTTTTCACAAATGTATTTCCACAAACTGACAAGTTGTTGGCACTGATGGTGGAATATGCATAAACTTTACTAAACGAGGCAGCGTTAGTCAGCAAAGTAGGTGGACTGAAGTCTGGGGTCAATACTTCAACGACAGCCTTTTAAGGATGGCCTTACGGGTACACTTAGTGTTTCATGAAGACGGCCATTGTTGCTGTTAAAAATCTATGGTTGCTTTTGCTTTTTTCCCATTGTCTACATGGTTAGTTTATAATAACGTGGTAATGATTTAAATCTGGCTCTGTTAAATCAGTGTTCAGTGACAGCTTGAAAACCACTAAATTAGATCATTTAATCAGATCCATGTGCGTGTTAGCCAGGACTTAAGCTGGAGAGATGATGTTTAGACCCCTTTGTAAACACAATGTGATTTTTAGGATGGTCCAGAAACCCTTTAATTAAATATTGGTTATGTCATTTGAAATATGTGTTCCTTCTATTTTATTGGGTTAATGGGGATGTATTAAGCTTGGTTTTGCAGCCACAGCAGAATAACGATATCAACTAATATTAAGTATTGTTCAAATAAAACAGATAGGACTACTGTTATTGAATTGTATTTAGCTAATCCTGTTAAATATATTTTAGCCTATTTTTCAGATATACACATTTATCAAATTAGTTATCTTTAACTAAATAAAATTAATAAAACCTAAATTTGGTCAAGTTTTAATCATTTATTTTTAAGGATTATCCAATTCAGTCTGATAGAATTTTATGACGAAATGCGTAAATCTTAAAAATATTGCATAATGCCAGTGGTTTTTTTCTCTCTAGTTTTTCAGGGCACTTTTAATGGAGTAGAGCAGATTTTCAGTAATGGAAGAGATGATCTGCACAATTTTGACCAAAATGGATTCCCTTTAACCTGTATAAATTCCTCAGGTATGTTCTTGTCAGTCATTTCTCATCAACTCTTTACCTCCATTTCTGGTCTAACACTGTAAAAAAAAACAAAAAAAACAATAATGTTTTTTCCAGCATATGTAGCTTTTTGAGTCACTGATATGAAGAGATCTAACTTGCGTTAAATCTACATAAAAACAAGGTTTTTGCAATATTCCCCAAATGTCCCATTAGTTAACAGAGTCATCTGAACAAACAGTTTGAAACTGAACAATGTTGCTGATTTGCAATCTCACAGAATGCATTGCAACATGAATAAATGTTATAGAGTCTTGTGCTGTTTGCTGACTCATTATGCTGTCATTGTTGATTTTTTTAATTAGTTATTTGTTGTTTGATGATGTTCAGAGCTCTGTAATAAGTTTAGAGGTCACTATGCATTTGTTTGGCAAGATGTTGCAAGATGTTCTCTTCTAAGACAAGATTGACAGAGCTCACTTCATATGAGCCATGTACTTGTACAAATGAAACTTTTTGCTAATTGGCTGGACAAGAAATCTGTTGTTGCATAAACAAGTTTTTCTTGGATGAACAACAGGCTATACTTTGCTTGTAGTGAACAAACAAATCCAAATTGGCCAAACAAAGCAGTGTTAAGTCTACTGAGGACAAATATTAATACTATTATTATAATTCATTATTGTTAGTTATTAAGAGCTCGAAAATCTTAATGCTTTGTTACCTTGATTTAAAAATATATATATTCTTTTACTTTTTTCAAAAATATAGTAAATCCTACAAAGGTTCTCTTTGTTGACAGGCCACATCCTAACCCAGAATGCACAGCCAGTGAGTGGGTATCACCCCCCTCCATGTTCCAGTTGGGATCTATGACTGTTGCCTCAGTCAGATCTGCCCTTTGTAAACACAGACATGAGATACACCTTTGGACCATTGTACCTGGGAGCAGGGGCGTGTAGGAATGGTTTAAAAACTGGTGATGATACATTAAGACATGGGTGATTAAGGAAGTGGAAATCTGGATAAAGATTCTCCAAACACAACAGAACTGTGTGAAAAACACTTTGCTTGGGCAATATCCTCTCAAAAATTCCTTGAGCAGTGAGTCAGACCTTTAATGACAGCTGTGCTCTTGAAAGAGAAATTCTGCAACTTTGGTACTGATAATGAAGATGCAGCCTTATGTTTGGATTCAAAACAGTGTAATTTTCATGTTTAGTTTGCCCAGAGAATGAGATTGAGGAGAGATATTGTTTACAATGAGTTAGTAACAGGACACGATTCTTTAAGTAATATTTATGTTGTATTGTTCTTCAACATTACATTATGTACCATTTTGTCTTCTTTCTCAAATAAACCGAAGAGGAAAGAGACTTTGCCAATGTTTTTTTGTTCATTTTGACTAATTTATTTTGCTTTCTAGTATAGTGTTACCCTTAGAAAAACACAAGCAAAAAAAGTGTTCTTTCACTGATTGCTTCAGTGTGCAGTTTTACGGAAGAGTTCGCAAAACTATGAACTATTGGTATGCCGCCACCTTGCGGTTAAATTGAATAGAACACTTGGAAAATTGTCATCCTTTAACTATAGCTCTATCTTAATTATCTGTCTTTTATATTATACTATTCTAAAATTAAGTTTGATCTTTTTGTAGCAAGATTTTCTTAATTTTTCACTTTGTTTAGAATATAATCAGAATTAGCAGATTATGTGACTCCAGCTAGGTCCCCTAAGCAACCAAATTGGCCCGGTTGCTAAGGAGAGTAGAGTCATATGGGGTAACCTCCTTGTGGTCACTATAATGTGGTTCGCTCTCCGTGGGGAGTGTGCGTGGATGCCGCAGTGGATGGTATGAAGCCTCATACCATCCACTGCGGCATCAGTCTGTGGTAACGCGCTCAACAAGTCACGTGATAAAATGCACCGATTGCCTGTCTCAGAAGCGGAGGCAACTGAGATTCCTCCACTGCCACCCGGAGTCACTACACTACCACAAGGATTTAGAGCGCATTGTGAATTGGGCATACCAAATTGGGGAGAAAAAGATGAGAAAATTAAAAAATTACTATTCCTCAACGGGATGTTTCAATTCTCTATTAGGCCTACACTGTGTTGCCTCTCGGTAACAAACCCCTTTTTTGTTACCTTGCAAGCACATGATGCATATAAGATGGCAGTGACATGGTGAGTTATAAAGAGACGGCTTTGAATAAAACAAAAGAAAGTTTTTTGTTTAATTTTCTAGCATGGTGCTCTCACTGCAGTGATTTTTTGTAATTTTTTTTTATTTATTATTATTTCAAACTATCTACTTTTTTTCAGCATTTAAGTTACATTTATGAAAAAAATTTACATTGTGTAATACAGTAGAAGTTTTTTTTTTTAAATAAAATTTATATTATTGAACAGCATTATACATTGCTGTTTTAATACTATTTTTAATATTCTGACAGCCACCAAATGTAGTCACTCACTCCCCAACATTTTCACTTTGTAATAAATAATAATAAACAAAAAACTTTTTCATTAATTCTTTCCATTGTTGCCTCCAAGCAACATATTTAATTTGGGCCCTCTTAAATGATCGCTTTCTAAATGTCTTTTTAGACATTGAAATGTGAATCAAACATTTTTTAAACACTGATTTAATGCTTGCACCAGATAGTGCGCAATAAAGCAAGCGATGACAGTCTGCTCAGGCACGTTCCCTTTTCTCACTGTGTTCTGTCACTTAGTTTCAAAGTTGTCAAAGTTTCCCTATAGCTACTGTATCCCCCAACACTCTCTCATACACACAGGCACAGGAAGCAGAATTTTCACATTCCAGTCTGTGTTAGATCTGGGCACACCCAGGCAGCGCACATACAGTAGAGTGACGCGACAGAGCTGCTCTCAGCGCTTTTGTGTTGCACTGATCTGAATGACAGCTCTATCATAGAAGCAACAGCTCACAATGACACCTGAAGGTAAGAGTCACATGTACATGCTATTTGCACTATGTTCACTATAGCTTGCCTCTGAATACATCTAGTAGTTACCTGAGGGAAGTTTAGTTGAGAGAAGTTTATAATGCTCCGGCAGAGTATTTGGTCTTTTGGTCATTATACAAATACATTTCAGAATTAGTCACATCATAAATTGACGTTTTCTGCTTTGCAATGAAAATTAGATTGTGTTTCGAGGATTTTATATTATATTTCATCAGTCTTAACCAGGCCCATTGTGAAGTTGCGCTTGGGTAAAATAAAAGCTCCGTTATCTCAGAGGAAATTGGCGGAATGGGTGTAGCAGCGCGCATTGTTATTGCATGAGATCATGTGGGGTAAGTTTGAATATAGCCTACCCATCGCTTTAATGCATCCGGTCAAACATTAGGAGGATGCATTAATTAGTGTGCATGTAACATTCTCCCCTTTCCTCACCGTTTTAGGTATAACAAACCTTGCGCTACAATGCACCTTTAACCCCACAGAATTGATCCTCTTTACACAATACACGGAAAACTCAATCAGTCAGTACGACAGATGTGATTTTAAAGAAAATCAGTTGACATGTTTATTTATTCCACACATAAAGAACACCAGGTTGTCTGATTGTTGTTGACAGCAATCAATAGTCATTCCGAAATAATTGCTCAGAAATTGTGTTCTCATGCTGTATTGAAGACTGGTTCAGTTAGATCCACTCACATACATAGGTAAACCTCAGCTATACACAAACCATTGCGTCATTTCCTCACTAATACAGTGAAACGTGTGTTTGAAACAGAGATCAGCACGTATCTGCTTGGCTCAAACTTTGGGTTCTTGTTTTGTTAGGACTTGCATGCTGAGTCAATACCAAGATGTCATTTAAGTAAAGATTGTTTCCCTCAAATGGCATTAAGTGCTTAAAAGAACTAATTTAGAGCACTTTATGAATTTATGGATTTAATGTGGGATTGGGCATCTTAGATTAAATCTCTAAATGGTCTAACTGCTCTATTCCATGTTATTGCTCTTATTATAATATTAGCTAACTTTTTGATTGCCTTTATTAAATCTGGATTTATGAAACATTCTGAACATGTACAGATGAAATTCCCAAATGGTTATAGTTACAGTTGTATTATGGCTGGTGATGGGTAAACAAACACCTGTTAATAATATCTATAATTAAATGGGTGTTTCAACAGTACTGAATGTTTGGCCTGGTTTCTCATGCCTTGTTCCTGGTGTGGATCCTCTGTGATGTCAGATGGTATGCACATTCTACTCTTATTGGTTACGTCAGGAAAGTTGGATGCCAGTGCTATACTGCTGGATCTAAGATGTGCAGTCCTCTGCAGTGCAGGAAAAAAGATATTGAAACACAGTTCTCTAAAAGATAACATTTATAATAGTTTCTGAAATTAATCGACAATTGCCGAATTGCTAAAATCATTTACCAATAATATAAAAAATAATAAAAGTAACAATTTACAAAAAAGTAAACCGGATGAATGTCATATTGTTTTAAAGGCAGTGATTACTGTCAATAATCAGTTCTTGCATAAATTCAATGTTGTCATAGCTTTAGAATTTATAGTATATTCTTATGTTTAGTACATGAACATTAAAGCACTAGCTAATGGAGGCTCATTGTCTTGCACCTCAGCCATCAAAGGATATGCTTGCTTTGTATTTGTTCGGTTTCCAACCAACCGTGAGGCATATGGTTGCCAGATAAGATGTTTCTCCATGAACTGTGGACTCCTGATCCCAGAGTCAACTCATCGCCATGCCAGCTCTCACACAAATGACAACAGTGTCGAAGGCCCAGCGTTGTTGCTATGCACACAGGAACTTTAGCGCTCTGCTCAACCTGAGCTAACAGATCCCTGGAGGTCAACCAAGAACATAACAGAAAGAGAGAGAATAGATTAGGCATGCATGAGACATTTGGCATATTCAGCTCTTCAGATATACAGTATATGTATAATAAGATGTAGTTTGACATCTGTGAAGTGTGTAATTTTTTCATTCATAAAGTACTTTCTCCTAAAAGCAATTTGTTTGTTCACTTACCGAAAAAGTGTCAAAACATTTATTTGTTTGTTAGAGCAATCTGACATGTAAACTTCTGGCTCAACCAATGTTTGGGACAGGACTACCTGTTTGTATAAACACTGGCAGATGGGGCAGGACAAGGGGCGGGGAAAAAAGTGTGGGGAATAATTATTTTTATTTTTTTTGCCATTCTGATGGTGCGGCTAGTAGCCTAATGCAGAAATTGCACTGTTCCTCTTACACTACCAGTCAAAAGTTTGGACACACCTACTTAGTTCCATTTTCAATATTTTTTAAAAAAATAGCAGCTATGAAATAACACAGATGGAAGTATATTGTTTCTAACCAAAATGCTAAATCAAAACGTTCAAAAAGTATTAAAAAAAAAATCAAAGTATCTTATATTTTAGCATAGATCATTGAATCTGATTAGACCGTTAGCATCTCTCTTAAAAAAATGACCAAAGAGTTTCGATATTTTTACTATTTAAAACTTGTAAACTGTAGTTACATCGTGAACTAAGATCTACGGAAAATGAAAAGTTGCGATTTTCTAGGCCGATTTGACTAGTAACTATACTCTCATACCTGCATAATAATCAAGGAACTTTGCTGCGGTACATGGGTGATGCAATAATATTACGCAGTACCTGAAAATAGTCCCCAGGTAACTTCCAACATGACCGGCATTAAGTTTTCAGGCGCTGCGTAATATCATTGCATCACCCATGGTACTGCAGCAAAGTTCCTTGATTATTACGCAGGAATGAGAGTATAGTTCCTAGCCATATCCACCTAAAATCACAACTTTTCATTTTCCGTAGATCTTAGTTCACTACAGAAGAGTCAAGTTTAAATAGGAAAAATATTGAAACTCTTTGGTCATTTTTTTGAGAGAGATGCTAACGGTCTAATCAGATTCAATGATCTATGCTAAGATATGCTAAAAGTGCTCCTGCCAGATCTGTTGATCGGCTGAATGGATTCGAAAACGGTAAAACTCAACTGTTTAACTCTAGGGGAGTTGGTAAATGAGCCTATTACCAAAAAAAGTGGAGTGTTCCTTTACATTTAAATTGTTTAATGTTTAGAATCAATAGTGGTGTGAAATCTTGTAAATGTATCAGTTTTGTTTTCAGTATGTTTAGAAAATTTCACTTTAATCCTAAAGTTTGAGAATTTGATGAAACTGCTCTACTGATAACTACAAGTTCAAATGTTGTATTTAAGATATATATATATATATATATATATATATATATATATATATATATATATATATATATATATTGTAATTTATCAACTGAATCATTCCATTTTATTTAGATTACATGTTTAGGGAGATGATTTTAATCCCTTTTATACAGTTTTTACTTTTGTCTTCCAAAATAAACTGTTAATTTACAATCTTGAGCACGTCTTGACAATTTATTTAATGTGTTTGATCGTTATAATTTAGCAAAGGTCTGTTAAATTACAGTGTTTGTGATTAGAACCTTTAGTGCCGTCACTTTATCGAAGGTGTTTGGTCATTATAATCTAGGAAATACCTGTAAAATAACAGTGTTTCTCAGTAGAACTTTTAGTGCCATCACTTTATTGAAGGTATTTGATTGTAATAATTTAGGAAATACCTGTAAAATAACAGTGTTTCTCAGTAGAACTTTTAGTGCCGTCACTTTATTGAAGGTATTTGGTCATTATAATCTAGGAAAAATCCATAAAATAACAGTTTTACCCTGTAAAAAAAAATCGTAAAAAAACGGTCAAATCACTGGCAGCTACGGCTGCCAAACAAAAACCGTAAAATTAAAGTTAAATATCTTAATTCAAACAAGGAAAAATTGTAAAATAACAGTTTTACCCTGTAAAAAAAAAATCGTAAAAAAACGGTCAAATCACTGGCAGCTACGGCTGCCAAACAAAAACCGTAAAATTAAAGTTAAATATCTTCATTCAAACAAGGAAAAATGTGTAAAATAACAGTTTTACCCTGTAAAAAAAAAATCGTAAAAAAACGGTCAAATCACTGGCAGGTACGGCTGCCAAACAAAAACCGTAAAATTAAAGTTTTTGCACTTTATTGGATTTAAGATATTTTACGGTTTTTGTTTGGCAGCCGTAGCTGCCAGTTTTTTACCGTTTTTTTACGATTTTTTTTTTTACAGTGTACTTCATGATTTCCACCCTTTGCCTATTACGGCTCTGCACACTCTGTGCATTCTCTTAACTAACTTTTTGAAGTATCCACCTGGGATGCTTTTTAAACAGTATTGAAGGAGTTTCCATGTATGCACTGGTTGGCTGTTTGTCCTTAACTGTCCAACTCCATCCATTGTGTACAAATCTAAATTCAAGCATTTAAGCACAAGTCTTTAGATCAAAAGGGTTAAGATCAGGAAAAGCATAAATTCAGTCACTGTCCAAATATTCTCCTGGTATTGTAACGTACATGTGACAAATGTAATGTTTTATCTTATGCTTGTGTTACTCTCTTGTAGAACTTACCTTATTTTGGGGATTGTTCACTCTCCTCATGGTGCTCGTGACTGAAGGAAGATCTGGGGAATGTGGGTGTCCAGCAGCCACCATTTTGACTCAATTTCCATCAAATATACCTAAGGACACCTGCTGCTTAAACAACTCAGGATCCACATTCAACCAGGTGCCTTGGGTGGCTTTTTCATTTCAGACACACCTGCAAATTTTGGATCTTACTAACTGTAATATCAGTCACATTGATCACAGTGAAGTTGGAGAGACATCCTTGAGAGAGCTATATCTTAGCCAGAACAGATTGTCATCTCTTCCAGCTGACTTCCTCACCAAAGCCTATAGTCTTGAAGTGCTGGACCTGGGAATTAATTATCTGACGCATCTACCCGACCAATTCCTGCAGAACTCCGACAACCTGCAGGTGCTGATCCTTGGACGGAACCAGCTGAGCTCTCTCCCAGTCTCGATCTTTAAGCCATCTCTACAACATTTGGAACTCTTTGAAAATCCCTGGGCTTGCACATGCACACTGTGGGAAGGGCTTCGGAGTGATCGACATGAAAACTCTAGCAGCTTTCAGGATCTAGTTGTTAATCTGACCTGTGCCTCTCCTCAAAAGCTTGCAGGACGGGCGGTATGGTCTTTGCAGACAAGTGACGTGTGCCAATTGGCCAACCTGACGGCTCTATTCATTATTCTTCCCCTTCTCCTTCTCCTCAGTTTGGTGCTCTGCTGGTGCTGTGGCAGGAAGAAGAAAAGGAAAGAGACCCTGTCTTTCAGTCCAGCTCACAAAAGGTCCAGCAGCTCACAGTGCAATGGATGGTGGCCACATGCCAAACTGCCCACTGGGGAGTCACCAGCATCTGTAGACAGTGGAAAGGAGGTCATACTGAGGAACCAGATGATGCTTCAGCCCTCGTCCACCCTGCTAGACAGCACTCAAGACATCTATGAGGAGGTGGAGATCAAACTGGGCTCTGTGGACTCGCTTGCCTGTCCATCGTCCACTTGCTCCTCTAAAGGGACTGCAGGCAAGCAGGACCTGGATGCAGTGAGTGTGAGCGAGGTGATGAAGGACTCAGCTGATCGGGAGAAAGCATACCTGACCCAGTCCACTGAATACTACAGCTTAGTTCCGGGGATTGAAATTGAGGATTCAGACCATGCTGAGTATGAGAGTGTGGACCTCTCATGACATTAAAGGAATGCCCTATATATGGGAGATCGAGTACATTGGATTTTTTTTTGTCTATGTTGTTCAATTTTGTTAAACAACAATGTTGTTAAACTTGTCTTTGGATGCAAAAAGTACAGCGAATGTTGTAAAGGAAGTGACTGCACCAATGCAAAACCATTCCTTTTGTGTACAACATGAATGAAATACTGCACTGATAATTTGTCAAATGGAGCTGTTTGCAGACTCGGTCTGTTGTCAAGATAAGCTATTATATAGCTGTCAACCTGGATAGTTTTGTTATATTGAGATTTTTATACTGTATGTCCTCCTGCAAAAAAGTTTTGCGAACGTTTTATTATCATAATATTACTTTGTGTTTCACATTCAGTTACAGTGCATGTGTACTAGTTGTTGCATAAAATATCATTGTAAAGTAGAACAATATTTATCTTTATCATATATTTGCATTCATGGATAAACTCCAGAGCAAGAGGACATTAAACAAAACCACAGCCAGCCTTTGGTCCTTATCATAATTAAGCAAATTTGTCATGATAACTATAATTAAACTAAGTACTTTACTACAATTTACGGTTTTGAGATGTGACTAGCTCACATTTCTTTCACAAAGAGAAATATGGAAGGTTACTAGTTATGTACCTAAATGTAAATGAGTATAACACAATGACCATAAGATCTGGTTAGTATGGATGTTGGCAACAGCCACATTTGGTACTGCAGAGCCTTAGAAATTGCATATTTGTTTGGTCTACAATGTATAATAATTATTTAGATTTTGTAAATTAATTTCCCCGTCTGTCGCTCACTTCGACGTTGTGTCGAAGAAGCGACACTAGGGGTCTCTCTTGAGTGCCTTTTGCATCTTTGATTGATGAGAAAAGGCCAATGAGATATTGGCAGACAGAATTTGCATGTCCCACCCCGGACGTACGGGTATAAATGGAGGGAAAAGCATCTGTTGCATTCAGAAATTTTCTTCGGAGCTGATGGTTGTGTATGCAGCGTGCTGTGAGTCACACACTGTTCCTCCCATCTCTGAGTGTGATTGCTGTTGGATCTATAGCGCATATCCGTGGCTTCCTCCCTTCTCTGCACGGCAGTGCAGCTTGCCCCTTTGCGCTTCAACAGCACAATTAAAAGAGTTTATTTTCTCTAAAAGAGTTATTTTCTCTAAAAGTGCAATACACAGCTGGCGTTGAACATCCTTTTCAGGACGTGTATTTATAAAGATGCCCTTCCGCCCCTGTGTAGTTCCTGGATGCGGTAGAGTGCTCTCCGCTTCTGATGGCCACAGTCGATGTCTCGCGTGTCTGGGCTGCGATCACACCGAGGCAGCGTTTGTGGATGGTTCATGTTCTCACTGCGAGAACATGACCATGGCAATGTTGCGATCAAGGCTTTCCTTCAACAGAAGGAACGCCACTCCAGCCGCCCCGCGTCGCTCCTTCTTCCCATGGGATTGAGGACGCCCCTGCGAACCACCCGCCCCCTGGCACGCAAACCACCCGCCCCCCAGCACGCTCGTTGACGTCCGTCCGGGCTCGAGGCAACAGCGGCTTGCCTCACAGCCAGCCTGCCTATCCTCTTGATCCCCCGAGCTGGATGAGCTCACCGCTGCATCAGAGAGCGGTCAGGCGTCTGACATGGATGACTCGACTGGGATGCCACCTTCGGGCAAGTATGTCCAGTCTGAGGCTGACGCCCAGATGTCCGACATGGTTGTCGGGGCCACCGTCAGCGTGGGGCTGGACTGGAATCCTCCATCCTCCCCATAGCCTTCGCGGCTGGATGATTGGTTCCTTGGGTCTGCGCGCCACTCACAGCCGCGTTCCTTTCTTCGGAAGTGCAAGATGAGCTGACGAGTTCGTGGAGGGCACCCTTCTCCAACTGTCACAAATCCTCTCGCTCATCCGTTCTCACTACCCTCGATGGCGGAGTGGCCCACAGGTACACGGCGGTCCCCCAGGTGGACAGAGTGGTTGCGATCCACCTGTGCCTCGAGAACGTCGCCATGTGGAGGGGGCACCCTGTGTTCCCCTCCAAGGCCTGTAGAATGACGTCTTCACTGACCTCCAAAGCCTACAGCGCCACCGGACAGGCTGCTTCCACCCTGCATGACATGGCCCTCCTGCAAGTCCACCAGGCCAAGGCACTTAAAGATCTGCACTTGGGTAGTCCTGATCCTGACGTGCTGTAGGAACTGCACTCAGTGACCGACCTTGCTCTCAGGGCCACAAAGGTCACAGCGCGGTCACTCGGGTAGGCGATGGCCACTCTCGTGGTTCAGGAATGTCATCTGTGGCTGAACTTGGTTGAGATGCACGAAGTGGACAGGACACACTTCCTCGATGCACCTGTCTCCCAGTTCGGTCTTTTTGCAGACACTGTCGAGGACTTCACCCAGCAGTTCTCTGTGGTGAAGAAGCAGACGGAGGCCATATCACACATCCTGCCCCGCCGCAAACCTGCCGCCATGGGCCACACTCTGTCTGCTCGCCGAGGGCGTCCTCCAGCGGCTAAGAAATGTGCAGCTCCCCCTCAACCCGGGCCCAGCTCTCAGCCCTGTGTTGAGCACCCCACAGGAAGTGCACACCCCCGTCTCGCGGACTCCTTCGAGGACCCGGAAGGCTCCCAAGCGGTCCTGAGACGCCCGACCCACAGTCCAAGACGTTCGCTCCAGAGCTGGTAAGAAGACCACTCCTTCCCCCGGTGGAGGGCTGGGAGGAGAATCCTTTGTTGAATGTATTTCATTTGCCGCACCTCCTTTGGTTGCGGTACCCACATTCTCAATAAAAGAGCTATTTCCTTTGTCTCTGGGTCACCTGGCCCACAAATGCCGTTCTCACGGCACTCTGCTGCCACACCTCAACAGTCCCGTCATGCTGGACGCAGACTTCTCGCCTTCAGCCCCACGACTGTTCCTCAGCCGGCCAGTTCTGACGAGTCCAGAGGACACCTCCACGGGACCTCCTCCTCAGTCACTAACCCGCCCCCTTACCACAAGGCATCCTCCACGGTGGTCGCACCGCTGTGGTTGATGCATATGAGACCGCTTCAGCACTGGCTCCAGACTCGAGTCCCGAGATGAGCATGGCGCCGCGGCACGCACCGTGTGATCATCACCCCCACCTGCCGTCAAACGTTCAAACCCTGGACAGACCTCTGCTTTTTGCGGACAGGAGTCCCCTTGCAGCAGGTGTCCCGACGCGTCCTGGTCACTACCGACTCATCCAAATTGGGTTGGTGCACCGTGTGCAACAGGCACGCAGCCACGGGCCATTGGATAGAGGCCCCGCTGCACTGGCACATCAACTGCCTAGAGTTGTTGGCTGTACTTTTTGCCCTGCGGAGGTTTCTCCCGATAATTCAGGGCAAACACGTCTTGATCCGATCAGACAGCTCCACCACGGCAGCGTACATAAATCGCCAAGGCGGTGTAAGATCCCGCCACATGTCACAGCTCACCCATTGTCTCCTCCTTTGGGGCCAGCAGTGACTCAAGTGGTGGAGGACGCGCTACCACGACAACGCTCGTCCAGCGGAGAGTGGAGGCCCCCCCCTTGCGGGTCCGAGCACACTCAACAAGAAGTGTTGCGTCCTCATGGGCACTGGCCAGGGGCACCTCCCTAGCAACACCCAATACCTTTGCGAGATCTCAGGGTTGAGTCGGTTTCGTCCCGTGTTTTCTCATGTCCGAGCCGGTAGAACTCGGTAACACGCTGACAAACTGACCGGGTGGATCACTTGCAGCTAGCAACCTTTCAAAATAAAAGGTAAAATCATGTGCTCTTATCCCGGAGATCCCACTAACTCGGCTCACTGGATGACTCCTCCCTAGCCCTCTGGTCCACGAATTCAGCGGAGGAATTCGCCGACCAAATCCAATACGGGTACTCAATCTACCTTGTACTGGAATAGGTGCTCCACAGGTCAGGCTCCTACGTGGACTTCCCCCCGTGTGTATTCTCCGCGGTACGGTCCCCATGCGAGCGGACCCACGTCTCCCTTGGGCAGTTCCCACAGGCCCCTGGTCGCCGTGTCTGTAGCAACTCCTCCCTCCCAATAGGCAGGATCTACCACCGTGCCACTTTCCACATGTGACCTAAAAGCCCATGTGATGTATTTCACCACTCTTTACCTCCACCAGTCTGGGCAGGTGTGGTCTCCGCAGGGTCTTTTCCCCCTGAAAGAATAGGAAATGGGAAAGATCGCCTTCCCTGATGCATATGATAGCATTAAGATGGCCCCAGCCACTTTAGCTCTATGCGAGAAACAGAGAGAGAGAAAAGGGGGGATGATGGAGGGAACGAGACATTGTGTTCTCCTGGCCACGTTGCTGAACCGAGCCACTGTTGCGGCCGAACCATTGTCGGCTCCTCAGAAAAATCATGAATGAAACAGCATTTCCCTACCTTTATACCTGTATGTCTTGATATAACATGCAAATTCTGTCTGCCAATTTCTCATTGGCCATTTCTCATAGATCAGAGATGCAAAAGGCACTCAAGAGAGACCCCTAGTGTTGCTTCTTCGACACAACGTCTCGTTCCATCCTTCAGGGAACGGAGGTTACTTCCGTAACATAGACGTTTCTCTTTGCATATAAACATGTTGAAGAAACCATTATAATCAAATTATGTTGCTCTCAGTCTCAGGTAAGATGTCAATTTTCAAACAAAATTTTACATAAGCAGCTTTTAAAGGAAAGGCTGAATATAGCAAAAGAGGTCAAGTAGCCTTATTTTAGCTGACATAACTTATCACTAAACAACACTCAACCTTTACTTTAAAACTTAATTTGGGATTTTCTATTGTTTTTGTTCAAACAAAGTCTCAGCTTTCAAATTATGTCTTTTTTAAATGCTGTGTCAATTCAAACAGGCACACTGCATATATCATCTCTCCTCCAATCAGTGCTCCTTCTTTACCTTAGGAAAGTTATCTAATCATCTATGCATTTACATTTATGCATTTGGTTGATGCTTTTATCTAAAGCTGTCACAGTTCCCTCTAACACGCCCAACACGTTCACTCCACGCTCACTCTCACCCGAATACTAATCACCTGCACCTGAAACTCATCTCCACCTCAATCATCACCATCACTTATAAGCCCATCACTTCAGTCACTCATTGTCTGGTCTACAACAAAGTTTATGGACTCACTTACCTGCTATCTCCTCAAGGCATAACGTTTGTTACCTCTTGACTCCTCTCTCAGTCATTCCTATGACTTAAAACCTGACTCTCTACTCCAAGGCTCCATCGAGTTCCTCTCCTTGCTTCAATTGGCATCCTCTCAAGTCCTCCACTCCATCGTATCTACGTATTCCATTACAAGTCTCCATCGCTCATTCAGCTGGCTCCAGTCATCCTCATCACTCAGGTCACTATCACTCAATACGAACTCTTCAATAAACACACCTCCGGGTTTAAACACCATCTACTTGTCTGAGTCTATGTTACAAAAGCGACTTACAGTGCACTTATTAAAGGGACAATCCCATAGGAGCAACCTGGAGTTAAGTGTTTTGCTTGTTAAGTGGTGGCTGTGGGGATCAAACCAACGACCTTCTGATTAACAGTTGTGTGCATTAGTCCACTACGCCACCAACACTCATCTTAGTTAGCTTGAAAAAAATTAATGATAGAGAAGAGAATACAGTCAAAAATTGTAATACCATTACTGTAAGTGATGTGAAAACATATGCAGAGTAGATACAAGTCAAACGAATGTGCCATTAATACTGGATGTGTTATTATTCAGGTAAGTTGCTGTAAATATATTGACTTACTTGCTCAGCAATATTCTCTTCAAACTGCAGCTATTACAGTAATTGAGTTGAAAGAGAAAAACATTGTAGAAGTGGACAGTTCATAGCAAACTCAGAACAACTCGACTTGGGTGGGAGGTGTCACACTTCATGAATGTTTTTGCTGATCTTGCCCTCCTAGTCAGTGAGCCAGCCACACTTGCAGATTAAAAACAGAGGGAAGGTGTCACACTTAAGGACTGCCTATGACTTTTCTCAACACTTCACTCTCACGCCCCATTTTCACAGCCAATCAAACTGAAGCTTTTGAATTCAAGGTATTTTTTAATATTTCTCAAGTCTGCAACATCTATGTTTGGTGGTTTGTCAAAGACATGTCCTATTGAGAACGCACAGCAAAAAGAAATTGCATCCTTTTCTTTCATAAATTTATTGTCACATTGTGCAATGAGCTGGGCAACAAACATGTTTTATTTGGTAGAAAGTGAACTATTCAAAAGTATATTAAAGCACCATGAACTAAAATAAAACAAAAGTAAAATCTTATAAGATATGCATATTTATGCATAATGTTTTAGGCCTATAAATTTAGACTAAAATATATTTACTTAATCTAAAGCTGTATACAAATATAAAGCTTATGTTCACATTATATCAAATAATATAAGACCCAAGAATTAAATGCAAAAAATTTTGCACATTTATTGTCCCGTTGTGCAAAGAGAACAAATGTTGTTTTCGTATAATGCATGTCCACATGCAGCTTTTAGTGAGTAAAGAAATGCATCCAATAAAAACAGACTGTTGTGGCTCATTTTAGTGCAAGATAAAATAAATGTGAAAAACATTCACATCAGCTTGATGTCCGTTCTTCAGTGAAAGACGAAGCTCATTTGTCACTTAACGAGAACACAAGACCCACGCTTCAGTGACAGAATGATTTTTTCAAACAAAGCTGATGAGTCCCGACAGTCAAGAGATTAACACCTCCCGCTGAGAGACACAAATGCACAATCTGTCTCCATCTGCTTGGCCGGTGATTTTATTAATGGAAAAATCGGCTAGTCAGACGCCACCTTAATCTCACTCTAGCGCCCTTTGCAGCAATGTTGAGAATGCGTTGTGTTAAAAATTGCAGTCTGACCCATTTCAGAAAACAAAGACGTGTGAAATCGAGCTTGCGTTGCAAGATACATCTGCATTCATGTAAATCTAGGTCAATATCTAAAAAGGACTACTTTATCTTTTCTCTTTTTTAAGTAACAAAAGGATACTTGGAATTATGGGTGTGTGGACTTCCACTGGAAAATAATTTATGTATGAAATTAATTTGAGTATTAATCGGTAATCCTGAAAGTGTGAAACAATGCTTCATTCTTGGCTTCAAAAATGTATTGGACAGACATTGATGTTTTAAAAGCTTATGTTCAGTTCTTTTAGTCTTAAACGCACAACATTAAATGTATATGTATATGCAATACAATAAACTCTTTTTTCTCTTGTCAGATTTGTTAATTGTTCTTGGACTCATTTGCCCTAAGGGACAAAATAATTAGATTAACTATGTCTTCTTTATTTAAATATTGATTAAGTGAATATACCACTTTCAGAGTCTCACACTGGCCTTCACAAGACACATGCTTCTAGCATAGCATATTTTTATTAAACATAGAAAAGATATTTGTATAGAAGTAGCCTGGGCACTATGAAAACCAGGAACATGTACACAAGGCTGTAAGGCCTATGTGACTATTATGAAAACACACATATGCTGTCTTAGCTTGCCTAAAAAGTACACTCAGCATTATTATATATATATAATGGTACAAAGTGGAGAAAGCGTTCCTCAAGTACTGGATGGTACAGCCATTAGTCAAGATACTTTTTAATATTTAAACTACTCTATTCTGTTTACATAAAATGTACACTTTCTTAAATAAATGGTTGCCAGGATTCCACCATTAGAAAGAAGACAGAAAGTTTGTTAAATAATAGTGGCAAACAGAAAAAGTGGGGAAGCATGCCAATTGGCTAAGATAAAAGAAATATTCATTTATTGGCTTAAAGGTGATAACAGAAATGTATAAAAATGAGATCTTTAAACAGGATTTTCAGATGAACAGCTGGAATCTCAGGGTTTGTTGTTTTGCTCAATAAATCCTATACTTTGACATCTGGAACTCCTTGACTTCAAGAGTCTTCTTGTAGAGAGGGAAAAGGACTTTGATATTCTACGACACTGGGCTCCCATAATGACCTAGCACATTCATCAGTGGCTGAAATCATTTAGCAGTAATAAAAAACCTCTGATTTCCTCTTGTGTGGGAGTTTGAAATTAAAGCTTTGGGTTACTCAGTCACAATAAAACTGGGCATCTCTAGCTGCCATACCTGAGGAGAGAGCATTAAATTGTGGGGTCTGTGTGTACTTTAGAGTTGTGAATATCTATTTTAAAACCCTGTTCTAACATGCATAAGATTGCACTCGCTGCCACTGGACTATCATTTTGAAGTTGCATCACTATAAGAACATTGCAATTATGATCATTAATAATTAATTAGTTCAAGACATTTAGTTAAGGACTTACCAATAGGGTCGTATTTCACTATAATGAAGAAACTTGTTTATTAAGTTTAATACTTAATCCATTGCTGAATGGAGGAATTCCAAAGAACCATTCAAAGATCATATGGACAGGGAAGATGTGACTTTTCCTTCACATTATTTCCTCTTCAAATACTGTGTACTGGAAATGACCCACTCATGTCTATGGCAAATTTAAGAACCACTTTAAAATACAACTGCATTATCTCCTGTAAACGATTGCTTCTGCTAATCAAGTTTTTAATTAAGTTTAATAAGGGATGCCCACGGTTTCATTGTTGAAAGTAACTACTACTACAAAATATACCTGTAGGATCTTTGTATCCTGTTTCTTCTCACCTCATTGAATTCAACAGTATCCCAAAGTGAAGTCTGGTGGTAAATATTTATTGAACAATACAGTGTGGATTGATGGTAGACTACTGCTTGTTCTGTCAGTTTACTGCGTGTGCTGACACCGCCTAGTGATATAGATTTTTCTGCAATCAGAGAACTGTGACTAATACTTATTCTCATTCAAACGATTGAAATAGTTATTTTCAGGATAATCTAATCTGATATTTGTTCACCCTGCTGAATAAAGGAGTATATTTCTCATTGTCCAGCAAATTTAACTCTGTCTGAATGCTTTAAATCCTGCTGAAAAATAAGAAGAAGAAGAAGAAGAAGAAGAAGAAAAAATCAGCTAAAGATGGTTGTGTGGTCTTGGCTGGTGGCCAAGCAGTTCTGGCTGGTAGGTTTTAGATGGGAGCACCAGTTTGACCTGGGTGGGTGACCAGTTTAAACCAGCAAAGACTCACTTAAATGAGAAGTCAACCAGTCAAGGCTGGTTTTACTGCAGCTGTTTTTTTTCTTCTTTCCAGTAGGGTTGAAAGCATTTAAACGTTCGACTTAAATCTGCAGGAAAATTAGAAATATACTCCTTATTCCTTATAGTTACAAACCTGTATAATCTTATCCCAAGTTTTTTTAAATGAAAATACATATATTAAAAACATGTACTTTGAGCCTGAGTTTTTGAGCAAATTTAAGTTTACTTCTCTTGCTTGAAACCATTTGGATCGATTGTGTTTCAAGAATTGGAAATAAATATCTTTAGTTATTATTAGTGACAAAGTCTCAGAAAGAGTGCAAGATTTACAATATGATTTAGGCTAATTATGATATAAAAGGAAGTTATTAAGAAACAATGTTTACAAACTAAGCTCTCTTCAACCAAGTGAATTTCTCAGGACAAGTACATTACACTGATTTAACTTGCTTGTGTGTGTTTAGTTTTTCTGTATAAAAAGCACTAGTAGTGGCTTTATAATCACTGTTCTTTTGGGTGTGTATATTTGTCGATGAAAAGTAAATGGTTTAAGTACATGTAAGAGGATTTATAACAGTTGTATTTATGAGTAAACACTTTTGTACATTGCATCTACTATACTCATGATTTACTATAGCCATTCAGGGAATTAAAGTTTTATTGCACATGCTGAATTTGCACCTAAGTTTTTTTCCCTTGTTATACATAATTTTATTTAACATACAGGCATTAGAGCTCATGGGTTCCCATAGAGTTGTCCACTTGGGGCAGACACAAAATTTGGGGCTAGCAGGAATGTACAGTGTATTGTCAGAGATCAATAGTCTTCTTACATACATAATTTTTTGCTGTTTTGTATTCTAAATAAAGACCAAATATCTTCATTAAAAGATAATTTAACAATCTCATTTCCCATGATAAACACATTGTCATAAATTAGAACTTTACTGTTGTGTACCATGGCTGTAGCTGGACATGTTCCTTTAAACTGGGTTCCCAAACTATAAATCAGATCAGATGATGGATTAATAGAAGGGATATAAAGGTGAAAACAAAAGGGGAAATTTCATTCTAATAGTAGATTGTCTTGAAACACTGATGTAAGAATTACTTGTACTACAATAACAAAAGTGTGACTACATAGTAGAAACTTTTTTTTAAGTCAAATTCTTTGTGTTGTTTCTAGTTTATCATGGCTGTGTCCTACACTCTTAAGGTGGAAAATGCTAGGTTTGGTGGGTTCACAAATTTGCTCTTCAGGTGGAGAGGAAGCATTTACAAGCTTCAGTGTTTTATACAGGTACCATGAAATGTATAAGTTCAGATCTTTTTAATAATCTGATCAAATGTACCAATAACCTTAATTTACACTTAATAATGAAAATGACAATTGTATCCAGACAAATTACTTTAGAAAAGTTGTAAGACACTTTTACAAGGTTAACCAGAATGATAAGCTACAAGCTAATTAAGATACAGAATAGCATATGATAGAGTAGATTAGAAGTTCATTTTTAAGGCAGAAAAAGATTGGAAAGTGCCTTAGTATAGAGGGTTATGATTCAAGTAATCATGGAAGTGCTGCCTTTAGGTCTTTCTTGAGGATTGTGAGAGGCCTATAAAGTAGAGCTTGGAAGATCATACCACAACTGAAGATTCTAGAAAATGCCATGTTGTGATGATACCTCCAGACAACCTCCAGACAGAGTGTGAAGGTTGTATCAATAAGTCCAGGATGGATGGTAAAGAACCCAACGAGTGTGCTAAATACAAAAGATTAGATAGCAAAACTTACAGTAAATAAACTAGATAGGTACAGTTTGTCAAGACAACATTGGATGTAAGCTTTAATTTTGTAATTTGGTCTTGATTAATGGACCCAGAAACAAGCTTGTTGAATAACAGTATGTTAGCATTTTCAGTCAATCTTGGGGAAATTGGGTTCTTCAAAAACACAAATACTTCTGTTTGCTAAACTCATCCCTATGTCCTTTGTTCTTGGTGAACAAAAGTTTATCATAGCATAAATTTACCATAATCATGAACTTTCTCTGCAATAGTTAACTAATGGATTCCTAAGTTACACTGGTCTGTGGTCCTTTTTAAGGTTCTGTCTCACAGGCATTTCAGTGTTGGTGGGGACAATATACAAACTTTCCCCTGCCAGATAACATCAATGGTCATCAACATGATGGTTGTATCTGGGAATGTTCGTGGCACCAATGAAAGGGGGCATCTCTTGAGGCGCACCCTGATGATGTACGCAAATCTCTCATCAGTTCTTATCCTGCGCTCCATTAGTACACAAGTGCAGAAGCGATTTTCAACTCTGGTGGACATTGTGGAGGCAGGTAAGATCTCTTAACATTGTTTCTGAAAATTATTGTGATGAATTTGAAAAAAGGACTGGATTCTTTTCCCAAAAAGGGTTTGACAAAGGGCAAAAATTTATCTAATCAAGTCAATAGCCACTGTATTTGCTATTCCAATTATTTATACTTAATATGACAAAATGTTGACCATACAGTGAATTCTTGTATTGTTGTAATTGTTAGTTATTATCCAGAAAATATTAATGTCATACATTGTTTTGCACACAGGATTCATGACTGCAGAGGAGCTCAAGAAACTAAAGCATCTGTACTCTGATTTTAACAAATACTGGATGCCAATTACATGGTTTGTAAACCTGGCATCACAGCCAAAAAAGAAGGGCGTGTGAAAGATGATTTAGCCTTGATGGATGTAAGAATGTTTAAAGATGTCAAAATGAGGCATACATGCAATAATGGCACAATAACAACTTCCCTCTTATGTGTCAGGAGCTGAATAACTACAGGTCAAAATGTAGCATGCTCTTCCACTATGACTGGATCAGCATTCTCTTGGTGTGCACACACGTGAAACATCTTTCACAGACTACTTATCACAGAATGCTTGTCCAACTAATCTTGGGTATGGCTAAATGTATGCCTCTCACATCATCTAAATTGTGTCTTGATATATGTTGTGACCTCGGCTGTGTACTCCTTCTATACATTGTCTAATTGGGCGCTGGTTTGTGAAATATGAGAATCGTGATGAGCAAAGAGTTCATCTGGACCTGTATGTTCCAGTTTTCACTCTACTGGAATTCTTCTTTTATATGGGCTGGTTAAAGGTATGATGGAGTTGCAAGCTATATACATTGTAATGCAAAACATGTAATTTTTCCTGAAGATCAAGGTTGCAACATGTCAAATGTAGATTTTGTGTTCTTGAAGGAAGGAAGGAATTAATCATAATCACTTATGGCAACATCTGTTTTTCATAGGTTTCTATTCTGTAGATGACATGCACCAAAACCTTCCTCCCCTTGAAAAGGGCAAATACTGGGTGGATAAGGGCCCCTCATATCCTTCTGCCACTATGAAGCCAATCTTCATGGGATCAACACATGACATGAGGTAAAATGATTAGCTGTAATACTTTTTTAATAATTACAAACAGCTAAATAAACTTCCCAGGTTTATATATTAGGGAAAAGGTCAAAATACAGAAGCATTTTCCCAATGGCTTAATCTTCACATAAATTTCATGTGATGTTGACACTGCCAATATACATATTATTGATATTTTTGGTTTGGTTAACTATACAATAATACATCTCTTTGATGAGCTATAATTAGTATGAATTTTTCAACAGTAAATGTATCTTGAATCAAAGACGTTGGTATTGACTTTTAAGTTCTTGAGGGTGATTCAACAATTGCAGTGCCATTAAGGAAATTCTCAGGCCGTGTGTTTTTTTGTGGAAAATGGCTGCATGTTTTTCAACACTGTTTCTAAAATTTCTTAAATTCTTTGAATATTATTTTTAATATATGATTTTTAATGTATATGCAAAGTACATATACCCCCCCCCCCCCTTTACTCAGTATGAAATCAATGCTTACATGTTAAAATAATTTACTTTTTGTTAAAAAATAATGACCATATTCATCATGTAATTTATTTTTGCAATAACAAAGTCAGTTTTTCCTTTTAATGGAGCCCACAAGCCACATTCTACACCAATTTCATAACATTTTATTTATTTCATTTTGTAAAATTAGCTATGTCTCTATTTACTAAATTTACTGTGCTTGTGTTCTATGACTTTGCTCCTGTGTTTTCACACTCTCCATTATCTTGGACCAAAACTAGAAATCAGTGTGTATATACTGTATATATATACAGGTTTGGTGAGTAACAGAATACATGTAACTGGATTATGTATTTAAAATACAAAACATTTGTAACTGTATTCCACTACAGTTACAATTTAAATAACTGGTAATTAGTATACAGTTACATTCAAAAAGCATTTTGATTACTTGAAGAGATTACTTTGTATTTGATTGTAATTTGTTTCATTTAATATTTCGTCCTTTCAGATGGAAAACATTTATACATATAAATTATGTGATCCACAGTGCATTTGAACAGCAGTGAAACACTTTCTTATGATGTGTCATATTCATACGAGCAGACAGAACAGTATGTTTGGAGCAGAAGAAATATAAATAAACCTTGTGTAAATTTCTATCAAGAAAATTCACATTGGACCATAATGATTTTTTTTTCTAGTAAGACCTTTGATTTTAGGGCAAACATCATATTCTTCATCAGATTTCACATAAATCTACATTTGTGCTTCAGAGCCTTGAAAATGTGACTGACCTCCTATTGTTTGTTTATATTCATGATATTGTATTTATCAGGATACTTGATGAAAATGACGAATCTGTACCAACCAACGCTTGCCATCAGTGTGTGGCCAACTACACACAAAATACAAAAGCAGAGGAGTAAAGGCTTACAGCAACTGTGTCTCTGCTGCAGAAAATGTAAGAGTGAGCGCTCTGTCAGAACACTTGAAAACCCTCAAAGATTAAATTCTAGCCACTACCTCAGCAAAAAAACAAAAACAAATAGTCAACACCAGGAATGGATGGGGTCACCGGAATCTAAAGAAACAGCAAATCAAGAAGTCCCCTAAACAAATAGTGCAACTTCAGATACTTCTTCAACTTTAATCAGAAGTTAAATTTTGATACATTTGTCAGGACAGTAATTGTGAACCTCATCTCTCATACACTGTAAATACTAACAGCTCAAACAAATTGCAATATTATTATTATTTTTTTTTTTACATGTTTTCGCTAGTCAAGTTACCATTAGTGGTAAATCCTAAAGTTGTCATTAATAAAAAAAGAATTCGATGTGCGCTGTCATTTTTATGTCGTCCTGGACTTACACTGACACCTAGTGCCACGTATGCAGCAACATTCAAAGTCAATAGCTTTCAGTTACCAATGCCATTGTAGAAATTCACGATTTAAAGTCAAACATGATTATTTTCATCCATGAATGAAAAAAGTCACAAAACAGGGTGAGTTAAACGAGTAGAATTCGACCGGTCATGTGATCCCAATATGGCTGTCCCCATGACGGAACTTGCTCCATGTAGAATTGGACATCTTTTATAAGATTACTGATTTGATTGAGGTCTTCATCTCATTTGGGTGGTCATGATTTTATACAAATGTTCCAAAATCGAAATTCATCCATTTAAGTGTACAGTTGATATGGGAAAAAGGGACTGATAGCAATTTAAAGTGGTCTTCATAAAAAAAAATATTTGAAATATCATTTTCAAATTGGAACACAAATTTTTGTTTTTTAAATTTCTTATGTCTCAAGATTTAAAAGACTTTAGCATTTATAACTCAAAATCATCAAAGCAGAAAATTAAGATTATGGGGAATATCCATAAACCTTTGCACTTAAATGTTGTATGCTTGGTCAAGGCAGATCTCGGTCTCTGAATTGTGATTTTTTTTTTATTATGTGTTGTAGCTTATTTCTTTTGTCAGTCATGTTTTAGAATTTTCTTGTATGTGTTGCATTTAATTTCTTTTAATATCTTATGATTGATGCAGGCTTTTCACTGAACGTGATGTTGATATTAGACTATATAATTTGTATGTAAATCACTTTGAACTGTGTTTTTGCCTGAAAAGTGCTATAAGGCTTATCATTGTGCTATATTCAATATAGGATTTAGTGCTTTTGACTGTTATTTTCTGTGAAGTGATATTCACTCTCATCTGAACTTTCAAGAATTCTGTTGAATGCATTAAATGTTTCACAGAATAAGTTATTTAAAAACTGAAGCATTACACTGAATTGTGAGAATCCAAAACATTTTGTAGAACTAAGCATTTAATGACTGACCCAGAGTCAAGGCTTATCTTCTATACACACCATGTTCTATAAAATTACGATATTTCAATCCCTCATTGAATACATAAATGTGTACCCTAATCACAGATCGGAGTTTTAAATCAGTGTATACATATCATGTCCCTCAAAATTCCCTGACATTTCTAAAACCATAGGAACCTAGTATATTACACACGTATTCCGTTAATAACCTGTATTACTTTTAGAAGTAAAAAAAATACAGGGTACTTCAGTCAATGCACTTAAGGTTTTTCAAGGAGTTCTCAACCGGTTAATGCAGTAGAAGAACAGCTGCTTAACTTTCTCAATCCTCTGTAATATGTATAATCTGATGGAAGATGTTGCTCAATGTGATAAACCACTGGTCATTACACTTAAGACAACAAATTATTTTCATGCCTACCAGTTTACATCGAACAAAATAAAGGTAAAATAACTAATCAACTAATAAAACTTTATGAAAAGACCAGAACAATGTGCAGAGTTGGGGTATTTTCTTTAATGGTCATATCAAAGAGTGCTGTACATTTATTTGCCTTTCTTGGCTTTTATCTTCCTCAGGTAGAACTCCAGTTCTTTGCCTTCGAGGACATAGCCATCAGCCCTACCACACTGTCCAGGTCTGGAGGCAATGCAGGCTGGGGAAAAACACAAAATCAAACATTAAAACATTGAAATCTTAAGTCAAGATCACTGCAGACATTTCAGTGCATTATCAGAAGTGTTATAAGCTCATCACTGTTGTGTCAGTAGCAGAACTGGTTAAAGGTTTCATCATATCCACATTAATAACATATAAAGACTTGTAAAAAGGGGACTTGCCAAGCAGCTTTCCTTGCAGGAACTGCTCCTCCAATAGAGGACTGATCTTGCTGATCTTTCGGCGGTCATTAAGCTTCTTTTGGACCTTTTTCGATCTCTTCTTGTTCAGAATCTCCTCTTCCTCAGGGGTCTAGATTGACATCAAAAATGGCAATTAGTCATTTGTATACATCACCTTTTCAGGTGCACTTCTTGTTCGAAAAAGGTCAATACCAATATTCTTATGTGTGTGTGTTTTTTTTTTAAAGCAGGTCTTCTCAGAGTCTTAAACTGCATCACCTTTCATTCAGTAGCAGAACTGGACAATGTTATCATCAATGAAAGACCAACATCATAACCAACAAAACCCCCAATTAAAAAAAATACATTAAAAAAAAAAAACTTAGTTAAGCATTAGCTTACCAGCTTGGCACCCTTCTTCCTTCCAAGCGGGATGGCGTAGTGAGACTCATACCACTGTCTGTAAGGAGTGCTGTCCACAAGGACCACACAGTTCTTGACCAGGGTTTTGGTTCTCACCAGCTCATTGTTGGAGGCATTGTACACCACATCGATGATCCTGGTCTTGCGAGTACAACCTGTAATCATTGATAACACATTAGTAAAAAAAAAAAAAAAAAAGCAGCCAGAGGTGATGCATCAAGCTCAGCAGACACAGGAAAGATCAAGTCAAACATGCCTTTCTCAGAGTTGGAACATAACCATATCCATCATAGACATTCAGCAGCAGAACTGGACAGGATATCTTCATTGAAAGACCAACAGGTGATCTATACCTGTACAAACAGTTCCAACACTTAGAAACGCTTACATTCTGAACCCCATGAGAAGTTGCCCACATCAAGCCTCAAAGCACGGTATTTCTTGTTTCCACCACGGACCCTTACTGTGTGGATGCGACGAGGTCCAATCTACAGAAGAAAAAGTAAGATTTAAGCAAACATATAAACATACACAGCGGCATTAAAAAAGTGTGGCCATGTGTCAGAGTAACTATGACTAATCCTAACATTGGAAGGTCAAAGACTTCGACCAAAACGGCCAAAAATGACCAACCTAAGGATGTGTTTACATCACTCACATGGCCAAAGACAAAGGTACATTATCAAGGCCACACGTGCTCATGCAGGTTTACCTTGGTGTTTGCTGGAGGACGCCCGAGCTCATATTTCCTTTTCTTGTGAACGGGCTTGCGTTTGCCACCAGTCTTACGGCGTTTGTGCCAGTTATCCCTGGAGATACCTTTAATATGAGATTGTCAAATGCGTTAGAATCTCTTCTGAGTGAACACAAGCCATCTACTTCTATAGGAAGCTTGAGTGTTCAGTTCTCCAAGGTGTTTATCCGCATTATAAAATAGGATTCCGCTATAGGATTCATCATACACACTCAAGCTTAAAAAAAACAAACAAGTTATGTGTACCTCGTACCAAAGCAAAAATATTCACCTTAACGTCAAGCTAACAGACTTGATAGGAAGCTTCGCTTAATAGCAAATTTGTTAACGCGAATTACCATTTAAATTACTGAAACATCGTTTATGACGAAAATATATGAATATAACTACAACTGCAAAACAATTATAAACCATCCAAATCTAATTTTCAGTTAACGTTAGCTCGCCATGTAGGCTCCCATTAGTTGATTCGTGACGCATGTCTGTGTAGCATGTCATGCCAACAAATTTCTCCTTAAATTATACTTCACAAACAGAAAGCCTAGTTACGTAGGTATAACGATACATTGCAAAACTGTCTTGAACGCGTCCCAGGGCATAACTACGGCATTATCTGCAGTCTAAACGCTATTTGAGAGCACTGTACCCCAGGAGCGCAGCCATCTTGAGACATGTCTCCAATCACTTGGCAAACTTCTAACGCAAACAAATTAAAATATACATTTAACGGTACGATTTAAAACCATACCGATGGTAAGCCACTTTTGCTATATACCACAGAACGATTGTAATTAAAACGCTCATCAGATTGCGCAGATGATGACGGATTGTTGCAGCGATCAGAGAGTGAAAACACGTACCCATTCTCAGGCGCCCGGCTAGAAAGAGGAACAGCAAAGGCTCATGGGCGGGTTTCAAGCAACAACATATCGCGAGATAGTTGGAGAACTCACGTTAGGAATTATTTACTGTACATCCTTTGTTGATTGTTCAGCGAGGAAACACGACCGCCACCACGTATTATTAGTTTTTTAGCTAACTCATTTCCTTTCTAGTCCTGGAATCTTACACGTGTGTTTTGATAAAAAAAGATACAAAATGTGCAGTGCTTGGGAGGACCCGAGAGCACAAAATACACTAAGGGGCATGTTTCTGAATGACTTGTTAAACTTTAAATTTATAGATATTATAAAGAAAGCATTGGCATTTATATTATCATTGTACTAAACCAAAAAAATATTTAAAATTATCTGTAAAATATGATTTTATATAAAGGTTATACTAAAGGTATTTACTCTTAATTTATTACGTTGACGTTTTCTTAACTTTTTTCCACTATTACGGTAATGTTAGATACATGTAGAACTGACAAGAAACATTTTAAACTAAATTAAAATATATTTGTAAAGTGTTTATCGCAATAACCATTGTTACTAAGCAGCCTTTTTTTGGTCAGTCCCTTTCCGACCAGTTTTTACAAAGCAGAAGAATGAGTGTTTGAATGTCAAACCCTTTTTTTTTCTTTGAAATTTTGCGTGGACCCCCTACCACCCACTTCTGACCCCCTGTGATTCCCCGGTCCCATTAAAAAACCCTGCATTAGACAATCCATAAGTTACCCCCCACTGTAACCCCATTGATACTTTTAAGCATCTATTATATCATTTAATATAGCACAGAAAATACAGATTTTTGGCTAAGCTGTCCAGTTGACATTGAAAATCTTGATTTCACACCCATTTAAACCCAACAAATAAATGTACAGCATTTATAGAATAATACCTTTATTCTATAACAACATTTCTAGAATATATTTTTGGATTTTGAAAAAATTAAAACAAAGATATGTCCTGATGCAAAATGAAGAAATATTGAAAATTCTACACTATTTCTAGGTCTCCAATCAAATGCAAGCATATTTGTGACATTGACCATTAACTCATTTTGTACAAAAGGTCATATTCCATTGCTTCCATTTAAGCACACAAGATGCTCTTTGGATCATTCTTAAATCATGCTGGGATAACATGGGTCATCAGGTTTTGCACAAACTTGTGGAATCATTGCCAGTTTGTGTGAAGTTATAAAAGCTAAAGAAACATACCAAAAACCTTTCACTCAAAATGTTATGTTGATAATCAAATGTTTTTTTTTTTTTTAATTATTAACAATGAATGCAAAATAGAAGCATTTTCACTAAAGGCCTAGGACTTTTGGTCCCTACTATATACACATTTCTTTATTATCCTTAATGAATTCCCACTCAATTTTAAACAGTTTAAATAAGCATGGAAAAAGTAAAAACCAGAGTCCATTTATAACATTTATTTATACTGTACAGATGTAATTGGCAATAGTGTAGACATAGTCATGTGCACGGTGCTGAAGGCTACAGTTAATTTATGAATAAATTCTGGTGTCGTAAACATGTAAAGATCAGGTCACTCCTCCCACGGGCTCATGTCTGTGTCGATGGCCACACAGTTATATGCAGCATAGCGAAGCTTCTCTTCACAAATTTTAGCACTGCCACACACACACACACACACACACACACACAATATAAAATGCAATCAAACAAAGAGACACAACATCTTATTAAATCAGTACTTATGAAAAATAAATCCAACCACTAATAAACACACACACGGCTAAAAGTTTGGAATAATGTACAGATTTTGCTACTTCTGAAGGACATTGGTACTTTAACTGATCACAAGTATAGTCAGGACATTACTGATGTAAAAAACAGCACCATCACTCTTTGAAAAAAGTTATTTTTTAGTAATCATGCTAAATTGCTAATTTGGTACCAGAAAAATCACTTGCCATTATATCAACCACAGTTGAAAACTATTTGGTTTGTTAAATGAAGCTTAACATTGTATTTGTGTTTGTTTTTGAGTTGCCCCAGTATGCAACAGACTGGCATGTCTTAAGGTCAATATTAGGTAAAAAATGGCAAAAAAGAAACCGCTTTCTCTTGAAACTCGTCAGTCAATCATTGTGAGGAATGAATGCTATACAATGCTTGAAATTGCCCAAAAACTGAAGATTTCATACATAGGTGTACACTACAGTCCTCAAAGATAAAGGGCAACTGACTCTAACAAGGACAGAAAGAGATGTGAAAGGCTAGATGTACAACTAAACAAGAGGATAAGTACATCAGAGACTCTAGTTTGAGAAATAGACACCTCACATGTCCTTAGCTGACATTTTCATTGAATTCTACCCACTCAACACCAGTTTCATGTACAACAGTAAAGAGAAGGCTCAGGAGTGCAGGCCTTATGGGAAGAATTGCAGCACAAAAAAGCCACTTTTGAAACAGAAAAAAAAGAAAAGGTTAGAGTGGGCAAAGAAACAGAGATTGGACAACAGATAATTGGAAAAGAGTATTATGGATCTTAATACCATTGAGCTTTTGTGGGATCAGTTAGACTGTAATGTGCGTGAGAAGTGCCCAACAAGACAGCCACATCTATGCCAAGAGCTACAGGAAGCGTGGGGTAAAATGTCACCTGAGTATCTGGACAAATTGACAGCTAAAATGCCAAGAATCTGAAAATCTGTCATTGTTGCACATGGAGGATTTTTTTTATGAGAACTCTTTGAAGTAGTTTAAAATTGTAATAGTAATTTTTCACGTTATTGTGATCAGTTTAGTGCCACTAGGGTGAATAAAAGTACCAATTTCGTTCTATAAAAGCAAAATCTGTACATTATTCCAAAATATTTACCACCAGTGTATAAAATTCTTTATTTTATAGTACATAAACCTACCTTGGGTATTTGGGTAGATAAAGAGTGCTGGAACAAGTGGAAGATTGTGGAAGTGCATCTGTGGTTTCAGATCTTGATGAAAATGCATATGTTCAATGTTTATTCAGACCACAAGCTAAAAGATTATCACGATTATTATGATCTCGGTGTTATTTTTAGGTCAGCTTACATACCCTTGTTTGTCTGGGAAGATGTAGATTGGAGCAGGAAGACGACTTCTGCCAGTGACAAACCTCAAAAACCTGCTACGATCCTCTGGTAAAAACATTAATATATCAGCATGAGCAACATAAGAATATATTACTAGAACCATTCCTTTGCACAACAAGGAACCTAACTAACCATTGGTGAAGTTCATCAGGGCTTCCCATAAATACTGCACTCTGACATCTGTTTGTTCCAAGTCCTCATAGCGTGCTGATTGAAAGTAAACAATTTAACACTTAAATTTTGGATTAGTGTATGACAACATGCATTGTATTAAAAAACAATTATATAAAATTATATCATGCATCCTCTATAGCTGTGGTAACTGGTGAATCACAGGTCTGTTCTCATATGGTCCCGGACAGCCGGAAAAAACATAAATAAATGCAAATAAAGTGCAACCAACCATATAATCGTGCACCAGTAGGATGGCAAAATAAATAGGCTTATAAACTTTAAAATGGAGGATAAAATGCCATATCTTTCACAATGAAACTCACAAATTCACATCCTAATTGGTAATAAGGCTAAAAGTAAAACAAATATCAGGCTCATTATTTGATTTATCTGCTGATAAACCACACTTCTGCTGTTTGCGCATTTACAAAATTGTCAATTTTAGGCCTAGTATGTCATGTTAATAATTTTATAATGGTATTTTTTTTTATTAATTTGCTTTATAGAGCAGTAATGTTTTCATTTCAAACCACTATTTGGTTCAGTGCCTGCAAGACTCACTGAGGCGTTTAAGGGCCTCCACTGTGATCTCTGGGTCTCCACACACTTTCTTCTCCACTTCCTGCCATGTTAGAAGATCAAGCACAGCCTGTGGCACCACCTTCACTAGTCCCGCCTGCATGGCAGCTATCTGTAGTACAGAAATACAGCCTGGATTAAATTCAGGTTTTGTGGATTATAGTGAAACATCCTCTTGGCATGTCCTCAGGAAGAATAAGGTCTAAAAAAAAAAAAAGCAAGGCTCTAACTTATTTTTTGTGGAACAAATTCATTCCCACAAATTTTTACGACTTTTCAAGTTGTATGTGATTTCTGTATGAGCATTTGTAAAAAATAATTTAAATTCAGACTCATAATGAATCATTCATACTGATTTGTGAACCTGTTTGACCGATTTATTGACAAGAACATTCATTAGAATGTTCAAAAGAATAATTCACTCACAAATCAGGCATCACTATGGCTTGTGAGCCATTCTTAACCTAAACAAAAACAAAAAAAAACAAAACTAAAACAAAAAAATAGAGAAAATTCCATGACTTTCAATATTTTATTACTTTCTATAACTTTTCCTATGAGTTTTAGAATTCCAAGTTTTCCATAATCGTGAGAACCCTGAAAAAGGGTTGCTACCATCATGCTGCTTTAGTGCTAATTCCCGACATACAATTTTATAATGTTCATGACAAAACAGAACTATACAGACTGTATGTAGCGATACCTGTTCTCTGCTCTCCTCTAGTCTCACTTTCTGTACCAGACGTATGAACTCATTGCGATCATCATATCGGACCACTTCTCCACTGCCTCCTGGAATCAGCTCCACCAGCTGGCCGTCACTCAAGGGTGTGGTGTACACAAGCTCCTGACCAAACTTAAAGTCAAACGTTTCCTTGTCCATATGCTCCATAGCCTCTAACAACTTCACCTAAAGAATCACACCAAACATGTTCAATCACACACTGCTAGTAGTCCCATGTTCCATGATTCCTCATGATTCCATGATTCCATGTTGAATGAGAAAGCAATTAGCTCTAACAAGGAGCCAAGATGCATAGAAAAGAATGTGCAGGGAGAAGTTTCAGCTTCTCACCAGCACTGAATCTACTGCAGGGAAGTCTTTGCTCCAGCTGACAGCTTGTCCAATTAGCTGCTTCCACACCAGCCCTGGCAGAGCCAGAACCTGAAAACAAATAAATAAATACTTTTACACCCTGCCTCCAATCAAATGTTCATTAACATATTAAATGATTACAAGAGTGCTACTGTTGACAAATAGCATGGATATAATGACATGGATTTAATCTCAATACTTTAGATTAGCATAATAGAAAGTGTATATTTTATATTACCTGCAGTAAAATTTGGTAAAGTGCAAATATTCAACTTAAATCTCTCAGTGAATATAATTGAAATGTCATAAAAACCGAACGCATGACTGGCAAATCTGTATGAGGGAAAATGCTGTTTGAAATATTTTAGATGAAGTATGTCATGTCACACTGCAGGCCACTGCTTGAAATATCATGTTAACTACCCCACTGCAATTACAATACAAGACAATCACTGACGAGAAAGTCTTTCCCACGAAGAGCTGCACCCATAAGTCGCCCAATCCACTCAAACTTGTGGAATTCTCTGCATGAAGGACTCGGCACATAGAAGTCTCTGGCCTCTCCAGCTCCCTAACATATAATCATAAGTTCAACAGTTGAATTATTATGCACAAACATTGAAAGGTTGTCTATGAATATAAAACACTTACATCAGACAACACTGAGTTAGCCTCATTTCAATAGGCTAAAGAAACAGGACAGTGTGTGATATGTATGAGGTGTTACCTGGTTAGAAGTTCGAGTGAAGAATGGAAGAGGCATGGAGCACTCTGATGAGCTGGGACACAGCTCTTCAGACATGTCTGCCAGGCTGTCTCGAAATCCACCCCCTGCAAGAAAGAGAAACAGCAGGTTAGGATATAGTTGTTTATCACAGAAATGTTTCTGTGTGAATCACATGGGAGTGAAGAAGCTTATTTGACCTTGATCGATGATGCCTTCTGCAATGAATTTACACTCCCACCACTGGTCATACCGTGCTGGCCACCTGGAACAAGCAGAAAAACGCTTATTTGTAAAAGTAAATAAAGCGATGATAACGACATGATCGTAACTAGTTATGGATATTCACCCAAAAATGAAAATTCTCTTATCATTTACTCACCCTTATGCCATTGCAGATGTGGATGACTTTCTTTCTTCTGCAGAACACAAATGAAGATTTTTAGAAGAATATTTCAGCTCTGTAGATCCATACAGTGCACGTGAATGGTGACCAGACCTTTGTAGCTTCAAAAATCAAATAAAGCTAACATAAGTGATCCAGACTCCAGTGGTAAAATATATATCGTCAGAAGCAATATAATTGTTGTGGGTAAGAAAAAGAACAATATTTAAGTCTAAATCTCCACTTTAACTTTCAGATGTAAAAGTGGAGATTTAAAGCAAAAACAGACAAAAAAAAAAAAGGACATAAATATTGTTGTTTCTCACCCACTCCTATTATATCTCTTCTGAAGATATGGATTTAACCACTGGTGTCATATGGATTATTTCTATGTTTGCTTTATGTGATTTTTAGAGCTACAAATGTCTGATCACCATTCACTTCATGCATTGTATGGGACTAGAGAGCTGAGATATTCTTCTAAAAATCTTTGTTTATGTTCTGTGGAAGAAAGAATGTAATACAAATCTGAAATGTAAATGAGTAAATGAAGGGAGAATTTTCACTTTTGGATGAATTATACCTTTAATGATATATTTTGCTTGTCTAAAACAGAGAGCAACTACCTGTAGTCTAGAGTCTTTTCATACTTGTCAGATGGCTTCAGACCTTCATACACCTATATGATATAAAAGTATTTGCTAAGTTTTATCCTCTAAAATCAAACACAGGTTTGCTTTTATAACTTAATTGACACTTGATTTGTGAAATACCTGAGTGAAGACTGCATTTTTACATGTGGTGTCCAGACTCGGGTTGTCACGGTGTTCCATGGCGAGGCGACGGTTGATGTAAAGGCGTGGCATGAAGTTAGGCTTACTGGTCTCCGAGTCCTTCAAGCACTGGGTGATTAGGGCAGAACGACGCTTGGACAACAACAGAAACTGCTTTATACTCTAAAGTAAAAAAAAAAGTACAGACATTAATTGGAAACGAAAATCTTTAGTTTGATGCATGCTCAAATTCGAGACATACTTAGCATAGTGTAATGTTGTGATCATTATAGATAAGTGTTCAAATTCAAAACACAGTAAACAAAAGTCAAAGGAATATTTCACCCAAAAATGTAAATTCTCTCATCATTTACTCACCCTTATGCCATCCCAGATATGTATAACTTTCTTTCTTCTGCAGAACACAAAATTAAGATTTTTAGAAGAATATTTTAGCTCTGTAGGTCAGAACAATGCAAGTGAATGATAACCAAAATTTTGAAGCTCCAAAAAGCACAAAGTCAGGATAAAAGTCATCCATAAGACTCCAGTGGTTTAATCATTGTCTTCTGTATCGCTCTAATCGGTTTTGGGTGAAAACCAAATGTAACACCTTTTTCATTATAAATCTTGACATCAGCAGTTTCCTTAACAATCACTTCAAACTCAAATATGTGTAAGCATCAAGCACTAGGAATTGTAATCAAACTCAAAATCATGAGCGAGCCAAGAGACTGTTGGTTACTTTTATGCTGCCTTTGTGCTTTTTTGAGCTTCAAAATTTTTGTCACCATTTACTTGCACCATTTACTTGCATTGTATGCAACAGAGCTGAGATCTTCATTTGAGTTCTGCAGAAGAAAAAATTCATAATCATGTAAGGCATGAGGATGAGTAAATGATGAAAGAATTAATTTTGGGTGAACTATTCCTTTAAATAAAACCAATATTCTTGAGCTCGGAATTTAATGGCAAAATGGAATATACAGATTTTACATTTGTGAGGAAAGCAAAGACATTTTGTAAAATATACATACCTCTATGCAATCAAACACAAGTAAAATAAACAGTCATTAACACTAGATATTAATAATTATGAAAGTAATCATTACAATTGTGTGACAGATGACCACATGGACAATAGAACCAATTGCTCTTGCATAACAAAACAAAATAAGATGCAAAGACATATTCACAGGAAGTGTAGAACTTGACAGGCGTTAAAACATTTCTTCGGAAATCTGCAGATCTTCCAAAGAATTTCTGTGAGCACTAATTCCGTGTGGACCTGCATATGACTTTATAACTTATAATGCTGTTTACATACTAACTTTGATCTGGTTGAATGTCCCAAGGCTGTAGTCCCATGCAGGCACCATATGAGGCAACAGACTGTCCAGGAGTGTGATGAACCTATTGACATACAGAATACATTGCGAGATACAATGCATTATGCAATCAGGGAGGGATTATGCATATAACAAACAATTCATTGAAATAAAACAGTTTTTTTTCCCCTTCTCCAATAAATGTACTCGATTCTATTACACTTTGTTTTCAACTGTGGTTTGTGAGCCAAACCTGAAGTCACACATTGTTTACCTTTGAATGACCATTGCACGCCGATAGAGGACATCAGCGGGTGTGCCCTCCAGTCTTGGGTAACGCACTAGGTTGGGAGACTGGAAAACTTCTGCATTTAGGCCCAGGTCGCGCTCACAGGATGATTTAATCTTTAGACCTCTGATCCGTACATCTATTCCCTCATCTAGAGAAAAGCACAATTCCAAGAAAAAACACTTATGAATAGAGGCAACTAGTCATGAGTATATCTTTCTCTCTCAGATGAAAGCACATGTCATTTCAGATCAATCTTACCTCTGCATTCCTCAATCCTGATCTCTATGACAGGCAAGTGTGACATCATGTCCTCCAGAACACAAACCTCTCCTATTAAACTGCTGCAAGTGAAAGGCGTACCGTTGCAACATTACTTAACCTTTACGCATTTATAACCTTAAAAAGTGCTTTGTTAGAACTCAAATGTAACATAATACATATATACAGTGGCCCCAAAATGTATTTGGATGTATTTTAAGCCATACTTAAAAATGTTTGTTACTCAATGCATTAGGTAACAATATGTCATACCAAGTGGTCTACAGTGGGTTCCAAAAGTCAGAGACCACTCGTGAACATGCTTCTATTTAGAATTTTTCTAAATTAATACGGGTAATATTTATATTACAGGTTGAAAAGTATTTTAGAAAAACAGATAGTTCTCGTCCTGGATAAAGCACAAATATGGCCACCTCACAGAGCAACTATTTGTATCACTGCACAGCACAGCACTTCTTGTTGCATTTGTGTCCTTAATATTTGTACTATATGGTAACATTTTACAAAAGCAATAAGGCACTCAAGATTACAGCATATTGTGAACATAATCATGACTGAAGAAGTCTTTGAACTTCGCTTTGCATCGTGCATAAAATCGCTATTCAGCCTTGACTGTACTGACAACATCACAAGTCCTTGCTTATATATACACACAACAATTTGAATAGTTGAAGGTGAATAAACAAACATGAATTACACAATTTCTTTGTATTTAATGTATAGACATACTTATTCACCCATTTTCCTTTAAAAACATTTCCAAGCAAAGCATTCCAAGAGTTAAGTTAGTTAGTTAGTTAGTTAGCAATAGCGTAGTGTCAATGTTCATACATTTTCAAGTATGCTCCAAAAATGTTGGGGCCACTGTATATCTGTACTGTGGGACTTACTCATCTATTGTGACATCACTGTATTTCTTGAGGTTTTCTCCCTCTCCACCATACACAGTCACTCTTTTGGGCATGTAGTTATCATCTGTTGAATCCACTGTTAATATCAGTTTGCTAAAAGGAAGAGAAAATAAACAAACATTTAAACAAGGATGTGGATAATCAGCATGCAGTCAAGTAATAGATAAATAAGATTAATGGGAAAGTTCACCCAAAAATGAAATAATACTCATCCTCATGGCATTCCAGATGTGTAGGACATTCTTTCATCTGCATTTTAAAATATTATTTCTGCTCTGTTGGTCCTCACATTGCAAGTGGATGGTGACCAGAACTTTGAAGGGCCAAAAGGCAGTATAAAAGTAATACATATGACTCCAGTAGTTAAATACATTTCTTCTGAAGCAATGTGATAGGTGTGGGTGATTAATATTTAAGTCCTTTTAAAACTGCAAATCTAGACTTTCACTTCAACATTCTGTTTTGAAAGTGACTTTCATTTATACATTCAGCTACCTACTGGTGTTGGGGCTGGTCAAAGGTGGAGATTGACAGTAAAAATGGGACTTTGATTGCTTTAGAAGATATGGGTTTAACCACTGGAGTCATATGGTTTATGATTCCTTTATGTCATTTTGGACCTTCTGAGTTCTGTTCACCATTCACTTGCATTGTATGGACCTACATAGCTGATATATTCTTCTAAAAATCTTAATTTGTGTTCAGCAGAAAAAGAAAGTCATACACATATGGGATGACATGAGGGCGAGTAAATGATGAGAGAAATTTCACTTTTAGGTGAACTATCCCTTTAATAACCATTGTAAAAGACTGAGTAACACAGTTGCAGGGGTCATGCATTTTAACTGTGTAATTACTATTAAGTGAGACATCATAATATTTGAAATAGTCATTAGCAGATCAGTGGTTCTTACTTGACCACAGTGCCTCTCTTCATGTGCAGACGGATCCAGTGCTGTCCCTGCATGCCATCACTCTCCCAGTACGTCTCGGTGTCCCCATCCGTCAGGCAACTTGCACCACCACTGGGGTCCTCCTTCAAGCATAACAACTCACTTACCAGTCTTGAACATCTGATATACAGTATTAAAAGCTTACTGCTCTGCATTATTAAGCAACATGATCCTCAGAACTCTCATACCGAACTAGAAGACACATCGATGCTGGTCACGCATTGCTTAACACTGCCGAGATTTTCATCTTCCTTCCCGATGTGGTCATAGAAGTAGCGGACAAGGTCCTCATCGCATTCAAACGTCCATGTAGGAGGTACATACCTAGGAAACAGAGTGTTTTCACTTTAAATGCATACTATCCATCAATCAATTAAACTAAATGGCCAAAATTACTGTATGTAACACCAGACTGGACCCTTATTCACAAAATGTAACAATAGGACAAAAGTAGCTCCTAACTTGAACATTTAGGATCAACTCTTAAAAATTACAGGCTTTCCACTAGAGGGTGGAACATGGCTGCAGGGATTTACTCCCATTCAGGCACAAGAGCATCAGTGGGGTCAGGAAGTGATGTTGGGCGATCGGGCCTGACTCGCAGTTGGCAATCCAGTTCATCGCAAATGTGTTGAAAATGGTTCAGATCTGAGTTTTGTGAAAGTTCCTCCACACCTGACATTAATTTATCTTTGGACCTTGCTTTGTGCACAGGGGCATTGTCATGCTGGAACAAAAAAGGTCTTCCCCAAGCTGTTGCCACAAAGTCGGAAGTACACAGTTCTCTAAAAAGTCATTGTATAACATAGCATTAAGATACTTTTGGCCATGCATTTTAACTATAACAGGACTCCACGAAAGTTATGAAAGACATCTCTTGCTTTGTCAGAATCTGGATAATGGCATCTGAAACATTTACCTTTGTATTTTCCACTGTGTAAACAAAATCCAACTCACCTCAATTTATGAACAGCCGCCTCGTCTGGCTCTGCCACCTTAGGTTTGGCACCCATGTGTAAGGAGTTCTCCACATCTACCACCTGCTCCCATCTGCAGAGCCAAGTAACCCGACAATTGTCATTTAACGACGAAAATAATAAAAATCGCAGGCTGCACAGTCATTCACAATCATTCACAATCACCACATTTTTGTATGTTGATCTAAGTGTGTCCCATTTAGGGTTGCAGCGGTATACCGGTTTCACGGTATACCGCGGTTTGAAAATGGATGGTTATCATACCATGTGCAAATGCTTATCTACGGTATTGAGAAAAAAATGCAACTGGACGGAGAATCTCACATGCGCATGTGCATCTTATTTCCTTCTCGACTGTCTGTCCTTGTACTTGAAAACCATGAGCAAAACTATGCAACATAAAAGGAAATGCAACCCAAGATTCATTAAATACAGGTTATGTTTCATCTATGGCAGGCCGTCACTTGATTTCCCATGTAAAATCTGCGTCTTGAAGCAAAACCAGTTGAGAACCACTGAGTTAAAGGTACAGACAGGAGCCGTCTGGCCTCACTGTCGCACACCTACAGTATATGTTAACTGTTAATAATCATAGGATATTACTTCAAAAGCTCACACAGCTGATGTTATTTTTCATTTAGTAGTTAATTTAACATGAAAACTAACATGTTATAGTTACATGCTATTTTTTATCATGTTTATAATTCGGTTTATTATTATAATTCTGTTTATTTTCAAAAGGGAGACTTTTTTTTACACTTCAATAAAATAAATGGTTTCAAGTTTCAATTATAATAAAGTGTTTGCTCAAAAATAAATAAATAAAATAACCTTTCTGTTTTCACTGATAATACTAATTGTTTAATACCGTGAAACCATGATATTTTCTGAGACGGTTATCATACTGTGAAAATCTCATACTGTTGCAACCCTAGTCCCATTCATCACCTTGGCTGCTAATAACAGTGAGCAATTCAAGTGCAGAGCTGTTATTAAGCTGAAAAGGCTTTGTTATCAGTCAAATTTTAATGGGATCTAATGCTTTCATTTTTAAAGATATGTTCCAAGTTCAATACAAATTAGGCTCAATCGACAGCATTTGTGGCATAATGTTGATTGGCAAAACTTCCCTTGCAAAAATCTGGGTTACAGTGAATTATAAAAGCTTTACAATAACCATGTGTTCTAGCGTGAATCATGGATTCTGGGCACTGATCAGGTAGTCTGGGAGTCTAGGGCTGTCTCAATCGGAAAATCGTTCCAGTGCACTGAAATCCCTAAAATTTCCAAGGAGCACCGTTGCTCACCATGTTCCCTTACCGAAAATGTTGTCCTGCCTTCTGAAGTCGTTAGAAGACAAGCACAAGTGTAAAATTATGAAGTCAACGCCTTATTTTCTCTATAAAAGAGATGTTGTTTGTAATTTCATGATCATCCATAATGATCATGAAATGGAAACAATCTTTTAAATATTAGAGTTGTTAGAAGGTAAAAAATACACTTTTTATTTTTTTGTCATTTACCTTTCATAATAATGCTGTATGTTTTAACATCTACAATAAAAACACAAGATAGAGTAATTTATACAGTGATATTATTGATTATACAAGCTGTGTTTTAATGCACAAGCTTATTATCATGTTGCATGTAATCGAGTCATCAGTGTTGCAATGCTCAATGGATAAATACCCTTGCCAGTGCACAAATTTGAGTTCACAATATACTGATTCACGACCAGGGTTGGGGAGTAATGCAATACATGTATTCCACTACAGTTACAATTTAAATAATTGGTCATTAGAATACAGTTACATTCAAAAGTATTTTGATTACTGAAGAGATTACTTTGCATCTTATTTTCATTTCTTTCATATAATATTTAGTGCTTTCAGATGGAAAACATTTTACATATAAATGATTCAATCCAAAGTGCATTTGAACAGCGGCGAAACACTTACTTATGATGTGTTACATTCATACAAGCAGACAGAGAAGTAAGTTTGAAGTTTGGAGCAGCAGAAATAGAAATAAACCTTGTGTAAATGGTCAGCTTTACACTAAGATAAAACGCTATTTCTACCCATTATACATGCACGTTACCAGGCACGACCATATTTTTTTTTTAAAGAAAATTCACGTTAGATAATAATTACATTTTTTCTAGTAAGACCTTTGATATTAGGGCAAAAATCTAATTCTTGATAATAATTTTTGTATTGTTTTCCTGTAAAAATATAAAAAAATCCTTAAAACAAGATCAATTAGATTGATCTTGTTTTAGAAACAACACTGCATAAGATATTTAGGTTTTTCAGAGAATGTATTTTTAACACGTGTATTTTGTCTTACTGTACTGGCAGAGCTTTTATAGTAAAAACAAGTGAAAAAAATCTACCAGTGCTGAAGAAGTAATCCAAAGTATTTAGAATACATTACTGACCTTGAGTAATCTAACGAAATACGTTACAAATTATATTTTACAGCATGTATTCTGTAATCTGTAGTGGAATACATTTCAAAAGTAGCCATCCCAACCTTGTTCACGACATAGGGAGCTGATTGAGACACACACTTAGACAAGGGTGGCAAAGAAGACAAAGGTACAGACCTGTTACAAGGCTTGTGGTCATAGCCAAACAGCTGCTGTTGTCGACTGATGGTATCAGGAGATTCCACTGGTACAAGCCTGTCTCCACCCTCTGTGTGTTTACACACCAGAATCCAGCCTTCCTCTATGTCCAGGCCACCACGATACTCCTCCAACTGCTCCTGCAATGGCCAGGACAGTCAAACTAACACAATGACAAAGGCTAATTGACAAACAAAACATGCTGGTTCTCATTTGAATGTCCACCTCACTACAGCAGCCACTGACTAGGAGAGTGGAAAATTCTGAAAGCCATATATGAATCGACACTTTACTGGCCGTGACGTCACGCACCAGGAAGTCCTGTGCCATCATGGTTAGTGCACATATTAGCAATAATAAAACTGCAGATCAATCAGAATGGTTTATGAAATCAGTTCACGACAGGAATTAATATAACATATAGGTGTGTTACCTTGCTTATTTTGACCCACAGGCCATGGCTGTTACAGTATTCTTCCCCCGTTGTCCGTATGCACGTCCCTTTCTTTGGCTCGATGTTGCACTTGCATAATTTCTTATGAGGCGCTTGATGTGGGCTCTCCCATACGGACACGACACTCTTCCCACCTGAGTTACCAGCTGTTGAAGAGGACGCGGAAGCGGAGCCCGATGACGAATCTTTACAGATTTTATAACAAACCTCCTTCGCCACGTAACATAAAGACTCCGGCAGAGGTTCACTTTTTCGGAAACATTCAATGCACTTGTTTAAAAAACGTATCCTTCCCAGGAGAGTGTGTGGGTTGTCGCCCGGAGTCATTCTCCACAAGTTTCAGTGCTCTAGCCCGGACGGGTAGCTGAGGATGTGTCAACAACACTGAGCACTTCGGCCGTCAGCAAACATCACGCTTACATATGCTTTTACTTTTTCCACCTGTTTCCCCTGGCTTTAACTCAGATTCGATGCAACAAACATACCATGTGACAAAAGTCTAGATAATGTCAAGCATTTTTACTCACGCCAGATCTGTCTCGTGTACACTGGTATCGGCGCCAACTGGCATCTGTCAAGGCAGCTATGAATTGGTCCACTCATGTGTGTTTATCCCGCTCATTGCACTCTACTGGATAGATCGTGTTACACATACACGCAGTGGTCTCCTCAAATAAGTATAAAAATTACTCAAATGTATTACATAGTAATTTTAATAACTATATAACAATAAAACATAATGTTTTATTTAAAAAATGTTAAAAGCCTTATATTTTTTCGTATGACAAATGTAGGCAATAAACAGACTAATAATTTGTCAGCAACACGAGAATACATTTAAAGGTGCACTCAGTAATTTTTCCACATAAAAAAAATAAAAAAATACTCCTAGAGAAATTAATTGTAATTTAGAATCAAACGTATGAACGCATGAACACATATGAAATGAAGACTCTAGTAATTTCAGTAACCTTAAAAAGCTGTTTTATTCTACATGGAGAGGGTCCCCTCATGGGGGCTGCCATATTGGGATCACATGACCAGCCAAGTACTACTGGCTTAGACTGAGTTCAGAATTGCATACTACCCATCAGAGTTGGCACTCGAGTCGCATTTTTACAGACATCAGACTCGACTAGGATTCGACCTCAAAAGACTTCAGACTTGACTCAACTCAAGGAAAATGACTTGTGAACATGATGAGTCTGTTATATACAGGCAATACTGAGATCAAAAAGAAGAAAACATTTTATCTTAAAATGCGACGATTAAAATGTTGACACAATTATTCAATAAGATGATGATGGTTGATTACAAATATCGTTTTGCTCATGAAATACACTGTGCTACATCTTTACTTTATTTACACATTTGCATTATTCCAAATAAATGTAAATGAAAAAAAGAAAGAAAAAAAAGTTAATACTTTTACAGTCCATGGAATTCAGTCAAAATAAATGAAAACTCAGCCTTGCAATGCGCATGGAAGTGATGAAATCAAGGACAGAAATATATATTTCTTGTCAAAAACAAAAAAAATATAATCTGCGATATATTATGACTACTACTACTACTACTACTACTACTACTACTAATAATAATAATACATGGTGAAACAGAATTATATTAATAGGGTACTTATAAGAATACAAGCATAAAAATAATAAATAGAACTAGATTGAGAAGTTTGTGGACAAAATTTAGGTTGACTTGAAAAAGCCTAGTCTGAAAGCTAATAGATAGATAGATCTATCCGGAAGTTTCATGATGTTATGGTTCAGAGATATACGTTTTGTTATTTGGTTGCTAGGGCAACCCCATCTGGTTGCTAGGAAGTTACCAAGGTGATATTCAAAAGGCGCCTTGCTACCCTGAGTCTAATGAAAGAAAATGTAAGTCTTTACGATGTTCTGGTGCAGAGATCTGTGATTTTTTTTTTTACTTGGTTGCTAGGGTAAGCTCAATTGGTTGTTAGGCAGTTTCAGGGTGATACTGCTTGATGAGTCATACAAGCTAACAATGAAGTCTCTATGATATTCTGTTCCGGAGATATCCATCTAAGCTCATTTTAATGTAAGTCAATGGGTTTTGATTGCTAGGGTGCACTAAATTGTTGCTAGGGTGTGGCTAAGTATTATCCAGCATGATAATTAAAGACTCCTTGCTGGTCTGAGTCAAATAAGCCAAAGTTGAAGTCTCTACGCTGTTGTGGTGCAGAGATATGTATTTTGCTATACAGTTGCTAGGGTAAGTCCATCTGGTTGCCAGGAAGTTGTCAGGGTAATCCTAAAAAGGCTGCTTGCTGGACTGAGTGTAATGAGTCAAACCTGAAGACTATGACATTCTGATCAGGAGATATTCATCTAAGCCATTTTGAATGGCTATCAATGGGTTTTTGGTTGCTAGGGTGCACTAAATGGTTGTATGCAGTTGCTAGGGTGTTAAAGTGATAGAGTTTTTTTTTTTTTTTTTTTTTTTAAATGCTTCTTGACAAAGTTTCAGACTCAATCAATTTTACTGGTCAGAAACACAATTACCTATAAAAGATGCTACCAGTGGATTATTGGTAGATTTATAGTGGAAGTTTCACAGAAATTCCAGTATTTACTCTTGACTGTGGAGTACATTTTTGCAAATAGGATTTCTATGTGAAAATAAATAAATACATATGTTAAAAAAAATTTAATGAAAGATGTAATGTTTGGTGACTTGAGACTCGACTCAGACTTATGCTAAAAGACTCGAGACTTGACTCAGACTTGTCCATCAGAGACTTCAGACTTGACTCGGACTTCAGATGAAAGACTCGTGATCATCCCTGTTACCCATACTTGTACTTCTTCTACCATATCTGTGAAGTGGTAGAAATATTAAAAATAGTAGTAGTATGCAATTCCGAACTCAGTCTTATTCTCAGAAACCGCCATATTATTGGACACTTTCACTAATGGATTCAATTAATCATGGCTGACTATGATTGTGAATAGTGAATTTCTACAAAGGCAATAATAGAAACTGACGACATTCGCTGCATCCATGCCTTTAGATGTCAGTATAAGTCCATGACAACATGCAAAAAAATTACTGACTGCACCTTTAATATTAGGTAAATGAAAGATTTTAAATTAAGTCTTTTATTTATATTAATACAATAATTATACAAATTAAATATGTATTACTATTATTACTTTAATAAATATTATAATTATCCTTGTTAAAATGTTAATACGTTTATTGTGAACATTAGTTGCTGGGCTTTTTAGTAAAACTTAATAATCTATTTTTTTCATAATCTTGAGTTAGGTAACAAAAAGTAGGCCAAAAGTCACTAGAGCGACGGTACTTTGTCACGTGATAAAAGAGAGGTCAATGATTGGTTTGTACTTCAGTTTCTCGGTGGGTGAACGTCATAACAGGGCATTCAAGGAGCACTGTCACTGAAATAACGATGCTTTTTAAAAAGGTAAATACGATTCTTTTTTATTGATTTAATCGCAAATAGTAATGCTTTTGCGTATTCACACCAGTTTATGCATGTCAAAAATAACATCTATTGTGGTCGCGGTATACCTAGCCAAGCGCTACGCCGTCAAATTAGCTGCATTGCCAAGCAAGAATCCGAATTTAGCTGTCCGTGAAAGGTCGTTGCTCCATCTGAGATCTTGACGTTTTCCTGAATGTGATTTTAAGTTTATTGATTATCAAGTGAAGCCTCTGCTCTTCTCCTGCCTGTTGTGTAGGCTCGCTGTTATTTCACTCATTTGTCATCCTGGCTATAAACAAAAGTGTCTTAACTTTAGCCATTTACCTTCAACCATACTTTACAAATAAACAGCAATTTATTGGAAATTAAAATAAATACAATTGATTGAAAACAAACAGTTGCTTTGTGTTTATTACTAATTCTAACACCGTTTGCGTCATTAATTTCGATCACGCCCTTGTTTGTTTACTGCAAATATGCATTGTTAAAATTCGTTAAAATTGTAACGGAGACAATTTTAGACAAATGTGATTGAGCAATATATATTCTGTATTCAATATTTTTTTGGCAGGTTTTGAGGGCAGGTGTTCAGGCTGGATTCAGGTTTCAGAGCACTAGTGCTCAAGCTAGTGCCAAGGCAGCTACTGCCACCACAAAGGCACCTCATGGAGGGTTCAGTTTTGGTATGTACTATGTAGAATCATCCACTTGGCATAACCAGACACTAATGCACACTGTGACAATGCTAACACAAATATGCAATTCGTAATATTTTACCAGAATTAACTGACCAGCAGAAAGAGTTCCAAGTGTTGGCCAGAAAGTTTGCACGGGAGGAGATTGTCCCAGCTGCTCCATCATATGACAAAAGTGGTGAAGTAAGTTATTTAAATTATATATCCACCTGTTTTTTTTTTTTTAAGCTTATTGCATTTTTGTATTATTTAAAATGGTAATTTCTGACTCCTCTTCTTTGTAGTATCCATTCCCTCTCATAAAGAGAGCATGGGAGCTGGGTTTAATGAATGGACATATTCCAGAGGACTGTGGTAGGTACTTAATTTTGTTTTGGTTTTATTAAGTGTATTACAGACCTATTATGTAATTATAACGGAGTTGGATATTGCCATATGTTACAGGTGGAATGGGTCTGGGCATATTTGATGCATGCCTTATCACAGAGGAGCTGGCATATGGCTGCACTGGTGTACAGACAGCCATTGAGGCGAACTCTCTTGGAGTAAGTTTTCTATAAAAAAAAAAAAAACAATGCTTATTACCCTTATCACACTCCTTGTTTGCTATATGTAACTGTTTTAATGTGACTTCTCCATGCAGCAAATGCCAGTAATTATTGCTGGTAATGATGCTCAGAAGAAGAAGTATTTGGGCAGAATGACAGAGGAACCACTAATGTGTGTAAGTATGAAATGTTTATAGCCATCTTTGTTTATGATGTGTAAGAAAACTTAACCAAGGCAGTAAGAAGTACATACTCACCTGTTGATGTATCTGTTTTATGATAGGCATACTGTGTGACCGAGCCAGGGGCAGGCTCTGATGTGGCTGCGGTAAAGACCCAGGCTGTTAAGAAAGGAGATGAGTATGTGATCAATGGTCAGAAAATGTGGATCACCAATGGGGGAAAAGCAAACTGGTAGGTGCACCACAGAAAATAATTAATTGTGTGTGTTTTGAGCCAATTACATACCCTTTTGTTTGCATCTGTAGGTACTTCCTACTGGCCCGTACAGAATCTGATCCCAAGTGCCCTACTAGCAAGGCTTTTACAGGCTTTATTGTTGAAGCTGACACCCCAGGAGTCCAACCAGGCAGAAAGGTAAGAGCCAAGAACAACCTCAGTCTGAACCTCAACCTCAGTCTCACTCTCTATGCACTTGTTTACTTTGATCTGCACTTGTTTCTGTATGTCCTCATTTTGGCAAAAGGAACTGAACATGGGCCAGAGATGCTCAGACACCAGGGGCATCACATTCGAGGATGTAAGAATTCCAAAGGAGAATGTTTTGATTGGAGAGGGAGCTGGTTTTAAGATTGCCATGGGTGCATTTGACAAGACCAGACCACCAGTAAGAATGCTTTTTCAATGAGTATGATTAGAATATCAGAGTATCAAGCCAAATATCTCTTTGATTTTTCATGGACATTAAAGAAGACTGAAAAAATTAAAGAGATAAACTGTTCCCTCTATCAAATTAATTAGTTCCTTATATTGTGTTTCTGCCTTTCAGGTGGCTGCAGGTGCCACAGGACTTGCACAGAGAGCTCTAGATGAGGCCACCAAGTATGCTTTGGAGAGAAAGACTTTTGGCAGACTGATTGCCGAGGTTTGTGTATTTCAATGCAAGTTTTACATTTAAAACGATACCACAAGGTTTATTGGAATGTAATAGTAGATCGACTCTGTCCGAGAATAATGCTAACACCTGTCAACAGTAAAAAATAATAATAAAATATTTTATTGTTTTTGCTGTCCACCTCCAGCACCAGGCCGTGTCTTTCCTGCTTGCAGAAATGGCCATGAAAGTAGAGCTTGCCAGGATGGCATATCAGAGATCAGCCTGGGAAGTGGATGAGGGCCGCAGGAACACCTACTACGCTTCTATTGCTAAGGCCTTTGCTGGAGACATTGCAAACCAGTGTGCCACTGACGCCGTCCAGATCTTTGGTGGAAACGGTTTTAACAGTGAATATCCGGTGGAGAAGCTGATGAGAGATGCCAAAATTTACCAGGTCAGAATAACCTTTCTTATTTGAAATGGTAAAGATCCCAAAATTTTACTAATGTCATACTTTCTGTTTTCCACAGATTTATGAAGGAACTGCGCAAATCCAAAGGCTCATTATCTCAAGAGAGCACTTTGGAAGATTCAAACAGTGAACATGTAAACCCAGAACATCCATGCCAGGAACTAATAATTTTGTTTAGAGACTTTTGTATTTGATCAATGCATCTCAGGATTATTACTCTGATTGTTGGTTGACTCCACAGAGCTCCAGTTGCCTTATGTCATATTAGCATGCCTTGCCATCTTTGTATTTATAGCATTGAACAATTATTGTTGATCATGTTAAGATGAACAAAGTAACGATACACATCTTTTCCACTGTTTTTTTTCTGTAACTGATGTACATCCTCAAAATACAAATAAATAACCTGCATTGAAAGAATGCCACTTTCTCGCTCTGTAGTAAATTGGATTGCGTTAAGACTTTCCCTCTATGTTGCTACTTGGTGGCTGTGGATAATTTTAGATTACTAGCCAAAACTAATAAAATATGAAAGGCAAAGGGATAGTTCACTAAAAAAATGAAAATTCTCTCTTCATTTACTCTCCCTCATGCCATCCCAGATGTGTAACACTTTTCTTTCTTCTGCAGAACACAAATTATGATTTTTAGAAGAATATCTCCGCTCTGTATGTCCATACAATGCCATACAAATTTTGACACGCCAAAAATGTGCATGAAGAATGTGAATCACCAAAAAACAAGAAGAATGTGAAGGTTAAAGTGGAGATTGACTGAGCAGGGAGGTTAAGCTATAGTAAAAAATGGCTTAAATATTGATCTGTTTCTCACACACACCTTTTATATTGCTTCTTAAGACATCAATTTAACCTACGGAGCCTCCTGGAATACATTTCACAGTGCATAGAGGAATAGTGTCTGTAGCTACAGACAAGCACTAAAAGCTGCCAATCCTAGGTGTTTATTCAGTACTGTGGCTAAATTGGTTAGGAATAAAGCCTAGATTGCACCAGATATTCCTTCACAGCACAATAGTAATGACTATAGTCATTAATTTCTTTACTGATAAAATTTAAATCATCAGATTTAAAATTATGCAATCATCTATCATAGTACCTCAGAAAACAAGTATCTCATAAGTTATGCAATTGTCTGTCATATTACCTCAAAAAACAGTGTCTCATAATTTTCCTCATGAGTAACTTCAATCCTTAGCTGTCAACGAAACATCAAAAGCCACAAAATATATGTTAGATCCAATACCAACTAAGCTCTTAAAAGAGGTGTTTCCAGTAATCTCAGCGCTGCTTCTTTTTTTGTTTTACTTTTTTCTTTTCACCCCTATTTGAAATGCCCAATTCCCAATGTGCTCTATGTCCTCATGGTGGCATAGGGACTTGCCTCAATCTGCGTGGTGGAGGACGAATCTCAGTTGCCTCTGTGACTGTCAATCCTAGCATCTTATCACGTTGATTGTTGAGTGCGTTACCACTGAGTAGTGTGGAGGCTTCACGCTATTCTCCACAGCACACACGCACAACTCACCACGTGCTTAACCGAGAGTGAGAACCACATTATAGCTACCAAGAAAGTTACCCCATGTGACTCTACCATCCCTAGCAACCAGGCCAATTTGGTTGCTCAGGAGACCCTGGATTCAAACTTCCGTCTCCTGGGTTTGTAGTCAGTGTCAATACTTGCTGAGCTACCCAGGCCCCTAGAGAGCCTCTTCTTAATATGAATAACTCCTTGCCATCCTTAGGACATGTCCCAAGAAACTTTAAAATATCAGTTATCAAATCGTTTATTAAGAAGCCACAACTTGATCCTGGAGTCTGGAGAATTGGCTAATTATAGACCGATTTCAAATCTCCCATTCATGTCGAAAATACTAGAAAAGTTAGTGTCCTCCCAACTATGTTAATTTTTACAGAGAAATAGTATATATGAACAATTTCAGTCAGGATTTAGGCCCCATCACAGTACAGAGACTGCACTTATCAGTTACAAATGACTACCTCTTATCATCTGATCGTGGCTGCATTTCTCTTCTGGTGATTTTAGATCTTAGTGCTGCTTTTGACACCATAGATCTTGACATTCTCTTGAACAGGCTTAAGAATTATGTTGGCATTTGTGGACATGCATTAGCATGGTTTAGGTCCTATTTAGCAGACCACTACCACTTTGTCTGTGTAAATGAGGAATTGTCAAATCAAACAAAAGTAAATATGAATTGACACAGGAATCAGTTTTAGGGCCTCTGCATTTATCCTTATACACTACCGGTCAAAAGGTTTGAAACACTTACTCATTATTTATTATAATTTTTTTCCCTCCACATTTTAGAATAATAGTAAAGTCATCAAAACTATGGAATAAGGAAATTATGGAATTATGTTGTGACTAAACAAAATCCAAAATAAATAAAAACTGTGTTATATTTTAGAATCTTCCAAAGTAGTCACCCTATGCCTAGAATTTGCAGACATGTACTCTTGACATGTTCTCAACCAACTTCTTGAGGAATCCACCTGGGATGCTTTTTAAACCTCATTGAAGGAGTTTCCATCTATGTTGGGCACTTATTGCTGCTTTTCTTTATTATTTGGTCCAAGTCATCAATTTCAATTTTGTTTTAATTAAATTTTAGTTTTATAATGAAATAAATTAATATGGTGGCACAATTATATTTTGTCTACAAAACTAATTTCAAACATTTAAGCATACGCCTTCAGATCAAAAGATTTTTAAGATCAAGTATTTCAAAACTTTTGACCGGTAGTGTATATGCTTCCCCTGGGAGATTGTAACAAAGTTTGTGATGGGGTACAAGGAGGAAGAGGGAGTCGGCGAGTTCCAACACAAAAGGTATTTATTCTTTTAACGCAAAAACTTTTTTTTTCAGCACTTTAGTCTTAACATGCACATGAGTCTCACTCTCTGGACGCATGGGAGCGCACTCTCTCTCCTTTACTGGCATCTGGCTCACTCATAAGTATCACTCATCTTCATCTCTCACTGCAATGGCAAACAGAAACAATAATTGCCAGGTGATGATCCTTACCGTTCTTATCTCCCGATCTCGCTCTCCAATCACAAGCTGGCGCTCCACCTCGCCACTACCACCACAGAGATACTATCATGAATCATGGAATAAGTTTCCACTGCTATGCCGGCAATACCCAACTATATATTTCTTCGAAACCGGACGAAATTTCACAAAGATTTGGACAAAAAAACTCTAAAAATAATCTGCTAAAATATAATTTAACTCTTGATGGATGAACTATTGCGTCGTCTTCTGTAGCTAAGAAATTAGGTGTTATATTGTTCCTTTGAAAATCTAATTTCCAATGTTTGTTGAACAGAATTCTTCCACCTCGAAATGTTTTAAAGTTACAATACATGCTCTCTGTTGCTGATGCCGTAAAACTAATTAATGCGTTCATGACCTGAAGACTAGATTATTGTAATGCATTACTGGGAGGATGTCCAGCAAGTTCAATAAATTAAACTTTAATTAGAGTGCTGACTAGAATCAAGTAATATGATCATATGATCCAATTTAATCATTGTTACATTGGCTACCTGTTAAATTTTGTATTCATTTTTAATGATAATACAAAGTGTTGAATGGTCTAGCTCCACAGTACTGAAGTGACCTTCTGTCAAGCTTTTATCCATCACGTTCATTACAATCACACAATTCTGGCCTATTAATAGTTTCTAAAATATCATAACCCACAAAAGGAAGGTAGATCCTTTTGCTATTTGGCTCCGAAACTATGGAATAGTCTCCCAAACACTGTTCAGGATGCAGACACAATCACTCAGTTTAAATCTAAAAAACACATCTGTTTAGCCAGTCATACACCTAATTCATCATTCAATTCACAATTAGGATGCTTTAGTTAGATCTGCCAGAACCAGAAACATCCATCATGATCTATAACTCTGAATATATTGAATGACACCTACACTAAAATTATTCTGTTTTTGTTTCCATGTCTCAACCACAGGATTTTTAGCTAAGGTTACCAGCCAGCCAGATCCAGCTCTGTTTCTGCTTGGTGTGGGACTCTATCTATCTATCTATCTATCTATCTATCTATCTATCTATCTATCTATCTATCTATCTATCTATCTATCTATCTATCTATCTATCTATCCATCCATCCATCCATCCATCCATCCATCCATCCATCCATCCATCCATCTCTAATCTAAACTAATCACGGAAGCCAGTGAAAAAAAACAGTGAAAACAAATTTGTATCGGTTCCTTCCTTCCAAAATGTTTTTTTTTTCTCTCTGTACCAACCATGGCCACCAGATGCCGCTATCGGTAAACATGTAATCTTATGCTTTTAACGCTTTCCCTGTTGCTATAAGTCACGTGCAGACTTTCATGATGAAATTTAATTATAATACTATTTTAATATAACAAGTTGTCTATGCTTTTTAAACACACTGTCTAACTGCAGAAGTGAGGAGTTCCAGATGAAGAAGGTCAAATAAATATCCAAATATTTTTGGGTCTGTCTAAACATGGGCTAGACAGTTACGCCGATGTAAATGTTTACTTATAGTGGCACCTGGTGTCCAAGGTTGGTACCGCATTCCTTTTTTTTGAAAGAAATTTTAGAAATTTTTTTTTTTTTTTGAAGAGAGACAAATTTGTATATTTTTTTTAAGAGAGAGAAAAAAATTGTTTGTTTTTCCACCGTTTTTTCGCACCTTGCTGTTCAGGGCTTCCGTTATCTATCTATCTATCTATCTATCTATCTATCTATCTATCTATCTGTCTGTCTGTCTGTCTGTCTGTCTGTCTATCTATCTATCTATCTATCTATCTATCTATCTATCTATCTATCTATCTATCTATCTATCTATCTGTCTGTCTGTCTGTCTGTCTATCTATCTGTCTGTCTCAATTCCGCTTTGTGACATGTTTGAGGACTGCCGTGTTTACAAATCCCTTAACTTGTCCTTTACGGGCACTCGTAGAAATGATGAGTAATTTGATGACCGTTCTACGTAATATATATGCTACCACTGAGAAGCCAAGCTGTAGTCCACTCTCTTGTTTGTCCGTCAGAATGGTAATGTAAAAGATATTATGTACGGTTATTCATCGTTAGTGATAAATTTGTGACATTTTTCCTAAGGGTAGAGCATGCGCTTCATTCCCATTGTGAAAAAGACATCAGCGTACACTAAAAGAGAACGAGAACAGTATAAACATGCATGTCATCTGCCCCGTCAGTCCAGCACTGTTGATATAGTATGGGTTAAGAACCAAGCTTAACCAGTTCACTCCTGCCAAAACATTCTGAGTATTTCAGGCTGTGATGTTTCTACTTATTGAAAGAGATTAATTACAGGTTTGAATCATTGTCTTGCAGGGGACACAGGTTAAAGATGTGGTAATTAGGCCTGATGCTCCAAACACCCTCCTCCTGGACAAACATGCAGACTATATTGCAGCCTATGGATCAAAGAAGGACGATTATGTAAGTTGAAGAAAAAAAAAAAAAAAGGGTTTTGATTTACTTTCAGCAAATGAATTCAATTGGAGGTGCGTTGCAGACACTGTGTATGCTTAATCACGTGTATTTTGTACCTGCACCTGAAGGAGTACACACTGTCGGAGTACTTGAGGATGAGTGGTATTTACTGGGGCCTTACAGTAATGGACCTGATGGGTCAGCTCTCTCGAATGAACCATGAGGAGATCATAGAGTTCATCAAGTCCTGCCAGCATGACTGTGGAGGCATCAGCGCCAGCATCGGCCACGACCCGCATCTCCTCTACACCCTCAGCGCTGTACAGGTCAGAGGGTTTTTAAACTCACTCAGATGAAATTAACAATCAATCAATCAATCAATCAAGTCAAATCAGAAAGAAATGGTCATAACAACAAAAAAAACTCTTATAACCCCATTAGATCCTATCCTTGTATGATAGCATACATGTCATTGATGTGGACAAAGTGGTGGACTATGTCAATGGACTGCAGCAGGAGGACGGCTCATTTGCCGGGGACAAATGGGGTACATTTATACTCCCAGACTGTTTAGAATGGAATACTAGCTTACTACTTACAAAATACTGGTGTCATATACACTGTACAGAACTGCTTGCTAATTCTTTTAAGTAGTAGTTCACCCCAAAATGAAAATTCTCTCATTAATTACTCACCCTCATGACATCCCATATGTGTATGATTTTCTTTCTTCTGCAGAACACAAATGAAAAATTAAAAAACAATGTTTTAGCCCTGTAGGTCTATACAATGCATGTGAATAGTGATCAAACTTTGAAGTGCCATAAAGCACATAAATGCAACATAAAATAAATCTATATGACTCCAGTGGTTTAATCCATGGGTCCAATGATTTTTGGGTGAACTATCCCTTTGAAACAGCAAACAGTATTCTACAAAAAACATTTCAAACAGATTGTTGTGACATGACCTCATCGTGTAGCATATGAGTGGTGTCCAGTTATCAACTTTTTATGCAACTCTCATTTAAAATGACAACTTTTGGTAGTCATATCAAATAATAATAAAAAAGACAAGTCAAATTAAGTCTGTATTTACTTCTGCTTCATTTATCACACTGAAAATGGAAGGCTCAGTGTATTGCATTACCAGATACAGTCTGTGCAGTGCACTCTGTTGTATACTGCACACTTTGACAAATATAGTAGGTCATACGGGTATTCTATGCATACAGGAAATTTGCACACTGTGCTGTCAGTATAGTAGTAAATAATTAGAGTAGTATGATGGTATGCTATCATTGTGTCTGATTATTTCAGGTATTACTGAAATTTTATATGACTAAATTAATACTTGTTTTTCCTTAACAGGGGAGATAGATACTCGCTTTTCCTTTTGTGCGGTTGCGACATTGGCACTACTGGTGTGAACCCAAAATCTTTATATTCAAATATGATGGTTTTTATGGGTTTTACTGTATTATTTCAAGGTGGTAAAGACATAACAGGCATGTATTTCTCTGCAGGGGAATTTGGATGCTATCAACTTAGACAAAGCAGTGGAGTTTGTGCTCTCCTGTATGAACTTTGATGGTGGATTTGGTTGCAGGCCTGGTTCAGAGTCTCACGCTGGTCAGGTAAGATATTTCAATGTTCAAATTACATTAATACCCATTTAAATACATTTTATACATAATAATAATAATAATAATAATAATAATAATAATAATAGGTGGTGCCCTTAAAGTCTCAGTGATCTATTTTTCTCTGCCTGCCTCTGCTTTTTATATTTCTGTTCTAGATTTACTGCTGTACAGGTTTCCTGTCCATTACTGGGCAACTCCATAAGATCAATGCAGATCTGCTGGGCTGGTGGCTCTGTGAAAGACAGTTGCCATCAGGAGGCTTGAATGGGAGACCAGAGAAGGTAAGATGTCCTGTAAATATTCATCAGTTACTTTGGATATCTGAGACAGCAAACACAACTGTGGCCATAGCAGGTTTCTGACTTTCACTTTCTGATTTCAGCTGCCTGATGTCTGCTATTCCTGGTGGGTTCTTGCCTCTTTGAAGATCATTGGCAGAATTCACTGGATCGACAAAGCAAAATTGTGCACTTTTATTCTTTCCTGCCAGGATGAAGAGACAGGAGGCTTTGCTGACAGGCCTGGTGACATGGTAAGCTCATTGAGCTGTACTTAAATTAGCCTATACTGTCACATACAAAGTATCGATGCACATTCCACATGTTCAAGTTGTTGATTTACAACTTTAAATTTTGACTTAATGACTAATGTGAAAAGATTCTCCAGTTTGGTTTTGTCTAAAGGATTTACAGTATTCTTCTCATCCCCCATTCAGGTGGATCCTTTCCACACTCTGTTTGGTGTGGCGGGGCTGTCTTTGCTGGGAGATGAGCAGATCAAACCAGTGAACCCTGTATTTTGCATGCCTGAGGATGTGCTTCAGAGGATTGGTCTCCAACCAGACTTGCTGGGCTGAGTTTAAATATTCAGCATGGCCGTTATCCTCCCCTCCTTTCCCTGTGCATGTTCTGAACCCTGCACCTTGTTCTGAACCAGGTCAGGAAACCATCAAACCGTGGAAAGCACTGCATATTGCTGTCATCCTCAACCAATGATAGGAGCACAATTCAAAGGGACCAAGGATTTAGAAACCTCTAAAACACTCTAAAGAGACTTACTGTGTCCTCTTGTTTTGAGAATTGTTCTCATTATTTATGTACAGTATGTGTGCAGGCCCTTAAGATCTTCCTTCTGGATGTACTCTTTCTTTAATGATGCTGGCCAGAGAGAAACATCAGGACTTTACAGAGTTCATTGTATATATTTAAACTAGAGCTGTCAATTGATGCCATTTTTTTTAAATTGAATTAATTACATGGTGTCACGATTAATTAATTGTGATTTATTGCATATACAAATATTTGCTGAGAAAAGCCCCTTATAGAACAATAATTCAATATATAATGATTTATATATATATATATATATATATATATATATATATATATATATATATATATATATATATATATAATTATACATAGTTATCTTTAAATATTTAAAAATTATATATATATATATATATATATATATATATATATATATATATATATATATATATATATATTAGTTCCAGATTTATTATGAGGGCTTGTTTAAAGTCCCGTCAATTTATGCGTCAGACATTTTTTTTACATTTTTTTTATTAATGCTTACAAAACTTTTACATCTAGTGCCAAGAGGTATATTAAAACAAACAACAACAAAAAGGAAAATAAATAAATAAACAGTTTAATAAAAATATAAAATTGTTTACATATTTCAATACACTTTACAGCTTTCTTGTTACTAAAATTGGAAATTATTATTAATTAATTATTATTAAAAATAATGGTTTATAACCACCATACTTACATTTATGAATACTAAACTTTGCCAACAAAAGCAGAACATTAATCAAATAATATTCCTTATGAAGAGACATGTCATAGCTAAAAAAAACACGAATAAAACATTTTCAAAACAAAGTTGAAAGCTGGGAATAATATGATCTCTAACAATCTTGCAGAAATCAGACCAAAAACAAGTCGAGTAGGGACAAATCCAAAATAAATGAAAAAATGTTTCTGCCTGCAGACAACAAAATGTACAGAATATATCGACATCACAATTAAATCTCTCCACAAGAAAATAATTACTGAGGTAGTACTTCTAAATATTTATGGGTAACTTCCAAATTTTGGAAGTCCAGCCACACCCTGCGTCAGATATGCTTGTGTTGCGTCATAAACATAAAATGTTTAGGTCACTGTGTCAAGTTAAATATAGTTTAATACTCAATCTTTAAACATATCTTGAGATCCCTTAGATTGCATTTGCGCTCCTTCAAGAACGTAACTCATGTTTGTGTTGTTTCTGCCTACTGAAGTGTTTTCTTCACTGTATAAACTGCACATTGCTCATACAGCTGAAATTTCACTTACTGCCCTCTGGAGTAAACAGGTGGTACTACAAGCTTGCATTTCTCAGGAATCATCCTTTTTATGGTCCGGGAAGTGCAATTAATTGCGTTAATTTTTGTAAAGGAGTGGTGGTGGTGTAGTGAGCTAAAGCACATAACCGTTAATCAGAAGGTCACTGGTTCGATCCCCACAGCCACCACCAGTGAGCAAGGCACTTAACTCCAGATTGCTTTGGGGGAATTGTCCCTGTAATAAGTGCACTGTAAGTCGCTTTGGATAAAAGTGTCTGCCAAATGCGTAAATGTAAAATGAATCACACTGAATTAACGCATTAAATCGACAGCCCTAATTTAAACATATGTTCATTTACATTCATTCAGAAGGGCACTTTCCTAGAATTTACCAATATAGTGATATAAATAAGGGGAGAGATGTCTTATCTATGGCTATGTAGCTTTTTCAAAAATGGGTATGCAAGAAGCAGTTCAATAAATGCTGAAAAGGGGGATTTGATGCATTTACATACTGTAGGTTACATCACACTTCAAGCAGTATAAACATGGATTTCATGCACTTAAATTCTCTTAACGTAGTTTGGAGAATCTTCTTTGCAGTTGGTTGGTTCTAATGCAGTCTTTTTCTGTGTATCACAATATCTAGCTCAATAGTTGAGTCAGTTTTCACATCCTGAAAGCATTCTAAATAAAAACCTACTCTGCAATAATTAAAAAAATTATAATAATGTTTGGTTTGTAGCTGCTTTCTTTTTCAGTTTTTGGGGGAAAGTTGGTCAAGTTGTGATATTGATGGTGAAAAACACATTTCTCACTCTGGTTGTTGTACCAGTCAGATGCGTGGGATACAATAAATGTTAATGTCTAAAACGCTTCACTTTTTCATTAAAACGCTTGATCTTTTTAATCTTAATCTTCTAATGTCTAATGTAATACATATTTAAATGTATTACATTTGTTTTGGCGTTAATGCTAAGAAATTAAAATAGTTTCTTCACATCATACTTTGCAGTATATAAGTTATAATATATATGAATATTTATATTTGGGACTAATTACAGCTGGTTCTGGCAGATGAATTATTGTCAGGTATGACTTCATTAATCTGTTCGCGTTCTCCCCAAGGAATCAAGTACTCATCATCACCCAAAGAGATTCTGACAAAGATTCTGAAAAAAACTATGATGGCCTGCTTTTATGGTCTGTTCTTCACCAGTGCTTACATTTCTTTGCACAAAGTTATAAATGTTGATTTCCTATATAAAATCATTCAATTGAAATGCTTACCAGTTCTCAGTCAACCAAGCTGGTTAAGGTTCACACAAATGTTAAGGTTGTATTCACTTATATTCAACTCAAAATGGGTTTACTAACTGCGGTTAGTAAAAAATTAAAAAACTGACACTTTTAAGCATATGGGAACATTTGAAAAGGTGAAAAGGCAATCAACTGAGAGTTTGTGAACTTAACCAGGAGAGCGGCAATCTTCAGACCCCTGACAGAGTTGGAGAAATAAACAAGTGGGTTGTTTGGCTACGGTGAAACCCCACTGGCTCTCATTAGGATCTGTTCAGAGTGTGGGATATGTGCCACAGGCTTGTCACTCGAGTCTCCTGGCACTTGTTATTTTGTTGTTAGACCCCCTACACACACACACACACACTTTAGAAAGACACCACTTTTGATTAAGGGATACTACAATACCACAACAATATAATAAAGCATTTATTATAGAAAATTATTGGAATGGTATCTCTGATGTCCAAAAAAATCCCTGAGGCATGGGATTTCTTTTTTGAGCACACCCAGGCCACCTATTCCTTACCTGATAGTTGCATATGATTTTTGCTTATTAGGTCACTAACTAAAGGGCCTATTTTGAATACTTAATATCTTTTGAAGATAAAATGCTTGCTAAGGAATTAGTAATGTATTTCTAAACTCAAGGGAATACTTACATAACCTCTGGGAAATAATTTGTGATAACCCAATACCATAGGTGGACCTTAAAGGGATAGTTCAGAAAAGAATGAAAATTCTCTAAGCATTTATTCACACTCATGGAATCCCAGATGTGTCTTTCTTAAAGAATATCTCAACTCTATTGGTCCTCACAATGCAAGTGAATGTACCAAATTTGAAGCTTAAAAAATAAATAAATCACACATTCGGCATAAAACTAATCCATAAAACTCCAATGGTTAAATTGGACGATAGACTGGGTGAGAAAAATATCAATATTTCAGTTAGTTTTTGTCAGGATTTCTAAATCTATTTTAAGCAGTATGTTGCAAAAAATTGTGAAAAACTTCTCAGCAAAGGTGGCTACCCCCTTGTGTGTCTCAATTTTCTGTCATGGTCAACTGGTCATCCTAACTTTGGATAGATTGAGTTGAGTATATGCTATATATTTTGGAAGAATTTCCAAAACAGGGTGTGGTTTCTCCAGAAGGGGCGGGGTTACTCCAAATCCAAAAGGGGGTGACATCTCCACAGATGGTTAGGTTTAGGGAAATGATAAGGGGGTCGTTGTATCTTTGCTGGCGGTTTGGAGCTCCCACCCCTTTTTGGAGCTCTGCAGCTATACCCTTCTCAAAAAATGTGATCTCAGTGATTTGGACCGTGGTATGAATGTTGGTGCCAGATGGGCTGGTTTGAGTATTTCTATAATTGCTGATATCCAGGGATTTTCACACTCAACAGTCTCTAGAATTTACTGCCAAAAACAAAAAACACCCAGTAAGCGGCAGTTCTGCAGATGGAAATGCCTTGTTGATGAGAGAGGTCAACAGAGAATGGCCAGACTGGTTCGAGCTGACAAAAAACTACGGAAACTCAGATAACCGCTCTGTACAATTGTAGTGAGCAGAATAGCATCTAAGAATGCACAACATGTCGAACCTTGAGGTGGATGGACTATAACAGTAGAAGACCACGTTGGCACTGTATTAGCACCATAGTGTTCCTAATAATTTGCTCAGTGAGTGTGTATATTATTTGATTGCTTATCCTATATATTAAACTATCTTATTTGGGGGTCATTCCTTTGATATATGCAGTTCATTTGATTAATTAATCAGCATCTCATGTAATTAATTATATTAACTTCAATTTAAATTATATTGGTGATCCTATATAAAATTGTGATTAGTTCTAGTCAGCAGAGTCCTAATTCCACATCAAAGCCATTTTCATTGAGTTTATCTTCATTATCTGATATTGTTGATGTGGCCTGATGAGGCGTAACCACAGATAGATTTTTTTTCTTTTTTTTATGTCTGAAATCTGACAGATCTGTTACAATGTTTTGACACCTTGTCCTGCAAATGCCCTCTCTGTTTGTTCTTGTTTAAAAGCTCGAGATTTTGGGAATGATTATATTCTTTGATGAGGAGATCACAGGTATGCCTAATGGCTTCCTTCGATATCTGACTTCTGTCATTGTTTTTGGTGTCTTGTTAAGTATCTTGACAATGTCTTGCTGTCTTGGTTTTTCTGCTTTATAAGTAAGTGACTAGGAAAAAACTTTCTGCTCACTCAGTTTATTCATATTTACTGTTGAGGGACATTTATGAGGATAACATGTTTGTTGTCTTTGATGCCCTTGTGTTGCTATTCTGTGAAGGGTTCAGATTGTGCAGGACAGAAGGAACTGTTCTTCAAATCTGTCTTTGTGTTACATGAAGACCTCTTGTGTGATGCTTGGGAAGTCTGCCAAGGAAGCCCACATCCATCTCCATTGCATTGATTTGAGGATGATTCCAAGGTAGCAAAATTAGACAGACAGGCCTTCTGTATCTGTATTGTTTTGATTTAATTCACTTTTGAAATTCTTTTATAGAATGCAGGCTTTAAACCGTACCAAATAAGCACCACTGGAACTGCAGTTTTTGTATGATTTTGCAAATGTGTCCAGAGTCTTTTTGTTGTTCGACTTTTGAAAGATCCCTCTAACAGTCAGCAGTGGATTCATCACACAGACATTGTTTCAAGCTGTCATGCTTAAGGCCAAACATGTGTTTTGTCTTTTTTGGATTACCATATTTAACATTCTAGTCAATATTATGAAGATTTTTCACTCTTGTGGATCCTTTGAAAGTTGAAAAGGCAATACTTTCTGATCTCAGATGAGCAGTGTAGACCTGATGACAATATCCGCTTATCAATTTTATGTCCATCAACATCTTTTGAACCTCTTGAATTTCTTTGTTGATCAAAAACATAGTTCTCCTATGGTCTTTGTGAAGAATCTGCTCATCCACAAATCTTTTTATTTCATAGTACTTTTTGAAGTGAGCTTTCTTTAGATGTACCTCTTTTGATATGTTAGTTTTTCTCCATTTCAAGCAGCTCTTGTCTCAGACAGATTCAACATGCACTGCCTGCTCGGGAGCTCCGTGACGTGTGTTTGTGCTGTACCTGAGGGTGTCCTTAGGGATCTGTGGGAGAACATGATATTTGCCACAGAGACATGCATAAGTCTGTAGGACAGAAGCAAAGGCTTGAATAATCACAATATGAATAAAAACATAAAGTTCTGACAACATGGATTTTCAAGTCAAGTCAAGTCAAGTAGTTTTTATTGTCGTTCAACCATATAAAGTTAGTACAGTACATATTCACACATTCCTCCAGGACTATGGTGCTACATAAAACAACATAGGACAAACACAGAACCACATGAGACTACACAGACTAAATAACATATCTATATAAAGTACACATGCACTTTTTAGGACAGAAGCAAAAGGACAGTGTGCAAAAAGTACGGGACAGTACAATAAATTACTAAAAATGAACAGGACAATAGGCACAGTGAGAGACCAGTACACAGTAGTGCAAAAAAAATGCCAAATGAAAACATAACATACTATGAGGTAGCAGCCAGGTATAAAATGACAATAATTTAAGTGCAACTCAGGACATGTGTGTGTGTGTGTGTGTTTCAGTCCAGTCTCTTAGTATTGAGGAGTCTGATGGCTTGTGGGAAGAAGCTGTTACACAGTCTGGCCGTGAGGGCCCGAATGCTTCAGTACTTCTTGCCAGACGGCAGGAGGGTGAAGAGTTTGTGTGAGGGGTGTGCGGGGTCGTCCACAATGCTGGTTTCTTTGCGGATGCAGTGTTTTTTGTAAATGTCTTTGATGGAGGGAAGAGAGACCCCAATGATCTTCTCAGCTGTTCTCACTATCTTCTGCAGGGCTTTGCAGTCCGGAACGGTGCAAGTCCCAAACCAGGCAGTGATGCAGCTGCTCAGGATGCTCTCAATATTCCCTCTATATAACATAGTGAGGATGGGGGGTGGGAGATGTGCTTTCCTCAGCCTTCAAAGAAAGTAGAGGCGCTGCTGGGCTTTCTTGGTAATAGAGCTGGTGTTGAGAGACCAGGTGAGGTTCTCCACCAGGTGAACACCAAGGAATTTGGTGCTCTTGACGATCTCCACAGAGGAGCCGTCGATGTTCAGCGGAGAGCGGTCACTCTGTGCTCTCTTAAAGTCAACAACCATCTCTTTTGTTTTGTCCACATTCAGAGACAGGTTGTTGACTCTACACCAGTCCGTTAGGCTGCACCTCCTCTCTGTATGCTGACTCGTCGTTCTTGCTGATGAGACCCACCACGGTCATGTCATCGGCGAACTTGATGATGTGATTCGAGCTGTGCATTGCTGCACAGTCGTGAGTCAGCAGAGTGAACAACAGTGGACTGAGCACACAGACCTGGGGGGCCCCAGTGCTCAGTGTGGTGGTGGAGATGCTGTTCCCAATCCAGAATGACTGAGGTCTCCCAGTCAGGATGTCCAGGATCCAATTGCAGAGGGAGGTGTCCAGGCCCAGCAGTTTCAGCTTTCCAATCAGTTGCTGAGGAATTATTGTGTTGAATGCTGAGCTGAAGTCTATGAACAGCATTCAAACGTATGAGTCCTTTTATCTAGGTGGGTGAGGGACAGATGGAGGGTGGTGGCAATGGCGTCGTCTGTTGAACAGTTTGGACGATACGCAAACTGCAGTGGGTCTAGTGAGGGGGGCAGCTAGGTCGTAATGTGCCTCATGACGAGCCTCTCAAAGCACTTCATGATGATGGGTGTGAGTGCGACGGGACAGGAGTCGTTGAGTCAGGACACTGAAGACTTCTTGGCATGGGGATGATGGTGGTGGCCTTGAAGCACGTTGGAACGACGGCGCTGCTCAGAGAGATGTTGAAGATGTCGGTAAGAACATATGCCAGCTGGTCTGCACATCCTCTGAGCACTCTGCCAGGAATGTTGTCTGGTCCAGCAGCTTTCCGTGGGTTGACTCTACGTAGAGTTTTCCTCACATCAGCCGTGGTAAGACAGAGCAGAGTCATTGGGAGGAGGGGTGGTCTTCCTCGCCACCACGTCGTTCTGTGCTTCAAAACTATTGTAGAAGTTGTTCAGCGCATCTGGAAGGGAGGCATCTTTGTCACAGGCAACTGACGTTGTCCTATAGTTGGTGATGGCCTGGATGCCCTGCCACATGCTCCGTGTGTCGCCGCTGTCCTGGAAGTGACTGTGGATTCTCTGGGAGTGTGCGCGCTTTGCCTCTCTGATGGCCCGGGACAGTTTGACCCTCGCTGTTCTTAGGGCAGCCTTGTCGCCTGCTCTGAAGGTGGAATCTCGGGTCCTCAGCAGCGCACGCACCTCTGCAGTTATCCACCATTCCGGTTGGAGCGTGTGGTGATGGTCTTGGAGAAGGTGACATCATCAATTTAATTGCTGATGTAGCTGGTCACTGAAGCTGTGTATTCCTCCAAGTTGATATGATTTTGGGGCCAGTTTAGATTTTTTTCTCAGCTTGCCAACATTTTCAGTCCCAAACATATACACAAAAATATCTTTTATTTCCAGCGCTGTGTTTTTGTATGTGCCAGGTTTTTTTTTAATTTTTATTATTATTATATATTGACATATTTTTAATGTAGTTTTTTTCCTCCCAAAATGTATTTACTAGGAAACTCAACATCTATACTGTAACTCCTTGATAGATACATTTATAGACACACATTTGCAGGAAAACAATGTTTCTATAAAACTTGATCTATATGGCTACTAAGTTCCCTTACTGACAAGTTTAAATCAGCAGAATTCGCAGCAACGATACTCAGTACATAACATAGAACACGTTTATGTTTGCAATGCAAAAAAAACACAGAATGTAAAATGTTAAAAAGTAGCACTTGCCAGACGGGGAAAGTGACAGTTCAACTGTCCTGAAACTCTCTAAGATCCAGCAGCTCATCTTTCGACCTGCAAGACAAAACAGTGCAGTGAAAGGATTTAAGAGGACTCATTCACAAGGGGGCAGCAAAAGTCTTTTTTTCTTCTTCTTTTTTTATAAGGGAAAATCCGCATTATTTTCACACGGTTGTAACTTATATTAAGTATACCATTCTATGGGTATTTTGTATTTTGTTTTAAATAATGTAATGCTCTTGCTGTTTATAATTCCAAACAAAACAAATAGCACATCGACTTTAGGAGCAGCGCTATTAAAAAAAAATAAAAAAATAAAAATAAGAACAAGGCTGTGAGAAATAGACTTCAATGACATGCACTTAAAATATATAGATTACATTTTCTCATCGTTTTGAAGTAGAATCGTAGAATTTTTAAGATTTTTTTTCGTCAGCTGAACGACCTAACCTATTGAAACTACAGCCAATTGAAAAGACTGTAAATCAATCCCACACAGTCTGGTTTTCTTTCTGTCAGAAATAAATTATAGCGCCACTGTGAATGACGTCTGTAAGATGGTGTGATACAACCCCAAAATGTAATGGTTAAGATGTTTGCTTATCATACAGGAATATTGATAATCCGTGATGTTTTTATGTAGAGTTGCCACTAATTTTCCTTCTAACTTGTCCACTGTTTGAATGGATTGGATTTGCAGAGCTGTCTCCAAGTCTGAAGATCCTGCACTGACGCTTTTCCAGCCCATGTATATTTTATTATCGTCTACGTTGCATAAAATATTCAGATAGGACATTCACTTTACTGAGACCAGCCAGGCCACTGATCCCTCACCTAATAGTTGAATGAGCATCCAGGTCAAAGCTCAGAGTTGGTATCAGCAGAGTCCTGAATGTCAAGTCATGTATTACCATGACTCCTTCCGGCTGCCCTGCTTCTCAAAACACAATGTCAAAAGCAATCATATTTTCTATCTGTTAAAATTCTGTCATCATTTATGCACCCACATGTTGTTCCAAACCTTTTTTTCTTTCTTGTAGATGTTAGGCTGTATTTTAAGGACTGTCTCAGTCACCATTCACATTCATTGTATGGAAATGCAGCATCAACATTCTTCAAAATTTCTCATGCTCTATATAAGTAAATGATAATAGAATTGTCATTTTTGGGTGAATATACCTTACATATATCAGAGCTTTGTACAGAATAATCCAAAATGTGTTATATGTATTCAGAGATAATCAGATATTATAAAACATTGAATATAGGTTTACATGACTCCATATATGCTCAAATGAAGAGATGCTTAATTTGTTAAATTATTAAATGTAAATATTACATTAAAAATCATAATTATAATAACTGAATTATTGTTAAAACACACACATACAAAATCTTAATCTCTCATCTTTGTACAAAGTTAAGTCACAATGTCATTTGTCATCCTTTTAGACATTAATTGTTCTTTTTTTCTGTCAGCAGCACACAGTTATCTTTGCATCTTATAGACAAAAATGCTTTATTTTTTTTGTTTTAAATTCCAGCATGTTTCTTCAGTTTGACAAAACATGTTGGCTGTACAAAACGTCACATGAAAAAGAGGACACAATAAAATCAGAAGGAAATGAATGCTTTCTGTCATTTAAATACTGAATACAGTTTGACAAGATCACAATGACAACAGTAAGAGTGAGAGAGTGGGCCCATCTAAAAACGTCCGACTGCTGACTCACACACTGTATTGTCACTCAAGACGCTAAAATCATTCCATATCACATGAATAATTAATGTTGCTTTTAAATGCTACAAAAATAACATGAAATAGAATACAAAAAATCCATTTCCTTTTTTGTCCATGCCCGCGGTGTTGTATTCTTACATTAGTGATTTAAAGTGTCTAGACCCTGATCTTCAGAGATCTTTTTTGAAACAATCCTTCTGTTTCATTGCTTGTTCATCCACACAGAGCTGGAGAGAAAACCAATGCTAAGTTTTGTTAAGTGGCATTTGGGTCTGCACCAAAGTGATTATTCTAAGATTTTGAGTCCTTGTTCCGACCCCACAGCAGAGATATACAGTTTTTAGGTGAGGGCCAGTAGTGAGCACTCAACATTCAGCTGTCTGATCCAGTTTCCTCCAGCTGAGCCTGTAGAGTAGCTAGAAGATCTGAGAGTCTACTTAAGTTGTTTGCTATTTCATTACTATCGTAAGAAGATCAGTTTCTCTGTTTCACAGTGTTTCACATGCATGTGAATGTCTATTACTAATTCCCTAGCTGCTGGCTACCACAAAACATGGTTCTTCTCTCCCTTCAAATGCAAAAATCGAAAACTCTGAAGGGAATCCTTTGGTGTTTTATGGAGGAAGTACCCTATATGGCCGTCCCAAATGGAACCTAGCAGTCCTCTTCCAAGTCTACACTTTCCCGCATGGGCTAAAATTTGTCCACTCGCACCAGTGCGGGCTTGGGAAAAGGGCACAACATGTGTGCAAAGCACTCACAAGCCCCCTTCTCAATTGATAAAGGAATAGTTCACCCAAAAATGAAAATTTTGTCATTAGTTTCTCACCCTAATGTCATTCCAAACCCTCTTTTTCTTCTGCGAAACACAAAAGGAAATGTTTCAAAGAATATATTCTCAGGGTTGGGGAGTAACAGAATACATGTAACAGGATTACGTATTTAAAATACAAAATATAAGTAACTGTATTCCACTACAGTTACAATTTGAATCATTGGTATTTAGAATACAGTTACATTCATAAAGTATTTTGATTATTGAAGAAATTACTTTGTATTTGATTGTAATTTGTTTAATTTAATATTTAGTCCTTTCAGATGGAAAACATTTATACATATAAATGATGTGATCCACAGTGCATTTGAACAGCAGTGAAACACTTTCTTATGATGTGTCATATTCATACGAGCAGACAGAGAAGTACGCTTGAAGTAAGTTTGGAGCAGAAGAAATAGTACAAACCTTGTGTAAATGGTCAGCTTTACACTAAGATAAAACGTTATTTCTATCCATTGTACATGCACATGTTACCAGACACGATCATATTTTTTTTATCAAGAAACTTCACGTTGGATCATAATTTCCTTTTTTCTAGTAAGACCTTTGATATTAGGGCAAAAATCTTATTCTTGATAATAATTTTTGTATTGTTTTCCTGTAATAATATCTAAAAATTCTTAAAACAATATCAATTTGATTGATCTTGTTGCAAAACAACACTGCATAAGATATTTAGGTTTTTCAGATAATGTATTTTTAACATGTGTATTTTGTCTTACATACAGTACAATAAGAGTTTTTATTGTCAAAACAAGTGAAAAAATCTACCAGTGGTGAAGAAGTAATCCAAAGTATTTAGAATAAGTTACTGACCTTGTGTAATCTAACGGAATGTTACAAATTACATTTTACAGCATGTATTCTGTAATCTGTAGAGGACTACATTTCAAATGTAACCCTCCCAACCCTGTATATTCTATTCTATATCTTCTATTCAGTGCAATGGCAGTGGGTATTGATTCTGCTTTCAATCTTCAAAAAAGGATGCAAAAGTATTAAGGTAGTCCATGCCTTCATGAGAAGCATGTTCATACTTGCAAACGTGTTCACTACTGCAGTGCTAAACAATGCATTTTCTCTATTGTGAACAAGCATCTCTCATTAAAGTGATAGTTCACCCAAAAAATGAAAAATCTCTCAACATTCACTCACCTTCATGCAATCCCAGATGTGTATGACTTTCATTCTTCAGCAGAACACAAACAAATTTTTAGAAAAATGTCTCAGCTCTGTAGGTCCATAAAATGCAAGTGAATGGTGATCAGACCTTGTAGATTCAAAAATCAAATAAAGTAATCCATAAGACTCCAGTGGTTAAATCTATATATTCAGAAGTGATAAAATAGGTGTGGGTGAGAAATAGAACAATAAAAATTCTTTTTTTTTTTTTTAGATCTCCACTTTCACTTTTACATCTGAAAGTCACATGAGGTACCTGTTTAGTTTCACTTTTACATCACAGTGAAAGCTAAAGTGAAGATTTACAGTAAAAAAGACTTAAAAAGAGCTGTGATATTTTTCTTAAAATCTTCGTTTGTGTTCTGCTGAAGAAGGAAAGTAAAACACATCTCTGATGGCATGAGGTAATGATAAGAGAATATACATTTTTGTGTGAACTCTCCCTTTAATATGCAAGGAATGTCAAAATTTTCCCTGAAAGATTCCTTACATCTTATACCTTCAGAAGTCTTAGAAAATGATGTGAGTTACATGGACTACTTTTATGATACTTTTGTGACCTTATTGAAGCTTTAAAGCGGAATCACTCTCCATTGCAATAGTATTGAAGAAAAAAAAGAACCAGGACATCCTTAAAATTATTTCCTTTTGTGTTTAGCAGAAGAAAGTCATTCAAGTTTAGAATGACTTTAGAGCATCTAAACCACAAGTTTAGAGGGTTAGTGAATGATTACATAATTAAAATTTTTTGGTGAACTATCCCTTTATATTAGAAATGGGACACCCTACAGTCTGGTGGACTTCATGAATACCACGAGACTGCAAGTCCACATCAATAGTGCCAGATGGGATAGTGCAAACATCTGGGTGGATAGGGACTGAGTTTGATGTAAATGGAAAAATGATGATGATGGGGAAAGGGGCATTATAGTTATCCAAATCAGTGTTTGAATTCTTTGTAAACCATTGATTAAAATTGCGATGCCCTGAACCATGAGAAATGGCACATGAATATAAGCGTTGATTACATGACAGCATATATAAAAGGTCACATTCCACAACAGACTCCAGGTGTTTGAGTCTCACTTCTTCTTTACATCAGCCACTAATTTGCCCCATAAGCAAAAAGCCAGAGGCTATGGCAAATGTCTCTGTCCACAGATGCATGATTCAGACTGCGCATTAGCCTGTGGGGCGGGGGGCTGGATGAGGGGGCTTCCCTGAGGGAGTATGGATGGAGGGAGAGTGGTAGGCAGTCTGGGCCCCTGCAAAGCTTCTAAACGCAGGCCAGCAGAAAGGCCAGAAGCAGCAGCACAGCTAGTGGGGTGTCTGCCCTGCAGTGTTGGCTCTGATCAGTCAGGAAGGGCTCTGGAGACTCGTAGCCCGAACCATCTGAAACACACAAACAAAGAGAGACAGCACACAGAGAGGAAGTGCTAGGAAATGCATACCTTTACTCAGAACTGCAGGGGTCCACAGCACTGACCTAAATAGAGTTTAATTACTGAGGCGGAGGATTTGGTTCACATTTCACACTTTTCTTGAGGCTTGCAACCATTTTAATAGATTACAGTAAACTCACATATCTGTGCCAATGGTTTAAAATAAGCACTGGATTTCCATTTGGAGGAAGAGTGTTGCTGTTCCAAATATGGTTGTCCCAATACCAAAATTACAGTAGTCGGTACCAATACGAATTAAATTTCACAATTCTCGCTACAACTAGTTTATTTGATAGGTTTAATGTATTGTTACGTTACTAGTAGTAACAGGCAGACAAAGACAATGAAGTGTGAAGAACCCAAGTGCAGTTTATTTACGAGATGTAATCCCAAACTAACGAACATAAACAACTCGACTTGACTTGACTTGACAATGTTACACCAAAACACATTACCTGACATCTCACAAGGGCAAACATGAGGGCTTAACTACATGGACATGTATGACAGTGACAACCAATCAACAGACAGAACTGTAAACAAGATAACAAGGCTAATACATTTTAACCAATGAAAAGACAAGACTGCTAACAAGATAATCATACAATGAAAACACATGACAGGATCACATAAGTGAACATGAAATCACATGACATGAACCAGGAACAGGAACTAAACTTTCAAAATATAAGACATGAACACAAAACATGAACAAAAACATCATGGTTACTGTCGTAACCTCCATTCCCCGAGGGAGGGCACGAGACGCTGTGTCGAATGAAGTGACACTTCCTTGGACACCGAATCGTACCTCTGAACCTGAAAAAAGGCCAGTGTCAAGTTGGCAGACAGAATTTGCATGCCCCGACCCGGACATACGGGTATAAAGGGAAGCGGGGCAGTGAATGCCAGTCAGGATTTTGCACTGAGGTGCCGAAAATGAAGCATGGCCATTTACAGTGCTAGGTCTAGTGCTGTGGCAGGAGGGACACAACATCTCGTTCCCTCGCTCGGGGAACAGAGGTTACGACAGTAACCATGACGTTCCCCTTTTGTCACTCACCCGACATTATGTCGAATGAAGTGACATAAGGGGTCCATAAAAAAGCGCCATGCACTGACCGTGTTACGTGACTGTTGAAACAGGTGCACAGCAGTTTATTGCGTGCTAGAGGTGCCTGTACCAGCTGCACGTAGCCCTCCCCAACGCCCCCAACTCTTTTTTTTTGCATACAAGGGGGAAAAAAAGGTGTTACATGCCTAGCATGGGAGCAAGCCCAACAGCCGTGACCTTCTCTCTCACTATATCTCTCACATAGGACGTAAAGTCGGGAAAGGCGGTCTTTCCCCGGGGGGGGGGGGGGGGGGGGGGGAGCAGGAGATAGCATGTCAGGAGCAGAAGGATGTCCCGAGGCTAGGGTGCTGAGAGAAGACTCGAAGCCCTTACCCTGCTCTGCGCACCCGGCAGGGGGCGGATTTAGAGGCTGAGGAAGAGGCCTAAGGGGGCGTCTTCAGAACTCGTCAGCGCTGGCGTGCTGGGGCTGTAGGCGAGGCCAGAGGCCTGTAGAGTTTTAGGGCCGTGGTGCCGTGAGAACGGCGCACACTGGCTGGATGACCCAGGGAGTGGGGAAATCGCTCTTTTATTGAACATGTGGGTACCGCAACCCGGAGAGGGTGCGGCAAATGAAAATAAGGAAAACAAGGATTCTCCTTCCGGCCTTCCACCGGGGGACGGAATGGTCTTGGTACCATCTCTGGAGCAAACATCCAACTGCCTGTGTTGCCCATCTCAGGAGCGATTCGGAGCTTTTCTAGTCCGGGAAGGGGTCCTGGAGACGGGCGGCGTACTCTGCCTGCGAGGTGCTCGACACTGGGGCTGAGAGCTGGGCCCAGGTTGCAGAGCAACCTGCCGCTATTTGGTCGCAGGGGGACACCCTCGGGGAGCAGACGGGCGCGGCGCACGCTGGTTGGGCGGCGCCGCGGCTTGATGGGTTAAATCACCTCCGTCTGCTTCTTCACCGCTGAGAACTGCTGGGCGAAGTCGTCGACGGTGTTGCTGAAGAGGCCAAGCTGGGAGACGGGGGCGTTGAGAAACTTAGGCTTGTCAACGTCGTGCATCTCGACCATGTTCAGCCAAAGTTGCCGCTCCTGGACCACAAGGGTGGTCATCGCCCGCCCGAGTGCCTGCGCTGTGACCTTTGTGGCTCTGAGAGCAAGGTCGGTGGCAGAGCACAGTTCCTGCAGCACAATGGGATCGGGACTACACAGGTGCAGATCTTTAAGTGCCTTGGCTTGATGGACCTGCAGGAGAGTCATGGCATGCAGGACTGAGGCGGCCAGTCCAGCGGCACTGTAGGCTTTAGAGGTCAGTGATGACATCATCCTACAGGCTCTAGAAGGGAGTACCGGGCGGTTCCGCCAGGTGACGGTGTTCTCTGAACACAGATGGATCGCAACCTCCCTATTCCCTTGGGGGACTTCCGTGTACCCCTGGGCCATGAAAGGTGCCCTCCACGACCGCGTCAGCTCGTCATGCACATCCGGGAAGAATGGTACCGGGCACCGAGGTACCAGTCATCAAGCCGCGAAGGCTGTGGGGAGGACGGGGGGTTCCAGTCCAAGCCCACGCTAACGGCAGCCCGGGAAAGCATGTCGGCCATCTGCACGTCTGCCTCCAACTAGGCCTAAAGTCGGCAGCCCAGTCGAGTCTTCCACGTCAGACGCCTGGACGATCTCCGATGCAGCGGTGATGTCATCATCCAAGCCCGGGGGCTCAAGGGAGAATGGCGGCTGGCCGTGAGGCGAGTCGCACTCATCACGAGCCCGGACGAAAGCACATGAGTGTATCGGGGGGGCGGGTGGTTTGTGGATATTTACCAGGCGAAACCGAGCCCGTCATCATCCCCGTATCACCTTCATCGCCAGTCGGGTCAGTCATCCTCAATCCCGTGGGAAGATGGAGCGACATAGGGGGCGGCTGAAGTGGCATTCACCTTCAGGAAGGAGAGCAGCGACCGCAACGTTGCCCTGGTCATGTTCTCACAGTGAGCAGCGTCTGTGGCCGTCGTTCTTGGAGAGAAATCGACCGCATCCAGGAACAACACAGGGGCGGAAAGGCATCTTGAAAAAGACGTGTCTTGAAAAGGACGTTCAACGATGCTGTGTATTGTGAGTGGAAAACTCAGACTCTTTTAGAGGAAATATAACTCTTATAGGAGGAGACACTATTTTAAACAAAAAGAAAGCGCTGTCGAAGCGCCCAGGGGTGTGAACTGCACAGCATGCAGAGAGTGAGACGCCAGCTGGAAATGCGCCGGATCCAACAGCAATGCTTCTCGCTGGTAGAGGTGAGTGGAACAGGAGTGAAACTCAGCTGCTTGCTGCACAACCATTCAGCTCAGAATGAGAAAATTAAGTGTTTTTAGAACATTAAAGCATGTAAACCTATTCTAGTAAACCCCCCAAATAAAATCATGTACCTGTAAATTAGCATAATATGGGCTCTTTAAAACAAATTTTCTTCGATGATCTGTTGTGAGATTACAAAATAGTAGCAAAAGCGAATAAAAAAAAACTGTAAATGGAACATTGGAATGTAGCATTTAAGTATTTCTCAATTAAGGGCATGTCCACACAAACATGTTTTCATTGGAAAACATATTGATTTTGCTATATTTATGCCTCTTATCCACATTGGAATGGCATTTTCCTCCACAAAAATTGTTTCAACATCGCTTGACGTTTCTTTTTTCTTTTTTTACATTTGTGTGTGAATGGGTGAATGAGACGCAGTGTAAAGCTAATAATTCAGCCCATTACCAATGCAGGTAAACAATCCTGAGAATAAAGAACTAAATACAAAGTTACCTGCAGATTGTAGACAATGCAACAAAAAACTCAACTTTATGCAACAATGCAATGCTATGAATTGGGTTGCAGACAGTGGAGGTGGAAGTACAGCAACTTGGCAACCTCCAGCAATTAAACCTAGATATTGGCACTTGATGCACAACAAGTAAGAAATATGTCATATTATCTGTGACTTTTTGTAGGGACTATTTGCAACTAGTTTCACAAGTGTGCACAGTTGGCTACGATCTGGGGCTTTTTGTCGTATACTAGTCTCAGACTTAAAACATGAAATGATGAATAACATTAAATGACAAATAGTTTCTGGTAGTCTTGTAGTGTGCACATGTCTGAAAGCAATGCACATATTCTAAATGACCTGGTCAAGCTGTTGTAGTATGAGCCACAGCCTGAGTTGTCTAAAGTTTGTCATCTTCAGGCTCAACAAAGCCTCCCCCCCACAACCCTCCCTAGGCCATTGTGTATTCCTGTGAATGGGTGAATGAGATGCAGTGTAAAGCGCTTTGAATACTGAGGTGGAAGTACAGCAACTTGGCAACCTCCAGCAATTAAATCTAGATATTGGCACTTGATGCCAATATCTAAAACCCTGTGATCCTTTTAAAACAGAACTTGCATTTGCCAATAGTTCATATATAGTGTTTAATGGTGAGTGATTAAGGTAAGATGACAAATAATTCACAGTAATTCTACTAGCTCCTATTAGTCATCCACTGTTATATTGATGGATGCATTTGTGTAACTTACAAATAAATAAGACATCTCATTAACAAAATGAGTCAGATTGTTTAATAAACAGTTGATGTATACTGTGGACATATGGGGATATCACTCTCTATGCCTGGTAGAGCAAACAGAACATTACTTACTTGTAGGCTTCACATACACCTTCAACTTTAAACAAGGCTTGCCAGCATGGTTGGGATGAGGAGAAGCTGTTAAAATGGAAGAGAGGAAATTACAAAGAAATAATGAGTTCCACACAATCCAGGAAATTAACTTCAATCAGCTAAATGTGTTTATAAAAAACAGAAACATTCAAACACTGTATAAATACACTACCAGTCAAAAGTTTAGACATATGACTGAATTTATGCTTTTCATGATCTTCAGAAACACTTTGATCAAAAGGCTTGTGCTTAATTGCAAGAAATTAGTTTGTAGACCAATATAAATATGTAAACTGACATTTTTATTATTATTATTTCGATTGGATCTGTTGGACCAGACTGTGATGGAAAGTATCCAACAAGAGCCCAGCATAGGGAACTTCAATACTGTTTAAAAATGAATCCAGGTGGATCGCTCATGATATTTGTTGAGAGAATGCCAATAGTATGCAATTAGATCGCAGAGTTGCAATCTAGGCAAAGGAAGGGTACATCGAAGAACCTAAAATATAAGATTATTATTATAAAATGTGCAAAACAGTAATTATAATTTGTTTTAGGTGTATCCAGACTTTTGACATGTTGTGTACGTTACTCATCAGTCTGTTTAAAGGATAGATCACACAATTTACTCATCATGTACTCATGGAAAAAAGATGCAATGAAAGTGAATGGTGACTGAGGCTAACATTCTGTCTAACATCTCCTTTTGTGTTTCATGGAAGAAAGAAAGTTATATTTCTTTGCAACAACATGGGTGAGTAAATGGTGTCATATATATCCTTTTTTGGGCTGTTCTGAGAAGATATTCGTCTCTCAGCCTAGTCTCTCTAGCCTGAGAGTTAGTTTGACCCCTTGACAACCAAATCAAGAACAAAGTCTGATATTTTCAGAGGAAATTGCTTTGACCTTCTCCAGCTTGAAGTCGTCCCTTACAATGGCCTGTCACACACTGCGTTCCCTTTGCAAATTATCTCACAGAACACTCAATGATATGAGAGCAAAGAGCCACTATTGAGCCTTCCAGTTCTCAACCATTATAGGCCATCAAGTCAGCTCCACCAGTACATCAGTAACACCGTTCATCTCTGCTTAGCAAATATAACCATTTTGACAGATTACTTCATTAATCTCTGATGTCCAGACATAACAATCCAGTTGATTATTTTCTTTTAAAGCTCTGATGAGAAAGAAAGAGAAAGTGAAATCCGAGGTGAACTTGAAAATTGTCAAATAGCCACAAAGAAATGTCAAAGGCACGTGTTTGATGGATTTAACCACTGGAGTCATGTGGATTACTTATAGATTTCCTTTATGTGATTTTTAGACCTACAAAGTTGAGACATTCTACTAAAAATCTTTGTTTGTGTTCTGCTGAAGAAAGAAATTCATACACATCTGGGATGTCATGAAGGTGAGTAAATGATGAGAGAATTTTCATTTTTGGGTGAACTAAACCTTTTACGGCTCCTGACACTTAAACCAGGTTGTTGATATGACAATGTGTAATTAAAGATAGTCCTACACATTACGAGTTTTGTTGTCATTTGTGGAAATGCATAAAAATACTTTATATTTTTTTTATTTAAAAGAGCACACACTAATGTTTTACACCAAAAGAAATAAATCGTAATTTTGAAATGTACATATTTCTACAATTATGTACACTTCACATGAGCTGAAGACTCCAGTCATATCAGTAAGCTTATAAAAGCTGTTTTATTCTACATGGAGAAGGTCTCCTCATGGGGGCTGCCATGTTGGTATCACATGACCAGCTAAAGACAGTTTAGTCAATCTCAGTAATCACCCTGTTATTGGACAATTTAACTAATTGATTAAATTATTCATGGCTGACTGTGAATAGTGAATTTCTACAATGGCATCGCTAAGTGAAATCAATTGTGTTTGAATTATGCATTTAGATTATTTTGTAAAGTCTTTACAATGTCTGCATGTTTAAAGTAAAAATCATTAATTGAACAGTTAAGAAATCAGAACCGGAGACATTCAATTCCTTACAATTCCCATCCCTAGCATTAATGAGAGAGAGAGAGAGAGAGCCTCATTCACAGTGGCTTGTGTGTTCACCCAAGAATGTACGCTGTTTTTAATACTAAACAGGTTCAAGCATTTACACAAGTTGACTTTACTTGACTTTTTTTATGTTCTTTTGTTCTTGCATTTTTATTGGCTGTTGCTTATTGCTGCTCTCTCACTAGTCAGGACAGTTCGCACATCTGATGAATGGTCAGGCAGATTTTAAACCAGTTTGAAAACAAGTAAGAAATATGTCGTATTATCTGTGACTTTTTGCAGGGACTATTTGCAACTAGTTTCACAAGTGTGCACAGTTGGCTATGATCTGGGGCTTTTTGTCATGTACTAGTCGGAGACTTAAAACATGAAATGATGAATAACATGAAATGACGAATAGTTTCTGGTAGTCTTGTAGTGTGCACATGTCTGAAAGCAATGCACATATTCTAAATGACCTGGTCGAGCTGTTGTAGTATGAGCCACAGCCTGAGTTGTCTAAAGTTTGTCATCTTCTGGCTAAACAAACCCTGCCCCCCACAACCCTCCCTAGGTCATTGTGTATTCTTGTGACATGTCCAACATACCGGATTGGAGAGCACCCAACCTCAACTGACGGCAGCTGTGTAGGAGAAGCCTGTCAAGATGTCATCACAGCCGATCAATACGGGCAGAAAGATGGAAGTCTGGGTTAAGTCTGACCATGCTCTTTTACCAGCAGACAATCAAGATCAACCCCCCCTTCCCACAGATAACGTCTCAGAACCATCTCTCATCTGTGACCCAACAATACACAAGGGACCACGATGGCCATAAAGCTGCTGGTATCCAAACAATACTCTCAAGGAGTGGCTCTGCTGGTGAATGGAGATGCCTTTGGATGGGGGGCGGGGGGTGGGGGGTTGTCCAAAGGCCTTTTCCAGCCCTGCCATTCTATCTACAAACAAAAGCCCCCACAATGTTAGGCCTGGCTAAAAACTGGGAAGTGGAATCATTAAAAATAAATTTGGCAGGACAGGGCCAAAACACTCTGTTGAAGGGTATCTTTGAATTTTTTTTGCCTGCTCTTTGTGGAATTTCTCTCTCTCTCTCTCTCTCTCTCTCTCTCTCTCTCTCTCTCTCTCTCTCCCTCTCTCTCTCTCTCTCGTGTGAAGAGAAAACACTGTGTCGTGTATGATAAGCAGTGCTACGCCCTGCTGATTTAGGGGGGTTTGGGTGGAGGGGATGTTGATTCAGAATGCCATCCCCCCTTTCCCTTTCAGTCTGAGCTGTCAGTCAGGGAATAATCAACAGTCAAATGAAAAGCATGTAGGATCTGTGGCAATCTCCATATGAGAGAGAAAGGCCTGTATGGTTGCTGTGTGGATGGGGGGAGGCAGTTGATGGACAGTGCTTCTCTACGACACAAAGCCTGCAAGAACTCAAAAGTGGCCAGGATGCATACTGTACACAGGTGACTCACAGCCCAGGCACATCTGAATTCAGGAATTGTAATTACCATATCAATTATTGATCTGCAGGCTGCTGCCTGTTATTTCCTGGGATTTTACTGATCCACACTTTTCATGTTATCTTATTGAAACAGTTGGGAACGAAACTGAAAAATGTATGTACTTTAAGTCATTATTTGCTATTTGCATGGAGCTCACACCAATTGTCTTTCAGAAGAGTTAACCAAGGAAACTTGTCCTTATTAAAGAACAAGTTTCCTGTTTGGATCAAACTGTGTAAATCTTTTTGAAGTTAATGGGAATGAGCAGTAGGATGTTTCTCATTTAAAACTCTAAATCTGTTAAGAATGAAGCTTTGTTATTTCTCCATTTCTATTCCTTTCTCAAACTATCTGTGTCGGTACATGAGTGCTGTAACTACACTACATAGCCAAACGTATGTGGGCACCCCCTTCTACTTACTGATTTTGTGTTTGGTGTGGAAGAACTTAACCTGCCTTCACAAAAACATTTTAGATTAATTGGAATGCCAATTGCGAACCAGAAGTGATTGTCCATCATAAATGTCTGACCTCACTGATGCTCTTGTATCTAAATGGGAGCAAATCTCCACAGCCATGCTCCAACATCTACTGTAAAGCCTTCCAAGCAAATGAAAGATGTTATAGCAGCAAAAGGAGGTAATTAATTAATTAATTAATTAATTAAGGAACTAATGCCTATGATTTTGAAATTACATATTCAGTGATCACATATGGGTGTGGTGTTTGGGTTTCCACACATGTTTGACCAAGTAGTGAACAGTACACTGAAAATGTGAACACTCACATATGTAGTAGTATTCATGTCCTGGGCGGAACTCGAAACCAAGCGAGAAGGGGGTGAAAAGCTGGAACTTCTCAGAGAAACGTAGGGGTCCATCGGGGCTCTGGGGCCGGTTACACTCCCAGCGTTTGAAGCCCCTCATTCGGTGCTCACAGGTAAGGTAACCATCATGGTTGACCATGAAAAGGATGTAACGTTCCATGCGACTGTGAGGCTGTGGAGTCTCGTAGTATGGACAATACACATCCAGGTAGTCGTTGATGGCCACCGCCACTGTGTATTCCCCCTGCCAGAACCTACAACCAAGAGACAGAAAGTCAATTCACTGAAATTAAACCAAGGCTAGAGAACGGCATTGGGCAAAATTCAGAATTTAAGAAATGGCTTCTTATCAATCCACAAATTTGAATTAAATTGGTCATGCCCCAGAGGAATTTGAAGTGGAATTTGTTCTAAATGACAGGACGAGTCTGTTTAGCAATTCTAACAACCTCAACAGTCACACAAAAGTTTTGTGACCAAACATAATATGATATGTAGAATAAACTTTTACTTTTTAACCTTCAATACTATCAATAAAGTTCAATACTGACAAACAATTAACATCAATGAAAATTAGATTTTTGCAATGCAGCACTAGTGTCCAACACATTATTTCAGAGAACTTTGTTAAATAAATATTGACATAAAAATATGAGCATTCGTTTATTTTAGCCTATTTTTAAGACATACACATTTCAATATCAAATAGAAATTCCATCACATTGAATTGCATAATCTTCTGAAAATTAAATTAATAAAGTGTATTCAAGTTTTATCAACTTAATTTTGTTTATGATTACTCAATTCAAATGGAAGTGATTTTGTTATGAAATTGAAATGTGTAAATCTTAAAACTAAGCTAAAATAGTTTTTGGAGTGTTCTGAGAAATGAATTGTTCTTCCACCATAGTTCTTAAAATAAATGTTAATTTATAAAATATAATGAATTATAAATTTAAAAAAAATGTCTTTAGGTGGAATTTCAAGCATTGATTATCAAAATCCTCTAAAATTTCTGTAAATACTCAATATGTTTTGTGCATGATAACATGTTTATGTTTAATTCATACTGAAATATGAAATGCATTATTAGAAAACACACTGACAACATTAAAATTTGAAAATGACTTTCTTTGAATTTCGTTCCATTTCACTTCATTGAATTCAATTTTGAATTATAATTAGATTTATTCTGACTGCAAACTGAATTCAAATTCATATCAATTTCAGGAGCTGAATTGGAATTTGAAGCATTCTCAATTTAATTCTTAATTTAACTCTACAAGAGGGGTGAGTGACATAGCAGAGTAACATAACTCTTGTAGAGTTATGTAGTGTTGAAGTACTTGAGTCCGACTCGTGACTCGCCTCGGACTTGAACACTAATGACTTGGAATTTGGACTCGAGCAGTGGCTCTACCTTGGAGGAGAGTACCGTTAACAACTGTTAACTTTTGTGTTCTGCCCTTTTATGGCTTGAGGTCATATGCATGTCATACCATGTACCGGCTGTGCAAGCACGAATCTCTATTCTGATTTCCTTTGCTTTCACTCAGAACTGGAGGCGCACACTCAAATCTCCATGCTCTCGTTCAGAGAGAGCGTGTGCCACTCAAAACATGTCATTTATACTCGCAAATCTATTATAATGCAAAATAACTCTGCCTGTTTATTCATACAAATATTCTGCCTCTGTAGATGAGGTATAATGAGGGAGAATGCCGGAGTTTGAGGAATCAACTCGCCATTTAGTCAGTGGAGCATAATACATGGTTAAAGTCATACTGTTAGAATGATATTCTGATGCTCACTGACAATGTAAGATACATGAGCAAGTCAAATGACAGAAACCATTAACAAAGAAATCGTTGCTACTCAAGACCTCTCAAAACTTGCACCCCTTTAACTTGCCTGCACAAATTTGTCTAGAACGCATAAAGGATTTTTCAGAATCTATGTGCTGGCACATACGTAGAAAACTTGGAAAAAATGTGGAACAAATCGTAAATCATTGTTACAATTTATAATTATAACTGGAACATAAGATGACAGGTGCAGTTTTACATAGAGACGGAGACTGGCTCGTGTGATGCAAGTTTTCACAAATATAGTCTAAAGCAGTTTAGTAATCCCATTGTTAAAAGGACAAACATCCATCCATCCATGAAAAATCATATGAGTTGCTCCAACGCCTGAATAATAATGAATTTTGTTAATATAACACTAATGGACAATAAATAAATAAATAAACTTCAAATAAATGTCAAGAAGGAATTGTTAATTTTTAATTTCCTTGATTTCTGTATACAAAATTGTGATTGATACATACTGTAGATAAATTGTATGTATTGTTTCTTGTACAATACACTTCAAAATGCTGAATGTGTGTGCACGTGTGCCAATAAACATAAAATGGTAGCAGAATTGTGATTTTCTTTGCTTATTTTATGATACAGACAAGGACTCGTGACACAATATTGGTGACATGGATTTGAGCAGCGAGGACTCTGACTCGACTCAGACTTGAGATTTAGTGACTTGACTACAACACTGGTGTTATGTATAAAATATTCTTCAGTTCAGCTTTTTTATTCTTCCTCTATTCAAACTATATACAGCATAAAAGAACCATCTTTAACACACAAAGACTAAATCTGTTGGCCAGAAAATCACAGGCAAAGGAACAGAATAAGCTGGAGTGAATAACCACAATGCATATTTTCTATCTAGGTCACCATTATGCAGAGAGAGAGAAAGACTGGCAAACAGAACAAACAGTAAAAAGAACACACAAACACCACTAAATTGTCTGTAATACTGTAATGAGCAGGGGGCTGTTTAAAAAATAAAATAAAATGTAAACCTTTTTTAGAACCTAAAATAGACCCCTTCCAAAGAACTCTGTGTTTATCTCTTCGTAACTGTGTTAGTGAAGTGCAGTAACATGTATAAATGAAAATGTTGACTTTATTCACATTAAGCACTTACAATGTAGTCAGCTATTTGATTCCTGTTAGCTTGCCATATAACTCATAAACTTAATATTAAATTAAAGGAATAGTTCACCCAAAAATGAAACTTCTCTCATTATTCACTTATCCCGATGACAACCCAGATATGTATGACTGTCTTTCTTCAGCAGAACACAAAGATTTTTAGAAGAAGAAAGAGCTCTGTCAGGTCCTTATAATGCCAGCAGTTTTACAGTCCAAAAGTCACATTTAGGCAGCATAAAACTAATCCACACGACTCCAGTCAATCAATTAATGTTGTCTGAAGCAAACTGATACATCTGTGTAAAAAATAAGTTAATAATTAACTTTTAAAATGCGTTTCCTGCCAGCAGTTGTCACATCACGTAGCTGTTGCGTGACGCAAGCATGTTGGCGAGTTCACACGAAAATTTGTCAATAATGAGATCATTTTTATTCCTTTAATCCAAGCTTTGAACCATACTGGCATCTGTAAAATAATTGTTTCATGCTTTGCATTTGAATTTCTCTCTATATATTGTGTTTTATCAGAATGCAGCCTTTAGAGTGAGAGAAAAAGAAGAGAGGGGTGGAGCGGCAAAAGATAACATGAGTAAATCCAGCCAAAATCAGTGTGACCTACAGAGGCTACAAATGTGTGACAGTATTTTGTGTTGTCATAGTGTAATGTCTATATGCTTTTCACAAAAAAACAAAAAAAAAAAGGCAGAGGAAAAAATAAGAAATGAATTTATAAAAAGGTTTATGCAAAAACAAGTGGCAAATTTGTCAGTGGAACAAGACAAAATACACTTGTGTTCAAGAAAGACTCTCTGAAGTCACAGTACCATACAGCAATTTTGTTTTATAAATATATGGGTGACTCTCATCAAGCTTTTCAAGTGCATGTTTGGGTCAAATTTCACCCCAAAATCAAGAGAGAGAATAATAAGTTATAAAAGAAAACAAAACAAAACACATTTTGTACAACTAAAATTATACTGACACTAATTTCATGATATTCAAGAACCCCTTTCCCAATTGTCAACACCTAAAATCTCATTCTTCTAACTGTAATGAGAAAAACAAACAAGCATTATGATATATTATTTAAAGTGTGATATATTTAACCATCAAGGTAATATTTGAGATTCTCAATATTGCCTTTAAATTAGGCTGATATTATTACAATCATTATGTCTGAATTGGACAATTTTAATTACTGTAATACATTAATGAGTATCTAATGAGTATCATAACTGAGAATAATGGGAATTACAAAAAAACTTATGGGGTGGGGGTGCTTAATATTGAATAATCAAATATGACCCAGACATTATTTAAAAATAAATAAATCCTTATCTGGTTTTTAGGATGTTTACATATTTTTGCAGGAAAAGAAGACAAAATATGCTGATTAAGAATATGCTATGTTGTTTTTTTTAGAGTGTTCATTAAATAAAGTCTAAAAAAAATTAAAATAACAAATATAACATTTTCCAAAATGTTCAAATCATTGCACCAGATATATCTAAACTCTATAATCTCCCCTTTTTATAGACCAACTTGTTTCTAAGAGAAAACACCAAAAAGCACTCACACCTCTGTAAGTGAGGCAGCACTGTCAGGTATTGGACCATTTCCCTTCATTGCTCCATATGAGGTCCTGTCCTCTCATTTAGAGGAGTTGCCCTCTCCAGCACCTGCTGTCTGTCCTTTAACTAGACAAACTGCCAACAAAAGCCTTCATCAGCCAAACAAGGACAATTGCATCTAAGTGAACTTCTGGAATTTAATCAAGGATGGACTTCAAAGACACTGGTCACTAATCTTGCAGTTCAAACACATTCACTGTCTAAATACTGACCCTTAGCACTTAATAAGTTTAATAATTTTTTAAATCATGTTTTTTGACTATAAATAATTCTTATTTACATTATTCATGATGTTAGCCAGAGGGGAACTGGCCCCCACAGTGAGTCTGGTTTCTCCCAAGGTTATTTTTCTCCATTAACAATCATCTTTTGGAGTTTTGTGTTCCTTGCCACAGTCGCCTTCGGCTTGCTCACTGGGGTTATTAATACAATTATTATTTAATTATTTTTAAACACGATAAAGAATCATATCTTATCTAATTCCACAACAGGGCTCCAAACAAAAAAAAAAAAATCAATTAAGGAGCCAATGGCTCCTACAGGGGGAAAAACAGGCGCCAAATATTTTAAAATTTTTTTAACTCCATCCATTCCTTTTCGTCCCGCAGCTCGCTAACAGTGTAGTCTGTGGAGCATTCTTCGCAATTATGTGATCACGTGCATTTTTATGCTTGTTACTGTCACCGTGTTTTCTAACAGTCTCTTTTTTGAAATTGTTAGTTCCTGCAATGAACTCCGTTTTCCCCGCTATTTCTTTGATATAAACTTTTGTTATGTATCTCGGGAAATGTAATGCAAATTTTAAAATCAAAAGGGAGTAAACTTTTACTGTCGCCAATGGCGACCTTGACAGAAATTACACTCACAAATAAATTTATTTGGTCACAAATGCGACCATTTTTAGTCGCAGTTTGGAGCCCTGCACAAGGATGATGATTTATCGACTTTATAGACATTACATTTTTATCGTCTGTTAATGCTGAACTTCTGTAAAGCTGCTTTGAAACGATGTGTGTTGTGAAAGGCGCTATACAAATAAAATTGACTTGACTTGACTTGACAAACTATTGGCAGGGTGATGTCCTCACAGTGCAGCACTTAAAGCCCACATCAAGTACCTTAAAGGCTGGTTGTTGTGCCCTCAGACAATGGCTCTTTCAGATGTGTGGACACACACACACACACACACACACACACACACACTTAAAAGCTGCCGTAAATTACTTCCTTGGAGTGGAACATCTCTGGATTTTTTAATGTAATTCAGTTCTCACAGTCCTAATCAAGTTCACCTGTTGGAGATTAGCCACGTTTCTAAACTGTTACCTCAATTCCATCTTTCCGCAGCCCAGTTTACATTAAATGGACAAATGTATTTTAGGTCCTTTCAAACAAGCCAAAGTGACTTGTTTGTCTAATCACTTGTTTATACTTTCAGAAGGAATAATTTTCCAGAAAGTTTGGTGCTGCTGAACTTCAATGTAAACGGTGAGAAGATATTTTTTCTAATCATGCATGAAAAGATTACCGAGGGGACATACAGTATATCAGTGTGAGCGGAACATCCCAGCATATGTGGGATCACAACTGTGGGTGTGTGTGCATGTATGAAACACATCCTTCACTATCTTTTCAGGAACACATTGCGCTTGTTACACTTGACCTTCTCCAACTTTCCCCAAGCACATCAGGAACTTGTTTATGGTTCATGGTGAAATATTGATCTGTGAATTTACAGTGGTTTCCATAACCTTTTATCAATTAGATTGGTTACATCAAATACAACATTGCACAATAAATGTCTTTTTGCAAAAAAGCTTATACTATCAGTCAAACGTTTGGACATACACTTCATCTTAAAAACCTTTTGATCCAAAGGCGTATGCCGAAATAACGCTTTTGTTATTAAAATGTTTTATTGATTACAATGATAGATTAAATAAACAGGAAATATGTAATTAAATTAAATGAACTTAAACCATTCCCTCCGAACAATCCCCCCACCCCAACACAAACATACACCTCAGTGGTCTGATAATAAATTAATGACGACACATAAATAAACAATAAATCAACAGAAAATATTTTGAAACAAAACACACACACACACACACACACACACACACACACACACACACACACACGGACACACATGTTGTGTTTCCATGTTTTATGGGGACTTTCCATAGACATAATGGTTTTATACTGTACAAACTATATATTCTATCCCCTAACCCTACCCCTAAATCTAACCCTCACAGAAAACTTTCTGCATTTTTACATTTTCAAAAAACATAATTTTTCAAAAAAGACAAAAGTTGTTTTCCTCATGGGGACCGACAAAATGTCCCCACAAGGTAAAAAAACTAGGGTTTTACTATCCTTATGGGGACATTTGTTCCGCACAAAGTGATAAAAACATGTTCGCGCACACACACACACGCACGATAAAATAAAATAAATAAACGACAAATAAACGATAAGAATGCATACAAACATTTAACATCTCACTCCACTGTCTCCCCCCGAGCCCTCCAAAAAAATCAAATATCTACCCCATTTTTATAAAACAAACCCATGCTGCCCAGTCTTCTCTAAATCATCCCCTCAAAAGCCTCCACCCTGCCCAACTCCGTGCACCACTCCTGAAATGAGGGCGCTCCAGCTGACTTCCATCCCCTAAGGATAACCTGTCTCCGATCATGACACCAGCCAGGACCCAACTCTTCATGAACCCATCCCCTACATCAATAACCGTCCCATTGCCTAGAACCCAAAGCCAGGTTGCAAAATGAAACCTGAGCACCCAACATATCACACATAAAATGCTGTCACACCCCGCATGTGCGAGATAACGGGGTGTGACTTAACTTCTCCAGTTAGTTTAATAGAAAGGTTTTGCAATGGCAATATAGTTGTGAGAACTTCCTGTTCAATACAAAACCAGGGAGGTGCTCTCTCTCAAGTGGAAGTGACCAATGAGCCAAATGTCTGAGACTGAATGCATAATAATAAAACAAAATCGTGGGTAGGCCTAGCCCACCTTTGTCAATCGGCCTATGCAACTTACTGAAATGTAATCTGGGAAGTTTACCATTCCAAATGAAGGACTTCGCTATGCTATCAAATTGCTTGAAATAACAATAAGGGACATCTACAGGGAGAGGCTGTAGCAGGTAGTTGAATTATGGAATACAATTCATTTTAATAACATTAACCTTCCCAATTATAGATAAATGTAATGAAGCCCACCTACTCACATCAGTTGAAAACCTTTTTATTAAGGGGGGAAAATTAACTTAACTAAATCACACAAATTTGCTGGGAATAAAATACCTAAAATACCTATACATAATGCCCTGTTTAGGCCACTGGAAGGTGCCAGGTTGAAAAGCAGTTACAGGGCAGTATGCTGTCAGAGCCAAAACTTTGGATATAGACCAATTGACTCTGTATCCCGAGAACTTAGAAAAGGAATTAATAATTCTGTGGAGACAAGGCATAGATCTAGTGGGGTCTGATCTATGATGGCGGCACGGTAGCACACAGCGGCCGCTCCGGATCCAAAATGGTGCTATGTTTTGTTAAATAACACGACTTTTGTAGCACATGGACATCAGAGCAACCGGTGTTCGTATCTACCATTGCCAGACACTGCTCAAATATAGAATTCATGCAACAACCAAGCTGCATGACATGCAGGAGGTGCTACATGAACTCGGCTTGCTGCGGAGACCAGGCCTCCAGTCCTCGGCATTGCCTGATGCCAGTGGCCGGGGGAGAGGACGTCGTAAGCGGTGTGCGAGGAAGCGGAAGCACGGCAATAGGGCGGGGGTCCATGCTAGGCTAAAAACAAACCCTAGCCGGTCGGCTCTCTCATCTATCCTGTGTTTGCTCCCTGGACAATAAACTGGACTACATCCGACTCCAGCAGGCTACGCAACGTGAGTTTAGAGACTGCTGCTGCGAGACATGGCTCAGCGACAGAGTTCCGGACGGCGCCATTAAGTTAGACAGGCTCGCCTCGTTTCATGCCGACAGAAATGCAACTCTGTGCGGTAAGACTTGCGGTGGTGGCTTGTGTGTTTGCATCAAGGTGCAAGAATCCTATGCTAGTCTCTTGCTACTGGTCATCGCTGGTGGAGCTTGTGACTGTTAGATGCAGACCTTTTTACTTACCATGAGAATTCACCACTGTTATCATATCTGGAGTTTACATTCCCCCCAGTGCTAACGCTAAGGAAGTGCTTTGTGAACTGTATGGGGCTATGAGCAAACTGCAGAACGCTCACCCTGATGGACTGTTTATGGTCGCCGGAGATTTCAACCAAATATTTCAATGCAAATCTCAAAGAAAGTGCTCCCTAAATTCCATCAGTATGTGGACTTTGCAACGCGAACACGCTTGATCTTGTTTACACAAACATCCCAGGCGCATACTGGGCGGAGCCCCGCCCCCACTTTGGCTACTCAGACCACATCTCTGTTATGCTAATTCCAGCATACAGACCGCTCATCAGACGCACAAAACCGCTTCAGAAGCAGGTGAAACCATGGCCAGCAGGGGCCATCTCTGCTCTTCAGGACTGTTTCGAGTGTACTGACTGGCACATGTTCAGGGAGGCTGCAACATATGGTGACTCTACCAACTTGGAGGAATACACAGCATCAGTGACCAGCTACATCAGCAAGTGCATTGATGATGTCACTTTTCTCCAAGACCATCGCCACACGCTCCAACAAGAAGCCGTGGATGACTGCGGAGGTGAGCACGCTGCTGAGGACCTGAGACTCCGCCTTCAGAGCAGGCGACAAGGCAGCCCTAAGAACAGCGAGGGCCAAACTGTCATTAGAGAGGCAAAGTGCGCACACACCCAGAGAATCCACAGTCACTTCCAGGACAGCAGTGACACGCAGCACATGTGGCAGGGCATCCAGGCCATCACCAACTACAGGACAACATCAGTTGCCTGTGACAAAGATGCCTCCCTTCCAGATGCGCTGAATGACTTCTACACTCAGTTTGAAGTGTCGAACGACATGGTGGCAGGAAGACCACCCCTCCTCCCAACGACCAGGTGCTCTGCCTTACCATGGCTGATGTGAGGAAAAATCTATGTAGAGTCAACCTACGGAAGGCTGCAGGACCAGACAACATTCCTGGCAGAGTGCTCAGAGGATGTGCAGATCAGCTGGAAGATGTTCTTACCGACATCTTCAACATCTCTCTGAGCAACGCCGTCGTTCCAACGTGCTTCAAGGCCACCACCATCGTCCCCATGCCAAAGAAGTCTTCAGTGTCCTGCCTCAATGACTACCGTCCCGTCGCACTCACACCCATCATCATGAAGTGCTTCGAGAGGCTCGTCATGAGGCACATTACGACCCAGCTGCCCCCCTCACTAGACCCACTGTAGTTTGCGTATTGTCCGAACCGTTCAACAGACGATACCATCACCACCACCCTCCATCTGGCCCTCACCCACTTAGATAAAAAGGACTCATACGTTCGAATGCTGTTCATAGACTTCAGCTCAGCATTCAACACAATCATTCCCCAGCACCTGATTGGAAAGCTGAACCTGCTGGGCCTGGACACCTCCCTCTGCAACTGGATCCTGGACTTCCTAACTGGGAGACCTCAGTCAGTCTGGATCAGGAACAACATCTCCACCACCACCACACTGAGCACTGGAGCCCCCCAGAGCTGTGTGCTCAGTCCACTGCTGTTCACTCTGCTGAATCACGACTGTGCAGCAATGCACAGCTCGAATCACATCATCAAGTTCGCCGATGACACGACTGTGGTGGGTCTCATCAGCAAGAAGGACGAGTCAGCATACAGAGAGGAGGTGCAGCGGCTAACGGACTGGTGTAGAGCCATCAACCTTTCTCTGAATGTGGACAAAACAAAAGAGATGGTTGTTGACTTTAGGAGAGCAGAGAGTGACCACTCTCCACTGAACATCGACGGCTCCTCTGTGGAGATCGTCAAGAGCACCAAATTCCTTGGTGTTCACATGGTGGGGAACCTCACCTGGTCCTTCAACAACAGCTCTATTACCAAGAAAGCCCAGCAGCATCTCTACTTTCTTCGATGGCTGAGGAAAGCACATCTCCCACCCCCCATCCTCACTACATTCTATAGAGTGACTATTGAGAGCAACCTGAGCAGCTGCATCACTGCCTGGTTTGGGACTTGCACCGTTTTGGACCACAAAGCCCTGCAGAAGATAGTGAGGACAGCTGAGAAGATCATCAGGGTCTCTCTTCCCTCCATCAAAGACATTTACAAAAAACACTGCATCCGCAAAGCTACCAGCATTGTGGACGACCCCACACACCCCTCACACAAACTCTTCACCCTCCTGCCGTCTGGCAAGAGGTACCAAAGCATTCGGGCCTTCATGGCCAGACTGTGTAACAGCTTCTTCCCCCAAGCCATCAGACTCCTCAATACCCAGAGACTGGTTTGACACACACACACACACACACACACGTGTCCTAGTTGCACTTTAATTATTGTCACTTTATAACTGGCTGCTACCTCAATAACTGTCCATAGAACACTATCTCATAGTATGTTATGTTTACATTTGGCATTTTTAGAAACTGACATCTTTTCCACTACTGTGTATTGGTCGACGCTGCACTGTCTCTTACTGTGTATATTGTCCTGTTCATTGTTAGTAATTTACAAGCAAAAGCTGATGTGCCATAGCTCCTGCCACCACCCCTTTAAAATCATCTTCTTTCCTTATCGCAACTGCTAATGGTTCAAGGGAAAGACAGAACAATTATGTGAAAAAAGGGCAACCCTGCCAGGAACCCCTGTCCAGAGTAAAATAATCTGAAATTAATCCATTTGTTTGTACCACCACTACTGGGTGTCTATAAAGTAACTTAATACATCCAATAAAAGTTCTCCCGAACCCAGATATTTCCAAAATCTTAAAAAGATCATCCCATTCTACCATATAAAACCCCTTTTCACCATAAAGTGAGATAGCAGCTACCAGATTCTGATCATTTGCCACTGACCACATGACACTGATGAGACGCCTGATGTTATCAGAAGAGCTGCAGCCCCGAATAAACCCCACCTGATCTATGTGTATAAGAGATGTCATAACTTTACTTAATTGGTTAGCCAAAATATTTGACAATATTTTTAAGTCTAGCTGGATCAGAGAAATTGGATGTTAACTCTAAAACTCGCTTGGATCTTTGCCCTTTTTAAGAATTAGACTGATCCGGGTTTGTGTCATGGTTGGTGGAAGCTTTTCATTTTTTAATGATTCTGTATAAACTTCTAATAAAAGTGGAGACAATTCTGTAGCATAAGATCTAAAAATCCATCTGACCCGGGAGCTTTGCCTGTAGGCAAGGCCTTAATTACCTCGCAAAGCTCCTCCATGGTTATCTTAAGAGTCAAGAGAATTTTTTTCTCAATCATTTAGGGAGTTCTAATGGTTCCACAAAATTTCTTCAGCAGTAGACAAAGACATGGAATTACAGAGATTAAGATAGAATACTTTAAAAGCATTATTAATATCAATGGCCGAGGTAAAAATTCCATCACCATCAGATTTCACTGAGGGAATGATAGAAAAAGACTCTCTCTTCTTTATAGCCAAAAGCTTCCCTGCTTTGTCCCTTGACTTAAAATATGACTGTCCTGCCCTGAATAACCAAAACTCCACCTTCCGTGACAAAATTCTGTGAGGCCATCAGACAACATTCGGCACTTCAGCTCTGCCTTGGCACAACGAGTTCTCCTGCTTTGGATTTTTTGATGAATGAGGCATACTGTAAGATCCAACCTCTAAGAACCGCCTTAAGTGCCTCCCAAGCCATGCCCACAGAGGATACTGAGGAGCAGTTGGTCTCCATACAAACATTGATTTCAGACTTTAACATTTGTGTGAAATCAGGATTTTGCAAAAGTGACACATTAAAGCACCAACTATATGATTTATTTTTCTCTGTATGTGGCAACACCTCTAAACTCATCAGGGCATGATCTGAGACTAAGATGTTTCCATTTGAACAATCAACAACAGATGAAATGAGGGACTTATATAAAATAAAATATATTTTGTTATAAATCTTATGGACTGATGAAAAACAATTGTTGTCCCTACCACAAGTCTCCAAATATCTATAAGACCAAGATTTGTTCACATACTGTGAAGCATCAATGTTCCTCTAGGGGGCTTACACACTTTTGCTTCACTATGATCAAGGACTGAATCCTTGAATAGATTAAAGTCTCCTCCTGATATTATATCATGAGAAGTGCCATTCACATTCCACGCGGAGAGAGACAATCCACTCATATTAACATTTTACATTTTGACATATTAGAAAAAATAGATTGTATGTCAAAAATACAATTATAAAGACCACATTCCAACATTAGTGCAACAGTCAAACCCTGAACTTACCCTTGAACCAAACAAACAGAAAAAAGAATAACATACGCATTAACCCCACGCATGATAGCGCCAACAAACGTCCATCCCTTTAAACACAAACAGTCCATGTATGCCTTAGAGAGCCCCCGCGACAACTCTGCCTTTTGATTGCTCAAGTCTGGTGTTTCTATACAAATTTTGTGAGACAGAATTACATAACAGAAAATAATCTATAAAACAACCTCCAGCCAATAAGTAGAATAAAAACAAAGAATGTGTAGATTCATTCACAAAACTGTTTCAAAGTTGTGTTCCTCCACAAAACAAACTCCAGCCACTAGCAGAACCAACACACACACACACACACACACACACACACACACACACACACACACACTAGTAGAACCAGCACACACACAAAATATTTTTTTCAGTTTCCTCGGACAGTCAAACAAGTGTTCAGTGAGCCAGCTGTTCATGAGTGCAGCAGATGACCTAATCCTTCCAATGTCCTGCAAAAAAATATTCCCGAAAACAAACTCCATCCAATAGGAGGCATAAACACAAGGAACATGCAGATTCATCCACAACTGTCCCGAAGGAGTGTTTTTCCACAAAACAAACTCCAGTCGCCAGGCGGAACCAGCACAAAAAGAAACAAAAAAGGCGCCTAGCTTCCTCGGATGGTTAAATTAATGTTCAGTGCATCAACCTCACTTGGGAGCAACGTGAGAAACAAACCATGACTTCCTCAATCCACTGATTTTATGAAAGACATTCCATTGATGTAAGAGTTTCTTGCATTCCTTCAATGCAAAAGTTTCTTAAAGGAGTGTTATTCCACAAAACAAACTCCAGCCACTAGGCAGAACCAACACAAAAAGAAACATGGCATCCAGCTTATTCAGACAGTCAAGTGTATGTTCAGCGAGTCAAGCTCACATGGGAGCAACATGAAAATCACCAATTGGCTTACTCACCCCATTGTTCCTATGAAGGATAATGCTTGCTGTGGGAATGTAAATATTTTGAGGCCATCCTTAGTATCTATTCTCAATTTGGCCAGAAACATCAGTGCAAAAGCAACCCTCCATTGATGTAAGAGTTTCTTGCATTCCTTGAATCGATCAAGTTTCTTTCTTGTTGAATTTGCAATGTCTGGGTACAAGAAAGTGTTGTGGTTCTTCCAAGAAAGCCTTCCTTTACTCCTCGCCTCATGTAACATGAGATCTTTATGGGATGATCTCACAAATTTGGCCAGAGTTGAACAGGGCCTGTCTCCCTCAGCGGATCTTCGAGCCGGGACCCTGTGAGCATGCACGATTTCCAGTATATGGCCTGTTATGTCGAGCAGACTCGGGAAGAGCTAATCTATGAATTTCATCATATCACAGCCTTCCTCATGCTCAGGAATTCCAACAATTCAGACGCTGTTTCACCGATTACGATTCTCAAGGTCTTCCAGCTTTTCCCAAACGCATTCCAAATCTACTTTGGTCGCTAGTGGGTTTACAGCTAATTCCCTTTCCGTTGACTCCAGATAATCATTCTGTTTCTCAATGTCCCTGATTCTTCTAACCAAATCAGCAAATATCTCAATCTCAATTGCTGTAATCGATCAATGTATTACAGCAAGATCCTCTAAGTCAGCTACGACCTTCGCCAGCATTACAGACATGCTGGACAGTTGCCATTGAATCTCTCCCAGCCACACCGTTCACACTGAGCCCCTGGTCTGCGGTATCAGCTTGAACACGTAAGTGTCTTTTAAAACCTCCAGAGCCAGAGGATTTTGAATTCTTTGACATGTTGACTTCAAAGAACAGTTATGTAAAAGGGTGTATTGAATCTCACCGGTTTAAGACACAAAAAGAATGAAAAACTAGCAAAGTCTGCAGAGCTTGCCTATCACACGTCTGACCCCGCATGGTGCCATGTGACACTGATATTAGTTTTGTTGACAAATATAAATTTTGCTTATGTATGAATTTGATATCAAAATTGATGAACTGAACCAGATGGTGGGGGAAAAGAAGCAGTGTCCAGCAAACATGGGAACTCCTTCAATATTGTTTACATCCTTAGCATCCTAAGTAGATCAATAAATTGGTTGAGTGTGCAGAGCTGTAATCTGGGCAAAGCTGAAATAAAAGATTAATTGATGAGTTTACATTTTTTGGCTGCTTCATTATTCCCATACATCTATTTGTGTAATTTAATAGTCGGTGACTTTACTAGTATTGTGGAACACAATAAAACACAATAAGTAGGTGTGTCTAATCTTTTGACGTGTGATGTAGATCAGGCTGTGATTCAGGCAAATATACATGATGTAGAGACTGATGAATCATAAAAAGTATGATGCTCATGTTCCAGAATATAAAAAATATCTCTTTCTCAAGTTTATACACACACACACACACACACACAATTTTTTCTTCCCCAGGTAGACAGAGCACCGTTCAGAATTGTAAACAAACACACTTCAGTTTCTCGCATTATGGCACTCCTAATTCACCTGCTGTTGTCTCGCGTTCTTGCCTTTCCTTTGTCTCTTAAAGTTTGATGTTCAGATTATCCTCACAATCTCAAATATCTGAAGCTGCTTTAAGACAGAGCAGAAGGCTCACAAGATGAGCACATACTCCTGCACATCTAAATAATAAACTGTCACAACTGCAGAAAATAAGCAATAGTGTCAGAGCTGAACATTTATATCATGGTAAACACCTGTGTCGAACATTTGAAGTGTTAGAACAAAAAAGTCAAGATTCAACCTGCTCACATAACCTACTAAAGCTTTTTTAAATGCACTGGTAGAGAAATTTCAATGTATTTAATTTTTATTTTAAACTAGTTTTGACAATACAAAGAGTCTCTACATTTAAAGGAAAAGGGTTAGGATGTGGGGTAGAGTTAGTCTGTACTAATTGTACTGTACTGTATATAGATAGCATTTATACAAATATGTATATATATATATATATATATATATATAGATAGATAGATAGATAGATAGATAGCTTAATGATTAGTACAGACCAACCCTAACCCACATCCTAACCCTTTTCCTAAATGAAACTTTTTTTATATTTTTAAAAAACTGTATTTGCTTTATGAATTGATTTTCTAATTGAAGACATCCCCAAATATCCCAAAATGAATGTCAGATTTAGCTCACTTTTAAGGACAATTTGTACCCAAACTGTAATATGTACACACACAAAAGCTGTTTGTAACTACATTTTTCCTGTGGCAAAGTTCAGTGGATTTGCAGATTTTGCTATTAATAGTAGAGACAGCAGCATATGAGCATTAATTTAAGCCTCACAGGAAGTCTTGCTCTCTTACAATTTTTTCTCCCAGTCTTTGTATCAAAGGATCACTTGAGGCACAACAGCACACACACACACACACACACACATAAACTATGCCATGCTGCTGTAATTCCAAGGTGGATGATCCACAACCCTGGCATTATAAACACTTGCCTTACACATTATGTGCGAAATGTAGCCACAGCTCGGTACGCTGTGATTCTGGAGGCTTTCCAGCACTACTCATTGTGTTCTTGCCACAAGCAGGCCTTTTGCCATCATGCCAGTCCTGTGAGACACTAAGGGCTTTTAGTGATATGGAAAAGCAAAGGGCTGCCACAATGTTGTGAATGCAAAGCTCCAAGGCAAAGCTCTTCCATCCAAGATAAAAGAGAGGAGAAAAGCCACTTATCGCTGGGGCTATCTGCTGCCCGCATCTGATGCAGGGGCTTGGGAACCGGACCTTGTTATGTCAAGAGGAGCGAGGAGGTACTGACACTGCCAAAAGAGAAAGAGAAAGGAAGCACAAGAGAGCGAGAGAGAGAGAGTGCAGCCATTCTAAACAGCAATGCTGGACAACACTGCCTGTTGTTTCCAGGGCACTTCATAAGTCTGAAACACAGAATAAAAGTCATTAAATCAGCAGAAACAAAATTGAAATATGTGAGTAAGAACAGAAATATTGTTACTTTTCTAAATTTGGCTAAGGACCATTAGAAGGACCAGCCAAAAAAATAGTGTGTGATTTGAACAATAGAAGCACAATTTGAAATGCTGGTTTGAAAAGATGTTATTTGATTGTAATGTTGACCAGCCATTTTAGAGTTTTCAGTCTTTTCCCATTCAAGTAGATTGCAGCTGTACTTATATGACAAGAAAATATAGGCTTGCCTTAAAGGAACTTGAAAAAAGTGAAAATTGGATTTTGCAAGTTACTCACCAATGGCCGGTAACTTTGTTAGGAGTTACAAAAATAATAAGATACTATTTTAATAATAAAATAATAAGAAGGTAGTCTAAATTAAATGACATGTGTGATTTACATCAAAGACACACAAGCTGTCTACAAAAGACTGTGGCAATTCCCGTGTACGCAACACAATGCTGTAAACCATATTAAAGCAATAACCAACCTGATATATCAATTGACAATAGGAATGTCATAAAATATTGATACATCGATTATTGATCTGCATGTTTTTTTCTCAATATGTTTTTGAGGCATTGATATATTAACATAAGCCAACATTTCAATTAGAAGCCTAATTTGTGTGCTTCCCAATTCACTGTCATTTGACCTTCCATTTATGGTAGTCTGGCGTAACAGCTTTGGGAGACCACAAAGGAGTGATATAACATTTACTATACTTAATACTGAAGGACGTGTCAATGCAATGCATGTGGGAGTCAAAAGCTTTTAATCTAGTCACCTTATACACAAAAGTTACAAAGGTTTTTGTATCAAGAATGAACAAAGTGGTGTTGATGTTTGCAGGTTAATTTATGAAACTTATGTAACTACGCAAACTGAACGATTAGAAATGACAACGTTTATTATGCAATTCCTCTGTATGTAGCCTTAAATATGCTTCAATCAAGCTGTCAAAAAACAAAAAGACATACTTGTAACTGAAAATACATTGTGTAGGCTATATCAAAGATATACTGTATATACACACACTGTATACAGACACATATACTGTACACAATATATCATCCAGTGATAGCTAGAGTAATTAATCTATGTCCTTTATTAGTTTTTTTAAGTAATTTTTTAGTAATTACTTTTCTTTTATTAGTAATTATTAGTTCATGTTAGTTCATAGTGTATTAACTAATGTTAATATATACAACTTTTAAAAATGTATTAGTTTATGTTGAAATTAACATTAACCAAGGTTAATAAATGCTGTAAAAACATTGTTCTATGTCAGTTAGTGTTAACTAATGTTGACATTTTTACCATTGTTTCTAAATTTAAAACGCACCATGTTGTCTGCCAGGCAAGTCTGGTGATCGATCGCTCTTTACCAAAGTTGTGTTAAGAAATATGTATGAAGAGACAAAGACTACAGTGCAGTGAGTAGCCCTATTTATATCTGAAAAAAAAAACACATACTGATAATTATTGGGAAATTGTTATGATTATCAATGCAAGAAAAAGGCATTGATCCCAAACCTAATCAACAATAATTTTACAGTATTTATAAATCTTGGTTTATGTTCATTGCAGTATAAATACTAATAAATTTTTTACATTAAAAGTTATACATTAATGCATTATGAACTAACATGCACTTACAATGAGTAACAATAATGTATTTTTAAATTAACAGTAACCAAAATTAATAAATGCAGTAAAACATCATTGTTAAATTCAGATCATGACACCTAATGCATTTACTTACGTTGACAAATAGAAACGTATTGTAAAGTGTTCCTTGCATTTCATCAAACAACTTTTAAAGCAAGTGAAAAATAGGATCCTAAAAGTGGCGAAACGTACTGTATGTAGAATATTAGTCACATTAAGCCTCCAAATGAAAATCACAATGTTTCTTCTACATGATTTTTGTGACAGATTCAGTTTAACTGACAGATGGAGACTGTTTCAACTCATATATGATGCTGCAAGTGATACAATGACAGTGCTATTTGCTGGCAAAATAAAAATTTTCAGTTAAGAAATATTTGAATTTGAAGTGTGCAATTTCTGTGTCAATAGCATCACCAAACGTAATTGCAAAAATAATACTGTTTTCAAACAAATTCCAGAAAACTCCCCCATCTCCCATTGGTTGTACAAACAGATAGTCCCGCCCCAAACTCACACTATTGGTCGGGCTAATGTTGCTGTGTTGGGTTAGTTGGGCCTTGTTTTGATACTGCCAAAGTGTTACAATTTTAGGTGAAATCTAAACCTACAAATGGCTTATAGTTGACTATGACTATGCTGTGACACACAACAGCCTTAAGGTCAGCAAATTTTACCTGTTCACCTGCCACTGGCATGTGTGGCAAAAAGCTAAAATTGGACCCTGTGTGCACATATTGAAATTTTCTAGCAAGTCTTTCAATTAATTTGCAACACACATGAAAGTGGGTTGTCAGAGTCCAAGCATTCAGCAGTCTAATCTATTATGTTGCATTGATGGAGGGTGTGAAAAAATAAAGCCCTAATATCCAGACTCAATCAGTTCACCTAAAGCAATGCTCAGCTGAGGTGATTAATCAGGACCATTGACTGCTTTAGCAGGCTGCTGTATGATAGATGGTGTCTGGATCGTAACTCTGCCTCTGGTCACAATGGTAGAGAGCTGCAGCCAGGCTCCTGGGCTCTGGAGGGAGCAACCGATCCTGATGATGAAGGCTGTCCACAGTCTCCTCACAGCATACACCCGGCCTCATTATTCCCCTTCTGCCCAGACACAGCAGGGATACTGCACCATCACCATGGGAAGAAATAATACTTTTGGATACAATTACCGGATTGGGAGTGTGGCATCTTACCACAGGCAGTGTCGGCCCTATTATCTGCCTCATTGTTAGGCAGCTCAGTTCGCACAGCTAGCTATACCACTGAACAGGGAACGACATGACTGTGGGGAGCCTCTGCAGCCTCGCATGGCCCGTAATCATTTTAAAAGTGAAATTATGAGCTTTCGCGGATGGAAGTCACTACGAGGAGATTTCGCCGCTGTTTTTCATGATACTGGAGGCAGGACTAGGGGCTTTAACTCCTGTGTGACTTATTACAGAGGGCACTATGAGCAGGCAAGACATGAAAAACACATAATTTTCTTATAGCATTAATTTGAGCTCATTGTCAAATAGAAGCAGCCAGGAAAGTGTCTTTTTGTCAGACTACAATGTGGATTATGACATGAAGGGTGACAATTAGAGTGCTTTTTGTCTAAATTGTCAAGAGTCATATGGGCCATTGTTGAATCCTTTAAGAGAGTGCAGCAATAAGAGATTAGAAACCATCAATGGAAAAAAAATTTACAAAGCAAATTACTGCATCTTATTACTGTTGCATGTACAGGGGCATCATGTACCTTTTATTTTTTTTTGAGGGGGCAACAGTGGCAGTCCTGGTTCACTTGTGGCACTTTTCCACTGCACTTTACAGTTCGACTCGCCTCAACTCTACTCACTTTAAGTTTCTGAGCTTGCATTTCTACTGAAATTTAGTGCCATCTCAATGTGGGTGGATTATAGGATGATCGTCATAGCTGCACCAACTCTACTGCTGTGACATCATCTTAAACACGAAACAAACTGACCAAAACAATAACACAACCACTAGCTGTTAGCTACTAACTCATTGTGCTGCATAAAGCAGTTGTTGCATAGTGATTTTACACAAGTGTAACAGTTAAATTAGCCTGGTTGTTTTTAGAAGCAAGCTTCCAGTAGCTGGTCAACTAAATAAAGTGAAGCTTTCAAGCGGAGTATAGATTTAACATAACAAAACATACCATCCTCCATCGTGGATCAATGCCAGTCCAGGGTACTCTCCCCAGTTTAGATAGCATCCAATTGGTTGAACCACTTCCACTTTTCCTTGATGGTTCTGTAGTCACTTTTAAGTTTTTTTTTACTTTTCACTACACCGTTGATAGGTCCGGTGGTAGCCGTGTGCGGCCAACAGCTGATACACTTCCTGAGAGACATTTTTGTTTTGCTCATCGCTAACGAGTGGACTGTCTGTACCTTGTTTATTGACCACAGTGTGGCTTTGTGCACAGCCATTTCTTTTTCACAATTTGAAAATTCGCGTGAACAAATGATACTCCATTGCTGTTGCTAACTTTAAAACTAGCGGGTTGATGTCGCGTGTCGGAAATCCAGTGACGCTGGTAGTGACAATACTCCATGACCAATCAGTGATATGCAGGATTTTGACGTCACATTTAATATCGGCTCGGCTCGCTTGGAACCTCGACCGAGGTGGTACTAAAAAAAGTATCAGGTACCAGGTACCAGGTACTATCCACAGTGGAAAACCCCCAAAAAGCGAGCAGAGTCGTGTTGAGTCGAGTTATACCGTGCAGTGGAAAAGCCCCATTGGTGCCCTAATTAAGACATGACCAAAAAAATACAATACTTTGTAAAATGTAGTAATTCAACTTCAATATATGCAAGTAAGACATGTTAGTCTAATAGTATGGTTTTAAATGTGTGAGCAAAAGGATCCAGGTTCAACAATGTGTACATAGTAATATATTTTAATAAAACAAGCTAAACTAGCTCGCCATGCATTTTCGTTGTATGGAAGACAGCAGCTTTGACATTTTGATAACTACTCCATTTGTGTTTCACAGGTAAAATGCCAAATGAGTTAGAATAGAATTTTCAGTGTAATGAAAATAATCATCAGAAGGTGCAACTCAACTGGACTCAACTGGACGGACGTTACTGCCACATTGTTTTAAATCTTGCAACTTAATTAACAATATGTGTGTATGTGTGTGTGTGTGTGTGTATGTATACATATATATATATATATATATATATATATATATATATTTACATACTGTATATACAGTATAAATTCATAGATTGCTAATTAAGCTGCCCGATTAGGCTGCGCACATATACATACTGCATATATACTGTATATTTGTATATATTCAGTATATTAGAGCTGTCGATTTAACACAATTTAATTTAGTGTGATTAACTATGAAAAATAAATAAGGAGTGCAATTAATCATGCATATGCAAATTCCATAAAATTAACGTTCCTACATAGACCAATTCAAGATGCCTTAATGTGGCAATAGGAGGCAGTCACACTGACGACAGCAACAGGCAGCACTGCCTTCCACAGTTGCAATTTTGCACTTAAAGACATCTCGAGACATGCTTTTTAAAGTTTCAAACTATATTTAACTTGACACAGTATTTTTAAAACACAGCGTAAGATACCCTGAAAATTAGTGAGATGCTCCAAAAGCATCCGTCTGACACATGAGCACATAGACCAACAATGAAAAATAGCTCAGATGGAATAAGGCCAATAATGGGATGGGGTTGCACCAGCTGTACGTAAGGTCTCACGTAAGTTGAGACATAAAGTTCACACTAAGGGCTTAGTAACTACTTGTTAGTTTATAACTAGTATATAAGTCAGTGCTTAATTTAGTTCCACCACCTTTTCTTAAGGCAAGACATAACTAGTAGGTCATAAGCTCTCCGTAAAGTAATGCGCAGTCGCATAATACGACGTTTACCTGTATTTATCCAACAAGCAGCCTTCCAATTTGTACACAGAAGTGTTAAAAAGCTGTGAATTTCAGTTTTTTCTTGTTATGGTTGATGTTCAAACCTTGTTTGCGCACGTAAATGTCAGCTGTATTAAATGATATCCACATTGGAATACGATACGTATTAAAACAAGATTTCATTAATTATATATTTAGCCTATGTATATAACAATATTTAATAACTGTATCTGAAATAAATAAGGGGCAATAAATACATAAGTACTAATATAATAGGCTGGAAAAATAGACATTTATTCATTTTAATATCTATTTCGTATGTTGAAACATGACACCCGGCGGAGTAGGCTTCACAGGAAAGTGCACCGTTAGATGGGTTTCCTGCTGAAGAAGTGAGTTTTTTACATAATGTTTTCTCCCGTAAATGGAAACAAGAGTCATTTCCAACATAATTATATATGTCGAAAGGACTGAAGCCTGTCAACTAAAACATGAGCTCATTGATGTCATTAAATTAATCTGCTTTTTTATTTCATCCGTTACTCTTGGTTGGAGGCTTCCGTAAATATTTAGTTTATACGTATAGGGATACGTCCTACCTAAAATTAATGGTGCAACGCTCAAATATTTAGTAGAGCGTAAATAAATAGTGCCCATTTACGCCACAACTGGGCTAAGTTGTAATGTATGTATAGCGTACGTAGTACGTATACATGCTGGTGCAGCTGGCCCCTGGCCTTCCACGTCTCTTTCTGTCCTTATTAGAGCCAATTGCCCTTTGTCTTTGAAGACTGTAGTGTACACCTTTGTGTGAAATCTTCAGTTTTTTGGCAATTTCAAGCATTCAGTATAGCCTTCAGTTCTCAAACAATGATTGACTGACAAGTTTCTAGAGAAAGCTGTTTCTTTTTTTTTTTTTTGTGACATTTTTGACCTAATATTGACCTTAAGACATGCCAGTCTATTGCATTCTGAGGCAACTCAAAAACAAACACAAAGACAATGATAAGCTTCATTTAATGAACCAAATAGCTTTCAAATGTGTTTGATAAAATGGCAAGTGATTTTCAAGTATTAGCAATTTAGCATGATTACTCGAGATATTCAGGATCATCAAGGTGTATTTTGACAAAATGGAGAAAACCCAAGAAAACCAGAGATCCATGACTCAAAAACCTTGAAAACAAAATAAAAAATGAATGATTAAGTTGGGCACACTCATGCCTATTCAAGGTGCAAGAATTGTATGTTAATACCTTTTTCTTGATGATTACAAACCTTTTTTTGTGTAGAATATTTTTTTCAAAATGTATGAAACCAAAAATAGACACAAAGATTAAATTTCAATGAACTACGTATATAAAATGCATTCAATATCCAGTTGGCTCAGCATGACATGTCTGTATATACATTTGAAATCCACCCCCCCCAAATGAAAAAGCACTGGTGAAAACATCAAAAGGATCTTCAAGCTGAGAGATTTTGAGTCTCATCACACTTCACCTACAGAGGTGAGACACAGTAATGTCGGCGCATGTCTCGATGATCCAGAAAGACTAATGATGCTGGACAGCTGTCCACAGAGGAGACGCTCAGTCTCTGCGTGAGAGTTCTACAGATGAAGCCACCCAAGGAACAGCGCTGAGAGCTGTCGTGGAGTGGATTTTACATTCATGTCCGAAACTAGACAATAGTTTTAAGTCCCACAGAGGCTGAAAACTGAGCTCGATTGTCTCTTCTCTGCACTGACAGTGCTTCAATGAGGCCGTACCCTCATTGTGCAACTTACCCTACAGCCATCATCACCTACTTTACAAGACATGATTGTGACTGTGTGCAGAGAGAGAATGAGACAGGAGAGAGAATGACTATCCTGATTGCCTCCTGACTCTGAAGACTTGCAGTGAAGGTGACCGCTGAGTAGAAAAGTCTACACAGGCATAAAGCTGAAGCCTGAACTCGGCCACTAAACGAGATACTGTGACCTGACCTGACCCAAACTACGTAGAGCTTGGAACAAGAATGCCACTGAAGTGCCCCATGTTTGAAATGTTGGACCAAAAAATTAAATAAAAACAAAAGTGACCTTTTGTGACCTGTATTGTTTTAGTAATTAGCTCTTATTTGGTGTTTCAGAGATGAGTATTGTTGAATGTGTAGCTAATATGAAAATGATATATATATATATATATATATATATATATATATATTATATATAAAAATAATGAAAAGCAGTTTTATAAAATTCTACTGTGATGATAGACTGTTGAGGGCTATACAGTCTAACATAAGGATTGGTCAAATATATAAAATATTCTAGCAAAGTGTTTATTGTGTTACATAATTTACAATTACAATTGAATTAGATGTTATTTGTATATATTTAATTAAGCCATAATTGTACAGACAGATAATTTATTTAATTTTATTGATTTCATTCAAATATTTGATAAATGGACAATACAATACAATGGGCAATAGCAATTGCAACATAAAACTAAAAATTACCTGGAAAATCATTTTTATTTGTCCCTTATTTAAAAAGTAATTTCTGCACAGATTATCATAGGAGTTCTTGGATAGATTAGTTCAAAGAGGAAAGTGTGCGTGTGTGCATGGACAAAAAAAGTTGTTAAATTAAAACATAATCAAACTTAATATTATTAAATATTTATAATACTAATTTATTTTTAAATCAATTAAAAAGCAGAGGTAACAAAACCAAAACATAAACATGAAAAACTGACCCAAACATGGCCCGAAGGAAATCATGATTGAATAAAGCAGCAATATTTAACAGATGATTTGGTAACAGAAAATGTATATAGACAGAAAACCCTTTTATGGGCACAATAATGTACTAATATGAACTGAACTGAGGCTATATCTGCTCCATAACAATCCTATCACTTGCATGAGGCAAATAAAAGTATTTCAATAAATATAACAAAATTTAATATGCAGCCCATATGCCTCCGCTGATAAATAAATTAGGACTATTTGAAGTGAAGGTCGGGGTAGGTTGATTGATTCTCTAATTGCACTGACAGCTGCAAAACATTACCATCTGTTGCCTTTTTCAGATTATTAATCAAGAAATACAGCATGTGTTCAGCAGTCCTGCCACTAGACACAGTACGCTGGGTTCCCCATTCCCTTTTGTGTCTCATAAACATAGGTGAAAAATCGGTTTCAGACTACAGCTCTTGGCAGGTCCATCCCTTGTGAGGCAGACTGACCCGTCCAAATACCTCCTGGTACAAATGAGTGTGTGCTCAACACGGGCTGGCTGCACACAAAGGAGCGACCACACCGTATGCTCTGAACAGCCTCAAAATATTCCAGATGACTGTGTGTAGGCTCTAAACAGTACTTTGCCCTGCTTTCACCCTCCATCGACTCTCTTGACTGGCTCTAATCAGGAGGGCTCCTGTGGAAAGCTGTCCTCACCACTGAAATACATGACAGGTCTGAGACAGAATGGTCAATTTAACACAGAGGCACACGGCTACAAACTTGAGTGGTGGTATAGAAAGTGATCGGAATACTGAGTGCTTAAAGGACATAGACAGCTACACTAAACCTATAGGTAGATGTCCTCCTTCAATAGCTGCTACAACTATAAACACATAACATAGATCAACATACAGATCACTGAAACACAAATCACAGCTATAACACATATCACACAGCTATATTCAGCTATATCACAGCTGTAACAAATAACATGGGCACAATTTTTTTTTATTTGATTTTTACTTCAAGATTAAGGAAATGTACAGTATATACAGTGGGCCAAAAAAGTAGTTGAACACCCTTGAATGGTTAAGCCATACTTTAAAATGCATTTCACTGCCTAAAACCAAAATTTTAAACATGAGGCAGCTGCAAAATGGGCTATTCTCCGCTATTATTTAGTAATTTCAAATTGTTTCTAAAAAGTTAATTTTGGCATATAGACATTTAAGAAATTATGGTACGCTTTTCTGTACAGCTGCTTTGAATTGATGTGTAATGTAAAAGGAGCTATACAAATAAAAACGGCTTCACTAGTACATTTAACCAGTGCAAAGGTGATTTACAAAAAGGTGATTATTACCCCTTTATATATATATATATATATATATATATATATATATATATATATATATATATATATATATATATATATATATATATACACTCACCTAAAGGATTATTAAGAACACCTGTTCAATTTCTCATTAATGCAATTATCTAATCAACCAATCACATGGCAGTTGCTTCAATGCATTTAGGGGTGTGGTCCTGGTCAAGACAATCTCCTGAACTCCAAACTGAATGTCAGAATGGGAAAGAAAGGTGATTTAAGCAATTTTGAGCGTGGCATGGTTGTTGGTGCCAGACGGGCCGGTCTGTAGTGGTCATCTCCAATACAAATAGGAAAAAGAGACTACAATTTGCAAGAGCTCACCAAAATTGGACAGTTGAAGACTGGAAAAATGTTGCCTGGTCTGATGAGTCTCGATTTCTGTTGAGACGTTCAGATGGTAGAGTCAGAATTTGGCGTAAACAGACTGAGAACATGGATCCATCAAGCCTTGTTACCACTGTGCGCGCTGGTGGTGGTGTTGTAATGGTGTGGGGGATGTTTTCTTGGCACACTTTAGGCCCCTTAGTGCCAATTGGGCATCGTTTAAATGCCACGGCCTACCTGAGCATTGTTTCTGACCAGGTCCATCCCTTTATGGCCACCATGTACCTATCCTCTGATGGCTACTTCCAGCAGGATAATGCACCATGTCACAAAGCTCGAATCATTTCAAATTGGTTTCTTGAACATGACAATGAGTTCACTGTACTAAAATGGCCCCCACAGTCACCAGATCTCAACCCAATAGAGCATCTTTGGGATGTGGTGGAACGGGAGCTTCATGCCCTGGATTGTGCATCCCACAAATCTCCATCAACTGCAAGATGCTATCCTATCAATATGGGCCAACATTTCTAAAGAATGCTTTCAGCACCTTGTTGAATCAATGCCACGTAGAATTAAGGCAGTTCTGAAGGCGAAAGGGGGTCAAACACAGTATTAGTATGGTGTTCCTAATAATCCTTTAGGTGAGTGTATATATATATATATATATATATATAAACACATGAGATGAAATATTGGAGAATGCTAATGCTGCTAATGCACTGTAACTACAACAGTTTGTGGGAGGTTTGGCTAATCTCTCAATTGCCAATGCGGCTTTCAAAAGTATCAGAAGCTTTTGTTTAAACCAGGACATTATTTTTCTCCTTCACTGACCAAACCTTGACCCTCGTAGAGCTCTTGAAATAGGTACGCACTCAAGGGAAAAGTGGGCTCCTACAACAGCCTAATTTTGAAACACATGAACAATCGCTGCCTTGAGACTTCAGTTTCAGATGGCATTTTCTCCTTTTCTACTATTTATACATTACAAGAAATGTCCACAAAAGCAGAGAAAACAATCTAAATTGCTTAAAATGCACCATGATACACCCCTCACATTTTTGTAAATATTTGATTATATCTTTTGATGTGACAACACTGAAGAAATGACAGCTTGTATAACAGTGTAAATTTGCTGTCCCCTCAAAATAACTCAACACACAGCCATTAATATCTAAACCGCTGGCAACAAATGTGTGTACACCCCTAAGTGTAAATGTCCCCGGTAAATTTTCCCTCCCCGGTGTCATGTGACTCATTAGTGTTACAAGGTCTCAGGTGTGAATGGGGAGCAGGTGTGTTAAATTCTGTGTAATCGCTCTCACACTCCCTCATATTGGTCACTGGAAGTTCAACAATGCACCTCATGGCAAAGAACTCTCTGAGGATCTGAAAAAAAGAATTGTTGCTCTACATAAAGATGGCCTAGGCTATAAGAAGATTGCCAAGACCCTGACACTGAGCTGCAGCATGGTGACCAAGACCATACAGCGGTTTAACAGGACAGGTTCCACTCAGAACAGGCCTCGCCATGGTCGAACAAAAAAGTTGAGTGTATGTGCTCAGCGTCATATCCAGAGGTTGTCTTTGGGAAATAGATGTATGAGTGCTGCCAGCATTGCTGCAGAGGTTGAAGGGGTGGGGGGGTTAGCCTGTCAGTGCTCAGACCATACGCCGCACACTGCATCAAATTGGTCTGCATGGCTGTCATCCCAGAAGGAAGCCTCTCCTAAAGATGATGCACAAAAAAGCCCACAAACAGTTTGCTGAAGACAAGCAGACTAAGGACATGGATTACTGGAAGCATGTCCTGTGGTCTGATGAGACCAAGATAACCGCATTTGGTTCAGATGGTGTCAAGCGTGTGTGTGAGGAGTACAAACACAAGTGTGTCTTGCCTACAGTCAAGCATGGCGGTGGGAGTGTCATGGTCTGGGGCTGCATGAGTGCTGCCGGCACTGGGGAGCTACAGTTCATTGAGGGAACCATGAATGCCAACATGTACTGTGACATACTGAAGCGGAGCATGATCCCCTCCCTTCGGACAGTGGGCCGCAGGGCAGTATTCCAGCATGATAACGACCCCAAACACACCTCCAAGACGACCACTGCCTTGCTAAAGAAGCTGAGGGTGAAGGTGATGGACTGGCCAAGCATGTCTCCAGACCTAAACCCTATTGAGCATCTGTGGGGCATCCTCAAACGGAAGGTGGAGGAGCAAAAGGTCTCTAACATCCACCAGCTCCGTGATGTCATCATGGAGGAGTGGAAGAGGACTCCAGTAGCAACCTGTGAAGCTCTGGTGAACTCCATGCCCAAGAGGGTTAAAGCAGTGCTGGAGAATAATGGTGGCCACACAAAATATTGACACTTTGGGCCCAATTTGGACATTTTCACTTAGGGGTGTACTCACTTTAGTTGCCAACGGTTTAGACATTAATGGCTGTGTGTTGAGTTATATTGAGGGGTCAGCAAATTTACACTGTTATACAAGCTGTACACTCACTACTTTACATTGTAGCAAAGTGTCATATCTTCAGTGTTGTCACATGAAAAGATATAATCAAATATTTACAAAAATGTGATGGGTGTACTCACTTTTGTAAGATACTGTATATATATATATTATATATATATATATATTTATATATATGTATATATATATATATACATATATATACATATATATATATATTATATATATGTATATATATGTATATATATATATATATATATATTTTTTTTTTTTTGGTTACAATTAACACAAGTTCATTATTGAGAGATAGACTTTTAACTGTTTGGTGAAAACATCAAAAGTCTCTTTTTGCTGAGAGAAATTGAGGTTTTGAGTCTCAACACACTTCACCTGCTATAATGGTTGGATATGTTTTCAGGGAAGGTTGTTGAAGCTTATATTGGTTGTCATTACTCATATCTTTACTGATTGCAATGTGTTATGTTATTTTCAGTTATGTTTCTGTAATATGTTACAGTAGATTCCATAAGTGTGTGTGTGTGTATACCACTGTTTCTTATTTCTTTTACCCCCTGTCAAAGAAATGCACAAGTTCTTGCAACTTTTCTTTGCACTTTTAGCAGAAAAATGAAAAAAAGGGTGATGAAGACCTAATAGTTTAAACGTTGACAGCAAGTGTAAACCAATAAAGTATTTTTGGAGCTGTAAATCTGTGTGCAGACAGTTTCCTTTTAGCGGATAGCCTTTATAAACTGATCTAAAAGCCACTTTAGGTACAAGTTAGATGTATCATCTCAAGTTGTTAGTTATGTACACATTTTTTTTTTTAGCGTGTAACCATCTCTCTATTATAACTTTACTTCCAAAGAAACAATTAAATGTTTATTATTGTTATTGTTGCTTATTTCTGCATATTATTTTCATAAAATGTATATTTAATAATTATTGAATCCTTGTTTTGCGTTTTTATATGGCAGTCTTATTGTGTACAGTGAATAGATCTACTATTGTATTATTACGGTTCACTTGCATTGTCCAACGAGGATGTAGTTTGTAATATAAAAATAAGTGTCTTCAATTGAAATCATATCAGCTATTTGAAGAGTTTACCCTCTTAAATTATGTTAAAAATATGTGTAGACAAAACAAGTATCAATGTTTATTGTGTAGTGGTTAAAACACTTGTATAATCATAGTGAAATATAATTAAGAGTGATGTTTATCTTATTATCTTATTCACATGTAGAGAAATAATTTGCTGATGAATGTGAGTTCAATAATGTCTCAGTTTCATCATGTAATTTCTCCTCAATCACCTTCACAGGGGCCCTAACACTTACCTCTTGACTTACGTTAAGGGTCATTTCTTTGATTCCTTTGTCTGTCAATCGGGATGACTGCATAGTAAATTCCAAATGTATAGAATGAAAGATGCGCTTATAATTGAACTATGTCTTGGGGCATCAGCTAAAACTAAAGTCCTTTACAAACATACATTTTTAATGTTTCCCACACAAGCACAGGGGAATAGCTGTTAGAGGTGACTCAACAACAAAAGACCCCACCGACTTTCATATTTAGTTTTATCAAGGTCAATGAAAGACAAAAAAAGCTTGACAAACATTTATGCACTTAGCACAGAATAGGTGACTCTCGTACTTTAGGTGGTGTGAATTTCAATATCTCAAACAATGGTTTTAGCCAGCGGTCAAAGAGTGTTTCATGACGATAGGCTTAAACCACAGTTGAAAAGATACTGAGACCCTCGGGCAAAAAGTGATGCAAACAACAATGCAGACACAAAGACTGGTGCTGTACTGCGTATTTTCCCCCTTTTTCCAAATAAAATGTTGGGCACTAGGGTAAGCACTTCTACTAAACTATTCACTTAATCCAAACTGTTGCTCCTGGTGTTATTAACTTTTTAATATTTCCCTTTGAAGTTCTTTAATTAGCTCTGCTATTTTCCTTTCGCCCCTCACTCCCTTGTACTGTGCTATTAGCTAATTAGACTAAAAAAGGGGGGAATTCTTCTCCTCCTAGTTAACAGCCTGTAAAGAAAAGTGTAAAAAGATTAGATGTTTGATATGCAGTGACAGTAGCATTGCAGATGATTTGTGATTTGTGATGATTTGTGTGGAGTGGTGGTGGTGTAGTGGGCTAAAGCACTAAACTTTCAAGCAGAAGGTTGTCAGTTCGATCCCCACAGCTACCACCATTGTGTCCTTGAGCAAGGCACTTAACTCCAGGTTGCTCCGGGGGGATTGTCCCTGTAATAAGGGCTCTGTAAGTTGCTTTGGATAAAAGTGTCTGCAAAATGCATAACTGTGATAGCCATACAGCTAAGTCAGGATCCAGCCACTTCTGTTGGTTTAGTTTATAGTTTTTGTGGCTGGATTCTGACCATTTTCATTCATGTTTTGTTCTGTCTTGTGTGAACACATGACTTTGGATTTGTTTTCATAGACATGTGTTCTAGTGTCTTGTCTATAGTGTCAGGATCCTGTCACTTGGTTTGTATTGTTTTGTGACTGGATCCTGATACTCGTATTGTGTCTGTCATGCGTGTGTGAGCATGTGGCTTTGTTTCAGTTTTTCACTGCCACATGCTCTTCTGTCTTGAGTGATACCCCACCCTCTTGTTTACCTTGTTATTAGTTCATTAGTTGCACCTGCCTTCCTTGTTACCCGCCTTGTTTTCTCCCCATTTAAGCTCCCATCATCTTCAGTCTTATGCCAGATTTGTGAGTCTCGTGACGTCAAGTCTGTTCTCAACTTGGTTCCTGAACCCTGGTCAGTCCTGTCATTGTTTATCTTTGTTCTGATTAGCCTTTTCTCTCCATCCTGAGAGCTTTTGTTTGTATTTTGTTTATTAGCAATAAATGCCCTTAAAATTGCCACTGCATTTGGGTCCTTCCTCAAAATCTGTGACACTGTGGGAGTGTACAATCAAATCCCTGTCCACAAGTGTGATATACATGTGGTTTAATCATTTCAAAGATATGTAACGTTTAGTGCTTTACATGCAACCTTAAATGTAAATTGCCAGTCTCTTTGTTTCTTTAATTAACTGCTTGACTTGGTCTGTGAAATGAGCTATTGTTACTAAAATTGCTTATGAAATGTGCCTTCAATAAACATACCAGGAACGGCATTCTTTACAGGCAGCAAACATTTGACTCTGTAGGGATGAGCTGTGAGGGTGACATACTGGGAATTAGCTTACTCAATGAAGCATTCAATCAGTTCAAAGTAATTTATGCCTGACTAACACTCTTTAAGCACCAGGTCTGAGTATGAACTGCTCTTCATTCCCAGTCCTTCCAGATCCTTCTCACAGACAGCATAATGATCACATTAAGAGTAAATGTGATAGGAATTGTGAGGCAAAGCTGGACTGAGCACTGGGAGAATTCCAGGTGGCCTGGCTTGTCTTGTGCCTGATTTGACCACAGATTTTTAATGTTAATTTATTTCCTGATGCAGGGCACAAATTCAGGGCAGTCACGTGTTTAGGTTTTCTTTACAGAATACAGTCGCCTTCTGGGCTTGCTGGTCCTTCTGTCCCAGAGCACAATATGGTGTGACAAACCACTAATTGCAGCAGTCAAATATCACAACCTATTATTTCAAGTCACACTACATCAGTGGTGTCAAACACACAGCCACAGTGAGATATTTGACCTCTTGCGCTGTTGCATTCGGAAACTCGCAAGGTCACGCAACATGCAAATTCATGCTTTTTATTGGAAACTGGGCCTGTGAATGACACTTATAAGGAGGTAAAAAGTGGATTTTTCTGATTATTTTGCCCGCATTAGTTGACCTTTAGTCCAAATGGACACAACTTCAACTGAGTTTAAAACCCCTGTTCGTTAAAATTGTTAATAGTTCGTTTCAAGCATGCACATATAAAATAGTGTTTTTACACAATTTTATTTCAAGGTAACAAAAATGATATGCGTTCTACCTTGAGCTGGATTTTGGCTTGTGCTCGCTGTGACAGGGTGAGCAAGAGACAGACACAGTGGGAGTGGCGTCAAGCCTCGGATTTATTGGAAATAAAAACAGAAAATATTTCTGTTTTAAGGGGAAGAAAAGTGTCCAAAATAATGGAAGGTCTGGCACCCTCATTTTGAATGGGACAATGTGAAGGATGGGGAGTGTCCAAAGGAATACAATGGGGTCCATTGGCGGCACACACTCCCATCTTAAGGTTCTGGGATGTGAGGGGTGGCAGCTTCTGTGATGGTCTGTTTTTCATGGGGCCACAGAGAATGAGGGGAAGGCTGGCCCGGCTCTTCATCTTCTTTAACATGAGCTGTACTCCCCAGCAACTCATCTAACACATGACAGGGTACAGCATGCATCTACTTCGACCAGTACCCTGCCTGCTCCTGGACATGCGAGGATGCCAGTCTGTGCATACAAGTAGATAGAAGCCGTCTCCCCAAGGAGAGATGCACTCTACATTTTTATGAGTTGATGTGGCTCCCCCACATCAGGTATGCCTCATCATCTGCAGCCCAAATGAGGCTCAGAAATTTACACTTCTCCTCTCTCCAACCCACTTAATTGTGAGTCTGGCTGAAGGATGTCGCTAAGAGGCAGGGTGACAATGACGACAGAGAGGGGTAGATTGTTCCGCAACATTGCTCAGTGATAGAGTGCAAAAACAGCATACTCTAAGCAATTGGATGTGCTTAGATACAGCTGGTGGAATGTTCCTATACAGCCCAGAAAATTTTGTCATATGGATTTAGCATGTTATGTACTGCACAGCATTGTAATGGCACTAGAAGATTCTGACAATTATGGCAGTTTTCGAAGTGCACAATTTGTGTTAAAGTACCAGCAGCATTTCTAACTCTTATAAGGTGCTGGTAGGGTGTCCTGTTCATGAAATGATCAAGCAAAGGGGAAAAAACACCACAAATTTCTACCTACATCAAGCACTGCCATAATGACCACACACACAGCCTAAATTAGAAGACGATGAGGCACAGATAAGTAGTGCTTCACTCCTTCAGTTCATCCAACATCTACAGTAAGTATATGGTATGGTACAAAAATGTATATTGTACTGCATTGTTTTACAATGGGTTTGTTTTTTGGTATTTTGCTTTGGTGGCATCTTTCTCGTCACGTTTGAAACTGTACAGGTCCAGTTGTGCTGAAAGCCCTTCTATGGAGATGATTTGGGCATGTTGTATGCAAGTTACAAATTTCAGGCACACACTCCTCCATTAAGAATTAACCATGATTCATTAACATAAAAATGAGGTGTGGCGGAACGACCCACCCCTCCCTCTCATCATCGTCACTCTGCCTCTGAGGGTCGTCCTTCAGCCAGGCTCACGACGGGAGTGGGCAGGAGAGAGAAAAGGCACATAATTAATAAGCTTCGTTTGGGCAGTGGGTTGGAATGAGGCACACCTGATGTGTGTTTAGCCTCATCACCACTGCCAAATAAATGTAGAGCACATCTCTTCTCGGCGGGCCAGCTTTTATTCGCCATATGTGCACACACACTGTGTCCTATGTCCTCACAGATCCAGGAGCAGAGCGGGGTATTTTCTGGCCAAATTAGATGCATGTGTCACGGCCAATGGGAATGGATGCTGGGCCGCTTTTCCCTCACACCTGCAGTGGCCCTGGGAAGACAGGATGCCGGGGAAGCTGCCGCCCCACGGAACAATGAGGGGAGAACGCGTGGTCACCGGACACGGCTCACATCCTGGATCCTCCTCTGGACACTCCCCATCCAACATGACGCCCCCTTTCACCATGAGGCTCCCAGATTCCCCTTTATTTCAGACACTTTCCCACATGGACACTTTATTTCTCCCTTTTTGGACATTTTATATTTATTATTATTTTCATTAAATGCCTCTCTGAGGCTTGGCGCCACACCCACTGTATCTGTCACTTGCGCACCCTGCCACAGAGGGTAAGAACAAATTCATATAAGAGCCTGTTGTGAATCAGGTGGAAATTCTTTATGTAAACTTTTCCTGTGCGTATAATAAAAAAATCCACACAATTTTTAGTGAATGAGGCCCAATGTTTTCAAAACAGCCTTCTGAATATGCCCCTCATCTAACGTAGATCCAACAGAGAGATAGTCCCACCCCAAACTCATGCCATTGGTTGAGTAATGCTGTTCGAGCAGGTCTAAATGGGTCACTTAAAAAAAAGGAATTTTTATAGTGCTTTATAGTGTTTAAAGTAGATCAAAGAAAATTGACCTATGAATGGCTTACAGTTGTCTCTACAGTACGCTGGGATAGAAGTAAATATTTTCAAATTGAAAAAGTGCCATAATTCAGCTTTAACAAAAAGTACTCTTCAATAAATTGCAAAATTATCCATCGGGGATGGGGTGGGACAAAAAATCAGCCCCGCAGAGGGCAATGGTGACACCAAAAGAGAAATATTCATAATTTTATTCAGCTGAAAAATGTATAATTATGTTAGAAACATAGGCTTGTACACTTTCACTGATTACATACATTTAAATATTTTTTTAAAATATTTTAAATTTATATAATAATTTTAATAGTAGTGTATATTTTTCAAGTAACATAATATTTGACATTGTATACAGTTACCAGTGAAATCTGGCACACTTTGACTTGCACAATTACTAAACTGCAAAGCACAGTTTAATCTTATCTAAATTTTTGCACTCCTTTTCTCCATAGTGATCAGTTTGATTGAAGTGGATGCATGTATGCTTGATCATTGAAGTTTAATGGAGATTAATAGCTGTAAAATGTAAAAAGGTATGCTATGGAGAGAAAATACTTTCAAACACATCAAACTGTACAAGCACTCTATCAACGCATCTGATGCAGCAACTGGTCCACATTAAACTTGAGTCAACTTGCCTCTGTCATTTTTCAAACAAGTTTCATCATGCAAAAAGATTTTTCACTACTGAAAAGTGAAGTCACTGACGGACCTTCACTATGCCCCCAGCACATACAGTATCCAATTTATCATAAAATGACATTTTGCTTTTGATGATTTTCATTATCGATGATTTTTTATTTTATTGCTTAGTTGTTGCAGCACTAAATCAAAATTACTTTATATACAAAAAGTAGTGTAATGTATTTACAATTTAAATTCTTGTAATCAGATTACAGTTAATGTCAGCGCAAGTGTAGTTCTAGTGGGAGATTTGCAACTGTAGCCATTATCTAGTTAGCTCCTAGCCAATCATATATCAGCCATTGCATTAAAAGTCTGCATACAATCAGCACGTTTCAGTGTGCGAACAGGGAAACCTCCTTCTCCCCACCACCACCAGTTGAGACCCATCCTGCATGGTGGAAGGCTCCTTACACCCTGCCTCCTATCTCTGGCAGGATCTGACGGTTCGAGTAGCAATCTCATCAGACTGCGAGACTGGGCATATGCTAAAATTTCTGTGTTCACTATCATTTCATCAAATAAATGTCACATCAACTTTACTTAAGTCTGTGAGTCTGTGAACTGACTTTCAATTAAGTAAATACAATTTAAGTACCTAGTTACTTTGGGTTAGGCTACACATATTTCTAAAATAATATTGTTTAAAATGTTAAAGGTTAAAATTTAAAACATGAATTATATACTGTACGTCTGATTGTGTTTCTGTGAAAACTAAAGGGTGAGGGCACCCTATAGTCATTTTAAGGGAGAAATGTGTGTTTGCTAAACTGTGTATGTCAAGGGGTAAGGATGAAATTTGAACATTATAATGAGCTTAAGAGTTTTCTGTAAAAAGTGTTTTAGAAAGTGATTTAAAAAGTAATTCAGATAAATGGAACACAAGAGAAATTTTGAAAATGTCAACGCTCCTCTTTTTTCCATACAATGAAAGTGAAAATTGGGGTGAACATAAAACAGTTTATAGTTCTCAGTTTGTTTCACATTAGACATTAGTCACATTAATAACTTGCAGGAGCATTAAGTCAATGTATTTCAAGTCAAGAACCACTCTTCACAAATTCAGTGAGTGAGCAAGTAGTTTGATTAAAGAATGCAGATGTTCAAAAAAAAAAAAAACGTTAATTATAGCTTCATTATAGAATTCTTCAAGAAATGGAACCAGTTCTCAGTTACCAACCCTTGAGTGGACAGTCAGGTGACTCACATGCCAACAAAGACATGGACACAGTTTTTCACTCACCATGGGAATAGATCTTAGGTGTTGCCGCTCTTTGATTACCCCTTAATAAGTTTGCAATGTCAGAAGAAGGGATAGACCTCCAGGGTCTGGCCTATAAATACCCCCGATAAAAGCAAAACTATTATGTTACATTGATCACAGCAAGATAACTGTGAGGTGGAAAAATCTGAATTAAGTGGCTCCTGCTATCTTCTTACACATACCTGTGAAGAGAAAGTGGCGGTGTGCGTTGTTTGAAAACAGGACAATGACAGAGATATATACGAACAATGACTAAGCTCAGCTAAGGTGGAGGGGTAATGTTGTGATATAGGCATGTGCCTTCTTTGGGGGCTCTGAAGGATAATTGAGAGGCATTAAATAATTTTGATTTAATTACAGCAGAGCCTCCAGAGTGCATTTCCTTCTACTTCACTCTTCATTCCTACTGTCACTCAATGAGTAGATGACTGAGAGGCACATTGTGGCTTTGGTTTAAAATAACAACAGGACGTAATGGAATGTCCCCTACATTAGAGGCACTTTCCATGGATAGAATACAATTTGGAGTCCATTACTTTTATTGAGGGCATTAAAGGCCCTTTTACATTACTCATGCACCAGAGATGGCCAATACATTCAACTATATGGAGCTAAGTGTAAGCTTCAGCCTAAGCTTCAAACATTGTAACTCGCTTAATGTTTAACCTCGTTGCCGCAGTCCTTTCGAAGCGGCAGCCAAGTATAATTCAGATGATGTGTAATTATGTAAACATTGCTAGTTGTAAAATCAAAACAAGAATTTCAGTTAGGACCATTTCAGTCAAATGAATTCTTGATATGAATACTTAATTCACTTATAGACAATTTAAGCAACCAATTTAAGCAATCTGTTGGTGTTGGTATGGTTCTGTTCTGGGCAAACTCTTGCCCATCCATACAGCCATGCATGGACAGAACAGGGAGTGCAGCAAATAACCCCCAGCCCAGGGCTAACAGAACACATCCAGCAGAATTATTAAAACATTGTTCCTTTTTTTTAAACATTCTGATAGTGCAACTTGGTACAATCCTTCATTGCATAATAGATTAAAAGAACACCAAATACTGTTTAAAGAATTTAAAGAACTTAAAATACTGTATATCAAGTTAATAAATCAAGAACAAGGCACAATAACACATTGAAGTAAGGAATTACAAACTGGCAAACAATTGTAGTCTCAAACACAAGACAATAAAGACTATAAAGGCAAAGCTGTCAATAAAGATGTGGAGCTGGGGATGGAGGAGGGTGTTAAGTGCAGCTTGCATCCATGCAATGGAAAGGCAGCTAAGGCATTGAACAAATGGAGGACTTAAAAAGGACCGCTCTGATAAGAGTCTGAATTGTATTGGTAGACATCATGATCTAAGCTGATTGCGAGCTTGACTCATGTGACCTGCCTGAAATGATGCTTCACTTGATTTCTCTGCACCACTTTTCATGTGGAGTTCGAAGTTTGAAGCTCTGATGCAAGCCATGTACAACTCCCTTTAGAGGCACAAATCGTATGTTCTTTGTTGATAACTATTAGATAATTTGAATTTTCATAAATTTTTACATTATCTGTTGAATTTATATTCAATTCATTGTATTAGCAGTGATGAGCATAGAATGGCAGCACCTTATAAAAGAAAATACTTGAGTGGTAACAAAGGGACACGATTTGACTGATTAGTTTCAGTAGTTAGCTCCTGTTTGTAGATGCAGTCACTATACCATTATATGGGCAAAAATCCTGTTTCTCAAAAAGCCTGTTTCCTGTGGCTCCAGATTAATTAGTCACATGGCAATTCCGGCTCAGGTGATTGGATCAAGAAATGTATCCGGAACTGTCTGCCAATGAGCAAAGACAGAAGCATCTATGTTGCATACTTCTTTGTCATGAGACCTTCTTGGGCTGATGGTACTTTGATAAATACCATGGTACTGCATGATTACCTAATTCATATTTATATGGCACATGTCCATTTGGCATCACCATATCCAAAAGGAAAAATGGTAATCCCATAGTGCCACTTCTAAAAAACATTGTATTCTTTGCTAGTGTCAGCAAACTGGCAACTCTCCAGATGCAAGTACTGTAGCTATAAATAATGCTTAGTATAATCTGCAAATAATGCTAAAGATATTTTTCCAAAGTCTCTGTTGAGATCAATGGCCCCTCGGGTAGGTGGTTTCAAAGGGGTGAAGAATTTCCTAAACAGATGGCGAGCAGTTTGTCACATCAATTGACTCCCAGGTCCCTGTTTCTGAGCTGGCACTGAGGTTTGGTCAGTGTCCAACAGCTGATTGAGTTCTGTGGTAAGTATTGCACTTTAAGCGACTTATTTTCATCCCTATGGTACCCTCCATTGACACTATAATCACTTTCTTCAAGCTTCTTTTTATGTTATTTTATGATAAAACAGATTAGAGTCATTGTGATGTGCAGATTACACCTACATCACCTAAATTTGAGATACGTATTTTATTCGTTAAAATGTTTTTTTTTTTTTCAGTGGTTCAGTTGATTCATTTTTATCCACAAATCTATGAATATTATTTATTGCACTATTAGGATTTCTAGAAATACAACTATTGACTGTAATAGGCTCTACTTCATTACTCCCTCAGGGTTTTTGTAAAAAAATGTAGAACAATATTTCCACATTTGTAAATATATCTGGCATAGGGCTTGGCAATATCTAAAAAATTATATTCATGCACTTTTTATTTGGCTTAAGAACGCGTCATTTGATTTGTCTTGTGAGTCTGAGAGTGTTAAGGTATGATTTCATAGTGTCTCTGATTTAAACGTTAGTAGCAAAAACAGTATTACAGTTGGTAAGTGCAAACTTACTTTAAACTTTAAATCGATTAATTGTCTGTGCCATCACTCAAAAATGTTCACGAAGATCCAATGGGGATCTTTAAATATCTATATTTTTATTTATTTATGAACTGTAGGTAAAAAATGCTGTTTGTTACTGTGGATTGTTATATTAGAGGATTTCAATGAAAATAATTAAATATCATTGTTCCTTGTGCTCAATTTAATGAAAAACAGAGTGGAAATTTTAACTATGATTATTTGTAACTAGATTTATGTTGAGCATTTTAAATCTACATGGCAACAATAGCTGATTGGTTGAAATTATGGTTCTTCTGATTGATAAAAAAAACAACCTTTTAAGCCATTTCAGGGTAAATACATTGATATCAAGGTATATATATATATATATATATATATATATATATATATATATATATATATATACACATATATTTAATAAAGTCAACAGGCTGACAAATTCCCAATACATAAGTTGCTTTAGCTATGTTGCACAGCTCTAAGCTACTGAAACTCATTCGATTAATCAATGAGGTTGTGATTGATTGCGCAAGTATCCACTTGTACCAGCAATCAGATCATGTGTATGAAATACTAAAATGTAATTAAATAGATGCAGTGCTAAACTTCAATCAGCTGTGTAAGATGAGAACCCTCCCTAACTTTCCAAATAAGCATGCACAACTTGGTACATGCTTTTGTATTCATGTCAGGCAAGAGAAACAAAGAGAATATTTACTGCGGTTACGTAATGCAGATGGAGGTACTTAAGTGAGTTCGACCTTGAGCGGATGGCAGTGCTGCCGTTAGGGTAAATAAATAAAGTAAAGAAAACTGCATAAAGAGGACAAGAGTACTGTATATTAGTGAGTACTTGGATGGAGCAATTCAACTCATACAGTGGGGAAGTGAAAGAGAAAGAGAAAGGGAGAGAGAGAGAGAGAGAGCATGAGAGAGATTTCTTGTCGGTGTGTGTGTTTAGCCTTTGTATTTCCTTTCAAAATGTAATGCATTCAGACTTATTCCATCTACTCCTTCTCGTAAGAAAATAAATAACATTACATTAAACATTTTTGAAATCATAACAGGATCTATCTATCTCTGTCAATCATCAATCTTCAAGCAAGGGTCTACTTGTGTGAATTGATTCTTTGGCAATATTGTATGTAAATCAATCATGCCAATAAATCCATTAAAATTTAAATATATAAATAAAAAGTAGAGAGAGTATGGGGGAATCCAGCCAACTGTGGTTTGTGGGAATCTTCCCTCTTCCTTGTTCTATCTTCCAAACCCAACAACATCCCCCTGTATCTCTCTCTACTCCACACTCCACCTTTCTATCTCCCCCTCCTTAAAATTCCCAAAGTGGATAATGCATTCCCAGATTCTCCCACTGCCTCTCAGTGCCAATGGCTAAGCGGAGATCAGACACTGAGATCTATCGGTCCTCTCCTGGCAGTTCTGGCATGCTGCCTCTCACTGGCTCCCAGCGCTCTGCATTATGTAAACATACTCAACTTTACGATGTAGAAGAAGGAAAAAAAAGACCTCTGCTCATTTCCACATCAAAACAGCCAGAGATACTAGTCATCATAAGGAAAGTGCCATGTTAATTGTTGTGTAGGTTAAACATGCTGATAAAAGAGATAGAAGGGTTAGTCTTCCTCAACTCTCAGAATGAGATGCTCTGCTTTATTTAAAAAGGATGTTAGGCTAAATGAAGATGATGTTGAACTGAGCTTTGATTTTATTCCTCTGTGAGGCTTGTCAGATGATCTTAGCCAACCTTCAAAAAGTTCTTCCAGCTAGACAATATTGCTAATTTCCTTCTTCCAGCCTTTAACAACTTTACACTTCACCTTTGGCACAAAAAAACTCTTTGGAAGAAATACCCCAAATCAATGCTCAAGTGTGTTAAAGGAAAAATTCACCCAATAATGAAAATAAAATTCAGTGATTTTTAATATGAAAAACTATATACTGTTTTTTTTTTCTCCTCATGAAACGCAAAAGGAAAATTTAGAGTCTCTTTAAATTCTCAAACCATATATGTCATGATGTTTTGATGTTATTGATGCCCAACCTGCAACATAGATGGCAAATTTGATTTGAGAGCTGAATAATAATTTGCATGAATGATTTGATTTGATGAGAGTGAATAATAATTTTAATTCTGGTCTACTTTTGTCTGGCCTGAGAAAACATGGAGTATAGTCAGTGTTGACTGTGTATCGATTCTGTCACGGAGCGCTCAGCGACGCCTCCTCCTGGTTGCATCAGATCTCTCTCTCCTGCGTACTAGGACTGCATTTCCCATTAACCTTCTCTGCTCATCATCTCCTGATTATCCCCTCATCATTGCATTAGTATCACCTGTGCCCCATCAGCTCCCCTTTATCTGGACTGTTCTGTTCATTGTAATTTTGTGAAGTCTTGATTTACCCACACTCTATCTCTGACTAGTTTTCTCGTGCTTGCTTGTATATTTTGACTTGGACTCTGAACTCGTTTTTGAACCTCAGCCGCCAGCCCTGACCTTTGCCTGTTTAAACTACGATTCTTGGATTGCCCTTATCTGTGAGCTGTTTTTGAGTTTTATGTCTGCTGTTCTATGCTGGCTCACCTGTATCAATAAATTACTGCAGATGGATTCAAACGCCTCAGCCTCTTCGTCACAGAAGACTTCACCACAACAGGATCCAGCAGATTTCCATCGACTGGCCTCAGAGGTATCCACTCAAGCTAATGTGTTGGCCACTCATCAGCAACAGTTGGTAAAATTGACAAATCTCACAGAGGAACTCGTGAGATCAGTCCAAGCCCTATCTCCGCCGAGCGCGGCTGATAATCAAGCCTCAAGCCCAGTTGCACCTGCTCCTGTTCCACCTGCCGTGAGTAACAATTCAAACCATCGCAAGTTATCCCTTCCTGAGAAGTTTGATGGCTCACCCTCTACCTGTAGGGGATTTTTGTTGCAGTGCAGCTTGTATTTTGACCAACAGACCCAGTCCTTCTCCACTGATGTGAGCCGCGTTTCCTTCATGTGTTCTCTGCTCACCGGCCGGGCTTTGGAGTGGGCTACTGCACTCTGGTATGGAGGTCGGCTCTCTTTCCCCTCTTATAATGAGTTTTTGACCCTATTTAGAGAGGTGTTTGAGCATTCTGCGGGAGGGAAGGAGCCTGGAGAATTATTGCTCACGTTACGCCAGGGAAATTCGACGGCAGCTGACTACACACTCTCGTTTCGGACCCTTGCTGCCCAGGCCGGATGGGAGGAGGAACCTTTAAAGCTCCTGTATCGCAAGGGACTCAGCCCAGAGCTCCAGGGAGAGCTGGCGTGCCGCGACGACGGTAAATCATTGAGTCAAATTATGGAGCTCGCCATCCGTCTCGACAACCTAATTCGCGCCTGACGCACACCTATCAGATCCAGTCTCTTCGAGGGTGCTTTCCCCAATTCAGAGTCGGAGCCCATGCAGATTGGTTACACTCGCCTCTCTATGGCGGAGAGAGAGCGGAGGCGCCGTAATCATCTCTGCATGTATTGCGGCGAGGCGGGACATCTGAGGGCGACCTGTCCGGTTAATCCAGCACTCAAGAATTCCACTGTGGTGAGTCTGAATCACTCTTCCAACTTACTCTCTGTGGATTGTTCTTTAAAATTTAACAGACAAACTTTAGACATAAAGGCCTTGATCGATTCTGGAGCTGCAGGAAATTTTATCGACTTTGCTTTTGCTAAAACTCATCGTGTCTCTCTCCTCGCATGTGAGTCTGGCGTGACGGTGGAGGCGCTGGACGGACGCCCCCTAGGGTCTGGAGAGGTGCATTACACCACACAACCCCTCACACTCTGCTTTGGGACACTGCATTCTGAAAAAATCCAGTTTTTCACGATCCACTCGCCCATGCATCCTATAATCGTGGGGCTTCCATGGCTAGAGAGACATAACCCCCAAATTTCCTGGTCTGACAGGAGGATATCCCGGTGGTCCACATTCTGTCAGATCAACTGCACGGCCGCTGTCCAAGGTTCTGATCTCCACAGCGCCACTCTCAAGGGAGTAGATTTACAGAGAATTCCCACCGAATACCACGATCTGGCTCTGGCTTTCAGTGAAACGGAAGCTTCTCACCTCCCTGTTCACCGCACAGGGGACTGTGCCATCGAGCTCTTGCCTGGGGCCGTACCACCACGCGGAAGAGTTTACCCGCTGTCACAACCTGAAACGGAGGCCATGAGGGCGTACATAGATGAACAGCTGGCTAAAGGTTTTATTACTCCCTCCACATCTCCGGCTTCCGCCGGGTTCTTTTTCGTTAAGAAAAAGGATGGGGGTCTTCGGCCGTGCATTGACTATCGTGGTCTTAATGAGGTGACAGTCAAATACCGCTACCCTCTTCCATTGGTTCCAGCAGCCCTGGAGATGCTCCGTACTGCCTCTACTTCACTAAGCTGGACCTGAGGAACGCATACAACTTGATTCGCATTCGGAGTGGTGACAAGTGGTAAACGGCGTTCTCCACTACATCTGGGCACTACGAATATCGGGTAATGCCATTCGGCCTTTCCAACAGTCCTTCTGTTTTCCAAGCTTTTGTAAATGATATTTTCCGGGACATGTTACATCAGAGAGTTATTGTTTACATTGATGACATTTTGATTTATTCTGATTCCTTTGAGGAGCATGTCCAGGATGTTCGTGGGGTTCTCAAGCGCCTGATCAATAACCAGCTCTATGCCAAGCTCTCCAAGTGCGAGTTTCACCAGACACGTATCTCCTTTCTGGGCTATATCATCAGTGCGGACGGAGTTCTGATGGATGACAGCAAGGTCAGAGCCGTGGTGAATTGGTCCCAACCTTCCTCTGTTAAGGAGCTGCAGCGCTTTTTGGGCTTTGCCAACTTTTACCGCAGATTCATCCGCAATTTCAGTGTAATCACTGGCCCTCTCACATCGCTGCTTCGAGAAGGGGGCAAATATTTTAAGTGGACGGCGGATTGTACTGCGGCCTTTGATCGACTTAAGGAGAGATTCACTTCCGCTCCTATTCTCCGTCACCCAGATCCTGAGAGGGAATTTATCGTTGAAGTGGATGCATCGAGCACAGGAGTTGGGGCTGTTCTGTCTCAGCGGCAGGGGAGTCCGGCGAAGATGTTCCCATGTGCCTTCTACTCTCGCAAGCTTAATTCGGCGGAGCGCAATTATGACGTGGGTGATCGCGAACTCCTGGCCATGAAGGCCGCCTTTGAGGAGTGGAGGCACTGGCTGGAGGGAGCTCGTCAGCCTTTCACTGTGCTCACTGATCACAGGAATCTTGAGTACATCAGGTCAGCTAAGCGTCTAAATGCTCGCCAGGCCTGGTCACTGTTCTTCTCAAGATTCGATTTCAAGATCACCTACAGGCCGGGGTCCCAGAACGGCAAAGCTGACGCCCTGTCTTGCCAGTTTGACGGTCCTTGTGAGGAATTGAAACCTGAACCCATTGTTCCATCTCCTCTGATCGTGGCTCCGGTTCAATGGGACATCATCTCTGAGGTCACCGCGTCTCTAAGTAGTCATCCTGCTCCACCAGAGTGTCCCGCAGACCAACTCTTCGTTCCACCCGAACTCCGCCACCGGGTGCTTCAGTGGGTTCACGGCACCCCCAGCGCAGGTCATCCAGGTATTGCGGCTACCATACAGTTAGTTACCAATCGCTTTTGGTGGGTTTCTCTCCAGTCGGATGTCATAAAATTTGTTCACCAATGCTCTGTTTGTAACACAGTTAAATCCTCCCATCTCAAGCCCGCTGGTCTGTTACAACCTCTGCCAGTACCTCAACGTCCCTGGTCGCATATCGCAGTGGATTTCGTTACGGATCTACCCCCATCACAGGGGTTTACTACTATCCTCTCCGTGGTGGATCGCTTCTCTAAGTCCTGCCGTTTCATACCCCTGACCGGCCTGCCCACCGCCTTACAAACAGCCGAGGCTCTTCTCAATCAGGTTTTTCGGCTCTTTGGTTTGCCCGAGGACATTGTCACTGACCGTGGTCCCCAGTTTACCTCCCGTGTCTGGAGAGAGTTGTGTTCCAAACTCAATATCAATGTCAGTTTAACTTCTGGTTACCATCCTCAGGCCAACGGGCAGGTTGAACATCTGAACCAGGATTTGATTCGATTTCTGAGAACTTACTGCCACCAGAACCAGCAGGACTGGAGTCGTTTTCTGGCCTGGGCGGAGTATGCCCAGAATTCCTTGTTAAAGCCTGCCACTGGTCTGACACCTTTTAAATGTGTTTTAGGTTTCCAGCCACCACTCTTCCCGTGGGCCGGGGAGCTCTCCAACCTCCCAGCAGTAGACGCATGGCTCCGGCGCAGTGAGGCCACCTGGGATGCTGCTCACGTCCACTTACAACGCGCCATCCGCCGTTATCAGCACCAGGCGGATCGGAGGACGCGTGAGGGTCCCAGGTATTGACCCGGCCAGTGGGTGTGGCTCTCTGCACGAGATCTCCGTCTCAAGCTCCCGAGCAGGAAACTGTCTCCTCGCTTCGTCGGGCCATTCAAGATTCTCCGCCAGATAACACCAGTTTCTTTTCATTTAGCTCTCCCTGCTCATTACAAGATCTCACCCTCATTTCATGTGTCCCTTTTCAGACCTGCTGTTGCCCCCAGGAGAGAGAGAAGTCTGGAGGAGGCCGCTCCTGTGCAGACTCCCCCCATTGAGGTGGACGGAGCTGATGCTTACCGGGTGCGAGAGGTCCTGAACTCCAGACATCGCAGCGGGGTGTTACAGTACCTCATCGACTGGGAGGGGTACGGCCCCGAGGAACGCTCCTGGGTCAGGTCCCAGGATATCCTGGACCCTGCATTAATCGCTGCTTTTCACCGAGACCACCCAGATCGACCTGCTCCAAGACCCCGTGGTAGACCCCGCCGATGACCAGGTCCTCACTTCCGGAGCCGCTTGCAGGGGGGGGGGCTCTGTCACGGAGCGCTCAGCGACGCCTCCTCCTGGTTGCATCAGATCTCTCTCTCCTGCGTACTAGGACTGCATTTCCCATTATCCTTCTCTGCTCATCATCTCCTGATTATCCCCTCATCATTGCATTAGTATCACCTGTGCCCCATCAGCTCCCCTTTATCTGGACTGTTCTGTTCATTGTAATTTTGTGAAGTCTTGATTTACCCACACTCTATCTCTGACTAGTTTTCTCGTGCTTGCTTTTATATTTTGACTTGGACTCTGAACTCGTTTTTGAACCTCAGCTGCCAGCCCTGACCTTTGCCTGTTTAAACTACGATTCTTGGATTGCCCTTATCTGTGAGCTGTTTTTGAGTTTTATGTCTGCTGTTCTATGCTGACTCACCTGTATCAATAAATTACTGCAGATGGATTCAAACGCCTCAGCCTCTTCGTCACAGATACAGATTTTCTGATTCGATTAAATTTCAATTCACAAGCTCTTGATTCGGTTTCGTTTAAATTCTGATTCATGTTGGAATATTTTAATCATAATGTCCAAAACATTTGAAAGAAATTCTCTCAGCTAATTCTGTTAATTACACACAGGACCTTTTAACTAGGTTAATTACCAAAATATTAGTTTACACATTTTTTAATCATTATTATTTCCTCATTTTGCTCACATTTAAAATGTCCAAATCCATAAAAATTGCATCAATAAATATTGTCTTGAAACGATCATGTTGCATATTCGATTATGTCTTGAAACTGCATATATCATATTACATATTTATACTTTGTAATATGTTTATTGTTTACATGCAGAATTTGTATGATTTATGTACAGTATGAAGTATTTAAATTGATACATGCTAAAAAAGTGTTATTGGTAGTACATCAAGCGTCTCACAGAAGTGTAGTAGAGAGGAGCTGAATAGCTTCTTTACCACATCAGTCTGATTATTAATTGGAATTAAATGTTTCTTTTTGTTGTTGTTTTTGATCAACAACTGACTGTAAATAACAGAAAGGATAGTAAAAGAGACATTATATAATGACAAAAGGATTGTGTGAATCTCGTCTTTGGACACACATTACATGGAATGAGTCGAACTAAAATCTTACTCTTAACTTGAAGTGAAAGGATCTCGAGCTGAACTTCACCACTTTCCTACTTCACTAGTGAGTGAAATTTAAACCTTTACTAGCCAGTGGTGAATCACAGACATTTAAGGGGAAAAGTGTGAAATTTGGTTGCATAGTGATTTACTCGCGTTTCAGAGGTTTGTCACATAGAGTAAGAGATCAAATAAAGATCACTGTGCATTGGAAAACCATTTATTTTCAAGGGATACACCGATACCATTTTTTCCTCTACCAATCCGATTCCGATATCGGAAATCTCTGTATTTTTCTCTACCGTTGTTTTTTTTTGCTTAATCAGAATAAATACAATTTTTAATATCCTTACATTATTGTGTGGAACTAATTGGGTGTACTCTTTAATATGTAAAGAAACACAAACCTCTAACTACACATTATTGTAATATAAAGTTATAGCTTACTAAGAAACACTTTATTATTAACTACTGGATAATGTAGCAGCAAAATTAACAGTAATTCCAGTATAAGTCATCTGTAGAAAATATATATATACAGCGGGTGAAATAAGTATTGAACACGTCAACATTTTTTTCAGTAAATATCTTTCCAAAAGGTGCTATTGACATTAAATTTTCACCAAATGTTGGTAACAGCCCAAGTAATCCATACATACAAGCTCAGCAAATTAAGCTATGTGTAATACAGGTCCTTCTCAAAAAATTAGCATATTGTGATAAAGTTCATTATTTTCCATAATGTAATGATAAAAATTAAACTTACATATATTTTAGATTCATTGCACACCAACTGAAATATTTCAGGTCTTTTATTGTTTTAATACTGATGATTTTGGCATACAGCTCATGAAAACCCAAAATTCCTATCTCAAAAAATTAGCATATTTCATCCGACCAATAAAAGAAGTGTTTTTAATACAAAAAAAGTCAACCTTCAAATAATTATGTTCAGTTATGCACTCAATACTTGGTCGGGAATCCGTTTGCAGAAATGACTGCTTCAATGCGGCGTGGCATGGAGGCAATCAGCCTGTGGCACTGCTGAGGTGTTATGGAGGCCCAGGATGCTTCGATAGCGGCCTTAAGCTCATCCAGAGTGTTGGGTCTTGCGTCTCTCAACTTTCTCTTCACAATATCCCACAGATTCTCTATGGGGTTCAGGTCAGGAGAGTTGGCAGGCCAATTGAGCACAGTAATACCATGGTCAGTAAACCATTTACCAGTGGTTTTGGCACTGTGAGCAGGTGCCAGGTCGTGCTGAAAAATGAAATCTTCATCTCCATAAAGCTTTTCAGCAGATGGAAGCATGAAGTGCTCCAAAATCTCCTGATAGCTAGCTGCATTGACCCTGCCCTTGATAAAACACAGTGGACCAACACCAGCAGCTGACATGGCACCCCAGATCATCACTGACTGTGGGTACTTGACACTGGACTTCAGGCATTTTGGCATTTCCTTCTCCCCAGTCTTCCTCCAGACTCTGGCACCTTGATTTCCGAATGACATGCAAAATTTGCTTTCATCCGAAAAAAGTACTTTGGACCACTGAGCAACAGTCCAGTGCTGCTTCTCTGTAGCCCAGGTCAGGCGCTTCTGCCGCTGTTTCTGGTTCAAAAGTGGCTTGACCTGGGGAATGCGGCACCTGTAGCCCATTTCCTGCACACGCCTGTGCACGGTGGCTCTGGATGTTTCTACTCCAGACTCAGTTCACTGCTTCCCCAGGTCATCCAAGGTCTGGAATCGGTCCTTCTCCACAATCTTCCTCAGGGTCCGGTCACCTCTTGTCGTTTTCCTTCCCACAGACTTCCCACTGAGGTGCCTTGATACAGCACTCTGGGAACAGCCTATTTGTTCAGAAATTTCTTTCTGTGACTTACCCTCTTGCTTGAGGGTGTCAATGATGGCCTTCTGGACAGCAGTCAGGTCGGCAGTCTTACCCATGATTGCGGTTTTGAGTAATGAAACAGGCTGGGAGTTTTTAAAAGCCTCAGGAATCTTTTGCAGGTGTTTAGAGTTAATTAGTTGATTCAGATGATTAGGTTAATAGCTCGTTTAGAGACCCTTTTCATGATATGCTAATTTTTTGAGATAGGAATTTTGCAACAATAAATTTTAATAGAAACAATAAAAGACCTGAAATATTTCAGTTGGTGTGCAATGAATCTAAAATATATGTAAGTTTAATTTTTATCATTACATTATGGAAAATAATGAACTTTATCACAATATGCTAATTTTTTGAGAAGGACCTGTAATGTGAAATGACACAGGGAAAAAGTATTGAACACATGAAGAAAGGGAGGTGCAAAAAGGCATGGAAAGCCAAGACAACAGCTGAAAACTATCAGTAATTAAAAAGCAATCCAGCCCCTTTTCAGTGCAAATTAATATCAGCTGGTTCAGTCCCAACTGATGGCCTACAAAAAGGTCTCATTGCCAAGGTGTCATACAAGCTGCCCTTAGTGGACTGGGTCGGCAAGTTCCTCCGCTGAACTGCGGACCCAAAAGAGCTAGGGAGGAATCGACCAGGGACCCGGGTGGGTGGGATCTCCTGGGAAAGAGGACGCACTGTTTTACCTCGGCCGAGGGAAAGGGCGCTGGACGCAAGAGATTCACCCGGTCAGACCGTCAGCACGTACCGAGTTCTACCGGCTCGGACCTGAGAAAACATGGGACGAGACTGACTCAACCCTGAGATTGTAAAATCTCGCAAAGATGATAGGTGTTGCCCAACCCGCTGCTCTACAAATGTCTGCTAGGGAGGTGCCCGTAGCCAGTGCCCACGATGATGCAATACTCCTTGTTGAGCGCACTCGGACCCACAAGGGGGGGGGGTACGGGAGGGTACGGGAGGGTAGGGTACTCCTGCCAGTAGAAAACAGAGGCCTGTCCATGGATTGAGTGTTTGGCGGAAGGCGGGGGTGATCGTCACACGGTGCGTGCCGCGGCGCCATGCTCATCTCGGGACTCAAGTCTGAAGCCAGTGCTGAAGCGGTCTCATATGCATCAATCCCAGTGGCGCGTCTGCCGCGGAGGATGCCATATGCCCCAGGAGCCTCTGGGAAAGTTTTAAGGGGACCGTTGTGCCTGGCCTGAAAGCAGCGAGGCACCTCAACACTGACTGCGCACGCTCGTTGGTAAGACGTGCTGACATTGAGACTGAGTCAAACTCCATGCTGAGAAAAGGGATGCTCTGAACTGGAGTAAGCTTGCTCTTTTCCCAGTTGACCTGAAGCCCCAAACGGCTGAGGTGCCTGGGCACCTGGTCTCTGTGAGTGCATAGTAACTCTCGTGAGTGGGCCAGAATGAGCCAGTCGTCGGGGTAATTGAGTATGCGGATGCCGGCTTCTTTGAGTGGGGCAAGAGCTGCCTCTGCGACTTTCGTGAAGACGCAAGGTTTCAGAGACATGCCGAAGGGGAGGACTTGTACTGATACGTCTGGCCATCGAATGCGAACCGCAGAAAGGGGCGGTGTCGAGGCAAAATTGAGACGTGGATGTACGCGTCCTTCAGGTCTACCACTGCGGACCAATCTAGATGTCGAACGCATATTAAAATGTGTTTCTGCGTGAGCATTTTGAACGGGAGTTTGTGCAACACTTGGTTGAGAACTCGCAAGTCCAAGATCGGTCGTAAATGGTAAATGGTCTGCACTTATATAGCGCATTTTCTAACCTCAGAGGTAACCAAAGCGCTTTACACTGTGTCCCAATCACCCATTCACACACACACACACTCATACACCAATGGCGGCAGAGCTGCCATGCAAGGCACTAGCCTGCCATCAGGAACAACTTGGGGTTCAGTGTCTTGCCCAAGGACACTTCGGCATGTGGAGTCGTATGGGCCGGGATTCGAACCACCAACCTTGCGATTAGTGGCCGACCCACTCTACCAACTGAGCCACAGTAAGCCAGGGACAGGCTCTATCGCATCAGATGGGGCGAGCAGATGGGGTATGGCCCATGGCGACAGGTTTGCGGCGGGGCAGGATGTGAGATGGCCTCCGTCTGCTTCACCGCTGAGGACTGCTGGGCAGAGTCGTCAACGGCGCTGCCGAATGGACGGGAGCTGGGAGACAGGGGTTTCGGAGAAGGCGTGCCTTGTCTTACCTCCCACATTTCGACCAGGTCTGGTCCATAGATTGCGTTTCTGGACCACAAGGGTGGTCATCGCCTGTTCGAGTGCCGGCACTTCTGACCTACGTGGCCTAGGGGCGCGGTTGGTCATCCAGCGCAGTTCTTGTAGCACATCAAGAACAGGACTACCCAAGTGCAAGTTTTGAAGTGCCTTGGCCTTGTGTTGGTTGCAGGAAGGGCCGTGGCGTGCAGGGGTGACGCAAGGGTAGTGAGAGCGGAGGAGCGAGGAAGCCACGGCTTTCTCAACTCGTCATGCACGTCCGGGAAGAAAGGAACCGGGGGGGGGGAGGACCGCGGGACCAATCAAGTAGCCCGGGAATGCATAGCGGACCTCTGTGCGTCAGGCTCAGGCTGGGCAAGCAGACCCGAAGTCATCAGCATCAGACGCCGCTGTAACGCTCTCCGATGCAGCGGTGATGTCATACAATTCCGGGAAGGCGGGTGGTTCCAGGGGGTTTACCCGGCGAACAGAGCCCGTCATTGTCCCCAAATCGCCTTCATCGCCCACGGCGCCTGCCTCAATCTCGTAGGGAGGAGGCGAGGCGCAGGGGGCGGCTGAAGTGGCTTTCTCTCATGACAAAATAAAACCGCGACCGCAATGCTGGAACGGCCATGTTCTCACACTGAGAACATAAACCATTTGAGAGAATGGCTCATCCCGAGCTCTGATGGAAGCAAGCAAGCGTGCCGGGGAGGCGGGTGGTTCGAGGGGGTTTACCCGGCGAACAGATCCCGTCATTGTCCCCAAATCGCCTTCATTGCCCGCGGCGCCTGCCTCAATCCTGTAGGAAGGAGGCGAGGCGCGGGGGGCGGCTGAAGTGGCTTTCTCTCATGACAAAAGAAAGCCGCGACCGCAATGCTGCCATGGCTATGTTCTCGCACTGAGAACATGAATCATTCATAAAATGCTGCCTGCGTGTGATCGCAGCCCAGGCACGCGAGGCAGCTTTTATGACCGTGAGAGATGGGGAGAAATCACCGCATCCAGAAACTACACAGGGGCGGAAATGGCATCTTTATAAAGACGTGTCCTGAAAAGGACGTTCAATGCCGCTGTGTAAAGCTTTTTCAGAGAAATAAACTCTTTTACAGAGAAAATCACTCTTTCAATATAACTCTTTCAAGTATCTGTGCTCTCTGTGCTCAAGAGAGACCCCTAGTGTCGCTTCTTCGACACGACGTCGAAGTGAGCGACAGATGGGAAAGACAGAATTTTCATGGGCTGAACTGTTTATTTAAAGTTGTTGTGTCTTTTTTCAATATTAAAAAGCTCTCTGTAACAAGGTTGACATGGGAAAGGAAGAGGCGGGAACCGGCTTAACCATCAAAATAATGTTTAACGCAAACAAAAAGACACAGAACACAAATACACACATGGCCGCTGCATGTGGCTCTCACTCTCCCGAACTGCCATGTTCGACTGAACTTATCACTCTCCTTGTCTGATTAGCCCAATTGGGGGTCGGGCATGTGTTGTCACGGCATGACGTACACCCCCAAAGGGCAAGGTGGAGCGAGAGAGAGAGAGAGAGAGAGAGAATTATTTTAATTCTATCTTTATTGTTATTTGTTACCATTTTATTATTATTATTTGTCTTGTCATTATCTGTTTTGTGTATTCATGCTTTGGCAATATTGTATGTAAACACAATCATGCCAATAAAGTTCTTTAAATTGAATTGAATTGAGAGAGAGAGAGAGAGAGAGAGAGAGAGAGAGAGAGAGAGGAGGGAGAGAAAAAACTTGCTTGCCAGTTCCCAGAAACGTCGTCGCCTGGTCCTTTATCACTCCTCCACCCTCAGCCCAATTGGGGGGTGGGCGTGCATAGTCAAGGCCGGCCCCACCCTCCTCGTCATCACACTCTCCTATCCAAGCTTAATATGCAGATATAACTATAAGTAAACCATTCGTAGGTTGATTTCACAGATAAGTGTAAACACTGTGGCTCTTTCAACACTGATCTTTTCGTTTGAGCGGCCCGGCGAGCTCAACACAATTTGGAGTGGGACTATCTGTTTGACCAATGACAGACAGAGGGCGTATTCACAGTTTGAAAACAATGTTCATCCTTGTGTGACCAAATGCCAACAATACTGCATCTGGTAAGAAACCTAATAAAGTGTTTACATTGAAACCTGTTTGAGTCAAAAGAGTCTCTATCCGATATGCTATTTTTTATTTTATTTGAATGACTTATCGGGAAACGCCACACTGCTAAACACAATGTACAATACTTTTAGCACCATTTTCCCAAAGAAATCCTATATTTACTGAGCATTATCACATTGAGTATCTGTCCAAAAGCTGAAAAAAATTGCTTTTAAGGCTATATATGGAGTTGAGGTGCATTTCAAATTATTCTGAGACCAGTGCAGACAGATAGCATACTGGAGGTTAAGCCATTCACTAAATAGGGAGTAGGAGAGCAAGGGTGCATCCTTTAGCTTTTCTAAGCAGCTAAGGCATTCACTCGAACATCCTACCAATGTTAATTTTTAGGTTGCAGATGATGTTTGCATCACTGAACATGGTTGGCAGACATGGGACAATGGTAATCAGTACTAAGATTCAGAATTTATAAGGTATAATTTTATGTTATCATGGTTGGCATTGATTGGACAATGCTGGACAATATTTTGAAACAATTAATTATGCTTATTTCTGATTTATAATATGGACATATGCATATAAACACATAAGTTTTTAGGAAAACTATTTGCTCTAGATTTTAATTTTGCATGTTTCTTATGTGCTACTATACACAGCAGTCATTCTCGGGTCTCAGGAGGATATTTTCACAATTCCTTTTGGTGTTGCTAAAGTTGCAGGAAAGACAAACTTCAGCTTTAACATCAGACTTTGCACACTATTCAAAACTATTCATAACAACACACATCATGATGTGGCAGTGGCACCATTATGAACTGTGGCCAGCAACCTTTTTAATCCAATCAGCAGAGCAAACAACACTGATTGAAGCCAAAAAATTTGATGGCTTTCTGCCATCACAGTCATTATACAAACAGTCATTATCAAACACTCAGGATATGAGTGAATTTGTAATCAGGAATCGATCCCTTTCTTCCGATCTCTCTGTTCAGTACGCAGCTCTTCCACAAGGCCCTCGTCAGCTCCCACGCTCCTCCAATGCTGACACAACTATTCACCTGGGGCCAATTAGAGTTATCCAGGGTATCTGCAGTGTCCCTCACCAGTTCTCACACTCCCACACCTGACTGGCCTGTCAACAACACAGGAGAACACAACACAACTGCAACATTTCTCAACCCAAAAGTCATCCTGGTGCTGCTCAAAAACACAGTGAGCTCCAGATTCAGCAGTGGTTATTGAGGCCATGGAGGAAGGTGAATAATGTGAGATAAGAAAGTGTAGTGTTTGTGCTTGAGACATTTTGAACAGTTGATGTTCTTTTTAACTTAAACAATTGGGGTGCACGAGATGCCAAAAACACAGCGATACGTAATGCAAGGGTAAAAGACATCCGTTTAGCATGTTTACATAGAAAAACATCTGAAAAACAGCATGTATGAACACAACAATGCATTTGGTGTGAACAGCCCCTTATTAACAAGTCACAGCACCAAATTAAGTTTCTCAAAGTTACCTCTCAAAAAAGCAGTCTCTTGTTGACTGTAGGTAACAAGAGACTATGGATAAATATCCACTTTATCCAATTATTAATTTGTTTTCTGTTTTCTAAAATGCTGTTTCAATATGTGAGAAGCTGCTGCAAATTATTCAGTGAGATAGCAGTCTGAACTAATCGGACTGAATAGCCACACGATTCAGACCTTTTTGCTAACCTGATTGGCCAATTCGCTGAAGAGAAATCGATGTGTATCACAAACTTGAATAAATGAATACAAAAGAAAAAGGGAAAGAATATTTCCATTTACAAATTTATTTTGAATGAATGTCATTGCATTAGATACAAAATATCAAAACAAGTGGCATCTGCAAACAAATAATGATAGACATTTCTCAGAACTCTCTGAGATATTTTTTTAAATTATTATTTTTACTTTTCATCAATTGCCAATTTCATGTTAAGTGTATGTATATAGACAATGTTTGACAATCAGAAAGCATCCAAATACATTGTCTGAAATGTGGACAGTATATTTAATGTTAACATTTGTGTTTTATATACAGTATGGTCCATATAGGTTTTAAAATTTGAAACATAACACTTATTTTGTGAAATATTAGCTTGAAAAGCATGTTTGTGCGATATTTCTATAATATAAACAAACTTGGCAATATAAACTTGGTTTGATGTTTTATATATAATGCAAAGATATTCCTACATCTAAATGCAGCTTTTAATCTGGGGAAACAAGAGATAAACAAGGTAACTCAGAATAAAAAGAAACAAAACACAGGGAACCAGCACAGAACATAAAAAACTGTGGAAAACAAGGGCTTAAATACACATGGGCAAACAAGGGAACGAGGAACACCTGGCGAAAACAATCAGGGGAAAACTAATCATAAAAGGAAACTACAAAAGACTACAAAACTAACAGGAAACAGGAAAGGGGAACTGAAGAATTTAAAAATAAAAGTCTAAGAACAAAAACAGGGAATAAGTGACACCATGTTTAAGTGTGGCTTTGTGTCCAAATCGTTTTTTGGGGCCTCTGTACATGTAATGTTGATTTATCAAGGCTCCAGACTAAAATTGCGAAGAAAAATAAATTATTGGGACAATAATTTAAAATCTTGTCACCATTGGCAACAGTCGGGTTGTGTGTGTATATATGTGATTTTTTCAGATAACATCTTGTGAGTTATTGAATACATCTAGAGCACAAACCAGCAATGTGTCTCAAGCTTCTTTTAATCCTTTTGTTTCTGACAGTTGAGATGAGCTCGCGGCACGCAACAATAAACACAGCGCAAGCCATGATGTCAGATTCCTGAACAAATTACTCTTTTGAACCAGGTGTTTTTAATGAAACATCAGAAAAGAACTACTATGATACTACTCTTACAATTTCTGCCACAGGTGTGGCATTACCATTAGTAAGAGTAGTCTGGGTAGTATGTCATTTTTAACTTGGCAAGTGTTTGAACTCAGGTTAGCAGTTTGAATTTGAGTCACTTTCTCAGCAAATCAGCTCTCAGTGAGATAACAACTGGGAGTAGTCATTTCAAAATAAGAGTCCAAGGTGTATTTTTGGCTTCTTTATAATTAAAAGTCCCGCGTTACGTACTAAATCTGTTTTTTGTTTGTTTGTTATTTGGGTTAAAATCTGGGATTTTATTAAACTTTTATTGCAACTGTGTGTCTGGACCATCCAGTCATATATGATGTGAGATCCAGCTTTTGACACTTAGGACAACTCAGGGACTCATACAAAACTTCCTTAAGAAGGCAACACACTACTAAATGCATACTTTATGTAAATATCTGTTATGTAGATTCTGAATGGCAGTACTAAATAAATAATATATATATATTTTATCTCTTATATTGCTTTATTTGAAAGAGGTGTGAAAACTTTTGAGACAAAAGGGTAATGCAAATTTATGCACTCAGCTATATATATTAAGCCCCCAATTCATGGGTTTTCAGCTGTCTTCCTTTAATTCGGCTTCTATCTTGTTTCTGAACAACTCTGTGATTCTGTGATTTGCCAAGTGAAAACAGCCATTTGGCTACTAAATGTTGATTGACTCCAATGTAATGTTTTAGGTCTGGAGCCCTGTTTGTGCTTCATTGTGCTGTTTATTGGCAGCTTTAAAAAAATATGATTGATTAGACAGTCTGTTGGAGTTTTGATAAATAACTCTTGTTCATTACCCTAGGTGACAGCGTGACATAATCAAAGTTTTGATTCATGTCAAGTAATGATTTGGGGATTTTCACCCAAGTCCAACAAGCATATCTGTAGTTGTTGGCATAAGACAGTCTCAATATTCTTTTTTATATGTGTATTACAAAGCTCTTGGATCAGATGATTAAACTAATTGTTATTGAGAGCCCCTCTGGAGCTTATTTGCATTGATGACACATACTGTAAAATTCTCTACCCCCACAGACTATAATGCTTGGGGGAATTGTCTTGCTACTGTTGTATGAGTGTGCTGCACAGTTATTGCTGGCAACAGCTGTCAGGAGTTTATATTCATGAAGTTAAGTGCTGGGGGCAAAGAGCTCCACATTAGCACCTAGCAAAAAATCTGTTATCATGATTTAAGACACCATTTTGTCCCTTACTGTGTAATGGCCTAGAAGGAAATTGTTTTGTAGGGCAAAAGGTACATTAGCCAACAAGTATTTAGAATTATAGGCAAAATGATGAATGAACCATGACTGAGAAATAAGTCCTACCTTGCATCCTTAAACTTCTCCTTATAAGAATGTACATGAGAACAATATTCCACGAGAGTGTGCGTTACAGTGATTTTACCATGTGTAAGGGGTGTTTTAATGCACCCCTAAGTACAGTAGCAACTTTACTACAGAATAGAATTGATGTATATCAGCTAATTTATGACTACTTCGAACATGGCATATCTTATTAGATTTTATTGATAAGAACTATCTGTTTTATAAAAAAAGAGCCCATTTCAGTATCGTTTCAATGTCCTAGACTAGCCTACAGTAAGTAATGAACTCCTCCAAACTGAGGTCTCTGTTACCTAGACTTGTCTTGAAGATGTTGAGAAGTTGAAAGTCTGAACTTTCAAATATGAGTAGAGCAGGTAAATATATATAAATACATTCAAACACAATGTTTTAGCAAACACATTTCAAGTGCACCATATGCAAATGTATGCACTTATGTACACTAGTATGCTAGTTAAATTTCATTACACCTGCATGTGGCATGCTGGTCTTAATCAAACATTTACCCACACAATGTAATGTGCAATGACTCAGGGATTCAGTGACTTCTACTGAGTCATTAGGGACTCGACTGTCTTACATTACTGCTGTAGGGTACCTTTAGAGACTGCTTTACTTTGTGATAACATTTATAGGATTCTCACAAATGAAATCCTAGCTTTTTAAATGTCACATTTAAAACAATTGCATGAAAAGAATCACATTGAATCCCCTGCACAATCAAGCCAAACAGATGGACAGTTAAAGTCATGCACACAGGAGAGTATATGAGAGAAAGAGAGAGAGACAGGAATAGATAGAGAGATTTAATCGGGGAACAGGCCAGTAGGTAAACTTCCTTGCAAATTTGTCCCCTTATTTTGCTCTCAAGAAGTTGGGGCATGCTTAGTCAATCTCAGTGCTTCATTGATATCCGAATAAGCTCTTTACCATATCGAACAATATTCATGTTTAGAAGACAATACACAGAACTCATTGAAACCTATAAAAAAATTACATGTTATTTACACAGCCAATAGCCTGTAATTCACCTTACAGCCATGGACCATGATTTATGATTTGCTAGTCAGTTCCAGGCGGCATTAGGGGGAGGGACATTCTTGTTCTAGCAAGAATTTGATTGATCAAAAATCTGTGTATAGCAAATTGAATTAGCAATATGTGTTTTCTGTTTTCCCAGAAAAGAAATACTACTTTTTAAATAGAAATGGACTAAGTTACAAAACTAGATATCGGATCCATATCCTTATGTTTGCTCAGTCCAATGGTTCAGTGCAAGAACCAGACATTTGATGGATCAAAGCAGCCATCTGATGATGTTGAGAGAGCGTAATGCCGTTAACACAACTAATTTTCCCATGAGCTCTTCTCTCCTTCATACAGAATTATCTGGGTTCTTTTATGTTTGTAGAGCTTTATACTCTTAACGATGTCTAGCAAACTATATTTTGTTCGTCACTGCTTTTGTAGAGTCCACAATCTCACATTACGCTTTTTTCAAGCACTCTGTTAGCCTCTGCTAGTTGATACAGCCCTCAAAATAAATGTTAAATGAGAGGATATATCTGCAACACCAGATTCTGCATATTTTTGTAAAGGCTATGGTCATATCTCAGCTGAATACTGTTGACAGTCCTGCTAAATATGATTATGTTCACACAATTAGGTTATCAATGACAACCACATTATATCACTGAAGTGACTAATATGTGGTTTCGGTAACTCACAGAAACAGAAATATGAACTGTAGTTCTTACAGTGAAATCGGAAACAGTAGGTTGACTTTTCTTCAGTTAAAATAGGTCTGTGGATACTAAAATTTAAACCACTGCCCTCAATGGCCAAAGCTGTAAGTGTTGTTGGGCATATGGGCATGAATGAGCTAAATTTTTCAAGTGAAATATACACGGAGGGGTGCAAAAAGCAAATTTTTCAGCTGTACAAGCTGTAATAAAGTGAAGAGAAATGCATATTGTGGCAGGGCGGAGACACACCCGGTCCCGTATCAGGCTAATCAAGCCTCCGAGAGGGATAAAGGCCGATGGCAGGCGGTGGTGCGATGAGAGAGAGATCGTTTACGGACATGTCCGTCGTGTGTATGTTTGTGTATTTTGATTTAAGTTTATTATTAAACTATTATTTATATTGTCAAACCGGTTCTCGCCTCCTCCTTGCCCATCTAAATTCCTTGTTACACATATGTTTATAAACTGTACCACCCAACCTAAACACCAAACCAAAACCTACTACCCCTCCGTGGAGTAAACATTTCATGTTAGAGGGAAAAATGCAACCTTCGAATCGCACTTGTCACTGATAATGCAAACTTGATTACTTCCTGGTTTCAATGCTGGATACAAACCGGGGTCTCCCACGCAACACGCTTCCAGTCACGCCACAGGGGAAGGCAAACACACTTGAGCTGATGCAAAAATATCTGATAGGAGATGGCGCTTGATGTGAGGGCTGACCTCTCATAACAAAAAGCATTTGAAGCCGCTGCCTTGTTTGGATGTGTTAATGAAATAGCATTATGTCAAGTACAATACAACTTTCCAGTGTTAAGGAAGTCACTCTCTTCATATTTACTAAAGTCATTCATTACATTAACATGCACTTTAAAAGTTAGATTCCAGTCTGAATTAAATAATCATTTGTCGTTTTAAAATAATTTTTTCAAAGTCGAACTCACTGACCTAGATAATGCGACTGTAGCTTGGCTTCGTCCAGCATGAATACACGTAAATCAGACAACAAACTGCCTCACCATCATGCCAAGTGTATTTAACACTTCCTCAGCTGGCATCCTTCTATTAAAAAATATTTGATTACTCATTGTATCATTTATACTTGGACAGAAAGATGAAGAAAGTAGTTTGACAACACAAAACACTGTAGCTCGATTATAACTGCGCATGTAAGCATACTGACTGGTGTTATTCATGGCTATCACGAGAATATACAAGGGGCTTGATTTTGATAATTCATTCATAAAAATAGTACACAATCGGCTCCAGTAAGATGTTGTATGACAGCAGAATTTGAGAGTCACACCTGCTAGCAAATATGGTTGTCAATCTCAAACACTGACTGTGAAGCCAAAATGTTGTATGTAATTTGCTAAAATTCAACATTGTGTTTAACACAGCCTACCTCTGACAGTTACTTTATTAGTGCATCCATGCTATTTCATTTCTTGCCTCTCTGTTTGGTGTCCTCCTCTAAGCATTTTGCGATCCATCTGTGGCGTATGTTTCAGCCTTATCTCACTGGGTCCAGTTGCTTTTAAACATTTTTTTCACAAACCCAGAAATATTGTTGCAAAACAAAAATTTCTCTGCTAACAATTAGCTATGCAAGCCAAACTAATCCATCACCTCTATGAATGATGATTTCACACATGCATTATGCACACATGAATCACACATTTAGACATTAAAACCAAGCACTGACAACATGATGTTATCTATAACTGATGATTTACAAGCAGAACTGTGCTATGGTCTGGAGGGGTCCTGAAGAGCTCTTCGGGCAGCCTTCTGTATTCCTGTTCATTAATCATCTCTCAGATGAGAGACACTTACCAGCTGGGGCTTAGAACACTCAGGGGAGCCCAACCAGGCAGAGGGAAAAAAGAAACACTCCAAACAGGTGTCACTGTACCAAGTGAATCTCATAAGTAAGGATGCTGTCAACAGCCGAGGCAGAGCCGAGATGTGAATTCTGCGCCATGGCATGTTGGAAAAACATATTTAGCTTCTCTAGGTGTCAATGACCTCTTTTCCATTACCAGATCAGTGTATCAGTTTTTTTTCTTTACACTTGGATGAATGAAATAATGGAATAGCAATAAAGTGACACCCCACTCATTTAATGCACTAATAGTATTTGAACAAGTGTGGCTGCAGAATAATAAACAGCTTGCTTATTAGAATTGAAAGGGAGGGGATTTTTTTGACAGAAAGGTTAAAAAGTACTTCTTACATTTTGTTCTTTATGTTTGAAACGACTTCTTGGAAAGATTGCTGGTTTTCCCCAATGCAGCTTTTCAAGGCTACTGCCAACTCTTTAACCTTTAAACAAAGAGGATAAAAATGTAGTGCCAAGATAAAATCATTGAGCGACACAGTAACTCATGTGGGGTATTCAGCATTCTGCCAAACCGCATGCTCAGATACAGATGATGCCCTCCACAACAACAGCAGCTGCTTGATACATGAAATGCATCAAACAGTCCTTCAAATGGAGGCAGATCAAATCACAAAAGAACTGAAGTGCAACACAGATGTTAGAAGTGTTACATGCAACTAATAAATAACAAATCTGTGTACCAAAATTTTATAAATGTAATTTTGATTATCTGGACAAACTTTTTTTATTTTAGATGAAGTAATACAATTTTTAATAGTTTAGAATGGCAGCAGATGATTGTGATCAAATTAATTACATTTTTCATGAGGAACATGTCACCCTGGTGGCTCCTTATTGGCCTACTCGGGCCTGGTTCTCGGACCTCGTACTCCTCGCGACAGCCCCTCCCTGGCAAATTCCCCTGAGGAAGGACCTTCTTTCTCAGGGACAGGGCATGCTCTGGCATCCGCACCCAGACCTTTGGAACCTCCATGTCTGGCCCCTAGATGGGACGTGGAAGATCCAGCTGGTCTACCACCTGCCGTTGTAGACAAAATCAGCCAAGCCAGAGCCCCTTCTACCAGGCATCTTTACACCCTGAAGTGGTGCCTGTTCAAAAATTGGTGTTCATCCCGGGCTGAAGACCCACAGAGGTGCGCAGTTAGGTCAGTGCTCTTATTTCTGCAAGAGAGGCTTGAAGGGAGGCTGTACCCTTCCACCCTAAAAGTGTCACCACGACGCAGTAGACGGCAAGTCTTTGGGTAAGCATGACTTAATTATCAGGTTCCTATGAGGCGCCCGGAGGTTGAATCCCTCCCGGACAAGCCTGTTCCCCTCCTGGGATCTCTCAGTGGTCCTCGAGGGCCTCCAGAGACCTCCCTTCGAGCCGCTAGAATCAGTCGGACTCAGGGCCCTCTCTCCATCAAGAGGGTAGGGACCTACAAGCGTTCTCTGTTAGCAACACTTGCCAGGAGTTCGGTCCGGCAGACACATATGTGATCCTAAGACCGCGACCGGGCAACGTACACAAGGTTCCTACCACACCCTTTAGAGACCAGGTAGTGAACCTGCAAGCGCTGCCCCGGGAGGAGGCAGACCCAGCCCCTTCGTTGCTGTGTCCGGTACGTGCTTTGCGTACCTACTTGGACCACATGCAGAGCTTTAGATGTTCTGAGCAGCTCTTTGTCTGCTTTGGTGGACAGCAGAAAGGGAACGCTGTCTCCAAACAGAGGCTTTCCCACTGGGTCGTGGACGCCATTTATTGGCCTATCACAAACAGGCCATGCCCCCCGTGCGGGTCCGAGCACACTCAACAAGGAGTGTTGCGTCCTCGTGGGCACTAGCCAGGGGCACCGCCCTGGCAGACATATGTAGAGCAGCGGGTTGGGCAACACCTAATACCTTTGCGAGATTCTACAATCTCCGGGTTGAGTCAGTATCATCCCATGTTTTCTCAGGTCCGAGCCGGTAGAAATCGGTAACACGATGACAGTCTGGCCGGGTGGATCGTTTGCACATGGTGCCCTTCCCCTCGGACGAGGTAAAACTCTGCGCTTTCTCTCCCAGGAGATCCCTCTCATTCGAATCCCTGGATGATTCCTCCCTAGCCCTTTGGGTCTGCAGTTCAGCGGAGGAACTCGCCGACCCAATCCACTGCGGATACTTAATCTACCCTGTACTGGAATAGGTGCTCCACAGGGAAGGACTCCTACGTAGACTCCCCCTGTGTGTATTATCCGTGGTACGGTCCCCTTACCCGCGTCTCCCTTAGGCAGTTCCAGCTGCCCTCCGGTCGCTGTGTTGTAGCAACTCCCCCCTCCAACGAGGTTGGATCTACCACTGCGCCATTTCCACATGGCGCCTGAAAAACCCATGTGATGTTTTCACCACTCTTATCTCCCCTTCAGGGCAGGGGTGGTCTCCGCAGGGTCTTTTCCCCCTGAAAGAATAGGAAACTGGGTTAGACCCCCTTCCCTCGAATGTAGATTTACCTCGGTCTATTGATAAACTACAATCTTGAAATGGAATGCATAGACTAACAATTGCCAACAAAAGCCTTCATCAGCCAATTAACAAGGACAATTGCATCTATGTGAACTTCTGCAGTTAATTCAGGATGGACTTCAAAGACATTGGTCATTAATCTTACAGTTCAAACAAAATCGGTTTAAACACTGACCCTTAACACTTACTTAGTTTAATCATTTTAAACCATGACTTTAACTATACATAAGTAATATTTACATTATATTCATTACGTTAGTCAGAGGGGAAATGGCCCCCACAGCGATACTGGTTTCTCCCAAGGTTATTTTTCTCCAATAATCAACATTTTTTTGAGTTTTTAGTTTCTTACCACAGTCGCTTTCGGCTTGCTCACTGTGGTTATTAATACAATTATTATTTAATTACTTATTTTTAAACACGAATCACAATCGTATTTTATCTAATTACACAATGATTCATCGAAATTATAGACATTATAGTTTTATCATCTGTTAATGCCTGATCTTCTGTAAAGCTGCTTTGAAACGGTGTGTGTTGTGAAAGGCGCAATACAAATAAAATTAACTTGACTTGACTTGACAAATGTAGGTATCAGTCGACATTATTAATATTTCACTGAGAGTGATGATAAAAAAGGAAGGAATGCCTAAATGGATGTCGTAGTCATCATTAGCTTAAAGAATGTCACAAAGCTGACAGTACAAATGAACCAACAAATCAACAAATTATTACAATTTTAATGTGACTTGTTTGTCATGCAAAATTATCATTGGGTCTTGTACAAGCTACTCATGTAATCTGAGAATGCACCACATAGAACTGAACTTCAGCGATATGCTAACAGAGATTTATAAACATATCTCCCATGGGAGGTCAAACAAAACAACAAAACAATTGCTCTTACAGTAAATTAAACTGATTCAAATAACGAAACTGACATGCATTTTGCATTCGTGTTTGTTTCTCATTCTCCAGAGGAACAAGTATAAACAGGAACAAAAAATGGTGACTTTACGCATCATGAATTATTCAATGCCATCTACTATTACTATTTTTTCAATTTTTAACATTAGCTTTTGTATTTCAGCACCCTGACAGAGGGAGATAGAGGGAGATTTAGAGGATTTTATTTATTTGCTGTTATTGAGGACATCCGCAGCCCCCTGCAAGCTGCCGAATTTGAAACAGTAAAGGTTGTAGGGTTGAGTCATTTGTTATTTCTGTTCTGTTCTCCAAACAGAATTCTTAAGCCATAACTCAAACTCGTTTTGCTTCAAGGATTCAAAAATAAGTTTTTGATGTATAGTTCAGACTCTTAAGTTCTGATTGGATTAGCCATGTTTAAAGCTGTTGTAAACTACAAGCCTTTGTAAATTATAAACACTCACCTATGCCAACACATTCTATATTATTGCTATATTATTTTACTTTGTAGAAATATTGTTTATTCTTTATCATTTATGGTGCTGTAAGTTATTTTTTCATGGAAAAGTATGCAAAACATTTTCCTACTCTTACCTTCGATATATTAAGGAAATAAGTGTCCTGAGATATCGTTCCAGTCTCTGAGACAGCTGTAGACTTTTTAAACAGCAAACAAAGTGTGTTTCGTTGACATTGACGCTTTTCACCTGTCAATCCTTTTGCTTGTTCTCATAGTGTTGTATTTGAAGCGGATCATTGAGGCTATGATTCATAATGTTTGTCAGTTGAGGGCGTATTGTGCCACTAAAGAATTTGCAGCCAAAGGAACAAACAATGCTGCTCCTTTTCTCGGTTTTGATCTCAAAATTGTCTTTGGAGGGTGGAGTATTGGAATGAGGGGGTGTGGCTAATTCAACAGCTCAGTCACATGAAATCTTCAGAATGCTAAAATTACTTACAGAACCTTTAATAATAAAAGTTCATTATAGAACATTGGTGCCTTTTATAATTTTTATGCTGCCACAGTTTAATGAAAGTCACACAAGTCTTTGAGTGACTTTGCCATTGTAAAATTACTGTAAAGAATAACCTCTCATGGCTTATAACTTTATTACACCAGTTTTGCAGTTTGCTGTAGTTTTCCATCATTCATTCCTCGAACCATGACGACTCCTCTAGTAGCCAATAAAAATCTTGTTCTGTTCCTATTTCAGTGTCTGTTACTGAATGACATGAGTGAGAACAGAAGTGTCTGTCTCTCTCTCTCTCTTTCCACACTAAAAAGCTCTGAGAATTGGTGGAGGTCCATACTCAGCAGGGAGCGAGAGGGTGGAAACAAAAAGCACAGATCCAATACGTTTTTTTCTCAGTGCACTTCCTCTGAGCTCCTCAAACGCACATTACAAGAGGAAGGAGTGAGAGAGAGCAAGAGGAATTGTCTGGTGTAATCCCAGCTCCCTGTCTCTTTCAGCATCTGACAGAATAGGGGAGAAATAATCATCCACGTTGAACCCTGAAGCTTCTGTCCCCCAGCCCTTTGTGACCTCCTGGATTGAGCTGTTGCCAGGGGAAACCAGGCCTGCTTGGAGAGGAAAGCTCTGTCTCTGTGAGGACCTGACCCACAATTTGCCAGGAGGGGCCCCTCATCCCAGCTTTATAGCCTTGAATATACTCTCCACACAGTGCAGCAATGGGTAATCAGCATGCTCTCTGATCTCCTCCACGTGCCTGCTCGAGGAGGTGTGTTTACTATTATTGCCCCCTGCTTTAGAGCAAAGAACATTCTTCCTTCAAAAATAAGTAAGGGATAATGTAAGTCAGCCAATCATCATCACAAAATAAACCCTGAATCAATCTTGTATCATCCTTATTTTGCAATGAATCACTGGCTGACTGCCTGCTGTAATTAATCCTGCTTATTATGCATTTACTTACCAAATAAATAAATATATGGGCATGAAATATTGATATGAGTTGAACTGATTTTATTATCTTTCTTGTAGATTTGCTTAATGCTTCCGCTAAGAAAAACAGTCCATTACAATATAGAAATTGGTTTACAGTAGCAAAAAGATACACACTACAACGATATTACAATATTAATTTATTAATTTGTAATCTGCGTTACTTTTTCTATGGATTGATTAGTTTACATACTGTAATTACCCTAATAAAAATTCTTAAATGAATTGAATGTGTACTCTAAATCCTAAAAGTAAATAATAATACAAATATTTTATTTATAAAAATAATAATAATAAAAAAAAAAAAAGTATACTTTAGAGTATATAAAAAAAAAGAGTATACTTTCTGGTAATATTTAAATGAATTAAAAGGATACTTTACACTAAATTATTATGTTTCTTTAAAATTAAGCACACCTTTAAATAGTGCACTTAGTTTTATGTCAACTTACTGTAAGCTCTATTCGGGCGGGATTCGTTTTCTAAAGCGGACATCTGTGATTTCATGTACTGATTCAGATGGGACTAAAATCTCCATGCTTATTACAGAGGTGGGAGAGTCTGTTTTCTAGATGTGGGTGTTAAAGAAGGTTGAACACATTGAATTAATTTAGGTGATAAAATTAACATATCTTTTAAACTATCTGTTTAAGTTTAAAATTACTTAGCATTTAAAAATACATTTTAAATAACAAATTATTTAATTTAGTGATATAATTTAAATTTATTAATTATACATAATAATTTACTTATTTTAAAAAGCCTATTAAAATAAACTTTGAGTTTATAAAAGTGGCTGCTTATAATAAACCTACTGAAATAAACAATCCTTATCTGTGAATCATATAATTATAACATTGTGTAATTGAGCAGTTTCCACGATTTGGCTCTCCTTTATAGTTTATTTTCGTATTTTTCCATTGGATGTGAAAAAAAAAAAATCTACATCCAAACTGAAAGGCGCTCAGCAGGCATCCTAGACGGTAGTTTGAGTAGATAAAAATACATGAGGAGAAGCAATGTTAAAATTCAATATACAGCAATCACAGACATTCACATTTGGACGGGATTAAACTTCTCATAAGACTCTTGAGTTAGCCAAAAAAACATAGGTCAGTTGCTCTGGAATTTTTACAGAGGTTGTGTGAGAAAAACAGAATTCTCAGATTCAAACTATTTTGTGTTTGAATAAAAACTCTGTCCTCCTCAGGGAAAACTAGTAGGACTGGAGTAGGACTTCAGTACATTAGTTTGAAAGACAATTTAAAATCAATATATTTAAAAAATGTTTTAGTGCACTTTAAAGAAGCCTGACATATTTAAACAAAAGTAGCCTATACTTGTACTTATATTTTGAAAGTGTATTATTTTCAGAATAAGTACTCTTTTTAAAAGTTGCCTAAGCTTAAGTGTACATCTTTTTCTTGAGGTAACTGCAATGTAACATGTTTTTCCTCTATTTTAAGTTCTCTCATCCATCTCTTTGGATTCTGTAAGGTGGATGCCAGGAGGTCTGGACTACCCCTCGAGAAAACAAAAGGCTCTCATGAGAATTAACATTTGAACTCTCTCTTGCATATGTAACAGCAACATCTGAGATGCAGCACACAGTGCAGCTCACACCTCACTTCTACAGTCTCATCATCTCCCCCCTTCTCCTCCTCACTTAAAGCTCACTAAAAACCTATGCAATGTTAAGTGTGTACAAAAAAGTAACTACACATGTTTGGTATCATTTAAAGTGTCTCAGTGCGCCTGGTAAACTGGTCTCATCCTCCCAGCCATAATGAAAAGCTAAAAGAAGTTATAAAATATGAGAAATGTGGTGTGCCCCTTAAAGGTGTGTCCTCCCCCAGATCCTCCATACAAACTACCTCCTGTATGTAAATCTACAGGAATCAAGAACCCATTCAATTACAAATTCTGATCTCACAGTTGTGAACCCCTCAATAGGGGACCAAAATCTAATTAGAAGGACAGACACCACCATTTGGTAAGCTTATTGAATTATCGGGGTTTTTAAGGAAAATGGGCAAAAGGTTAGGGGAGTCTGTAGGTAGACTTCCCACACGATCGCAGTGTGTAGTTTTCGTTGCCAGGTAAATATTTCTATAAATTCCTCAATTTCTGAATTGTTGTTATTATATTTGATTGATCAATGATTTTACTCTATGAATTGGATTTTGAATTATTGTTCTATTACCTAGTCAATAAATTGTAAACTTTTGATTTTATTCTGACTGACTCTGAAATTGTTTTCCCAAGTAGGTTAAATGATTCGTATGTTACCGCAAGTCTGCATCAGATTAGTGGCGACTAATATTTGGCATCAATTCAAGTGTACTTGGTTTGCAAAGACAAAAAGGGAATTTCCGTTTAGAACAGCAAATGCTGCTTGACCAATCTAAATTCGGGTGTGTCTTACCTCTGTTTTAATTTGATGTTTCTCCAGATAAGTGTACGCGGGATACCACGGCATGGCCAATCCAAAGCTATTATAAGAGAAGTTATGTTGGTCAATTTATATCTGTAATACTGGCAGTGACCTCTACTGAAGAAAACATTAAGTTAAATTCAAGTGTATGCAATTCCATGGGGGCTATACTGATGTATCTTTGATTGTTTAAACGTGAATGTGACCGATCTCAGGTATATAGCAATTACCTCTGTTTGATGATCAAAGACTGATGAGCTTGTGATCGTGAGACCCGCGTAAAAGAGAAAAACATGTGAGGACCTCAAAGCGACATAGTTTCCTAATCTGAACGGGTAAAATATAATTAAAGAGTTAAAAAGAATAATCAAACATTTGCTCACTTTTAATGATGCTCAGATATCATTAAAACCTTTTTCATTTATGGAGCCAGGTGAAATAATGAGGAAAATACATAAGAGAAAATGTATTTAATTTAATCTTATTGTGTTGCATAAAAGGAAATACAGTAATGTGCAGAGACCTTCACCCGTATTATTGGAGACCGCCATTGGACCGATAAACCGCTTACAATTCCAAATGATTTTCAAAGGTTTATGCACACCATATATTTTCAAATTAATACTTAAGTCCTCCAAGGCCATTTTCTGACAGTCAACTTACTGTTCTGAGTCAACAAATTGCACCAATTAACGATTCAAACTTGCATTGGTAAGAAAAGTCAGACAGCGTGGAGTGATAATAGACCTGAAAGTACCACCACTCAATGTCACAAATGACCTATTTGAATCAAGTATTCCAGATACTTGTGCTAAACAATAATGTGCTTTAAGGCTAATGTTCATTTACTAAAACAACCCAGGTGGTAAGCATGTAGAGAGAGACGTTTTGCCAACTATTCAGGTGCAGCCCTTTAATCAATAGGTTTACATTTATATTAATAAAGAACTATTGCTGTTCGTGGTCAGCATTTTATTATAGTGAAAAAAGAAGAGATATTTGTGAGTTGTTTCACGAATCAGCCCCTCTATATTCTGGGTATTTAATCTATATTCCACTGCTGAGAGATATCTTTGTTAAGAAAACGCACCTGCTTTATATGTATGAAATCTCAGCCAGACTAAATGAGGCTGAAGAACACTCAATCTTGTTTACTTTATCTGAAGAAAAGATGTGAGAGTCAGTTAAGTCTGGTGTCAGTGATACACTAAGCTTTGATGGACAGTTGATTCCAATTCAATACAATAAAACTGCAGACTGGGAGCAATGAGAAGGCAGGAGGCAGTGTTAAATCGGCCTTCCTCGTCCTCATCACATTTCTCATCCTCTGCTTATTGATATTGATTCAAGAAGCTCATTACAGCGGCTGGCTGATAAATGCCATGAATCAGCACAAACACTGGGGTCTGAAATCTTCTCAGATCATTTTGAAAAATAGGGCTGCAACTACCGATTATTTTGATAACTGATTAATCTAACGTTTATTTGACTATTCAGCAATTATTGCAACGATTAATCCTTAGCTCTTAACCGATTCACCTTGTGCCCCATCTTAAAAGGCTGTATTAAATGTGTTTACTAACAATAAAGTAATACATTATACAATAAAATTAAATGGTTATCAAGTGTTTTTGTCTTGACTGCCATTAAAAATGCATTTAAAATGTAAATAAAACATTTAAAATCCTTAAAACAAGATACATTTACTTGAGAAGCAATATATAATATATTTAGACTTGCTTTAAGAGAATGTATCTTACATATATGTTGTATTTTGCTCTAAAAGAGAATATCTTATATGCTGCTTCTCATGTGAATGCACCTTTTTTTTTAAAGGATTTTTAGATATTTTAAAATATTTGTATTCTTAATATTATATTCAACATTTTCAGGTAACAACTTTTCATCTGTAGTATAGCTGTTAAAGAAAATGTATTAAAAGTTTTAGATATTTATATTGAAAAACAAGACAAAAACAAAAAACTAATTAAAACTGTATTTTGTTGCAGTGTATAATGGGGAAAAGACTACCCTCTTTCACCTTTTTATTCACTTCAATTCATCTTCAACTCCCCAAAAAACTTTTTAAGCTGCATATTGCCAATTTTCGACACAATAAGAAATGCACAGTGACACATATTTTATGATTCAATAAGTTGCAAGCCATCACGTTATAATCTAGCTGCATTAAGCATGCATGCACGAGGGATGAGCATCTCTGCAACAGAATGTGCATCAACCGGGTGCAGTTTCAATCTCTCCCCCTTAGATCAGGACATTCACGCAACTCATAGAAGAGGTACTGACTGCACAGAGAAATGCTAGTTTCAGAGTTGGTAGTAATTGACATGATCTGTTTCCGTATTATATGAACTTTAATATAGCTATAATGCCTATCACACCTGGAGTTCGCTAGTTCGAATCCAGGGCATGCTGAGTGACTCCAGTCACGTCTCCTAAGCAACCAAATTGGCCCGGTTGCTAGGTAGGGTAACTTGGGGTAACCTCCTCGTGGTCGCTATAATGTGGTTCGTTCTTGGTGGGACGCATGGTGAGTTAAGCGTTGATGCCTTAGTGGCAACGCGCTCAACAACCGCATGATAACATGCGCGAGTTGAAGGTCTCAGACGTGGAGGCAACTAGGATTAGTCCTCCGCCACCCGGATTGAGGCGAATCACTACGCGTCCACAAGGACTTAAAAGCACATTGACCATTCCAAATTGGGTGAAAAAGGGTGGGGGGTGGGGGGGGGGTGGGGGGGGGGTACCCCCCGCAAGAATACAATAGTTACAACAATAGTTCTTCTGTATTTTCTTATTTGGTATTTTTTAATAATTCCCTCATACTTCTACATCACTTGAAGTTGTTTGGAAAGTTTAGAGTGCATCTGCAGTGCTGCTCTTTCATGCCATCATTACAGTTTAATGTGATCTCAAGTTATGTTAAATGAGATTAAACGGCTATTCGACAACTAAATTTTTTGTCAACTATTTTTTTATTGTCGACACTGTCGATAAAGTTGACTAATCGTTTCCTCCCTATTGACAAACTCTAAACTCTCCTTTTGTAAAAGGGAGCAGATAGGCTTTAATAAGGCACATGACAAACAGTCTTTCAGTCAAAGGACACCCTAGACGCTACCGAAAAATAGATCTTGACTGGTTTAAATGATAGATGTTGTGAGCCCTCTCATGTTTAATCAGTCTTGTTAAATGAATTGCAAATAGAGATTGATAGCTTATTCTTATATTAATAAACATTTTGTGGAAGAGCACCCTGCTGAAAAACAACATCTTAAACCATTTTTAGATGGTTTGCTGGTCTTGTACACTGGTCTAGCAGGTTATTAGCTGGTTTAGCTGTGAGGCTAGCTGGTCTCGCAGTCTGACTAGCTGAAACAAGTCCAAAACCCCTCTAAACCAGCAAACAGGCCTACCTGGGAGAGCAGAAAACCAGCTGGCAGGGAAGGGAAATTGTCAAGCTTATTCTTCATTGAAATACACACTCCTTAAAGATCCTCTCCAACCCTACTTGACCATACTTGATTCCTGTAATTTGCTGACTAGACTGCTTTCTTTCATTCAGAAGAGTCAATACTTATTTTCAGGAGAAATGGCGATGGATTGTTTTTTTTAAGGTGGTGCAAAAACAACCCAAATTAAATAATTGAAGACAAGATGGGTAGTCCACAAGCACCTTGTTAGCTTGAATGGCCAGAAAAACTATCAATCACAGTCTGTAGAAAATGCCTCTGCTCCTCTCAGACTGCAAAAGGGAAACCTAGATATTTTTTTCCTCTTTTAAATGTTTCACTTTCTTCTTCTCAAAACATGTAGTGTAAATAATAAATATTTTATTTATTTATTAATAATAATAAATTATTAATAAATAAATAATAAAGCCCCCCCAATAATAAAGCATCAGTCAGTGCCAGTCAGCAATCAAGATTAATATTTGAGCTCTGTAAAATCCACCGTGGTCTCACAATCTTACAATAACCTCTTGTTTACTAGATATGTCTCTCATAAACAGAGACCATCAGTCAGAGCATCATTCCAATTCAAACGTGAACCCTCTGACTTTTAAGGCCAGGTTGATTTTTTTGAAAAGCAATAACCTGCAATTGAAACCTTAAATGGCTGTTCCTTCATAATCTAACCCTTAAAATTAGTTTTGTCAGTGTAACCTAATGTATTCATATTAATTCAGTGATGTTAAATAATATTTTTGACTTAAATTTAGAGACCAAATGAAGACACATCTTTTCATTTTTTTCTGTGCATATACAGGGTATATATATGAATTATACTGTATATACTTGTAACTTTGATTATTAAATTGCATATAAATTGTAGGTAAAATTTGTTTTGTCTAAAATGCTGTAAAATTTGGGCTGTCCAAATGAGCTTCACCTTCCTTAAGATTATGTGATTTAAACTGAAAATGCAATCATTGTCTACCTGACACTACTCTCGCAACAAACTCGTATTACTTTTTTTTTTCAAGAGGACCACAAAAGAAGAAAAATATCAAAATGTCAAAGTTATTTTTATACAACAAAAATGCAATGGTGATCACTGGCTGTCAACTAAAATTTTGCCTGGTTTCTTAAAAAGAATTGTACAGCCGTGGACAAAAGTATTGGCAGTGTCATAAATGTTTGGCAAAGTTTTCTGCTTCAGATGTTGTGGTGTTGATTCACATTTCTAGATTATTGTACAGAGTGATCAGATGCATTTTAAATAATTGCAAAAAGCTTCATTGGCCAAAAAAATTAACTTCATCACAAAAACCCAATTTTCACAGTTTTTTGGTCTTGGCACAAAATGACCAGCTAACATAATTTCACTAATCATATCAGCAGCACCTGGGAAAGTGTGAACGAGTACTAGTCAGGTGAAATCACTCTATCATTCTAATTGGATTATAAGAGCAGTCTGATTGCTATAAAAGGAGGGAAGAAGTGCTTCCAATCATTGTGTTCTTGTTCGCAATGGTTACCTCTAAAGAAAAATGTGCAGCCATCATTGCTTTGCATCAAAATGGCCTCACATGCAAGAAAATTGCTACAAAGAATATTGCACTTGAAAGAACCATTTACCGGATCATCAAAATCTTCAAGGAGAGAGGTTCATCTGCAGTGAAGAAGGCTTCAGGACGTCCCAGAGATCTCCAACAAGTGTCAGGACCGTCTCCTCCTGAGATGTCAGCTACAGAATCGTGCCACCACCAGCATAGAGCTTGCTCAATATTGGCAGCAGGTTGGTGTGAGTGCATCTGCAAACACAGTGAGGTGAAGACTTTTGGACAATGGCCTGGTGTCAAGAAGGGCAGCAAAGAAGCCACTTCTCTCCAAGAAGAACATCAAGGACAGACTGAAATTCTGCAGGACGTACAAGGATTGGATAGCAGAAGACTGGAGCAAAGTTATTTTCTCTAATGAAGCCCCCTTCCGACTGTTTGGGACATCTGGAAAATTGATAGTCTTGAGAAGAAAAGGTGAACGCTACCATAAGTCCTGTGTCGTGGCAACAGTGAAGCATCCTGAGACCATCCATGTGTGGGGTTGCTTTTCATCCAAGGGAGTGGGCCCTCTCACAATTCTTCCCAAAATCATTGCCATGAATAAAGAATGGTATCAAAACTTCCTGCAAGAGCAACTTCTCCCAACGATCCTGGAGCAATTTGGTGATGATCCATGCATTTTCCAGCATGATGGAGCACCATGTCACAAGGCAAGTGTGATAATGAAGTGGCTCGAAGATCATGACAGTAAAATTTTGGATCCGTGGCCAGGCAACTCCCCGGATCTTAATCCCATAGAGAACCTGTGGTCAATCCTCAAAAGGCAAGTGGACAAGCAGAAGCCCACAAAATTTGATCAATTCCGAGTACTAATAAGGCAAGAATGGATCGCCATCAGTCAGGATTTGGCCCAGAAGCTGATATTCAGCATGCCAGAGCGAATTGCAGAGGTTATGAAGAACATGGGTCAACACTGTAAATATTGACTCTTTGCATATATTGAATGTTTTTGCCAATAAAAGCCTTTAAAACTCATGAAATGCTTATCATTGTTTTCCAGTATACCATAGAAACGTGTGAAAAAATTATCTACAAATACTGAAGCAGCAAACTTTGCAAAAAACAAAATTTGTCACTGCCAATACTTTTGGCCACGGCTGTATACTAGGTTAAATCGGATCCCCTTTGCACATTAGACACATACTATTCCAATAGACCAACCCATCTTACATGTAAATAATGAACTACTAAGTGGTTAAAATATAGTTTAAAAGTTTTTTTTCTTTGGATACATCTTATCTTGCATAGGGCACCACGACTGTCACTGAAAAAATGGGCCTCAAAAATGATGCCCCTTCCACCAGTAGTAGTTTTTAAAAACGTTTCAAATATGATTTGTGAAATGTAAGCTTGACCAGTCATGGAAACTATATCCTGTGGCACAGCGGTCCACCCACTCCCTGCCAGTCTCTTGAATGAACGAAGTACCTGAGAATAACTACACTTGCTCTATTCTCCCTTAGGCCCTATTTACTGACAGAAGTTTCTGCAAGTCACCTCTAAGCCTTCACAACAACCCACATCAGAAATCGGTCTGAAATTGCAGGGCAGCACATTGTGTACATGAGAAAGGCTTTTATAATTTTATGGAGTTGCATTATCCTGGGAGATTGGAAGTGAAATAGCCCTCTAAGAAGATTGGGTTTTGCAGGATTGGGTCTGGACATAATGCATCGCTATCAATGTGCTACATTGATGACTTCTATGGCAGAGATTAGCAGTGAGGAACCCTGTCCAGAGGCCACAGCCCAGAACTCTGTCCCCTCTGCCCTGAGGCCACCTCCTAGGCCTCCAGATCTGGTCCCTGACCTGGGGCCGCCTCCCAGGCCACCTGACTCTGTCCCTGACCTGGGGCTTCCTCCCAGGCCTCTTGAACCTTTACCTGCCCTGTGGTAAGCCCCCAGGCCTCCGGACCTCACCTCCGTCCTAAAGCGTTCCCCCAGGCCATCAGAAAACGGCTCTTTCTTTATGTTCCTTCCTGGTTTCCCTCCCTTCCCTCCCTCTCTGTGCTTTCTGTTCTGTGTTAGTATTCGTTCCGTGTGTTTGGTGATTTGTTTGATGTTCCCGTTTAGGGACGCCAGGTGATACTGTCCCTATCCGCGTTATACATCCATGTCTGTCTCTGTGTGAGTGCACGGCTTCTGTTGTATTCATTGCCGTTCACTCTACTGTTTGTTATTGACATGAGTGCATCACGCTTGTGTCATCTTGGCTGCATGCACGCAATAATCCTTGCCCGTCTCTAGCGTCCACAGATGCATGTTGCGCTCGATTTCTGCTGTGCACCTGGGGTGCGAGCTGTCACTTCAGTAAGATGTCGGGTGTGTGTGTGTGGCTGAACTCTCACACAAGTGTCTATTCTCATCTTGCTTGGCAATTGACATGAGTGTATATCGCATCATTGTTTCGGCGATGGTTGTTTTCTCATGGTTTTGCCTGCTTGTGAGAGCACGCGGTTTTGTTATTGTTTCTGTAACACCACGTGCTTCTCGGTCTGATGTCACATCCCGCCTCCTTGTTTGCTCATTATTGTTTCATTGTTAACACCTGCCTGGATTAACCCTTTTGATTTCTCTCCCTATTTTAGTCTCCTCGTATTTGCTGTCCAGTACCAGTTCATCTTGTTCTCTAGTCAGTTCTGCATGTGTGCTAGTATCCTGTTTACCCTGATCACCTTCCTTTTCCTGTGCGGTCAGTTTGGTCCTGTTTCCCTCTGTCATTCCCTGGATAGCAGTTTCCCCTTCAGGGTAGTTTATGTTTTTTCCCTCGTGGGATTTTGTTTGTTTTGTTAATAAAGTATATATATATATATTAGGGCTGTCGATTTAACATGTTAATTCAGTGCAATAAATTTGACAAGAAATAACACATAATATTTTAACAATTTAACAATTAATCGCATGCCCCCGGACCATAATAGGGAAGATTCCTGAGAAATGCAAGCTTGTAGTACCAACTGCTTACTCCAGAAAAAAAATAAAAAAAATTTAACTCTTAGGTCCTTCCTCTCCCCAAATCTGTGACAATACTAGGGGTCGCTCTTGGGAGCCCGATTCACCTTCAGATGTTTGAGAAAAGGCCATTGAGAAATTGGCGAGTTGAATTTGCATGCCACTCCCCCTGACATATGGGTATAATGGGGAGCTTGGAATGCAGGTTCATTCAGGTTTTGCTTTACAGTGGTGCAGTTCAGCCTATTGCAAGAGGGACACAACATTCCTCTTCTGTCACTCACTTCGACGTTGTGTTGAATAGTGACAACAGAGGTCCTTATATGAAATAACACAAAGGCTGAACGGTCACGTGAACTGGATGCCACACTCCTGTAGAGTGTGCTCGAACCTGCAAGAGGGCGGGTACCGACTGGGTCTGGTATCGCCAATGCGATGGTGTCCACAATCCAGTGGGCAAGCCTCTGTTTGGAGACAGTGTTTCCTTTCTGCTGTCCACCAAACCAAACTCCAGGCACGTTTGCTAACAGAGAATGCTTACAGGTCCCTGACCCTCTTGATGGAAGCGAGCGGTCAGGAGGGCGGTCTTCAGAGGGACGGCCTTCAGCTCAACTGACTTTCCCTCATGGGACCACAGAGAGGTCCCATGAGGGAAAGAGGTGCGGCCTTAGATGGTTCGACCTCCTGGCGCCTCTCAGGAACCCGATGAACGGGTCGTGCTTATCAAGAAACGTACATTTAACAGCATTGTGATGCGTTGCTACAGCAACTACAAGACCTCAAACATGGAAATTCCAGAGGTCTGGGTGTGGGTGCCCTGTCCCCAAGAAAGAAAGCCCTTTCTCAGGGGAATCTGTCAGGGAGGTGCTGTCACGAGGAGCGTGAGATCTGAGAACTGGGTCTGAGTGGGCCAGTATGGAGCCACAAGAAGACCAGCTCCTCGTGCTTCCTGACTTTTCACAGAACCTGTGCAAACAGGCTCACTGGGAACGCATACAGTACTTGCGTAGCCCTTGGGTCAGCTGTGTGCCAGCGCATCTGTACTGAGGGGAGCTCCCATCAGGGCATACCAGAGTGGGCAGAGGGAGGAATCCAGGGGGGCAAACAGGTCTACATGTGCTTGGCCCAGTCAGCTCTGTTAGTGCTGCTTAGGGGAGTGATGATCTGTCCCGAGGCGGCCGTGCTGAAGGGACACTCGAAGCACTTACCTTACTCCATGTGTACTCCGCTGCCGCTGTGAGCAGAAGACAAAGGAAGCCGCTCTTTTCTTTGAAACGTAGGTACCGCAACCTGTGGGGGGGTGGGGGGGGACAAGGAAGGGAACAAGTTATTTACCTCCCACCCTTCAGGCTGGTGGACGGGTTACCAGCTCTGAAGTTCCAGTAGACGTCTCGGTCCTCTGGTGGCCTGTGTCAGGAGTGCTTAGGAGCCCCCTTGGGGGTCTTCGTGGCCTGCCGAGAAACGGGGGGCGTCCCTCTCTTGAGGGGAGGCTCTACACCGGGGCCGAGAGCTGGGCTGGGAGAGGTGGTAGCGCACAGTGGGCACAGGTCGCGGCATCATATTGAGAGCGGACAAGCCAAAGGACCGGGTTCGGGCAGTAAAAATGCCCTCTGCAATCGCGTCAGCTCATCATGTACTTCCGGGAAGAACGAGACTGGAGGGGGGCGTGGGCACGAGCGGTGCCGAACCCAAAACCCAGTCGTCAAGCCACGAGTGCTCAGGGGTAGGGGAAATGTTCCAATAAAGCCCAACACTTGAGGCAGCCCGGGCAAGTGTGGCGGTCAGCTCCACGTCGGACTTTGACTGGGCTGCCACACCCAAAGGCGGCAGCCTGGTCGAGTCCTCGTCGTCTGACATCACCAAGGCACTATCCGATGCAGCGATCGACATCTCATCCGGCTCACGAGCTCCAGAAGAGACATAAGGCTGGCGGTGAGGCAAGCCTGTCTCATCCCAGTGCTGGACAGAAGCAAACGAGTGTAGCAGGAAGTGGGCGGTCCGTGGGGAATTTACCCAGCGGAACCATACCCACTGAAGCCCCCGAATCGCCTCCAGCATCAACCAAAGCGGTCTTGTACCCAGAAGGAGGAGCCACGAGGGGGACAGACTCAAAAGAAGGAACGCCGCGACCACAATGTTGCCATGGTTACGCTATCGCAGTGAGAACATAAACCATCCACGAATGCTTCCTCAGCATGCTTATAGCCCAGGCACTTGAGGGAGTGATCGTGACCATCAGAGGTGGAGAGGTAACTACCGCATCCAGGAACGACACAGAGACAGAAAGGCATCTTTAAAAAGACGAGTCTTTAAAAAGACGTTCAACGTCACTGTGCCTGCTCTAATATCACATTAACTAACATTAACATACAAAACCATATTGTAAAGGGTCAACAGTAACTCAGTAACACTTTACAGTAAGGTTGCATCTGTTAACATTAGTTAACTATATTAGTTAACACGAAAGGTTTAAAAATCTTAATTATCACATGGCTTAGTACAAAACGTAAAACAATTTTTTTTTCCCCTTTTGTACTAAGCCATGTGATAAAGGTTTTTAAATTATTTTGAGTGCCATGGTATCTAGCTTTTTTGTTATATATTTTATAATTTGACATTTCTGCAAAATTCACTTTAAATTAAAGCACTGAACTCACCGACACTACACTTTCATTGTTAAAGGAATCCATCTTACAATTGTTTGCATAAGTCTGTAAATTACAAGTAATTATAGGGGTTATCCATTGAACTGAAATTTGTCCTCAGCATTTTCATGCAGTAAAGAAGCACACCTATTCATATAAAGAAACAGGATACAGTTAAGGGCAGTATCTATTTCTGACAACAACTTGATGGCTCCTAAAAGGTTGACATGGCATTTCAAATTCTTGAAAACCAGCCATGGTTTCTAAAATGTTTGCTGGTGACCTGTGCGTAAATGTTGTAAAGCTCTGATGATTTCATTCATCAAAGTATTTGAGTATTTGATTGCTCTTGGCTGCGGAAAAACAATCTGCACGCTGGTGATATGTGGAACAAAGAATTTGTGTAAACAAAAAAGAAAACACATACGGAGAGAGAGGAATGGAGAAGAGGGGTAGAGCGAAAAAACGTTTTTTACTTTTTTCGTAACCTTCTTGCATTTCCCCAAAACCCTCCCCTGTAGATTTGGCAGTAACACTTGTACCACATGCAGAAATAAGGCTAGCAAGGGGGAAATGAATTATTTATACATGCCTGCCTCACAGAATTAAAGTGAGCACCATGAGACTCCCCAAACGTGAGAAAAAGGGATTGGGCAGCTCAGATCTAGTACACTGTGAGTGACAAACACAGGTACATGCACACAAAAACACAGAAAATAGATATGAGACCAAGGAGGCATTTTTGACAGGCAACATGATACAAGTCAACGAAGACAGTGTGGGGTATTTCCAAAAACACCAGAACTGTGAATTTACTGATGATGCTCGCTTTGTTAGGTTTTCCTACAAAAAGACTATACAAGCCTTTTGAGAAATATAGGGCAAGATAAATAACTTTATCTGCAGTGAACTACAATATAATGAGTGGTATCCTCAAATTGTTACATTAAGAAGCTATTTATCTGATTTAACTCTTGAAAATTATTTTGTTGGTTTATCCACATGAAGCAAATTGTTTTTTTTTTTTCAAAACATTTTTTACACTCAACTAAAATAACACAAACTGCATCTTCGGCTCCTCTCGTAAGACTTTGTGCATCTACATATATTGATCATTATTTATTTATTTTATTGACTAAGAGAAACGGGATGTGAAATTTGGAAATGTTTAACATAAACCATCAACTTGCAAAGCAAGGCAAGGTTATTGGTATAGAACATTTTATACACAATGACAATTCTAAGTTCTTAACAAATGAGAAAAGAGAAATAATTTAAAAACATAACATTAAAACATGGAACCTTAAGAAAAAGGTAAAAAAAAAAAAAAAAAAAATATATATATATATATATATATATATATATATATATATATATATATAAAAATGATCGGTTAATGGATATTTACCTTAAAATAGACACATATATATATATATATATATATATATATATATATATATATATATATATATATATATATATATATATATTTACTAAGACATTGTACTAAGATAAAATGTTGTACAAATTTATTTTTAGACGTAAAAAGTATGATTTTACCTGAAAATTAATGGTAAAATTATATATTATGCTTAACAAGAGTACATGTACTTTTCACTGTAAATTTTTGTTAAAAAACAATAATTAGGCGTTCCTGGAATTCCCTGCGTGACCCATTACATTTCATTATATTTTATGGGAATAGTTAAGTTTCTTCATATTTTTAATATCAGTTATGTACATTGGGGTGTTCTGTGTTATATTTTATGTATTTTAGTTAATGTTTATTGCATAAGTTTTATTTCGCATGTGTTATCCTGATGGTGTTATTTGTTTGTGTGAGTTACACTGAGCAATGTCTCTACATGTTTATTGGTCATTGCATCCGGAAGGGCCAGTATGATAAATTTCTTGTTATCATGTGCCCTTCTGTAATTACTGCTTTGATTTACATTGTATTTTGTTTCAGGTTAATTTATCAAGTTTATAATATAGTAATATAAATGACGGTTCTGCACTGTAAAATGCTCTTGTCTTATAAAAGTGATCAGAAAAGAATTACAAATAAGGTAACCTCTCTGTCCATCAGCAGTTGAATCTTCCAGTCTCTTTGGAACATCTCAATATACCCGTACAGGCATCAAAATTACATTCCGTAAAGCCAGAAACATGGTTACCAAATTTTTACGGTGAATCTCTGGCAGTCACTGCTGCCAGTTTTTTACTGTAAATTTTAAAGGATTTTCTTTTACAATCTACTTTTTATGTCACAGCGATTACCCATTTTTATTTATTTTATTTTTTTAAATCGATCTTTCTTCAGAAATGCCAGCAGATTTGGAAATACTAAAGGTAATTTATGGAAATTTATCTCCAATGCACAACTTTTCTCCTACAACAAAGTTGTGCACACATCCCCATAAATTAGAAAACAGTACAGAGATAAGTAAGAGTTCGGAAAACTAATTAGTTCTCCGGGGAATTTACACACATGCTTGGTGCAGAGAAATCTCAAAAATGGCCACAGAGCTGTTGCCATGTTTTGCTACATGGAGAATATTTCAAAACACTATGGCATAAGGTGAATAAATTATTACTTGGTCACCAAGTGCATAATAGGACCCAGCTCGCATGGTCTATTAGAGAACATCACTGCCATTAATCTGTGTGGGCAAAGATGTCCTGAGGATGAGAGTATGTCAGGCACCTTGTGAGGCACTCTGCCCGCAGCAGAAAGAAAATTCAAGTCCTATGTCCACTTGAAGTTCACAGCAAATATGCTCTACTTCTTGCCGCAGTCTACTGCTGTTTTGGTCATCTGTACATTAAAAATAATAGTTAATTTTACCAATGAAACTGGAAACCATGCAGACATTTAAAATCACACACATGAAGCAACACAAGCCTTGCATGTTAGTTTGACACCTCCACACTGTCAGTTTGCCATGTCTGAAGTGCAGCCAATCAATCAAATACTATGCAGCTCTTTTTGATATGATGCATAAAATATTCCTGAAGGCGTTAAAAAAATTAGCAATGCCTCCCCCTCTCTCTGCCATCCACTTCATTGATATTCTTCGCAGTGTGTTTGGCATTAAAACCAAAAAGAGCATGACATAGTAAAGAGATGCACAAGGGGCCAATAACTGTCCCTTTCCAATACTTGTAACCTCATTTGGAGCTCTTTAGTTTTTCCTCTCACAAACATGCAAGCGATATAAAGTTTACTAGTCTTATTAAATTATATTTCTTTTCAATTCTTTCTCGATGGTGTTAATTATGTTATTTTGTAAATGGGGTTTTATTTTACTAAGAGTAGGGGTTAAGAATATGCAATATCTTTAGAGGTGATCTGTGGTTAGCTGAGGTCTAAAATACAAATTTTAAATGATATCTTACCTCGAAATAGATAACATCTTAATCTTATGCGAGACCAAGCCTCGGGAGGGATTATATTTCACACCCTGGAAATTATGCCTAAAGACTGCAAACGGGTTTTGTTGGAAAGGCGGAGCTTAGAGCGCCTGTCAATCAACGGCGTTATACAGCGGAGCAGGGCAGACGAAATACATGCCCGTGATATGTGCTATATAACTTGTTGTGGGTGCTAAAGTGTGCGTCCATGAGTGACTGTAAGTCGTTATATCCCGTGTATATGTTATGATTAATCCACATATCCTTTCATGTCTGTTAATGTGATGTTTATCCGCCGATATTGAGTGTATTGGGATCTAATGTTACCCGTTAATTTAGTGTCATCAGCGCTATGTTTCATGTTCAATTAGGTCTGACTCCTGATGCAATAATATTGCAGATAATGTCATTATACATGTCACTGTGTTTGATGATGACTAGAATTTATTTGTTATGTTCATATGTATGAGGGGTAATTCACCTATGTTCATTGCCGATCGGCGATTTACTTTCGTTTGCCATTTTCTATGTGTTTACATATTAACGCCATATCAGCATGTAGTGGTGAGCATTATTGCATTACAAGCTGATATTCCTATCCTATGTTATGTATATTGCTATTGAGGATTGCATAATATCCTGTTATTTGTTAGAGGTTTAACAGTACAGAGATGGTATGTTAATCTATTTCTTTCTTTCTTTCTGTTTCTGTTGTAGAACCACACACACACACACACACACACATACAAGTATAACCTATTAAAATACCCTCCTCTACCCTCATATCAACTACCTGAATATGCAACCTGTCATGTGCCTGTAAATTGTGACTTCTAAGTAAATAAACCCTATTTGATTGGAACCTGGCTGCTTGGATCTTATCCTGTGTTCTGACCGACACGCCAGGAGGCGAATGGATAATTAGGAACCTCCTTAGTATACCGCCTTTATTCCTTCAACAAAATATCTAACAAAAGTGGTCCTTCGAGCCGGATCCAGACGTCCCCTGGATAAAGAGGATTCATAAGCCCTAATATGCAGCGACAAGGTCAACAAGAGGGAGGGAGGCCTCAGCGACATGTTCGCCCTCCAGCGTACTTAGAGGACTATGAGCTCACAGCCACACGGCGGAAACAGGCCAGTCAGCATTTGGTACCTTTTGATGAGGAGGTAGGAGGGGGTAACCAGCTGCATGAGGTTGGGAGAGTTTCTTCATTATTGGGCAGAGCCTCCAGCCCTATTAGTCAGTATTCTTGGAGCATTATGGACGAGTGGTCTGCACCTACCTACAACCTAGGGCCTCATTACGACAGAGAGCGAGTCGGCGAGTTGTTACAGTTTCAAGTTCCTACACAGTCAGCTCCAACAGCTCAGTCTTCCCCTTATCACCGGCCCTGGGAAGGGAACCAGACACGGTTCATGCCACAGAGTGCTCATATTACCCCACATTATCCTCAGCAGTCACCCAGTGCTATATCTGACCCTGTTAACCCACACATAATGCCTTTGCCTAGCTTACTTAGCCCCATGCGGCCACCGCAGCTACTAGGGTCCACCGTCACACCTGATAGAGCGCCTCATTCTGCCTATAGTGCAGGCTATAACCCTACAGTTCCCTCAGAACAGGCTGCAGACAGGAGAGGACGTGATAATGTGCCTAATCAGCTAGTTGAAGGCTCCGTAGAGCCGCGCCAAGAGCAGGTGTTAGACTTACTGAGCAAGATGCTCAGTGAAATTCAAGTCGTAAGAGATCAGATACAGGCAGGCTCACCTGTGAAGCCACTTACACGTCGTGACCTAAAGCCTAAGGGTTATGAAGGTGAAACTGCCAGTCATGCTTGCTATAGAGGAGGTCTGTCACCTAATGAGTACAGTGGTTGGGGTCCTGCTCCTAGCCATCATGCAGGTCCACCACCTGAGCCTGTTAGAGTTACACGTTTGCCTCCTGAATGGCCATGCTATGACCATAAACCACCTAAGAGCCCTGTGCCTGCTTACACAGCACTTAATCAGTATGCTAGGGGGAGAGAGAGCACATATCGTGGTCCCACACCAACAATACCTGACTTTAGTTCAGGGGACCCGAGTGAGTTCACTAGACTCAAGATCGCCCTAGAGAACCTCTTACCCCCTGATGCAACAGAGCTCTTCCGTTACCAAATCCTGCTGGATCATCTGAGGCTAGAGGAGGCAAGACTGGTAGCTGATTCCTACCTCAATTCACCTTTCCCCTATACTGACACTATGGCAGCTCTTACTGAGAGATTTGGACAGCCATATAAACTAGCTCTTAGAAGGATAGCCAAAGTGATGGATGCCCCTGATATCCGACGCGGTGATATTGTAGCATTTGATGGATTCGCCCTGCAAGTTAGATCCCTCGTAGGAATGCTAGAGACATTAGGTCCCGAGGGCAAATCTGAATTAAAGTGCGGGTCGCATGTTGAGAGGCTACTCAGTAAGCTACCCCCTGAGATGCGGTCAGAATTCAGGCGACACATGTTCCGCCATCCTGGGGCAGTTTACAACCTCCTAGACTTCTCAGAATGGCTGCAGTATGAGTCATGGTGTCAGAGCAGTGATGCCCACATCCTTGAACGGCGACGAAAGTCAGAGCCCCAGGCAGACCGTGGGAGAGTCCGAGCCCTTGCCAGACGGGCAGCCACAGTTCTCCATGGAGCAGATGCTAGCCCTGTTAAGACACCTGCCTCAACGGGACCTGTAGTTCCCTCAGTCAGTTCGAGGGCCGCCAAAGCGGTGCCTAAAGCCTTCTGTCCCTACTGTGATTCAGAAGATCACTACCTTAGTCAATGCCCCACTTTCAAATCCTTTAATAAGCAACAGATCACTGACTGGCTTACAGCGAATCACCGCTGCTGGCGCTGCGGACGTGCCCATCTAGCAGCTAAGTGCACCCTTAGAAAACCCTGTAGTCTCTGTAAAGGTCGGCATCTCCAGATCCTACATGATGTCAACATTAAGCCTATGACAGAGGGTTCATGTTTAATTAGTTCAGCTTCTGACACATTGTACCTAGATAAACCAGCTGCGGACAAGCGGGTACTTTTGAAGGTTGTCAGAGTCCTACTCCGCTACAAAGGCAAGACCCTTGACACTTATGCCGTTCTGGATGACGGCTCGGAGAGGACTATTCTTCTATCACCTGCTGCTAAAGAGCTGGGGGTCTGCGGTCAGACAGAGAACTTAGCCCTACGGACCATCCGACAGGATGTGCAGATAGTCAATGGCTCTTCAGTCTCTTTCCATATCTCGCCTCTGATGGAGCCACAGAATGTATTCGAGATCACTGCTGCCTTTACAGCTGAGCGCTTAGACCTGGCCAATCATTCTTACCCACAGAGTGTTCTGGAAAGGTACAAGCACTTAAGGGACCTGTCACTGCAAGCCTTTGAGAGAGTGCACCCACTTCTGCTCATTGGTGCCGATAATACTCACCTCATCACACCTATATCCCCTGTTTGCTTGGGCCCAACTGGAGGACCTGCTGCTATTCAGACTAGGCTCGGATGGACTCTGCAAGGACCTGTGAGACTGATGAAGAGTCAGATAGGCCTGCAGAACTGTTTCTTTCTATCCCATACTCCCGCTGATCTTGCATTGCGGAAGGATGTCGAAAGGCTGTGGCAAGTCGATGTTCTACCCTACCGCTGCGAGAAACAAGTTGTCAGATCTAAAGAGGATCAAGAGGCTATCCGCCTCCTGGAGGCAGCAATCACCCGAGTGGAGGTGGATGGAGTGCTTCGTTATGCTACTCCCTTGTTACGCAGGAAAGACTTCCCTTTTTTCCATGCCCCCAAAGAGGCAGTGATGCCTAATCTCCGAGGAATGGAGCGACGGCTCGCCCAGATCCCTGCCATGGCAGAAGTGTACAAGGCAGAGATCAAGAAGTTGGAGGACAATGGGGCGGCCGTCAAACTGTCCGAGACGGAGAATGAGGCCTCAGGTGAGAACTGGTACATTCCGCACCACATGGTTCACCACAATGGTAAGGACCGCTTAGTATTTAACTGCTCCTTTCAGTATGAGGGTCTGAACCTTAATGACTCTCTATTACCTGGCCCTATGTTGAGTCCTTCACTCCTAGGGGTCCTCCTGCGGTTCAGAGAGCATGCTGTGGCAATAAGCGGGGACATCCGTGGGATGTTTCACCAGGTCCTACTCCTACCTGAGGACCGGGCCTTATTACGCTTCCTATGGCGTGACATGCGCAGAGATGAACCTCCTGATGTCTACGAATGGCGAGTCCTGCCATTCGGGACTACTTGCAGCCCCTGCTGCGCATCCTTTGCACTCCAGCATCATGTGGAAAAGCACAGTGCACCGGGTGACGATGTGAGAGCCTCAGTAGAACGATGCTTCTATGTAGACAACTGTTTACAGAGCCTACCCTCAGCACAAGAGGCGCAACAGTTATTGGACAAGTTGCGGAAGATTCTAGCCTCTGGAGGATTTGATATCCGTCAGTGGGCTAGCAATGTGCCTGAGGTCGTTAAGCACTTACCCCAAGAAGCCAGGTCCACTGAACTGGAGCTGTGGCTCTCCCATGACAGAGCTGACCCAAGAGAGTCTACCTTAGGCTTGAGTTGGCACTGCAAGCTGGACTGCCTGGGATTTAAGCACCGACCTATCATGTACAAGACTTTGACCATGCGGAATATCTACCGGGTACTGGCGAGCCAGTATGACCCCCTCGGGGTCATCCTTCCCTATACTACTCGGGCGAAGATTATAGTGCAGCAGCTATGGGCCAGCCATCGGGACTGGGATGATCCGCAGCTACCCAATGAGCTCCAGCGGGCCTGGACAGCCTGGGAGGATGAGCTTCAATACCTACCACAGATAACACTCCCTAGATGTTACACTCCTATCGCAATGGATCGGCCAGATACACGCCATGAAATTCACATCTTTAGTGATGCCTCGGAGAAGGCATATGGGGCTGTCGCCTACTTATGTTCGAAGAATCCCCAAGGAGGATTCCATGTCGCCTTCTTACTAGCCCGTTCCAGGGTCGCCCCACGAAAGCAGCAATCGATTCCCAGGTTGGAGCTCTGTGCAGCCCTGACAGGAGCACAGCTGGCGAAACTGCTCGCGGAGGAGCTCAATCTGGAAATTAGACGAGTTACTTGCTGGACAGATTCCATGAACGTCCTTCATTGGCTGCATTCTGAGTCCTGCCGCTATAAGGTCTTTGTTGGCACCCGAGTAGCGGAAATTCAGGAGTTAACTGACCTACAGAACTGGCGATATGTAGACTCTGCAAATAACCCTGCTGACGATCTTACCCGAGGCCGGAACCTGAAAGACTTTGCCAGTCCTAACCGATGGATAAAAGGCCCAGGATTCCTACTACGACCTCTAGCAGAGTGGCCCTCTCCTCCAACCCTGCACCTTTCCAAAGCTGAGGACACCACTGAGCTGAAAGGGAGCTTGTTTTGTGGAATCATAACTGAGAACCTAGCCGCTTCTGAGGAGAGGAAGTACGATAAGTGGGAGGACATGGTGGAGGCTGTCCATCGAGAGCTACATGGGGCGGCTGCGCAGGATGACTTTCCACCGGCGAGTGCCTACAGAGAAGCCGAAACAGTTGTTCTAAGGAGGGCACAGATGGACAGTTTTCCCGAAGAGTACCGGGCACTGAAGGCCAATAAATCAGTTTGGCCTACCAGCCGTTTACTCTGCCTCTCTCCAGAATTTGACACAGACCATCAGCTCATTCGTGTCGGAGGCCGCTTGAGACGAGTGGAAATTCTTGATCCTGCCACTGTACATCCTGTGGTACTGGATCCCAAACATCCCAGTACTCAACTCCTAATTAAGGACTATGACACTCGACTCCACCATCCTGGACCCGAGCGAGTATTTGCTGAGCTCCGCAGGAGAGTATGGATCCTGAGGGGTAGAGAGGCAGTTCGGAAGCATCAAAGGAACTGTCTTGAGTGCTGTAAGTGGAGATCGAAGCCAGCGAAGCAGAAAATGAGTGATCTGCCCCTGCCGCGTCTCCGACTGTACAAGCCGGCATTCTATTCGACCGGAATGGACTGTTTTGGCCCCTTCCTAGTCAAAGTGGGCCGGCGAACAGAAAAGCGATGGGGTCTCCTATTTAAGTGCCTAACCACAAGAGCAGTGCACCTGGAGGTGCTAACGTCCATGGACACTGATGCCTTCCTGATGGCACTAAGGAGATTTATTAGCCGCCGGGGCCAGCCGGCGGAGTTGTACTCTGATCAGGGCACTAACTTCAAGGGCGGGGAGACCGAACTCAGGGAAGCCTTCAACCAACTCAGTCATGACCTGCATAGACTGTTAGCCAAGAGGCAGATCAGTTTCCATTTCAATCCTCCAGCAGCTCCACACTTTGGAGGGGTGTGGGAAAGGGAGATTCGGTCCATCAAGGCTGCCCTTCGTACGACCTTGGGAGCAGAAACTGTGACTGAGGAGGTGCTCCTGACTGTGCTGACAGAGGTTGAGGCTATTCTGAACTCAAAGCCGCTAGGTTATGTATCGGCTGTCCTGGCCGACTTAGATGCTGTCACCCCTAACTGTCTCCTGATGGGGCGGCCTGATGGAGCTTTGCCGCCAGTAGTATATCCTGAGTCTGAGCTCCTATCGAGACGCCGATGGAGGCACTCCCAAGTGCTAGCAGACAGGTTCTGGGCTTCCTTCATAAGGCACTACCTACCAAACATGCAGACGAGAGGGAAATGGCAGCGACTATCTCCTGACATCACACCCAGAACTGTAGTCATGTTAGCTGACCCTCAACTTCCTCGTTCCCTGTGGCACATCGGAAAAGTTAAGAGAGTTTTCCCGGGTAAAGATGGGCATGTCAGAACAGCTGAGATAGAGATAAAAGACAAAGTGTACACTCGGCCCATAGCACGCCTAATAGTTCTCCCTGAAATTCCCGAAGGGGAGGACGATCCCCAGACCAGTAATAAATAGCAAGGGGGTGTCCATACTCCAAAGGGACATATTTGCACACAAATCTGGGGGCGGCAATGTTGGAAAGGCGGAGCTTAGAGCGCCTGTCAATCAACGGCGTTATACAGCGGAGCAGGGCAGACGAAATACATGCCCGTGATATGTGCTATATAACTTGTTGTGGGTGCTAAAGTGTGCGTCCATGAGTGACTGTAAGTCGTTATATCCCGTGTATATGTTATGATTAATCCACATATCCTTTCATGTCTGTTAATGTGATGTTTATCCGCCGATATTGAGTGTATTGGGATCTAATGTTACCCGTTAATTTAGTGTCATCAGCGCTATGTTTCATGTTCAATTAGGTCTGACTCCTGATGCAATAATATTGCAGATAATGTCATTATACATGTCACTGTGTTTGATGATGACTAGAATTTATTTGTTATGTTCATATGTATGAGGGGTAATTCACCTATGTTCATTGCCGATCGGCGATTTACTTTCGTTTGCCATTTTCTATGTGTTTACATATTAACGCCATATCAGCATGTAGTGGTGAGCATTATTGCATTACAAGCTGATATTCCTATCCTATGTTATGTATATTGCTATTGAGGATTGCATAATATCCTGTTATTTGTTAGAGGTTTAACAGTACAGAGATGGTATGTTAATCTATTTCTTTCTTTCTTTCTGTTTCTGTTGTAGAACCACACACACACACACACACACACATACAAGTATAACCTATTAAAATACCCTCCTCTACCCTCATATCAACTACCTGAATATGCAACCTGTCATGTGCCTGTAAATTGTGACTTCTAAGTAAATAAACCCTATTTGATTGGAACCTGGCTGCTTGGATCTTATCCTGTGTTCTGACCGACACGCCAGGAGGCGAATGGATAATTAGGAACCTCCTTAGTATACCGCCTTTATTCCTTCAACAAAATATCTAACAGGTTTAGTATTTAGCTTTTATCTCAATATCTTAAATTGCCTTTTAAACACACAGGCCAAAAGGAAGCTCTGTCTAATGTGTTTTGAAATTATGCTACAACCCATCTTAATCTCCAGTTAGAAGACACTGATAAATAAGCAAACATAATAGATATACAGCACACAAAATTACTGAATGAGAATAATGGGGCAGTACCTATTGCTCGTGTGTAATATCTGCCTCTGGCAAAATAAGTCATGGGGGATTTGGAAACTGTTGCCAAGAAAGGAGGTTCAATCAATAACCAATCTGTTGAAGTTTTATTCTGTGACAACATTCTTAATTAAGAACCACTGTGGGCATGTCTGTGAGGGAGTGGGAAACACAGACAGCAGTGGGTTTGATATAGGACAACCACTTTCTGCTGAACACAATGGAGTCATAGCTTGGTTTAAGGCGGCAAAAAGGAGAACTTCATGCTACCTCCCAAAAAAAGCAGATAATCTGTGTCAGGAAACTGTAAATTGAATTTGTAGCATGTTCTTGGTTTAAAACTGCACTGTCACACTGAATTTGTCCCTTAATACAGTGGTTCTTTACTGCAACTCAGATCTGTTCTGATATATGGACAGCAACAACTATGCTAAATGCAAATAAGAAAATTTATATTTAAAATTCAAATAATAAAACATTGAAACACTGAGCAAAATGAGACCACATCTACAAGTGTCCCAAATGATTTGTATAGACTATGATATGTTAGCTATGATATGTTAGCTTCTGCTGCTGTTTAGACAAAATTTACAAAAAGGTACATTTTCCTCTTTGGTTTGTTTCATGTTATTAATTTTGCATCCTGCTATGGCAATATTCAACACACTACGTTACATACTTATAGTGATTTTTTGCCACCAAAACACCCCTTTTGTCAGTATTCATGTCACCCTGATGCTGCATTTAACAGAAGGATTTCAATTCTTTACTCAAGGCATAATTTTCAAATGAAATGAATTGAAAATTCTATTTTCATTTACTCATTGCTTTATATTTTGTACTTATTAGCTCATAGTTTTGTTTGTCGTAGGACACAAAGGTAGTTTTCAGAATGTCAGAGTCGTGGCTCATAAATGAGAAAAGCATCATACAAATTATCATAAAAATACATTTGTGCGCTGTACTCCGAATCTTCCAATGCCACGTGATGGCTCTGTGTGAGGAACAGATCCAAATTTAAGATGATCTTCCCATCTGCCATAACACTCGAATTCTGCTCCTATTAAAAGTGATTGGAGGAAAGAACACATCCAGTGTGATTTGTAGATTTGGCTGAGGAGATCTGGTGAAATACATAAACTCTTCATTATCTTACGGTGACAATGCAAAGTGCCACTGAAATGTAATTAATCAGTGAGGCCTGATGAGCTGCAAACACTCAGTCCCTGATACACTGATTCAATCCCTTATCACGAGTCCCTCTCTTCACATAAAAAGAGGTGAAGGACATTATCACAATTTATTGAGTGCACTCAATTAGCCAAGCATGCAAAGGGACAGATACTGCTCTGCTTTAAAATGCTCTTGTCTTATAAAAGTGATCAGAAAAGAATTACAAATAAGGTAACCTCTCTGTCCATCAGCAGTTGAATCTTCCAGTCTCTTTGGAACATCTCAAATACAGTTGGTCCATTCGATGCTTGCTGAACAAGCATGCAGCAGGTCTGAAACAGAATACTGTAAAACAATGCCTAGCTTTTATTCCACAGTGCTGCAAATGTTCCAACAGCTTGACATTTTTTTGAGTTGTATTCCCGGGAGACAGACACAGCATATCCTGCAAGCATTGAAGACAAGATTTATAGCAATAGCAAAATCCACAACACCATTTCCAATGAAGCTAGCTACAGATTCAAAGAGAATTAATACAATTTTCACTGAAAAAGTACAGTCTTCTATACATTCTGAGAATGCAGTTTGCCTCAGGTTTGATCCCCAGTGTTAAAGCTGCACCTTGTACTATTTTTAAATGTTTAAGAGCATCAATTTTATGTACTGGGAACCTTTACACCATGTCTGTCTCAAAGTACATTTTTTTATTTTGTTTTCCTCACATAAACATCCATTGCTGTTCCACAGGCTGAAATGTTTAAGACTTTGGAAACCATGAAACTACATTAATATACAACAGATACTGATATGTAATTAGTGTCTAGTAGACCTTTAAAACTTATGACTTAACCAATGAAACACTTTTACCTTGCAAAAATTAACTACCAGTGATATGCAGAATTATTTGCTTAAGGATGATAAAGAGAACGAGGAGGGGTAAAACTAAAAAAAACACTAACTACTCTGACATGTTGGAACCAAATGATAAAACCAAAGGGGTTGACTCTTTAACTGGTTCCCATATGACGATGAGTCACTCGTAAAGCACCTGGAGAGCATCATCTGAGCTTCCACTTGCAGAAACATCAGGAAAGGATTCTTTCAAACAGAGAAGGAATACAATTTAACTATCATTCAATTCCTGTTTTCAAAAACTTTCCAGTTTCCTGGCAGGATTTTGCTGTGTTCTGAAAATGTAAGTCATCTGAAGCAAGATTTCAGAACTGTGGCCTCAGGAGGGGACTGTCTCTATGGAGACTGCTGGGTGAAAACATCTTGAAAATACTTTTTTCTCTGCTACAAAGGCAAGCTTAAGATAGATAGGACTGACAAATCAGAACATGAGTACCCAACCTCTTGCTGTGCAAACAGCTACTTGAGCATCAACCTGTTTTGTCTGACAAAAGGAAATTTGATAGCACTCTGATACTCAGAAATAGAGTAGGGAAACATGTTCTGCTATCTGAGTGAAGAGTGTAAGGACAAATGAGCATGAAGAGATGAAGAGATAAAATGCATTTTAATTTAAATACATTTAATTCCACCAGAAAATGCTAAACAAGACAGCAAATGTATACATGGAAGTGAATCATATAAATCACAGCCTGAAACGTATTGCTGTGCTTTAAGATTTTTCCAGAGTAAAGAGAGCTCAGAGGCCCAAGACAAGTATTTCAAAGCCATTACATCAACACAACTGTGGATCATCAAAATCATTAGACTAGGGTTGCAACAGTATGAGATTTTCACGGTATGATAACCGTCTCAGAAAATATCGCGGTTTCACGGTATAACGGTATTAAACAATTAGTATTATAAGTGAAAACAGAAGGGTTATTTTATTTATTTATTTATTTTTGAGCAAACACTTTATTATAATTGAAACTTGAAACCATCTATTTTATTGAAGTATGTGTAAAAAAAAGTCTCCCTTTTGAAAATAAAATAAATAGAAAAAATAAGAAAGCTAACAGAATTAAAATAAACAGAATTATAAACATGATAAAAAAATAGCATGTAAATATAACATGTTAATCTAAAGCATGTTAGTTTACATGTTAGCATAGCATGAAAAATAGCATGAAAAATAACATCAGCTGTGTGAGCTTTTGAAGTAATGTCCTATGATTATTAACAGTTAACATATACTGTAGGTGTGCGACAGTGAGGCCAGACGGCTCCTGTCTGTACCTTTAACTCAGTGGTTCTCAACTGGTTTTGCTTCAAGACGCAGATTTTACATGGGAAATCAATTGATGACCTGCCATAGATTAAACATAACCTGTATTTAATGAATCTTGGGTTGCATTTCCTTTTATGTTGCATAGTTTTGCTCATGGTTTTCCAGTACAAGGGAATGCATCAAGTGACATTATTTTTGTTGTTTATGTCAACAACAAAATCTGCAGGAAGTTTTCTCTCCCCCTTCTAAAAATTGAAGAGCATATTTACTTACATGACCCCATTATTATCCCGTTTGTTACCTAATATTACATATTTATACACCTATTACACAGAAGGAAATGCTCCTCATTATCTTGGTTATGTCAGTGTGCTAGTCTTAAATAATTGTAATATAATAATAAATTACAGTATTTATGAAAAATAAATACTAGCTGAAACACATCTTGAAACTTTAACTACAACTGCCACAGTTTCATATGAAATAATCTAAAGGTAGAATCTATTAGACCTCATTTTATATAAACAATGACATTTTGACAAAATAGAACAGTTACTTTTACTCATGTAAAATCATGAAACAAATTTGGTGATTATTATTAATTATTAATATTTTTAACTATTTTGGTAAAGGGGCCACATCAGGCTTTAAGTAGTGCATAGGGGGCCACATTGTATTACTTTTGCAATACAATGTTCTGCATTGATTTGGTTTCTCTATCTTTTAAGCCCAGAAATAGTTGTGTACTCAATTTTCTGAAGTGTATATGTGACTAATGGGACTATTCTGCAATTGTTTTAAGTACTGTATTGCTCTACAAAGAGCATTAAAAACTGAATAAAGGCTGAGCTTATAAATGTATTTTACCATCTCTACTTCCCTGTTAATTTATTATTCAATTTAACACTTTCTACATCAGGGGTCTGTTTTAATAAAAAAAAAGAATTACATTTATAGAACTTTTAATGTTTGTCGCAAAGCGTGCCAGTTTACTTTTTTTTTCTAAAACTTTACCCATTTACATGCAAAAATGGTGATAATGCGTGTCTCCTCGATGGTTTTTCAACACTCAACAGAATAACACAGGCTGCATGACTATGATAAATGATTCTTCAAGAGTTAGATTAACATACAGGTCTGAAGGGATTTCAACATTTCTAAATTGCACAAATAAAAAATACATATACATATTCATCTCTGGCTTGCTTTTGCTCGCATGTCAATGATTACTCCATGTGTCAATGATGCCGAGATCTACTTTTATATTTAATTTAATCACTGAGAAGGTTTACCTGCAAAATTAGTAGCACCAAACATCACAAGCAGCCTCAAGAATGGACACAGAGTAGCTGTATAACGCTTTTCCTTGAGCAGAATATTGCACTACAGATCGCTAAATTTGTTCAAAGGGGAAAGCCAGATAGAAATTGCGCACTCGCGTGCATGGTTGCCAGATTGCACAAAATAAGTATTAGATTAGGTGGAATATTTCCAATTTGCGCAAGTATAAATCTCAAACTGGGGGTGTTGTGGAGGGCCTGATCCAGCCTGCGGGTCGTAAATTGCCCATGTCTGCTTTAGCTGTTTGCGAGATTATCATTAAATCTGCCTCGGCAGTCCTAAATAGTGGGTGGCTGCCGAAATATCTTCAATGGGAGAACCATGGCATTGCTCTTTCCCTGCTGTCCGCGACCCAGTCCGAAACAGTTGAGAAACACTGCTTTAACTCACACACACACTCATGTCAGACCCCCTCGCCTCGTTTTTCCGCTGCATGTGTGTGTGTGTGATGCAAGTTGATGAGTCTGACAGGCAAACGAGGAGGAAAGGAGATGCACATGCGCATATGAGATTCTCTGTCGGGTTGCATTTTTTTCTCAATACCGTAGATAAGCAAATGTACATAGTATGATAACCGTCAATTTTCAAACCGTGGTATACCGTGAAACCAGTATACCGTTGCAACCCTACATTAGACATGAACGGCAGTGCAACGCCATCTTAAAAATCAGATGAGTGGTTATGTTGAATTAAATTAAATCACAGATAACAATAAGCTGATATAATGACTTGCAAACTGGACTGGCCGATGCATTTTGTTGTGCAGGCAATTTGCTTCAAGATATTCATAGCTCTTTTCTGCCTGGGCTATTCGTGGTTTCCCTCTAGACCTTTTCACATATTCATTGTTTCCACAATGTTAACAATTTAGAGATGAACCAGCATGCAAATAACATTTAGATGCTTTGCTGTGGCAGAACATCAATGGCAAGCACTCCTGCAGGCCCCAAAAGGCAGCAGCAGCAGAGTGTCTCAGAAAAAGCAGTGTGAGCTGTCAAGGGAATAATGACAGCAGCCATCTATGAATCACTGTGAGCACTGGATTCCTCAGCTCCACTTGAGTTTTTTTTTCCCTTTGCGAAGGCCGAGACAATATTTAGCACTGAGCTGTCCTCAGCCAACCGCAGCACAACTTGAGAGAGACGCTATGAGCTGGGTCTTCTGTTAAGAACCTCAAAGCTTTCAAGAAGAGAGGGCCTTTTAAAGGATAAACCACAGGATTAGATTAGTCCATCCTCTTGGGTTACAGAGCTGGGCATCTTCTTTTTGTCATCTGGACCCCCAAGAGGCGAACCATATTGGCATTGAGGGGATGTCCATCTTCTTTTCAGAGTGCGCTTCAATAGAAAACCCCTGACAGGGAGCTTAGGAGGAGAAAATATGATTCATGGAAAGATTTGCTCAAGGTGAATTGCCCTGCAAACAGTCCCCTCGATTGTGACTATAATACTGCAAGAGGACTAGAAGGGAGGTCAGGACTGGCTGAAATGTAAAGCTGACCCCTGAGCAATATTTGTTTTATTGTTTCTCATACAATCCCTTAGCGGGGTATAAATGCTGCTCTTTTTTAAAAGATTCACTGAAAAATATCAGAAATACATGTTTTTTGTGAGCATCGGCTTGTGAATACAACAGGGTTATCACCACTTAAATAAAAGCTTTTGTAGAATTATATATATATACATATATAAGACAAACTAATAAAACATTTCAAAAAGAGACATGCAAATTTATTAACGTGATCTCATGAGAATTTGTATATATTCTTACGCACGTCTAGGTTACGGATGTAACCTCCGTTCCCTGATGGAGGGAACGAGGCGTTGTGTCGAAGAAGTGACATTAAGGGTCTCTCTTGAGCGCCTTTTGCATCTCTGATCTATGAGAACTGGCCAATGGGAAATTGGCAGACAGAATTTGCATGTCCTGCCCTCGGACATATAGGTATATAGGGAGGGAAATGCATCTGTTTCATTCAGGATTTTTCTGAGGAGCCGACAATGGTTCGGCCGCAACAGTGGCTCGGATCAGCGACGTGACCGGGAGGACACAACGTCTCCTTCCCTCCATCAGGGAATCGAGGTTACATCTGAAACCTAAACGTTCCCCATCTGTCGCTCACTTTGACATGTGTGTCGAAGAAGCGACACTAGAGGTCGAATTTAAATCACGCCATGCACTGAGCCGTGCACGTGTACTGCTGACACAGGAGCAGGCAGGTATTTTACATGCCAAAGCGACCAGCTGTGTCAGACTGCACGTACCCTTCCCCAACACCCCATAAAATCGCCAGAGCCTTCTGGTTCTTTACAAGGCGACGCTGCCAGGCATGGGAGCAGGCCATGCCAGCCATGCCTTTTCTCTCTCTATGTTTCTCGCATAGAGCTAAAAATGGCTGGGGTCCTCATACGCATCGGGTAAGGCGATCTTTCCCAGTTTCCTATTCTTTCAGGGGGAAAAGACCCTACGGAGACCACACCTGCCCAAGCTGAGGGAGGTAAGAGTGGTGAAATACATCACATGGGCTTTTAGGTCACATGTGGGAAGTGGCGCGGTGGTAGATCCTGCCTCATTGGGAGGGAGGAGTTGCTACAAACACGGCGACTGGGGGTCCGTGAAATAGTTTGAGTTAATGCCCAAGGGAGACGTGGGTCCGCCAGCAAGGGGATTGTACTGTGGAAAATTCATCCGGTTTAAGCATCCAAACTATGATCTGTAATAATTTAATTTACAATTAGTGCTTTGGAAGAAAGAGATCTAATGTTTAGTAGCCCTAACTTTATAGGATGTTTATTTTTAATTTTTTCTTTCAAGGCTGACCTTAATCCAATTTTTTCTAAATGACTTCTATATGACTTCTACGTGATACAGTCTCTATGTGTTGTAGTTTATGTGACCTATGTGATGTCTCAAGGCAGCTAGATGATGTTCGGATTAACCAGTTTGTCCGCTTCCTGACCTGGGCCCCAGTTAGTCAAATACTATCATTATGAAGACTATGAGAAAAATTACTAGAGAGGAGAGTGGCAACCTCCCCTGAAGGGATGGAGTCTGTCTCTCTTTAGCAGGTTAGGCCTACCCCAAGAAATCTTCCAATTGTCTATAAATCCTAAAATATTCTCCAGACACCACTCAGACATTCAGCCATTCAGTGACACTAATCTACTATAAACCTAGTCATGACGATGAGTATGGAGGGGGCCCGAGCATATTACAGTGTCTGACATCGTTTTTGCAAGTTTACACACCCCTTTAACATTATCTCTAGTGATCTCCGACTGGCAAAGCCGCGAGGCGAGGATTTGAGATCGATGTGGTTCCTGATCAGCAAATTTTTGAGACTGATGCAATAATCTGTGTAAAACAAAGTGGAGAAAACTAATTCATGCATTCAAGACGCCAGATGTAGACAAGCTTAAAAATGAGAGAAAAGGGTGCGCACAGTATAATACACACAGATGAAACGGTGGAAAAGAGAAAAAACCTGAAACACGTGTTAAACTGGCAAAGGATAAAACAATGAACGTATAAGATTAAGAATAAGCTAAGCAGGCTAGCAAGCTACAATCACTCACGCAGTGTGTCGTCAGCAACAGAAACAGGAAATGTATTGCTACTGTACATACATGTTATAGTTCACACACCTCTTTAACATTATCTCTAGTGATCTCCGACTGGCAAAGCCGGACATCATTAGGGCCGACATGAATACCAATTTTAGAAAATCTATGTTTAACATTAGCCAAACTTTGAAAATTTTGTCTGAAGTCAGATACACTAGTGCCCGAAATGCATTTAACAGTAGTGGCTGGAGTCTCTATTTCCATGTTCCTTATAATAGAATCACCAATTATTAGGGCTCTTTCAACATGATTCTCATTGAGTGCATCACTGAGTGGTGAGAATGTTTCACTTTGATGAGCGTGTATGACGCCAAGATGTGTGTGTGTGTTGCTCAATGTACTATCCGCATACGAAACAGTATCTACCGGCTTCTATTTCTCACTGACCTCCACTTGCGTTCTCTAGATCAGTAAAGCTCTCTGTTCGCCTGACTAATTCCTTACATTTATCACATGTAAATCCATCACTGTTGACGGAAGAAGCTATAGTAAACATGTGACATATAATACAGGAAGAAATAACATGAAGTTTCCATGACTTACCTCAATTGTTTGTTGTTGTTGTTGTTGTTATGGTTGTTCTTGAGCGGCGAGGATTTGAGATCGATGTGGTTCCTGATCAGCAGATTTTTGAGATTAATGCAATAATCCGTGTAAAACAAAGTGGAGAAAACTAATTCACGCAGTCAGACGCCAGATGTAAACAAGCGTAAAAAAGAAAAATGAGAGAAAAGGGTGCGCACGGATGAAACAGTGGAAAAGCGGAAAAACCCAAAGCACGTGTTAAACTGGCAAATGATAAACAATGAACGTATAACATTAAGAATAAGCAATGCTAAGCAGGCTAGCAAGCTACAAACACTCACGCAGTGTGCCGTCAGCAACAGAAACAGGAAATGTATTGCTACTGTACATAGTTGTTATATGTTTTTATTGATGGCTACATTCAAATTGTAATGTCATGCTCCCTTCAGGGTGGCCACATCAAGAGCTCTGTCCTTCATAGTGAGAAGGGCATAGGGATGATCGCTTTCGATTGGAATTCGCCCATGACACCACCTGAAGAAGCAACACGACCACCCTTTTTACAGCAGTGATATCAAATGCCATTGGCTCTCAAGTGTCTCGTGAACGTTTGTGGCATGCCGTATTCTGTGATGTATATGTTTGAATGAGATAAGACAGAGCTATTACGGTCTTCATCAGGAAAATGATTTAGAGCGATTAATAATTCAAATTCCACTCTCTACCTCACACAAAGCTATTGGAGCAGTGTATCACCATTTGGACTACTTTTGTGCTGAATTTTGCCATTTTTCTGAATAAATTATTGTGATAAAATGTATCTGCCTGTTATGTGATTTATATGCTTAATAAATGATTATGGTTAGGTTTACGAATAGGTGTGGTATAAGCGTCTGTAATATGTACATAAATTAATATACTGTAACACAAATTATTGCTACTGTACATACATGTTATATGCTTTTTTATTGTTGAAAAATGGTTATGTTTAGAGGTTGGGTAGGGTTAAGGGACCTAAAATATCCATAAACAGTAAAAATTCACCAATATATATGTAATCAATTTGTATATTCAAATATATTTGAGGATTCGTCAATATTTTAGGTTTCTAAAGCTGTAAATACTTAAAAATGTTACGTTTTAGATGCTTTCAAACATCCATATTTTACAGTTTAGTGTCTATCCAAACATACAAACATGTATGTTTAAATGTTATAAATATTAACATACAAATAGCTACATATAATAATGAAATCAGGCTGAATTTATAGCTACAGTAAAAAGAAATCACATTTCATAAATGGATTTGGGACTTGCACACTGCACATTTATCTTATAAACACAGTAAAGTCTTAAGATACAAAGGAAACTTGAAGAGCATCTCGCTAAATAAGGATTAATGCAGGTTGAACGCATCTCGGTGGCTTATTTAATGCAAAAAATTCTAATCCAGCAATACATTCTATTGAGGTGGATGAGTGTGCACCAAGCTTGCAAAGAAATCTTCCTCCGAGTCTCTTTAATATTTTAAACCTCAACAGACTACTGATGTACTGCAAGACAGCCACTCTTAACTTTGTTAATTCAGCCGTGAGAGCACCTTTGCCGTATTTATTTATCTAGCCAAGCTCTACCTGAGGAACTGCATGTCAAAAGCCATTAGGCTGAAATCCCCTAAGCAAACCCACCATGCCACCATACCCTTGAAAAAAGTAGAAATGGACAATGTCAGGGAACTTCACTGAGAACCTAGAATTTCAAATTCTGTCAGCAAGTGGAAATGTGTTGCTGTTCATCATGAACACACATAATGATGGTATCATAGTAGAAAAAACACACACACTAAAATCTTCAATGGATTGATGAATTATTGATTAATGGAAGGTTACTGGCTGGCTGGATGGATGGATGATTGGATGGACCGCGTATATTCATGGTTCCAATGAGCAGTATTATTTTTCAGCCATTCATGAACCGATACATTGGCCTATATTTTGCATTTGCGTCAAGTGTCAGTTCCAAAATCTATCGAAAGCCTTGTCAAAGAATAAAAAAATAAAACGGGTTTCAAACGTGTTAGTGCATTTTGAGTAAATATTTTCCCTAAGTAAATACAGCGTTAAATAAGTTTCTATTAAATCAGCAATGTTGTAGCACATACATATTATTTGCAATTATTAAACTGTATTTTAAAGTTATATCATCTATCCAAATCACACACTGGTCAACAAAGTCAAGCAAGGTTGAACATGATAAAAAAAATTACAAAATTAAAATCATAATTATTTGGAAAACGGAAAAATGCCAAACTCTGCCATCATCAGCTGTAACCCACAAATCCAAGCAAATATGATCACAAGTTGCTTAATTCTCAACCCTCATTCATTTAAACCAATATTAGGCTTTGTCACAAATCTCTGGTGGACGACGCAAATCCCACAATCCACACAAAAGTTTTGGCATTTAGACCTCGTGCTTTATCAAATCAATGCACGAGACAAACACAAGAAAAGCCAGTCTCTATCATCTGAGCCTAACTGCGGTGGAAGGTGGCCGGGGGAGGCTCACTTGTGAACGTACACACTTACCTGGAGTTTGAACTGTTCCAGTAGACCGCATGTCTGTCTGAGATGATCCTGTCGTCCGACCATACGGAGGCCCAACACACAACCGCAAAAACCACCACCGTCAACTCCATTTGAGTTGTTGATCCTAGTCTGCACCCTGAAACGAATATTCTCGCTTGCTTGTTTCAGACACAACTTTTCAAATAGCTGGATGCTTGAGTAAGATCTACGTAGTTTGGAACATTATAAAAGGCATGTAATCCAGACCGATTTTTATTCCTTCCGACCGCAGGACCAGCATCACTTTCTGTGGCTTATATCAAAATGGCATGCATTTGAAGTTTCATCTAAAACATCCATAGCAATGAATTCGTATGGTGCAAGAAGGGTCCACTATGGTCCACGGTGCAGTCCAGGCAGCGGTGAGCCGATTTTCTAGCGCATCAGAAATCCGTCATCATCCGAATGCGGGACAGGTCGATGCGCGTCTCGAGAGTCCTAGTGATGCTCCTCGTTATAGCGTTGCAACTTCCAGATACCTCTTACCCCATGTGATCTACACGAGAAGCACACATGAAACACATACCAACTACAACACACGCCTTTCTGTTTCGTGTTTCCTCAGTTGTGCATCTTATTCGCGCAAGTTATTTCTCAGCTGTCGGAGGAATCATGTTGTTTCTGCCTCGCGACAATCGAGTAGGTAAGACGCTACGCACATCGCAACCCGTTTTAACGGAGTCCTGTCTGTCTGGAGGAACAAAGGCAATTTTGCCCCATTATGCCTTATATATTTCTGGCACTCTTTAAACAGCTTTTTGGATCTGCTAAATGTTTAGATTCGATTGACTAAATCCGCTTTGCGTGATAGATTTGAAGACGTTTTGACCCACGCACTACATAATTCATCTGATAATCCCAAATCGGATTCGCGTCCGACAGTTATCATTAGTGGTCTACCTTCAGAAAGGGGCGGGACTTTGGGATGCGCTCTCTTCAAACTCACCTCAATATTTTCTCCTCCTCACAAGATTCCTCGTATATTTGTTTCTTCAACTTCGTACACTTTGAGCACTGTGGACATCTGTCTATCTGTCATCTGTCATACAATAATACATGTTTCACACTCTCCACTAGTTTCTGGTTTTTGGTTACAAGTATTCAACAATGGCTAAACAGTTTTACATGAGATTTGACATTTCTTTTTTTTCTTTCTCTCTCTCTCTCTCTCTCTCTCTCTCTCTCTCTCTCTCTCTCTCTCTCTCTCTCTCTCTCTCTCTCTCTTAAAGTTAATAAAATCCCACTAGTGTCATTTAAACCACACATCAAATTCTGTTTTGTGTTAAATCTCTGGTGGAAATGACATTTTTGGAAGCAAACCCTTTTGTCTTTTTAAGGGTAATTTAATAGCAAACATTTATCCTAAATACACACTAACTGTAACTTATAACTCTAACTTATTTGAACAGTTTTTGCATAATTTTTACCAAATATGACATTTTTGGAAGCAAACCCTTATGTCTTTTTAAGGGTAATTTAATAGCAAACATTTATCCTAAATACACACTAACTGTAACTTATAACTCTAACTTATTTGAACAGTTTTTGCATAATTTTTACCAAATTGCACCTTGATTGGAAATGACACCTGCTAAAAAATATTCTGCTCACAAGTGATATTTAGGCCTACGTTTTCTTTAAAGGATATTTAGGCCTACACTAGCTTTTGAAAAAATATTAGTGGCAAAATAATTTTTAAATGACATGACAACTATTGGACATAATCTCTGCACCATATTTCTTTTACCTCAAATCCATGTCTTCAGATGCAACATGATAGGTTTGGTTAATATACAGATCAATATTCAAGTCCTTTCTTTAAAATTGGATTATTTTTTTTTAATTTTTTTTTTTACTATAAATCACTTTCACATTCTTCTTTTGGTTTGGTGTTCACATCTTTTAGAGTGCATAGTAAAAAAGGACTTAAATATTGATCGTTTCTCACCCACACATGTCACTTCTGAAGGGATTTAACTACTAGAAATTTATGGATCACTTCCATGATGCCTTTAGGCTTTTTGAGATTCAAAATTTTGGCACCCTGTTGATTTCATTGCGAGGACATACAGAGACTAAATATTCGTCTAAAAGGCGTTGTGTTCAGCAGAAGAAAGTTTTACACATCTGGGATGGCATAACAGGGAGTAAAATATGAAAAAAATGTAATTTTTGGGTGAACTATTCGTTTAAAGCGCATTCAGGAACAGTCATCAGATCAGTCGACATTACCTTTTGCCTCGCTACTTTACCAACATGTCAAACAGCAAATAGTAGGCCTTTGTGCGGTAAATAACTGAAAAACACTTGCTGGAATGTTTATATATATATATATATATATATATATATATATATATATATATATATATATATATATATATATATATACATTTGTCAAAAACATCGATCATCTCTTAAAAATAAAAAACTGCTTTTACCTGAGCTGATCCAATAAGTCCTCTCAGCCGTGAAAATCGATTTGCTTCAATTCCATGAACGCGCCAAAACTACTTTTAAATCTTGATCGCGTGCGCCATCTGCTGTACGAGAAGCGTAACTCACCTCTGTATGAGACTGGTGATCCTGATAAATATGCTCATGAAACACAGAAAACAGCACATGAATGAGGCTATTTTCAAAACCATTACAGGCATTTTTATTGACCAGTTTGAAACTGCTCAAGAACTTGATCAAATGTCTTCATTCAGTGTTAAAGCCAACTAATTTGATTTGTGTGAAACAGATTGAGGCCAGTTGCATTAGTGCGATTCCGATTCTGCATACTAACAGATGGTGAGAAGGAAATTATCAAACCAGTGAGTCATTGGAGTTTGAAAAGAGAAATTGTTAAACATATTACAAAGCCAACAGATATGGAACATGATGAATGTAAAGATGTTTAATAAAATTTAAGAAATGAAAAAGACAAAAGTTGAAAGAGAAACTGAAAGATTTATTTAAGGCAGAAAAGTATGTGGAACTATCAAAAAGAAAGGTTATGTGTTCAAGGGGGCAATACATGTACAGACACAATGTATAGGAATCTCTTTAATATATTGTGTAATAAAAAAAGAAAGGCTTTACAATGTGCTTAATTTCTGCTATAACTGTATAAAAATATACACGTTTAAGACAGAACTGAGGTTGATTTTCACTTACATATACAAAAATATACAGTACAGTATATTACAAATATATACAGTAGCATTCACCCACTCTGCTTCACAACATTACATACAAGAAAAAACAAGGCATGATAACTAATGTCACAAAAAGGAGTTTTCCACTTTAAGACTTTCATTTGGATCTGTTCTCTGATGACAGATATATTTTTATACATTTTAGACTAAAAGGCACACACACACAAAAAAAAGCCTACAACATTTTACGTTTTGCTTGTAATATTGTATTCGTAAGGTGTTAATTTGCTTTTTCATAATCAAATAAGGCAACATGGACAAAAGGTCCTTTAAACTTTTACTCCTGCCAACTAAACCAAGGCTCCTGATAAAGAAAACAACATTGCTGCACAGTAAGATCAATTTCAATAAGAAAAAGACACAACTGGCTTGCAAAACAGGGAAGATGCTTTGGTCCATCATGCAACTAATCAGGAAAAACAAAATAAAAGCCATTCAAACACAAACTTAACTCCTGTCAGGAATGCCAGTATTCTGCTAAATTGCAAAGGCTCAAACAAACAGAGCACTTTTCCATGCACAAGAACGTGATAAAAGGTTCAAGGGAATGTCTGAGAATCAGAACTCATGTTCACACCACAAAAAAGATGAAACTGATGCATTAAAAAAAATAAAATTACATTGCCTTAATGTTTTACATAAAGACATGCCAAAAACAGTCAAAGACTTGTCACAGGAGTCTCGGTTAATACACAGGAACTTAAGACTCAATTCATACTAATTTTTAATTATTTGACGTGGCAAACGGAGGGTGAGAATGGCAATAAAAACTTGAGCTCTGAGATTTTTAAATCAGCTAAATTAAGTTGCCCAAAAACTATAAAAATCAAAGGCTGTGAATTAGTTTGCGTACTGATTTCACATTAAATGGACAAAACCCATAACAAGCAGGATAACTGGGAAAGGTGAGGAAATTAAAATGCATATACGTAAATAAAAGGACAATATGGTGGTCTAGGCAGAGAATGTGGTGGGCCAATTCCCAAATAGATGTGATAGAGTATATAAATATTATGTATGATTCTTTAAAAATATATTTTGTATGGAAGGAAACTATAGTTATATAGATTTAGGTTTTTTTTTTTTTTTTTTACACATATGGTATAACGAGTAGAACAACATAAATAAAGTAACAAAATGCTAAACAAATATGCTGTGATAGTCAGGTACAAAACTAAATCCTGTAAAGATTTATACAAGGGCCATTTGGGAACAATTTTCAATTCTGAGGTCACTGGCACCTGCATTGGAGCAAACACCACCTAGATATAACCAAAGCCACTGTGAAGATACACTCACCTAAAGGATTATTAGGAACACCTGTTCAATTTCTCATTAATGCAATTATCTAATCAACCAATCACATGGCAGTTGCTTCAATGCATTTAGGGGTGTGGTCCTGGTCAAGACAATCTCCTGAACTCCAAACTGAATGTCAGAATGGGAAAGAAAGGTGATTTAAGCAATTTTGAGCGTGGCATGGTTGTTGGTGCCAGATGGGCCGGTCTGAGTATTTCACAATCTGCTCAGTTACTGGGATTTTCACACACAAACATTTCTAGGGTTTACAAAGAATGGTGTGAAAAGGGAAAAACATCCAGTATGCGGCAGTCCTGTGGGCAAAAATGCCTTGTTGATGCTAGAGGTCAGAGGAGAATGGGCCGACTGATTCAAGCTGATAGAAGAGCAACTTTGACTGAAATAACCACTCGTTACAACCGAGGTATGCAGCAAAGCATTTGTGAAGCCACAACACGCACAACCTTGAGGCAGATGGGCTACAACAGCAGAAGACCCCACCGGGTACCACTCATCTCCACTACAAATAGGAAAAAGAGGCTACAATTTGCAAGAGCTCACCAAAATTGGACAGTTGAAGACTGGAAAAATGTTGCCTGGTCTGATGAGTCTCGATTTCTGTTGAGACATTCAGATGGTAGAGTCAGAATTTGGTGTAAACAGAATGAGAACATGGATCCATCATGCCTTATTACCACTGTGCAGGCTGGTGGTGGTGGTGTAATGGTGTGGGGGATGTTTTCTTGGCACACTTTAGGCCCCTTAGTGCCAATTGGGCATCGTTTAAATGCCACGGCCTACCTGAGCATTCAAATTGGTTTCCTGAACATGACAATGAGTTCACTGTACTAAAATGGCCCCCACATTCACCAGATCTCAACCCAATAGAGCATCTTTGGGATGTGGTGGAACGGGAGCTTCGTGCCCTGGATGTGCATCCCACAAATCTCCATCAACTGCAAGATGCTATCCTATCAATATGGGCCAACATTTCTAAAGAATGCTTTCAGCACCTTGTTGAATCAATGCCACGTAGAATTAAGGCAGTTCTGAAGGCGAAAGGGGGTCAAACACAGTATTAGTATGGTGTTCCTAATAATCCTTTAGGTGAGTGTATATGCTTATGCAATGTGTAAGGCACAAATGTTTTTTTGATTTTTCTGAAAGACACAAAGGAGAGTTGGTTTGGGAAGGTTAATGATAGGTTCAAAAAATGAAGAAATGCTTTGTATGTGCAACCTTGAAGGTGTGCGGGTTTCCGCAAGGCACAAGTGTAAACTATGCAGCATCTATGATCCCAAATCAACGTGTGCCACTGAAATCAGGACAATATGAAAAACCATTTGCGAAAGGTACTATTAAACCCAAACAACACATTGGGTTAAAGTATCCCTATGGTCTACTGGTACAAAGTGGAAATACAAATAAACGAAAGAAAATATAGTTATAATAAAGGAATTATGAAGTGTGTGATGTGGAAAACGTATCCACAGTGATATAAAACAAAAATTGTGGAAGGCTTAAAGTTTGGTCTAAAGTGACAGTCATCTCTCCTTCTCTAAATCATATTGGCTTCTGAACCAATCACTCCATCAGATGGTGGACTTTGAGAAGGACACTCTGAGGTGATGGTTCTCTCCCAGGTTGTGATTGTGAAATTTGATCAGCGACTCGATTGCTTCCTCCACAGAGCCCAACTGTATGAGAGCCATCTTACGGTCTTTCCTGAAAAAATTTACATATTTTAGGCCTCACAGAAAGTTTTGACTACATCTTCAGGAATAAGATTCAAATTCCTTACTGGAAAAACTTGAAGGCCTTCACCACAGCTCTTACACTTAGAAACAGTCCTCTGAGATCCTCCTCAGTGACAGAAGGTCTGGAAAGAACAGACACAATTTTAAAACATTGCCATGAGCCAATACACAGCTTAAGATGCTTTAAGAGATAGGCATGAGGACACTGAACTCACGGGATGTTGGAGAGGTGGAGGAAGGAGGGAAGATGTTGGAGTAGTTCTTGGAACCTGGCTTTTTGAAGAGGAGAGTTACTATAGTCCTTGGTGAGCCCCTGATCCTCTTGGCCTTCACGTGGCAGCTGCACCATGGTGTGTTCGGACAGAGTCACTCGCAAACCCTTACCATACAGATTCTGCCCACTCAAGTGGCTCATAGCTAAAAAGAAACAAAAGAGGTAGGTGTTGCAGACCTTGTCACACTCCTTTAGACAAGAGCAACTTGAAGTTAAAGAGGAACCCTTAAACACTAAATACCTAGTTGGGCTTGGGTTTCATCAGACATCTGCACCAAAGCATTCTCTTTCTTGTTGAACAAAATCTTCACACTCATGACGTCACCATACACACCTAACAAAAGATAACAGTAGCTATAAGAGAACATTCATTGTCTAGATCCTTCACTTTAGTAGATCAGAGTCAAAGTAACACATGAATTACTGTTGAAAGTAATATGGCCCCTCACTACTTCGACCATTGACGTCAATCTTCATAAAATTGCAATTTACTTCATTATGACTAGAATCTCAACCCTGGTTGCTTTTGGGAGTGTCTACTTGAGAAGCTTGATGAATGTTTTGGAATCTTTGCTGATTGACAAAACATCCAAGGAATCAACTCTAAAGCTTCCAAAAAGTATTAAAATTAATACTGAACAGATTTACTTTTAGCGGATAGGACACATTAAAAGCAAAAAGCTGCAACATTAAGTAGGTTATGCAGTCACCATTTCATGCTCACAAATTGGACTAAGTCATTACAGCAAGTTAGCAGGATAAAACAAAATGAACATTTTTGTTATTTGCAATATAAGTTTTGCTTCTGCCATTCAAGCTAAATGAAGAGCCTAAAATAGCTGCAGCTGATTGCTATGAAAAATACAAACCAAAGTAAAAAACTAAGAAAAAGGTATCATATCATGTCAATGATAACATACCGAAAAGAATAAAGAGGCATTGGGGCGTAACGTTCTTAAGACAGCAGAGGAAGGCAGCGTAGGGAGGAAGGGACAGGAAAAGATTGGAGGCAGGACAGTGGAGTTGAACATGTCCACAGCGAGGCAGTTCCACAGGAATGGCGAAAACGGTGGTAGGATTATGATGTAGGTGATATTGTTCATGATGGAAATGTGGGGGAAGGGTAGAGGTAAACAAATAGGATATCCAATAATGTAGTGGGTGTTGTTGGTGGTTGTACAGTGAAGTGCATTTAATATTTGAGTGAAGAGGGAACAGTATTGGTTGGGTGGGTAAAAAACAGAAAAAAAAAAAATAATTCCAGGTCAAGGTATTAAAATAATAAAAAAGGGGAAGGGGAGGGAGAGAAAAAAGAAAAAGTAAAAAAAACAAGGTCAGTATACACAAAGAAATGTAGTGTTCCAGTCAGCAGCACTTGATAAATTAAATGGCTTTCACTATAGGAACACTAAAGAAAAAAGAGATAGAGAAGATTAACAATGAAAAACAGGAAAGATAGAGACAATATATACACATAGCTCTAAAGAAATACTAGAAATGGAATGTTTCAGATGGTTTCAGACTAGTCAGTGAATATTTAGAAACGTGCACATTGTTACAACACTTCTAAATTAATTTGATGAATTGTGTAACTGGGCCTCCTTACTATTATAAATGCCAACCAAAGTTTTACATGTACTATACATTTGAGGTGCCTGATGCTGAACAGATTTGAAGTTGTCAGATTTATCGGCAAGATAATGCCAGGATTCTATGGAAGAATTCATTTTCTACAGGGTTTGTACAGATGCTTCATAGTGAAATTCAAGGACTTCAAACACATTTTTATTTGCTTTCAAGGACTATGCTCGAGATGTCATTAAAACAAATTGTTAATTTAAAATAAACATTTTATTATTCAAAAAATGTTTTTATAAAACATCCCTTATTTCAAGTACATCTCAATGTGCATTTTTAATTACATATTCGCACAGTAACAATTTGACTGTTGTTCTCTTATCATTTAATTGTTTCATGAACTAAGCAAGGGTCAGCACTAATGAGTATAACTAATTTGTATTAAATTGTAAATAAATACATTTGACATGCTGGGAAAATTACTATATGCCTATTTAAACAAACTCTGCCCTTAAATTATTTTCCAAAACTTTTGTATTCAGGACTGTCTCCTGTAGGTAGGTCAGGGCGAGTGTAGTCTCTGCTCTTATCATTGTTGTATTTAACATTCAGACTGGTGAGCTTTGAGAAGCTGATGCGAAGTGTACAGCACGCATTGTAGATTTTCTGTCCATCTAAAGACTGTTGATTGTTAAATAGTGAAATGATTAGAGGGTTCAGATGGGATTTAACTGCTCATTCATCCATTATATTGACCTAGTGTGCCACTTACCAGCTTTGCATGCCGAGCAGTCATTCCATCTGCGTACTGCACCAGCACTTGGAACTGGTTGTTTTTGGTAAAGGTTATGATCTTTAAAACTGTGCCAAACTTGGGAAAGATCTAAACACACACACAAAAAAAAATTGTTACCCAAAATTGTCAGTGACAAATTAATTTTTATCTTCGTCTCACGTCATGTGAAGCACAGTCAGTACCTGATGGAGGACATCAAGAGTAACCGGATAGACAAGGTTTTCAACAATAACTCTTAGAACAGGGCTCTGGCAGCCAATGCCACCTCCATCAACACTGCTCAAAGACAAGCCTCCAGTCTGAAATGCATTCACCGCCTGCAGTGCTACCTGCGCTCTCTATGGGGTTTAAAGGGGCAGGGCACACATCAACATCATTGTTGAAAGAGTCATTTATATTTGTGAAATAGTCCTCAACTTTATGTCTAAATCCCAAAGTGTACTTCATGTACACTACGCGAACTGTACAGGTTATTGGGGATTACATTTATTCGTGGCAGCGTTTACAACCCCCAAACAGACGACTTGGTTAAACTATTTAATCGGACCCTAAAAAAAATGTGATGCAAGTTCATGCACGAAGACGCTTGAAACTGGGACAAGTGGCACAAGCCAGTTATTTGCAGTGCGAGAGAACCAGTAAGCCTTCACTGGGTTCTCCCCATTTTAATTATTATATGGGCATCGACCGCACGGCGTGCTCGATGTCCTATGGAAAAATTGGGAGGAGGGACCTTCAAACAGCAAAAAGGAAATTTAATACATTCTTGACCTGAGAGAAAAACTTCACACACCGAGGCAATTAACACAGGAGAATCTGCTCCAGGCTCAAGAACTGGACTATTTCCCTTCAGAAGAGTTGAGTTATAGAAATGCAGGTATCTCCTGACCTCCTCACAAACGCTCCAACATGCACATCCACTGTTGTTGTTTCCGCCTTCGTCTCCTGATGTTTAGCACCGATTACATCTTTTTAGTGCTTCTCCATGACAGCAAATGCTCAATTGTAAGCATTGTCAACTTGTGGACCTACTAGCGCAAATAATTCCTGGTGCATGTGTGTTCAAAGTATGCACGCTTATGCATATGACTGAAGTACACTTTGGGCTTAAAGTGATGCAATTTTGTACTCACAACTTGGTTGGGTGAATTGTCAGTCTTCAGCTGCTTGTGATTGGAATACTGCATGAAGGTGGTTCCGAATGACAGGGGTGACAGAAGAGGAGTAGATGACCATGGTTTTTGCTGACTCCTCAGTGTTCATCTCCAGAAATGCCTGTGAAAAGACAACACAAACAGCTAGTGTTAAATCATGTACACCACATTGGAGTATTCATGCTCTGGGGAGACTGAGATATATATACACTGATATATATACACACACACACATATATATATATATATGTGTGTGTGTGTGTGTGTGTGTGTGTGTGTATGTATGTATGTATATATATATATGTATATATGTGTGTATGTATATATGTGTGTGTGTATGTATATATATCTCAGTATATATATATATATATATATATATATATATATATATATATATATATATATATATATATATATATATATATATATATATCTCAGTATATATATATATATATATATATATATATATATATATATATATATATATATATATATATATATATATATATATATATATATGTGTGTGTGTATATATATATGTGTGTGTTTTTTTTTTTTTTTTAACCTGATTCTTTCCTTTCATCATCAGAAGGTTGGTCACTTTGCCAAAGGGAAGCCCCAAAGAAATGACTTCTGCTTCATCACTGTCATTGGGAAGCTTGCATACATGAATGACTCGTAACGGAATGCCTGGACTCCTAATGTCTACTTTGAACTTCTTACTGTCATTATCATTTGCTAATTGAAAAAAAAAAAAAGTTCAGATATAATTTTGAAAGAGATTAAATTAAAAACTTCCTCACGCTAAAAAAAAATATATTTTTAACTAAAATTCATACCTGCTCCTGAGCTCATTATATAAGGTCCGTTAGATATGCAGGAGGAAAAGAGTTCATTGGATCCCCTCTGAAAAGAAAGGGAAGTGGACATTAAGTTTATTGCATCTAGGTTTCAGCCTTATTGAAACCTTATTGTATTAAGGTTTCAGCGATGGAATGTCACACTGTGACACACGATGTCTGATTATCTAGACTAGAATATTGTCCATTTTGGCTGTATATTTATATTACAGTTAAAAGATGATATTGAACAAGGTTTTAAATAAAATCAGCAACAATGAAAAAGTAATATGATGTACTGTATACAATAAAAAAAAAAAAAATCTAAATTTTAAGTATAACTGAATAAACAGTACTGACTGAATCATGAAAATGTATTGTACCTTTTTTAAATGAAATAAATAGTTCATATATATATTATTTATTTAAGTCTAATTTTAAAATCAGCTGATTTTTAAATTGACATTGTTTCCTTAGTCCACAAGAGGGTGCAATAAACACAAACCATTCAGCCCCATTTTAGTATTGCATAGAACATTCCTATCCTTTTTTAAATCCATATGACTCATATACTCAAAAAAAAAAAAAAAAAGCATTTAATTTTCAACTGATATGCATTAAATAAAATGACGCTAGGTGGTACTATGTGATAATTTTCCATAAACATGGTTAGGGTTAAGCTTACACAATAAAGCAAGACACCTTGATTTCAAACTTTGAACTTTATTTTTTATTTATTTTAACTCAAATTTCAAATGAAACTGGATGAAAAATTATTTTTAAAGTGTATTTAAAATGTGAATTTCAACTTTTTGAAAGATGTGAACATCTCTCTGGCAAAGAAGCTTCATCCGTGCATTCTCTACCCATCAGGTATTTCGTTATCCAGGACAATATATAATGTGTGTGAATAAATATGTTGGTTGTTCCCTTCTTCACGATATACATATCCAATTACATCGGAAACTTCGGGGCTGAGGGATTAGTGAATATTCTTGCTTTATTGATTTTGCATCGAAAATTAAAAAATTTATTTAAAAAACTTAAATCAAATACATTTCTAATTCAAATTGCACTCCAAACAAATCCATTTACCGTCAGCAAGAATCAGTCTAAACATGCAGACAGAAAATTATCTAACTTGCCTATCCAAGCCAAAATCTAACTTGACACAAATGAAGACATGAAAACAATTCTAAATGTCAAAATAATAATTAGAATGATTATAATAATCACTGAAATATAAATCATGGTTCGAGGTGAACATATTTTGTATTATTTTACAGGCTGCAGAGTTGCATTCAAAATAAACTGCTCTGTGGAAGTGAACTGAACTCAAAGCACCAAAAAGCACCTCCTGAACTAAAAATTGGAAGGCAGAAACAAAGTGTGAGATCTTTAGTGTGGAACTGTTTGCCCGGATCCCACTTCCTTCAGAGAGAACTGTCACAAACGTGTACTGGAAACATACCTGTTTGTTGTTAATGTTTTAAATCCACATCTAAAGTGTTCTACTCCATACAGAATGCAGTCTCATGTGTCAAACACCACAAGGCATCAGTGAAGTGATAGTTTTTATTTTGCCTCTAGAGGCCACTCTCATACTGTATAACAACAGCAGACCCTTTCCAGCCACTCAAAGCACATGGGGGGGGGGGGGGGGGGGATATCGGGGTGGATTTTTGCCGATAACTGATAGTTCCAGAAATCTGTTATCGGTGCTGATTTATCGGCAAAACGGCTATATCGGTTGACCTCTAATCTAAAATGTGTGAAGTCTTCATGAAAATAATGTCACAATGTTTCTTAATGGTCTTAAAATGGCTTAATTTTCTCTATGCATTTCTTTTCACTTTTGAATGAAATAGGACCAGGATATTTCCTTGATAGGTTTTGTAAGATTCCTTCAACTATATGCAGATGAATGGAAACAAAAACAATAAGCAATATTAGCTTTAACAAGACACCCAACTAACAATTCACATCAAAACACTCATGACTAAACTTATTATTGCATTAAAAGAACAGAGGTCATGTGTTCATAAATGTATGATCATTATAATGAGTACATACTAGCCTATAGGGCTGCAACTAATGATTATTTTGATAATCGATTAATCTAATGATTATTAGAATGATTATACGACTATTATTGAAACAATTAATCATTAGCTCTCAACCGATTATTCTGCTTGTGTCTCGACTTAAAAGGTTGTATTAAAGATGCTTGCTAACAATAGAGGGAAAAAAAGTCATCTTTTAAAAATACCTCTAAATGACATTCACTAAATTAAAGGGGGAAAAGAAACAAGATATTTAGACTTAAAGTGAATGTATATTAAATATACAGTAAGCGTATTTTGTATACAAGTGTATTTTTTCACTTGGTTATACTTCTGCGAGTGCAGTAAAGACAAAAAATTCTTCAATTCAAGATCTAGTCTCTAAAAGCAAGTCTAAATATCTTATATGCGGCTTCTCAGCTGAAGGCATTTTTAGAGATTTTAAAATATTTGCATTTTTAATATTATATTCAACATTCTCAGATAACATTTTTTTTCTTCTGCAGTATAGTTGCAAAAAAAAATGTTGTTTTAAAAGTTTTACATATTTATAGTGGAAACAAGCCAAAACAAAAAACATTTTGTTGCAGTGTATAATGGCGCAAAGACAATATCTCTCACCTTTCTGTTCACTTCAATACATCTTTAACTCAATGAAAAACAAAATCTCTCATATTAATAAAGCTGCATATTGCCAATTTTCTTCATGATAAGAAATGCAAAGCGACATGTATATTATGATTCAATAAGTCGCAATACATTATAATTTAGCAGCATTAAGCATGCATGCTCGAGGGACAAGCGTCCCCATGACAGAGTGTATCATCTCTCCCCCTCAGATCGGGACATTCGCGCAATTCATAGAAGAGGTGCTGACTGCACAGAGAAATGCCAATTTTGGAGTTTGTAGTTATTTACATGACCTGCTTCCATATTATTTTACTTTAATAAACTTTAATAAAGCTATAGCGCATGAAATATGTATTTAAGATGTAACGTCAGGGTGTTTAAAGATGCTCAACACACAAGATTTGCTTCGGCAGAGCGACAGCTTCAGCTCGACTTATTCCACAATGACAGTGCTTCTGTATTTACTTTGTATTTTTGCATTATAATTCCCTCATAATATGTGATCTAATCATTTCAGACCTATTAGCATACAAGTAATATCATAGACATGATGCATGATAAGTCTTGATTTCCACTCAGCGTATATATACATGGACACTATATTAATTTGGGCTGCTCGGTCACATCTATCGAACAGAATAACAGGAACATGCTAGATGATTTACAACAATTACATACCACCAAAACTGCCCAGGTTCAGAAGTTACAAAGATACGTCAAAAAAATGCCATCTATTGTATGACAAACAAGGTATAAAAAAAGCCATGTGCCAAAGTTCAACTTATGCCTAACCGTTATATATTTAACATGACAAGTGGAAAAAACAGGGCAAAAAGCAAACAAATGTTTTCAATAGGCTACAACTACTCTTGGCCCAGGCCTCTTTTCTTAAGAGATCACTCAACTGTTTACTGCTGTTAAAAGCAAATCAAAGACAAATGCAAACAGAGGCAGCTGTGTCCTGCCATAACACTTAAACAAAGCCCCTCACTCAAGGCCAAGCTGGAGCCACTTGGCTGGCCAATGGATCAATGAGCAAATCATTCAGTATCACTCTCTTAATAAACCACTTCAAATGGCAAGTCTCTGATCAAGTGGTCACATAATTTGGATAAGCTAAAGCCTTTACACTCCATTACCACAATACGTGTTTGGTTCCAGCCCAAACAAAAGTTGTTAGCAAAGCTGCCTGAATCTCAAGACTGTTGTTCACCCACAGTCTACTACAAACAACCCCAGAGAACAACCCTTACTGTAAGACTTGGTCCTGTGTATTGAGGTTTTGTCCAAATTTACCACATGCAGAACCATGGTCAGTTTTTTGCAGAAAATGTTTGCCACTGCATTTCCTCAGAGTAACCCACCACATTCCTAACAAGCTAAATTTTGCAGGAGTCAGGTTTAAACATGACTTTCACAAAACAGTTATGACAGGCAAGCCTTCACTGGTTTAATCATCTAATGTTTTGAGTGAGACATCCACCCAACTCCAGCATTTCTTTCCTCTATTTTTAACTTCTGGGCATTGCAGCTTGTGTGCTTGCAAAGAAGAAGGGAAAATAATATGAGAACAATAGTCTCTTTTCCATGGGCTGAAAGGTTTGGAGCACTGTGAGGAATGGTTACAGCAGCTTTTCCACCTGGGCACATTTCGGCATGCTGCGATTAGAAACCGTTCCTGGCCTGCAATTTTCAGCACAGTTAGGATTGCCTGTAGTGATGTTGTGACTCACGACTGGTTACTTATCAGTTGCAAAAATGACAATTTTTTTTATCTGTAGCTGGCCAAATAAACATATAAACACAAATATTTGGGCAAAATAAACACTTCTCATGTGGTCCTTAAACTCTTGTGTTACCAAGGTAATGATTGACGTATTTAGTGTGCACATTCGAAGTCTGTTTTAATGCACAATTTAATTGCGATTACTTGCATAAAAAAATAATGTTTTAAAAAAACGATGGCAATAAATTATGTCCTTGGACCATAATGTAATATTCCTACCATCAGAGCAATTAAAGCTTTAAACACCACCTGTTTTCACAAGTGGGCAGTAAGCAAAACTCCAGCTGTACAGAAAACAAACCAAACTCAGGCTTGCTTAACACATGCAACAGCACAAGATGGGACCATGTTCTTTCAATCAAACAGTTAGATCGAGCACATTTCCAAATGCTGGGATCTCGAGACGTGTTTTTAAGTTTTAAACCATGTTTATCTTCACACAGTGACTGACATGACGCAACCAAAGAGAGATGCTCCAAAATCATCCGGCTGATGCAGATGTACATTGATCAGTCCTTAGATTTATTATAAAGTTTTGTCTATCTCAGACAAATTGATGAATTCGATTGCGAAACGGATTGCGGTGGCCTTTTAGGCCAATGATAGGCTTACGTACAATAAAATAAAAAGAGGAAGTACGATCATGAATATTTAAAGTTGGGATTTTCATGGAACGGTCCCGATGATGTGCCGCTGCCACAGCTTGTTTTTTGCAAAGAAGTGGTATGAGACCCTGTAAGTTTTGATGGTAAAACCATCACATTGAGGCCAAGCTCTAGTCTGGTGGCCAAGCCAATGGAATTTTTTGACAGAAAGCTGAAAGAATTGCAAACACAAAAGAGAGTAATCCAGATTTTTAGCTCTGTTAATACTAAGGCGACTGAAGCATCATATTGCATTGCTTTACGTATAGGACTGAGTTTCCCCACCTCTCTCGAAAGGCTATGAAAGTCCTCATCCCCTTCACCTCCACTTGTGTGAGTTCAGTTCTGAACACTGAGTGATTAGCTAAAACAGTTACTATAAGATGGACCAGCGTAAATTTTTTTACTTTAATTAGTATTAGCCGGAGAATAATCCACAAACGATTCAAATCAGTAAAGCCCAAGTAAAGTTGAACAGGTAGGCCTATTGGTTTCGCATGTTAGCAAGTAATTAGCTAGCCACACACAGAAGTTCAATTACTTCTGTACACATAAGCCCCATTTGATATTTTTCCGCTTGCTATTTAAATGAAAACATCACCGTAATCTCCAGTTCGCTTACGTATCTCAACTGCATTACTTGCAACAGGTTGCTTGTCAGTTTGGTCCAACTTTTGGACACAGTCAGACTCATCCAGCATGGGACAGAAAGAGCCAGAAGCAAAAAAATAAATAAATAAAAATAAACACATAAATCACCAGTTCCACTTTACTTCACGTCACTTACATTTTAAAAGTGTGCGAGGCATTAAATCACCACTACGCATCTAACATCAAACGATAAAATGTTTTATGGTGTATCTTGCTAGGAATTAAAGGTGTTTTCAATTTACCCGTCCATCGCACTATACAAAACTACGGGTTTTCGACCTGCTAGAATTACTTATAACCTTACAAAATGGCGGAGGGGTGAATGGCGCTTTCTTATTGGCTAATCGACCCTGGGGTGCCGCGTGTGGGCAGATCTTAAAATGTTTTTGGACATCGGAATTGGGCAAAGTCACTGTCAATCTGAAAAGGCGGTCGAAAAAAAGTTTGCGAAAACTTTCCCTTGTCGTCGCGACCATGAGAAACGAGCTGAGCTTTACCGTGGTGGACTATGGTTGAACCCTATCATCGGCAATGTAAAACAACATGCAGAGCACGTTGTTTTGATATTAAAGGCTTAGTTAATCCACAAATTAAAATTATGAAATCATTTATTCACCCGTTTGTCATTGCAACCCTGTATACTTTTTTTTTTTTTTTTTTAACTTTCGTTGCACGTAAAGGAGATTTTAGGCAGAATGTTGAGCACTAACAGTTTCATTTCCCATTCACTTCCATGCATGGAAAACGATTGTATTTTTTCTTAGGTGAGTACATCATCAGCTGTTCAGCCGTTAAAGGGATACTTCACCTCTGGGAAGATGAATGTGTATTTAAAATTGGTCATTTATATAGTATAAATGTGAAATTATTTTTGAATTTGAAGCATTCTAGACTGAGAAAAGGCAGAAAATGTATTTTTTACTCATGTGGCTGAAAGACAACAACTCCCAGAATGCACTTGCTTTGCTGCCCTTACGAGGCCACTCCCAAACCACGCCTACCGGTTACAGGCGGCAGTATCTGAAAATATGATACAACTAGGCTTGCTTTGATACATCGTGACTCTATAAATCGTGAGTTAGTTGATAAATTGACTTGACTACGCGGGAAAGAACATTATAATTCCGGGTGTCCGAACTCTGTACATGATGTCTTAGTAACAAAAAGAAAAACTAACAAAATACTCACTTTACACTAAGCCGTCCGTTTGTCCCTGCGGGCTTTGGCTGGCGTTTCCAATTTATCTTCGGGATCCTAAAATAAGTTTCCAGGACTCCCCTGTCCATGTGTGGTACAAAACTTGGGTGCTCAGTTATACATGCTCAAGTTAGCGGTGCAGTTTCATCAGCGGATTCAGCGATCTCGTCCAGAAGAAAATGGCATCGCTGAAATTCGCGACTGTGGAGTAATGGGTTTTATTATGGAGCGTCCAACAGGAAGTACGGGGACTAGGGGGTGCTCGGGGAGTTCATGGGTAATGTGAGTTGGGAATGACGCATAAATAAATGCTGTTCAGTTGCTCTACAATGTGTCGCTTGAATCTATGCCCCAAAATACGACATGGTGTCAGAAGACGGGCGGCAGTAAGAGCTTAATTGCCGGGGAGCGAATGTAAGCTGTTCTGGGAGTGAAAAAGAAGATTTTATCGGGAGAAGATAATGTCGGATGCAGAGGAAGCGGGAGCAAGCGCACCGCTTATGCAGCCTCGCAGGCTACCGCAGCTACAGGCAAACAGCGGCAACAATAACGCAAATCCACCCCTGAACGCCACATTCACCATTCAGCCTCCCGAAGCGTTTGATTTTTCTAAGCCTCAGCAATGGGAAAAGTGGATACGGAGATTTGAAAGATTCCGTCTAGCCAGCAATCTGCATCTTAGCTCTGAGGCTAACCAGGTAAACACGCTCATCTACTGTATGGGGGATGAAGCGGACGACATTTTTCGAGGTCAAGCTTTATCGGACGCGCAGAGACAACAATACCAAGCGGTAAGAGACACTTTGGACATATATTTCGTGCCCAGGAAAAATATTATCTATGAAAGAGCCCGGTTTAATCAAAGAGTGCAGCTAGTTAATGAGACTGTTGACTCGTTTGTCACCGCGCTTTATGCTTTGGCGGAAAACTGCAACTACGGGGCACTACACGATGAGTTAATAAGAGATCGCCTCGTCGTGGGACTCAGAGACACTAGCTTAGCTGAGAGGCTTCAAATGGACAAGGATTTGACGCTGGAGAAAGCAGTAAATCGAGCTAGGCAGTCAGAAGTCATAAAAAGGCAACAAACAGACATTAGAGGAGAGAACAACACGGAAATTGATGCTGTGTCAGTGAAATACAGAAAACAACAGCATCCAAAACAACAGTATCCAAGATACAAGTCCCCAACTCAGCCAAAATACCCAGCAAAGTCCAAAACAACAAATGAGAGATCCTGCTACAGATGTGGGAAAACACCTGCACATGGTAAAGTTCAATGTCCAGCAAAAGATGTGACCTGTCATACTTGTGGTAAAAGAGGACATTACAGTAAAGTGTGTAAATCTGTCAAATCCGTGCATGTGATAGAAACAGAGGAATATAATGACACACCCATGTTCCTTGGTTCTGTGGACGCAGGTTCAGATCCTTGGTATTTAAGATAGACACTGGAGCGGATGTTTCAGTTATCCCAGCCCAGATGTACTTCTGTATAAATCAAAATGAGACAGAGTTATGCAAACCAGATAGACCATTGTTTGGACCTGGGGGCACTCCTCTCAATGTATTGGGTATGTGCAGAGAAACATTGTGCAAAGGTGAAGAAGAAATTGAAGAAAACGTATATGTTATCAAAGATTTGCACATAGCGCTGTTGAGCAGGCCAGCAAGTGTCAAGCTAAACCTTGTGTCTAGAGCAGATAGCATAGACATGAAAGTGTTAAATGAGAAATACCCAAAGCTGTGTCAGGGTTTGGGGTTAATGCAGCAACCGTATACTATTAAGCTAAAGCCTGACGCTGTTCCTTTTTCCCTGGCCACACCAAGACGTGTCCCCATTCCTTTATTGGGAAAAGTGAAACAGGAACTGGAAAAAATGGAGTCCATGGGAGTAATCAGCAGAGTTGAAGAGCCAACTGAATGGTGCTCAGGTATGGTCCCAGTGCCAACAAAAAATGACTCCGTGCGTATTTGTGTGGACCTCACTCACCTCAATAATGCAGTGTGCAGAGAGAAGTACATCTTACCTTCAGTGGAACAGACACTTGGATCTCTGGCTGGAGCAATCGTCTTCAGTAAGTTAGATGCAAACAGAGGGTTTTGGCAGGTCCCATTGTCACCTGAGTCAGCACACTATACGACATTCATTACCCCTTTCGGACGCTACCATTTTAACAGACTTCCTTTTGGAATAGCCTCAGCCCCAGAACATTTTCAGCGGAGAATGTCAGTGATTCTCAATGGGCTGCCAGGCGTGGTTTGTCACATGGACGACATACTCATTTGGGGAAAGGACCAGCGGGAACATAATGGCAGACTTCACACAGTGCTTCACAAACTGCAAGAGGCTGGTGTCACACTAAATATGGAGAAATGTGACTTAAGCAAACATGAGGTAAAGTTCCTTGGCCACATTTTGTCTGCGGAGGGAGTCCAACCTGACCCGGATAAAATCAGGGCAGTCAAAGCAATGAAAGAGCCATCAAACGTCAGCGAAGTTCGCAGCTTTCTTGGGATGGTCAACCAGTTAGGTAAATTTATTCCAGGACTGGCTGAAAAAGATAAGCCCCAAAGAGATTTGCTTTCAAAGAAAAACCAGTGGGTTTGGAGCTATGCACAACAAAAAGCATTCGATCAGCTGAAAAGTGAACTGACATCACCACCTGTTCTCACACTCTATGATCCAAACAAAGATCTGAAGCTGTCTGCTGATGCCTCATCCTATGGACTCGGAGCAGTCCTATTTCAGAAAGAAGGTGAGCAGTGGAGACCGGTAGCATACGCCTCACGCTCCTTAACCGAGACAGAGCAGAGGTACGCACAGGTGGAGAAGGAGGCGCTTGGATTAACGTGGGGATGTGAAAGATTTAAAGACTTCCTCATCGGGAGACACTTCTCCTTGGAAACTGACCACAAGCCACTTGTCAGTCTGCTGGGACAACAAGCCCTAACCGAGCTTCCACCCAGGATCCAGCGGTTCCGACTCAGGCTCATGAGGTACAGTTACTCCATCTCACACACTCCAGGCAAAGCACTCTTCACAGCGGACACCCTTTCACGTGCACCTGTCGTGCAAGATTCAGATTCTAAAGATACAGCAGATTTAATGGCTGACACAAACATCTACGTCGACGAAATAGTCAGAAGCCTACCTGCAAGCTCAACATACATCACACAACTGAAAGAACAATTAAAGACAGACAACACATGTTTTGAAGTCATGTCCTTGTGTCAGAGAGGCTGGCCAGTTTACAGCCATCTCACAGGTCCAATCAAAGCATATTGGCCACACAGAGACACTCTAACTGTACATGATGAACTGTTACTGAAGGGCACAAGACTCGTGATTCCTACCACAATGCGCAACTCTGTTCTTATAGCCTTACATGAGGGACATCAGGGAATGTCTAGGTGCAGAGAGAGAGCTAGAGAGGCAGTGTGGTGGCCTGGCCTGAGTGGTCAAATCAACGAGCTTGTCAAAAACTGCACCACATGCATTAAGGAACGTGCCAATTCAGTGGAGCCTTTAATGCCCAGTGAGCTCCCTGAAAGACCATGGCAAAAAGTTGGAGCTGATCTTTTTACTCTTAACAACAGTAACTATGTTCTGGTGGTGGACTACTACTCCAGATTTGTGGAGATAGCAAAACTGACGCCCACAAGATCAGAAGATGTTATAGTACACCTAAAGTCAATCTTTTCCAGACATGGCATTCCAGAGCTTTTCTACAGCGACAACGGACCTCAGTTCTCAAGCCAGTTGTTCAAAGACTTTGCAGCAGCATATGGTTTCAGACATGTAACCAGCAGTCCGAAGTTTGCTCAAAGCAATGGAGAAGCTGAGCGCCATGTCCAGACTGTGAAAAGACTACTAAAGAAAGCTAAAGACCCATATCTTGCGCTTTTAGCCTACAGAGCGACCCCATTGGCTAATGGATACAGCCCTGCGCAACTATTAATGGGTCGGAGACTTCGTACGCCAGTTCCTCAGCTTCCTTCGTTGCTCATTCCCAGCCTGCCAAATGAGGATACTGTGGTGAAGAGAGAGAGAGAGAGGAGACTAAAAGACAGTTCAGTGTTTAACAAAAGACATCGTATGAGAGATCTTCCTCAGCTCTCACCAGGACAACCGGTGTGGATCTCAGACAGCAAGAGTGAAGGGACTGTCATCTCACCTCATTCTACACCCCGCTCATACATCGTGGAGAGCCCGTCAGGAGTCATCAGGAGGAATAGGCATCATCTATTGCCATTGCCTGAAATCACTCCAAAGGTTCAAATTCCAAGTACACCAGTCTGTCCAACAGAGGGCGCCAGGCTCACACCGAACTGTTCGGAGCCTGAGGGTAAGACTCTAAAGGCAGCTTCCCCAGGTCCTGTCAGAACCAGGTCTGGTAGAAGTGTTATAAAACCTCAAAGACTGGACTTGTGAATACAAAAGAGTTTCATAAAAAGAAAGTGTTTATTTAGTTCTTAAATGTAAAAGAGAGAAAAAAAAGTGTTTTCGTTCATGCAGTAAATGTTCATTTAAGTCTGCATTCATCTCCTAGAAAGGGGGATGTGGAGTAATGGGTTTTATTATGGAGCGTCCAACAGGAAGTACGGGGACTAGGGGGTGCTCGGGGAGTTCATGGGTAATGTGAGTTGGGAATGACGCATAAATAAATGCTGTTCAGTTGCTCTACAATGTGTCGCTTGAATCTATGCCCCAAAATACGACAGCGACAGCAATAGGACTCTCTATCTGTTTCCAAAGACGCACAGCGAGAGCGCTGACACCACCAGTCCGCCCCAACTCGAGTCTGGCCGGGCTCTTCCTCCTGCCTGCCAAGCAGGTCTTGCTCCCCTGCTACAGCAGCTGCTCCAGCCTCTGTTCATCGCTGTATTGCGGCACGTACATGTAGCCGCGAGCATCAGATTCTCGCAACAGATCTTCGAAATCCCCTTCTGCCATTTCAACTTCAAAACTACCTTCCGCCATCGTGATTAGCCTACTTGTATACAAACTTTCTACACAGAGCAAGAGCCTGTTTTCTTAGCTTCTACAGAAAGATGGCTGACACTCGCTGCGTCCCAATTCGCATACTATCCGTCCTAAATAGTATTCGAAAATAGAATTAGTACGTCCCAAATCGTAGTATGTTGAAATGAGTGTTCCAAAGATACCCGGATGGTCTACTATTTCCGGTCAGAATCCGAAGTGCAGATCGATGCACACTCTAACGGCTAATGTTGCCCACAACCCATTGCGTGCGGGAGGGAGGAGCTTTGAGATGATGCAAACATGGCGGCCGGATGCGGCAGCGGAGATGCGCCCTCAGTTTTTAAGTGTAAGAACTTAAACGTTTAGCGCTAATTAAAGTTATATTTTAGTGTCTCATAATATTAATGGATTTGTGTTTTGCAAAAAAAGTACCGTGTTTATCTTGGGTAGGGTCCGACGAAGACACTGAGCGCCTCATTAACTGGCGCATTGCCAACAACGCCCTTTTCACAGGGAAGAGAAACGCGGCTATCAAAGGTTTTGAGTAAGTAGCGGTCATTGACATTTGTATAAATAAATAAATAATAAATAAATAAAAAGGCTCTAGTACAGTATCATGCAAGTGTCCTGTCTTTTTTTATGTATTTATTCTTTTGATGTTTCTGTCCTAGATTTATACTTTACTTGATACACTTATGAAAATAAACACCTTTTGCTACACTAACCATAGTTTAACCATGGTAACTTGTTTATTTTAGTAATACTGGGGCTGTACAAATGATAATCAGTCCAACAAAAAAAAAATAAACATGGTTACTACACTTTTACTATAGTAAAAACATGGTTTATTTTTATAGGAGTATATGTGTGTAATATACATAAGTATAAAATTAAGTATAAAATACGTTAAACAATTTTTATACTATATACTTTACATATCTTAACTCAGAAAATAAGTAGCTTTCATTGTTACACACATTATTGCACATGAACATCAGCACCAGCCGCCTCACTAAAGACCTGCATCTGGTAGATCTACGACGACGCCCTGCTTCACTCCTCAATTTGGTAGAACACATTGCAAACAAATTGTGGAAAAATAGATGAAGAAAAAAAGGTCGGAATAGTAAAGAAAATACGCATGTGCAATAACAATAGTGATGCCTTGCCTTTGTGATGCACCACTAATTATATTGGACATATAAGAATGAATGGAATGTAGAATGTTTGTTTAACTGTCGCGGTGTGCGTAACTAGGCAACCACGTTCTCTTCCATTGCATGACGTCTTCGTAGTATGTCCCAAAGAACGTGCATACTCTTTTGCCACACACTCAAAAGTATGTACCTTTTCTTCAAAAAAAGAGTACATACTTTTAGGTCGTAGTATAAGTAGGCGAATTGGAACGCAGCCACTATCTTCACATTCTGTGAGTGAGATCCCGCCCCATATGGGCGTGGTGAAAACATACGGAATACTGGCTGTAGTTTTAAGCCTCTGGCCCAAAAATCCTCCGATGACGCAAAATGACGATTTTCCAGACTAAAAAATAATGATGCTAAAAAATAATGCTCCGGCAAAAAAAAAATAATATATATATATATATATATATATATATATATATAGACACACGTCAATTTAACAACAGCTGGATGGAAGAATTTAATTTCATATCTCGAAGCCATATCGACAATACCCACGCCTTTTGCAATGTATGTCGCACTGATTTTAATATCGGACACGGTGGGGAAAATGATGTTACTTAGCACATTAAATCAAAACGGCACAATATGTGTCATATGTATTTAGCCTCCATCTGCATTCCAGCTACACTACAGCAATTTTACTATAAATCTCCAGTTTCTCTTTCACTTCCACATTCTTCTTTTGTTTTTGGTAATTACATTGTGCATAACGCCACCTTCTGGGCAGGGAGGATAATTTTTAGTATAAAAATTACTTAACTATTGATCTGTTTCTCATCCACGCCATCTCATCATATTGCTTCTGACCATACACATTTAACCACTGGAGTCTTATGGATAACTTTTATGCTGCCTTTATGTGCTTTTAGAAGCTTGAAAGTTCTGGAAAACATTCACTTGCATTGAATGGACCAACAAAGCTGAGGTATTTTTTTTAATAAAATTCTTAATGTGTTCAGCAGAAGAAATTCATACATATCTGAGATTTTCAAGTGAACTATTCCTGTAAATTAAAGGGATGCAAAGAGTAACCCAATTTATCTGAATTCAACATATTACATCTTTACTGCATGTAAGTGTGCCACACAAGTAGAAAAAAAAAATATGAATAATTCCTACTGGCATCTATGAACACTGATTATGTTTGATGAGTCCTAGCCTAATAAGAGCAAAACCAACAAGCAAGTCATAAGAATTGATGATAGCCATTATGAGATAAAGATATTTTAATAAAATGCTCATATCATAATTTAGAGTTGTCTTCAAAAGAAAATTAGTAGATAGAAGAGAGTAGTATCACTACAAATTGCTGTTCCACAGATAACTAAACTTTATTTTTGATAGTTTCAACCTGCAGATGGCAACCTTAACACATTAAAGAGATTTAATTTCTGAGGCCCAAATACGTCCATTTTTTATATGATATCTGGACTTTTGAATATGCCAAATTCACAAATTGAAATGTATTTATGAATTCTGTTTTTAAGTTAACATATCGAAAACACATGAATTAACTTTATATTCCATTACTGCAGTATTCTAAAAATGGATGTCATGTTGCTACGTAAATGGGTAATTTTCTTTATCCAAATTGAACAACATATGTTATACTGTTTGTTGATTGCAGGTGAAGAAAATTAAAATGTCAAAGAATTACTAAGACATAACTGCCAACAAACATTTTTTGTTTATTGACATTGTTCCCGATTTAAACACTTGGACCAAAACAGGCATTGGCCATACAAATAAAGCACCTGTAACTGTAACATTTTTTAATATCCACAACACATACTGTCTTACACAAAATGAAATAATTCATTCAATTGAAATATATCAGAAAGACAACAAAACAACATTTACAAAGCTATTCGTCTTGCAATGTGAAAAATGTTTTAGACCCCAGATTTGACAAAGACACGTCCATTAGGACAGATTTTGATAATTTCACTTTAAACACGCAAATGAATGATTTTATTGTTGTGAATGAAATGCCTGAACATAGAAAACGGATGTTAAAGTCTTGTTTGATTTAAGGCAAACCAACCAAACAGCAACCATAGCTTTAAACACCAATCATGAAATACCAACTTCACACTAAGCACTTTTTTATCTCCAAATAATAGAAAGATATCTTTAGCAAAGTGTGACAGCATTTCAGTGTATTGGGAAAAATGTCCTAATCCTCAAATAATTAATATTGATTACAATTATGTCTAAAAGTGTTATCCTTCACGTACGTCGTACGGTATAAATGCGATATCTTTGCTATTTTGTTCAAAATGGATTATCCTGTAAATAGCATTTGACCTATAAAAAGGGATTTACTGTTAAAGCAGATAGATGCTGTGGGTAAAAGTGAGGTTCTGGGGTAGATGTAGTTGCCTATTTTCAACATGATTAAATGTATTCTATTCTAACATGAACAGTCATAAATAATTGGATCATATTTACAAATATATGAATGTATGATTGTGGAAAAAGACTACACGCTATGTACCAGTGTTCACAGTGATCTGAGATGATTTGGCCAAAAATAAAATAAAACAAAAGGCTCAAATATACGTATATTAAAAGCATAATAACATTGCAATATCAATATAATAATTTCTTCTCAGTAATAAAGTAATATTTTAGAAACACAAACGTATATGGGAGATAAATAGCTAAATGTTCATATATCGAGAAGTACATCTTATATTTCTTTAAAATAAAATAAGGGCAAGGGCAACAAAAATGTTCTTTAAACCACATCATTGCCTCAAGTAGAATCTGTAGTGGTCCTCATTTTCTGTTCTTCAACAAGCAAAATACTGGACTTCATAAGATTACATAATGAAAATATATGTATATATAGATATATAAATGTCAAGACAGAAATATAGAAAAATATTAATGGAAATAAAAAAGACATACATACTAGACAACAAAAGTTAACAATAAGTATACAGGGTATACTTATTCATTGTTGCGTTATGGTCAGGGTGTCAGTTTTCCACGAGAGTCTAAACATCAGCGTGAGTGGTGGGACTCACATGACTGTGCAGCACTTACAGGACTGCTTTTCTTTCGAATTGTCTTCCTCTTGTGACTCCTCCTTCTTGGCCTTATCCTGAGCTTTGTCAGGACTGGAGGTGCTGCCGTTCGATGCGCCCTGCTCCCCTTTTGCCCCCTCATTTCCCCCTTTGCTCTCACTGTCCTCAATGACCACAAATTCAGCTTTCACTGTTTCCTCTATGCCCAATGCCTTCTTGGTCTCTGCCTCATCCTCTACATTCTTGTAGCCCATGAATACCATGGTGACGGGGTGCTCTGCACTGGCATTTTCAATGGCTGCGTCAGGATTGGTGCACTGGAGCTTAGCCTCAATGCCTGTGATCTGTTTCTTGGTGATATGACCTGCATTGGGGCTGGGCTGCTGTATGCCATTCTCAACTGCTGGGGATAAATTAAGAAGAGAGAAGGACACTCTTTTACAACCCCCATTCCAAAAATGTTGGGACAGCATGGAAAATGCTATTAAAAACTAAAAGGAGTGATTTGTCAATTGAATATTGAAAGCACTGCAACAGCACAATATTAGATGTTTTACCTTGTGAATTTAATAGATCTTTTTAAATATCCAATCATTTCAAATCAGATGATTGATATTGCACAGGGTAAATAGAATTTACAATTCACTCCTTGTTTTTACTTGCATTTTCCATCCTATCACAACCTTTTTAGAATTGGGGTTGTAACTTGCCTTTACTGTTCGACTCTTGAAGAGGTGTTCTTAGGCACAAAGTGAAGTGGCAGAAACAGCAATACGATAAAAGACAAATGCTCAATAAACAGTCCAACTCATTATTAATAACGATCACATTAAACAATTCTTCCACGTGCCACATTAATATAGAATGTGGTCACAGGTGCGTGTGTTTATAGTCATTTTACAATGGCTTCATATATGGCCTATCCAATCAGTATTTAGAGCCAGAACTGTCAGTTGTATAATAAGGGTTTAATAATTTCCAAAAAAAGAAGAGAAAACAAAATCCTAAACAGTCTAAATAGTCTTTACAAAACTGCGTTGGGGACCCAGACACTGCCAATGTAGTGGTGTCTGAGGGATCTTCTATGATAATATTACAATATTTTATAGAGTTTATCAATTGACTGCTGATATGAATGTTATAAGATGATCTGTTAATTTTGAATCATAATGACAGTATATATATATATATATATATATATATATATATATATATATATATATATATATATATATATATATATAAATTATTTCATATTTCTTTACATACAGATATCCAAGTATGGGGGCATAGAAGCCCTTGTGACTGAGGAATGATACTGTATGGGGGTTCAGGGGTATCTCCAGAGAGAAACTTTTGAAAATGTAAAAGTCTGAATGGACCATTTTTCTATTTTCATTAAAGTGAGAAAGACTATAAACTAGGCTACAAACTAGTAATTGTTTTGTCTTTCATCTTTGTCAGAGATAATTTCACAAAATTAGAACAGAAATCTATTTGTTTATTATTAAAGGCTTGGAGCATGCTGATTAATAAAACTACATTTAGAAAGAAAAAACGGTATGGTCTAAAGGCGCTCTGGAAACACGCACCTCATGTTTAATCACACTACGCTCACTACGTACCAGTGGAAACATACGATAAGAAAGCCAAACTGCTAGCGTTTTTAGCAACACGCATGTCTAGATGTAGAACACGGGCTATATATCGAAAATTACTCAAAAGCTTATTGTCGATATCATGGAGTTTTTTTATCACGATAAATATTGATATCGTTTTATTGCCCAGCCCTATGTAAGGAGATGCTATTCACTGTTTATTATCAATATGAAAATAATAAGAACAGACACTGAATTCTGTTCAACCCAATGGCTATTTCACATGACATTAGTGAAATTAAATGGTGAATGTTACTGCAAAAAAAAATTAAACGGCACTGATAATTGTTTGAAACAAGGCTGTCCTTATGTTGTCATGCTCCATTTGGTGTAAAACTGTCAGAGACCAGAGATGCTGAAGAACTCAAAAAATACAACACACACTCACACTCACCCTTAACTGGACCATCTGGTGCCTGCCAGAGAAAACACATGATAGTCATATGTTAATAATATGTCATTGTTATTAACATTTGAAGGATAATAAGCACGTATTTAAAAGTCATGTTAAAACAATCTTACATTTTCATTGCTATCTTCAGACGCTTTATTCAAATGCACACCATTCTCAAGCTCATCAATTTCTTGTTCTAGTCTGTCAAGCAAATTAAAACAAGGATTCTTCAGGTGAACACAAACTATATGCATGCATGCACGATTATTTAATATTTTTGGACCAAGAAAGATCATTCCAATGTTAAAGGAATAATTCACCAAAAAATGCTCTCATGCATTCATGAACGCAGAAAGGACGTCAACAGTTTAACTGAAAAATTACTTAAATTTTTGGCTGTGTCTCACCAAAACCTATTTAAACTTGGAATATGACACATGTGTCACATGGAGTGCTTTTATGATGTTTTTGGGGCCTTTACTTAGCTTTAAAGTAGATCCGTTTCATCAAAATGTTTCCTTATGTGTTCTGCATAAGAACTAAAGTCATAAGGGTTTGAACAACATTAAGGTGACTATATGATGACACAATTTTAATTTTTGTTTGAACTATTCCTTTAAATTACAACGTATAAATAAGACACTGGTCTTAACCCAAGGATGGTCTTTTCCAGTAGTTTGGTTTTGGCTTCATCCTCTTGTAGTTGTTTCTGTGCCTCATCTTCCCCACTGGATGGCGCTCCATCCAACAGCCACCGCTCTCTCAATGCCTTTGACTGTTAAGAGAAAGCCACACGATTTTGAGATTTCTTTCCAGATGTGATTGCATCTGTACACAAATGAAAATATCCATTATATTTATTTCTAAGTGCACTAAACAAATTATATAAATAAAAAACTATTTTGGGGTGAAGTAAATATAGCAGAAAATATTTAGTACTTTTTACAAACTTGAACTAACAAATATTAAGCAAATTCTACATCCGTACTCCATTCAATCATGTAAAAAGTAAAATCTACAAACATTACTTAATATTGTTTGTTATATTTACAAAGATTTGTGCTAATGTTTCCAGCATGTGCCGCTGCATGAATAAGTAATGAGGTAGCATGATCTCACTGTTATCCTGTCTTATAACACTGCCGTTGTTGTTGATTTTGTTGTCACATTTAGCAACTTGTTTTAAGTTGTCTGGATTTTCTGCTCAAAATGACCAGTTTGTGCTCAAAATGTATCCTTTGATTATTACCATCATTGCGTGTTATGCCTTAGGGGTTAAGGTCTGTGTGTGCTTCTCACACACCTACTATCAAACTTTTCATATGTTGTCTTATGATAACATGCCCTCAGCCTCTTTGGGTTATTAGATATGTCTTAAAAGTGTATATAGCATTGAAAACTTTAGAAAAACGTTTACGGTACATGCTGTGTTGTTAATGCATAACATGTCCATCTAGACATACAAATTTTAGGTTTAAAAATTGTATATGAATGTATAAGGGAATGTGTAAATCTTAGATACTGTAACTATTTTAAAGGTCCTGCGGTGAAAAAGTGACATTATATCTTAATCAATATGGGCTCATAAATGCTGAATGCATTATTAGTGTAAAAGAATGATAAAAATGCTGTTAAAATGTCAACTTTCCAAAAAGTATTTAATGTCAAAACACGCAACCTATATCATGCTCCCTAATTGCATATCGACAAAATGCCTGATCTGATGCACTGTATTGACGTAAACAAATCTCCTTTGGTTGTATGTAACATTAGGGTTGGTGTAGCACATGACCATTAGCTGTCCATTAGTTTTTCACTTTGGGGCATTCTCCACAGCTGCTAATGCACAGTATGCATATTGATAGAGAGTGAAACATTCTGACAGGCGCTAGCTAAAACAGGGATTCCTGCCAGGGCTTCTAGTCATTCTTGGTAAGGAATAGACAGCAGGGTTAGATTGGCAAGATTAGAGGATGTCACTACTGTCTGACAAAGATAATTTCAAAATCTGTGCCTGACACAGAGAGACAGAAGATATTTTGAGCACTAACATAGGTGGCGCTAGTCTGTGAGGAGCAGTGCAAGACAGACTGGAAAAAGACTTGCCTTCTCAGCTAGACTAACCAAAATATTCTGTAATATTGTGTGCAATGTTGGAAACATTGAGAAATGGTGGATTGGAGATCTATTTATTCCTAATTTTCAGATAATAAGCATGATTATAAATACAGCATTTACAATATTTTTTGCATTATAAATGTCTCAAATTTAGACACAAGGCTAGGAATAAGCCAATTCTCGGAGCAGCAACCAAATGCTAAACATTTGGAAATGATTTAATAAAATTCTGTCTTTTCAATGAATTGATTCTAGCACAAATCAAAGTGTGGTCACTATTTCTATTAATCACTTGAAGTTTGACAAATGCTACAACCCCAAATCCCCAAAAGTTGGGACAGTATGAAAAATGCTAATAAAAACAAATAGAAGTGATTTGTAAATTATATTCACCCTTTGCTAAATTGAAAACAATACAACTACACATTATATGATGTTTTGCCTTGTGAATGTCTGTTTTTTTTAATGCACAGTAATTTCAAATCAGATGACTGCAACACGCTGTAAAAAAGTTGAGACAGGGGCCATTTAAGACTAATAACAATTTGACGAGTTAAAATAACAAAGTGATGTGAAACAGGAGATGTTAAACAGGTGAGGCAATCATGTCATTGTATATAAGGAGCCTCCAAAAACAGCCTAGTCCTTCAAGTGCAAAGATCATTCAAGGCTTGTCAGTTGGCCAACAGATACTTCAGCAAATAATCCAGCACTTTGAGAACAATGTTCCCCAAAGACAAATTGAAGGATTTTGGGCATTTCACCCTCAACAGTGCACAATATACATAAAAGGCGAAAACCACTTCTGAATGTGCGTGATCTCTGATCCCTCAGACATCACCTTATTAAAAGACAGCATTTATCAGTACTGGAAATCATGAACATGGGCTTGGGATTACTTTAGTTAACCTTTGTTAGTCAACACCATTTGCCGCTGCATCAACAGATGCAAGTTTCACCCACTGTTGCACTTGTGTATATGGTTGAGTGACAATAAAGGGATTTGATTAAAGTGAAGTTAAGACTTTACAATGCAAAGCAGAAGCCCTACATCAACACTGTCCAGAAGCGCTGCCGACTTCTCTGGGCTCGGTCTCATCTTAGATGGAAGGATGGACCATCCAAGCTGTTATCAGCGTCAGGCCCAAAAGCCAGTGTCTTTATGGGCCAGGGGTGTGTCAGTGCCCATGTCATGGGTAACTCACACATCTGTGAGGGCATTATTAATGCAGACAGATTTTGGAGCAGCATATACTGCCATCTGGCACCGTCTTTTCCAGGGATGCCCTGGAATTTTCAGCAGGATAAGCAGAGAGCATGTGTGCTACATTGGCCTGTCTGCAGTCCTGACCATCTCCAATTGAGAATGTGTGGTGCATTATGACACACACAATATGAAGACCCCGTACATTCGTGCAGCTGCACACCTACATAATGGATGAATGGGGGAAAATTCCACATTTTAAACTTAATAAACGTGTGTCTTCAGTGCCCAAATGCTTAATAAATGTTATGAGAAAAAATGGTGATGTTTCACAGTGGTAAATACTTGACTGTCCCAACTTTTTCAAATCATAAGATACTGTATTACTGTACATTTTCAAAAACTTAATGAAATTCACAAGGCAAAACATCATATAACGTGTAGTTGTAGTGCTTTCAATATAGCAAAGGGTGAATATAATTTCCAATCACCCCTTTTTGTTTTTATTAGCATTTTTCATACTGTCCCAAGCTGGGGTTGTAAATAAATTCAGAATAATGCCACAAATAATTTCTTTACTTTGTCTTTTGAATATGAAAATGCAGCAGACTGCAATGCATTATAAAAGTATTTAACAACATGTATTTTGAGCTACAAAAGAGACAAATATGTACTTTGATATCACGCAAATAAAAATATATATTTTTTCCCGATGAAAACACTTATGGAGGACACTTGCAAAACAACATGCACTGTAAAATCTTAGTTTCATCCTTGTAAACTAATGTAGTCATGTTAATTCAGACATTTTACATAAGATTTTAACTTGAATAAACCCAGTTGAAGCTAAAGTGTGAAACATTTGAGCCGCTAGCACCAGCGAACAGAATTGCAAAAATATATAATTTTTTTTCAAACAGCCTTTCGAATATGCGCACAAACTCACTCCATTGGTTGAGTCGATGTTGTTGTGTCAGGCTGGATGCGTTGTTCAAACATGAGTATTTTATTATAGCACAACAGATTTTGAGAAAATAAACATACGAATGGCTTACTTACAGTTGTCTCTGCAAATAAAGCTGCAATAGGGGAAATAATTTTAACAGAAAAATGTCACACTTTTATTTTTATTTTAGATGTTACCTCATGATGCACATTTTTAAGTGTAGTCAAATTTAGTGAATTAAGAAGCTTTTCAATCCTGAATCTTATTGAGAAAACTGTGTTTGATCTAGGTTTAAAAACTACGTAGTTTCTTCGTTTACATATCATGTTTAAATAAAAGAATCAAAAGGGAATTTTTCACAACTATCAGGGAGCACTTATCTGAGGTTGTGTTATGGATGCTGGTCACGTTTGAGAGGCAAAAGACCAGAGGCCTCAGATAAATCATAGAGTGAGTTCATGAGATTTGAGATTAATGGCATTTGACTAATCGAATCCATGATACATGCGTTTAGCAGTAGAAGTTACTTAAGACAGCTGAACAGTGCTGTTTCGATTCTTGTGTGTCAGAGTCAGATGAGGCTACTCATAGCCAGCAGCAGAACAAAACAAACATCTGCTCAACATCAAACAGTTTACAGAAGACCCAGGATAAGGCATAACAGAAGAGAAACATCACATAGCTTCTGATAACACCTGTGGTATTGTACAGCGCTAAAATAAATACATTCAAAAATGCTTTAATCAGACAATAGTCCTAAATGAACATGCTTTTTAACATTATTAATATTAATAAATAAATGGTTTGGAATAACAAAGGTTGCTGTTAGTTGGATTGTGGATGAGAATATTTCAAGAACATAAAGAACTCAAATTATGAAAACATCTCTTCTACTAAAACTTGTGAGATATGAGACAACGTGTACATTTTTCAAGGCAGCACCCAAATAAAATGTTTCTTACAAGAACTGTTATATTGGAGACATCAAGTTAGCTCTATAAAGTTAAGCTATTGATGAACGTATATAACATATGACATGCATCTTACTTTGTTTAATTCTCTTTGCACTGATATTTAAGATACTGTTGCTCCCTTGAGGCCTAAACTATGTAAACCCAAATCTGAGCCATGGCAAAATAATACTACTCCGGTCATTAAGACAAGCTTGTAGAAGTGCAGAACGTAGATGGAAAAAAGACAAGCTACAAGTGTCTTTGGAAATTTTTTACAATATTCTGTTTATCAGAGAGCTGTGAAATGCTGTCTAATTATTTTTCTGACATTATAGCTAAGAACTCTCATAGACCTACAACTCTTTTCACAACTGAAAATTCTGTTATTAATCATCTAGATTAATCATGTTGAGTCTTCTACAATGTGTGAATTGCTGACATTAGACCAAATATTTTGCCCTCAACCTATGATCAATCTGATCCCCTTATTGGTACCACATTTTAAATAAAATTGAACCAATTTCTCTGCTGCACTGTAAAAAATAATGTGCTAGATTTGCTTAAAAATATAGTGCATCATTTTTGCATCCCACTTTTTTAAGGAAATTCCACTAGGAATTTTTAGCAACGTTACCTAAAAAAAACGTTGCTGGCCAAGACCAAATTAATGAGCTTCCTTTCAAAAATGTTTACTTAAAATACTGTGCCATGCCAGCTACTACATTTAAGGGGTTTTTTTTAACCCTAAGAGTCTCTGTTTACACAACTATGCATTTTAAGCTCATTTAACTCATTTGTATGTGCTATTAGCAGTGTAAAATTATAGGTTCTGTTCATTTACTTTCAATTAACTTTAAAATAAAATGACCTGAAGAAATAACATACAACTGGTGAATATCAAAGGTTTTTATTATGGTTTACAAATGTACAATCTAACAGATATTCATACTCTCCTAGAACCAAAATACATTCTCAAATACAAAAATAGTTACAAAATCATGACGATAAACACATAAAAATAAAAACAAGCGGGCTATGCAATGATTAAATAATTTCAGTAAATCTAAATAAACGCAATTCAAAATGCATTTTAACAGACTGCACTCTGCAGAAATATATGCATGTAGGAGAAAACTCTGAAATAATATTGTAACAAAAACACCAGAAACTGTTTGTATTTATAAATGAAACTATTCATTCAAAAGATCTTTTCAACTTGGCCAGACATTACCATCATCAATCAAATCAAATCACTTTATTGTCACACTAACATGTATACAAGTGCAGCAGTAGGTGAAAGTCTTGTGTGCAGTTCTGACGTTCAAGATGCAACACCATTTACTGTATGACCTCAAAAAAAGAATGGGTAGCTGATTTGAAGGGCATAAAGTAGCCCAAAAAGTCAGTGCACTGACCCAAATTTTGACAAATGTCCCCAGCTCATTTTCAAGGACAATGAATACATCCAGTGTGTTGAAAGGCAAATTTTGCTCTTCCTGCTCCAAAGCATTTTTTGCATCTGCTACTTTCTGTGCTTGGTCAAGCTCCTCTTCCTAAATGCATAGAAATATTTTTTGTCAAAATGTATATTAACAGTTTCCATTGTATTTATTTGCACAATTAAAAAGAAAGTGATGCTTAAAGGGATAGTTCACCCAAAAATAAAAATGATCTCATTTACTCACCACCATGCTATCCCAGATGTATAGGACATTCTTCTGTTGAAAACAGACAAAGATTTGTAGAAGAATATCTCAGCTCTGTTGGTACATTCAGTGCAAGTGAATGGTGGTCAAGAAGCACATTAAGGTGGTATAAAGTAATCCATATGACTCCAGTGGTCGAATCCATGTCTTCAGAAGTGATATGATTTAAGTGTGGTTGAGAAACAGATCAATATTTAAGTACTTTTTTACCATCAATCTCCACTTTCAATTTCATATTTGTCTTCTCTCATTTTTTGGGATTCACATTTTTTGTGCATTTCACCATCTGTTGGGCAGAGAGGAAAATTCATATTAAAAATTACTTTATTGTTTATTTTATTTAAATATTATTTAAAATTAATATTGATCTGTTTCTCATCCACACGTATAATTTCATTTCTGAAGACATGGATTAAACCACTGGAGTCGAATTCATATATTTAATACTACCTTTATGTGCTTTTGGTACTCAAAATTCCGGTCAAAATTCACTTGCATTGTGAGAACCAACAGAGCTGAAATATTCTTCTAAAAATCTTAATTTGTGTTCAGCAGAATATAGTCATACACATCTCGGATGGCATGAGGGTGAGTAAATGATGAGAGAATTTACATTTGAAGCACACAACTATTCAACAACTGTACCAAATGCATACATTTATATGAATGTCAGCGGATATGTAAAAATGGTGCAATATAAATATGAATAATGTCATCCAAATGTGTTTCCTACCATTTTTTTATTTTTTTTTTTGCCCTTGAAAACCTCTGATGACTCTTCTTTCAGTTATAGTTGTAGACCTGCCAGGACTATAATTTAAATGACCCTATCCTGTTAGATAAAAAAAATGTGTGCGTGTATGCATATTTTATATATATATATATATATATATATATATATATATATATATATATATATATATATATATATATATATATATATAAAATTGTAACTGACAAGACAAGCAACATGTATGGCTAGTTTAAATTTAAGATTCATGACGAGACAATTTTCAACTGCTGCAAACCCTGCTACATATTGCAACAGTATTATACTTATAATGTGACTCTTTATTACAAATCAACATACACATGTTGATATCAGGGTGTCTCCATGAGGCAAACCAAAAATAATAATTATCTCATAATGTATGCAGTCTTATGCCATGTCAAACTCTTGACTTTCTACTCAATAATAATTATTGTCATTGACAACGTCAATGCCGTCAGTTTGAGGCAAGCGGCAACCACAACAGTGAAACTCATTACAGAGACTGAAATTTATGCTTCACATGATATTGATCAAGTCGTCTCAAACACAAACTGAACGCTTAAACTGTATATGCAACTGATGAAGCTGAATATAAACCAACACTCACAAAATGTTTGCTGGTTTCAAGATGTACAATTTGAAGTTTGCATTAAACATTTTAGATTTGTGAAATTATCTTACTGGAATTACCTGTTGTTTGTGGAGTTTCTGCAATGCGAGTGAGGAGTTATAGGTGAAGGCACTGAGCATCGGTTGAAGATGAAGAGTATCTGCCTGGTGAAAAAATGTGCAGGCTCCTTTGTTCGACTGTGAAAATATACACATCTAATTAGCCTCATGCAGACAAACATTTTATATACTGTAGATTTGCAAATTAAACTTAACGTAAGTTAACTTCTTTAAGCGAATAGAAACTTGAATACACAGAAAATTGAGAGCAAAAAAAAAAAAAAAGTAATTTACCTTTGAACTTTTTGGCAAAAACGTTGTGTTGTCCACCACGAGCTCTCCTCATCCAAAATGGCAGCCAGCCCCAAATATGCATGGTTAAAATTCAATCACATTCTGCATCACATTCTGGAATCTTAAAAAATTAGGCTGGGTTTACTAAACTTCAGATTATTGATACTTCACTCAAAATAATTAGCAAAGTTTCTTTATTATTATGAGTACAGCATAATCTCAATATCATGTCACACATATAGCATATAATTAAGGAAAGTTGGCAGCATTATCTTTTCTAGACCACAATATGATTCTTGAAAAAATCCAGTCTGGTTTTAGAACTCATCATTGTACTGAGTCAGCACTTTTATGGGTTTTAACTGATATTCTCTTATCGGCTGATTCTGGGGATTCTGCATTTGGATTTGAGTCCAGCATTTGTTACTGTTGACCACAGTATTCCTATTTCACTTGAACAATGTGTGGGCATACAAGGATGTGCTCTTAGTTGGTTTACATCAGTGTTTCCCAACCTTTTTTTCTGACACGGCACACTTTTTACAATTGAACAAATCCCATGGCGCACATCTATCCCACTGTCCCACATAACCATCTTTGATAGTTTTCCTTTTCAAGAACTTCCGTGTTTTCTGTACATTTTAGTTGCGTTTACTCGTAATGTTTGAAATTCGGCTCCGCAAAAAAACATGTATAATAAGATCACAGGTGGAAAGAGTGCTAATTGGGTAATGAATAAAACAACAAATTTGCATCTTTTCTAATTTTTTGATTTGTTCTTGCAAATTAATTATTGCAATGCCACAGCAAATAATGTTTTATTTATCTATTTATTTACATGGCTCCAGTCTAACATTTCAGAGTGGTAGCACCGGTGTTAAATTCTACAAATGGTCGCACCAGCACTTCGAGTTGGTTGCTCCGGTCCAACTGAGAAAAAATAGTTTTCTTTCACAGTTTCTTTTTATCCGGATCTTGATGATTAAAATAGTCACCTGAAGACAAACAAAGCCTTTTTCTACAATCGGTGGGCATTAGAAAATATTTTACACATAGGTAAAGTTTCATTGTATCCATAGTTTCAACTGTGGGATTTGCAATAAGATCATAGTAAACAAAAGTAAAAGTAAAACCATGATTAGCAGTAACCATAAAACAAATAATGGCATTTTTCATAAGAAAAACACATCCAGACATTAAATTGTATTCTCTCATTACTATATTGATATAAGTTCATGGAAAATGTATTTTTAATATCTGTGATGTGTGGATTGAAACCTTACAATTTTTGTCTGTTCATTGTTCAGATTTCTCCTTTATTTGATTTCAATGCTGTTTAGGATGTAGGGGCTGTTTAATACAATTTTAAACTGGTTTAATTATTGACACATTATGGACTTTCTGAGAGTTTTTAAACAAATAATCAATGCCGATTTCATAACCCAGCCCGTGCTTCTCGCAGCTCTGTTTATGATGATCTGCGCAGCTGAGCGCTTGAGACTGGTCCACGTGTAAATGCATGTCCATGTGCTGATCTGTCCATTGAGCACCGCTGACTGATCAGGGTAAAGCTGTCTCCTTTTGCGTTTGGAATGTTTTCCATTTGATATTTCTCATACAGAACAAAAAACGACAGAGCACAATCAGAGAGTCAGACAAATTTGTAGTCGCACCAATGTGACCTCTTGCAAAGTTTAATCGAACTGTTTGGAAAAATGGTTGAAAAAGTAGTCTCAGTCTGGAGCCCTGATTTATTTTTTGGAATCTGATAATTTTCCACAGCACGCCCGACAATCTTTCACGGCACACTAGTGGCACAGTGTTGGGAAACACTGGTTTACATCCTATTTGAGCAACAGAACTTTCTCAGTAGGCATTGGCGGATTCTCGTCTTCTACAGCTCCTCTTAACTGTTGTGTCCCTCAAGGCATTCTTGCTCCGACTATTTTTTTTTTCACTCTTTACATGCACCCATTAGGTTCTATTATTGGTGGAAGAGTAAGAAGAGTGTCTTTTTATTGTTATGTTGATGACACTCAAATGTATCTGCCTATGAGCAGAATGTCAAGATAGGTTTAGAATCCCTGCTTGTCTTTCTGTCTAATATTAGATCTTGGATATCTTGGATTTTTAATTTTACTTTAATGAGAGCAGACTGAAGTTATTGTTTTTGGGCCCTCAGTTGCTACATGCAGTATCAGTCTTAATCTTGGTAATTTGGCACCATATACACTAGGGATGTGCATGAGTAGTGAAATATTCGTTCTGCAATAATTATTTGAATAGTAAAAATACTGTTCAAATTTCGCGAAATTTTGCATTGCTGGCCATATATACAGTGAGATGTATGCACTGTGTGGCGCTGTTGTGTGTGGACACATGATGATCACATTTGTTGAGCAAACGGTTCCGTCAGTATGTTCAAATGGACATCAGAAAAGCGGGTTATTGCCCAAATGAACATGGCTACATTAGGTTACACAAACAAAAGTAATTTTTTTAATCCAATAAGGTTGAAATAAAACATTCAGATAACAGCCCGTATTCACTTTTACAGTCTTTCTTTCTTGAGGAGAAAATAAAGAGAAGGGAAAAAAAGTGTGAGAAAATAACAACAACAAAAGAAAGAAGGTCAATGGACAAATAAGATATCTCATCAAGTGGAGAGAGACATTACCATTAATGACCAGAGGAAATAGGAGGACTAGTTCCTGTCTCCTTTGAAACACATTAGGGTAGCGGTACCTGCTCTTTCACCATCTTTCTCTTGAGCAAGGCATTAAATTCCAAGTTGCAAGAAGTCCTTGCAATAAGTTTATTATAAGCATCTGCTAATTGGAAATTAAGTTACAGATTTGAACTCAAGCAAACATTCTGGAAAAACACAGAGTAACTCTCATCATTTAAAAAATGGTAAATGTCAACTAAGACTGCCTTTATTGAAAAAGCACAGTCACATGAAGTGTAAAAGAAAGGAGGCAATTACAGACATTTTTGTGTTTACACAACATTAGTGTATTTTGGTTGATAATAAAGTTTTCTTGGTATTGCTAACACACACTCTTTCACTTACTGTCCAGACTGTCTCCTTTCTTATTAAAATTCACACATCTGGTTCAGCATTAAACAATCCTTAAAACAGAATGAGCAGTTTGTGTAATATCTTAACTATCCACACCCACTGTAATAGTCATATTAGAAACATGCCAAAGTGACCCCTCCTGTTCTCTTCCTCACCCCTCAGCCCCCATCCTCAGCTCTGGCTGTGTGACCACAAAATTTTGGCATAGTGACAGATTTGCTGACATCACCACATGCTCACACCCATCCACATGCACATGTAACACAATCACAGCACAGAGGGGAGGACAAAGAATCTGAGTCTCACTCAATAGGCCTGTTGAAGAAACTTAGGCCTGTTCCATTGTTCCTCATAGAGCAAAATCCCTTATGCATAAAAAAAAACAATGGTAGGTATAAAACTACCAAACAAAAAATAGAATGCCATGACAGATAACAAAAGGGAAACAATCGCCTGGCAGGAAATTTAAGAGATGGGGATAGGCATGCAGACAAGCTATTTTTCAAACAACTGATTCTCCAGAGCATGCTTTGGATCTCTAGGATTTGCATAAATTGAGCACTTATCCATATTTTGGACTGAATTCATGCAAACAATCATGGTAATAATGTTTTCAGGCATCCAGATATGATTCTGGAATTATATGAAAAGAGTCATTGATAAGAGTTAAAGAAATGTTCCAGGTTCAATACAAGTTCAATCGTCGCTCAATCGACAGCATTTCTGGTATAATGTTGATTACCACAAAAATTAATTATGACTCGTTCCTCCCTTTCTTTAAAAAAAGCAAAAATCTTGGTTCCAGAGAGGGACTTACAATTGAAGTAAAAATACTCACTGTTTTAAAAATACTCAAAGTTTAGACACAAGACTTAAAGGATATACATGTAAACATGATTTTAGTGTGATAAAATCACTTACAAACCTTTTCTGTGTAAAGTTGTAGCCAATTTTACAACTTTGTTACAATGACAATGTAATATCTACAAACCCTAAAACCCTAAAATGACTGTAAAAATTACAATTTAAACAACTTTACAGCTCAAATTATAAAATTATAAGCTTCAACTTTCAGCCTTTAAACCCTCCAAATATTGGCCACATTTACTTACAATGTAAGTGCCTCACTCTTACCTCGATTTGTGGTTTATCACAACTTAATATGCAAAGACATCAGTAAGCCATTTGTAGGCTGATTTCTTCAAAAAGTGTTAACACTGTTTGAACTGCCTGATGCGCAATTCTGAATGCAATGATATCAAGACGTGTTTTTCTGTTTTAAACTACATTTGTCTTGACACAGTGACTTAAAAACGCAGTGTTTGACGCCATGCAATCAAAGTGAGACACTTCAGAAGCGCCCTTCTGACGCAGGTATACATTGACATGTCCTTAAAAAAGCCCTTATAATAAATCAATCTCTGAAAGATTGACAAATTCAGTTGCAAAAGGGACTGCTATGAACTGTAGGTTAACGAAAGGCTTATTTCACAGTTGTAGGACTGGACTTACCGTAACAATACTGGACTTTACTTAAAGGGAGGATACAGATTCTTCCCTTGTCCCCCCCAAACAGGAAACTTCTGTTAAAACTCCCCCTCCACTTTTAGCAACATTAAAATCCCCCCCAAAATTATTCTGACATTTTGACTTTCAACACTGAAGCTTGAAATAAAAACATGAAGTTTCGGACCAGACTCTGACCCTTAACCCGTCTGAATGACAACACAGTGACAACTGCACACACACCAAAGTCTTTCTAGCAAGTCAGTGAACTTTCGGCCATCTTTGGAACACTCTCGGGAGGCTATTTCCAGTTGAATGGGGGAACACAGAAATCTCAAAGACGGTTGATCAAGATTACAATCAAAGAGCATATTTTAAATCAGCAGTAAAATCTGACAAAACTGGTATTGTAAATTGTGCTTCTTTACATCATATTACGCTAAATAAATTCAATTTTCCCAGCTTGTATAGCTAATGCGAATGTGCGTTCTCGAGTTGATAGACAGGTTATGTTGTAACTTAAAGGTGATTGTCTCTTTTATGTGTAAGACGGGACTTCCTTTCTACATCCATTGACCATTGGGCGCGTGAGCTCCTTGGTTGGACGTTCTATTTTCTCCCATTCATTTAAATAGAAGTGGCTCATCTCTACTAAATAGTCTCTGACACACACCATTACATTCTCTATACAGCTTGTCTTTAAAACACTTCCACTATCTATGAGTTGTTATTTCTAGGCTACCTTGAGATGCTGGAGTTGTCTGCGGTCATCCTCCAGTTGTCTTCTTTTGTTCTCAATCTCAGTCTCCCTTTTTCTCTTCTCCTGATAGAGAGAGACACACAATATTAAACCCTCTTGAAGGACACCCACAATCTTCTGACTTTACAAAATCAAATAACCTCTTTGCAAATCTCAGTTGACTAATTCAGAATACATGAAAAATGTTATTGTTATTAAGCTACATATTTTGTGCTAAAAATTATTTTTTTATTATAATTTTCAAAACACCATTAAACCTCATTCAGACAAACGCTTCCAAGACTATCACAATTAATTTTCGCAGATGTGGATAAAACCACATCTAAGCTATCCAAATACATAATTTTACCTTAATGACATATTTACAGAAAATCATGTGTTTAAGTTATAAGAAAATCAAGAAATAAAAACACATGTGTATGCTCAACGAACATAAGATATAGTGAAATTGGATCACTGGCCCAAAATCAGCTTTCAGATTCATTATGAGGGATTTCACTTGCAAAATGACTCTCATTCTGACTGGCCTCAGGCTTATTATTAAGCACAGCTCACATTCAGATCCAAGTTGTATGTTCCCAGTCTACATCCTCAGAGCGTCATTATGCTTAACTTAAAAGTAGCTACATAAGTGTCCGGTAACTCTTGACCATGTAAATTAATTCAGGAAGTCTCCACTAAAGGCATCATTAGTCTGGTGCTGTTTGCAAAACAATTCTATGCCTTATCAATAAATAAACACACAAAAGTGCTTAAGCAGTGATGGGTGGACATGCATTAGCGTTTAAAGAAAGTCATTGACATACTATAGAAGCACTGTTTCCAAGGAGGAACATAATGTCTCATGGGGCTAATATCACTTACTATAAGCCTCTATGTGCAACTGGACTGTATCATGACCTTCATCCTAATGCTGATCCTCTATGTTGTAACTAGACCCACATGGAATCTATATGCTTAGATCTTCGCAGAAATCTCTGCGCATTTCCGCAGAATTCAAACGACTGCCATTCACAAAGTTCTACTCATCCTTGTCCTTGCGTATTTGTTTATTAAATAGTTTGGTTAATTTGGTAATTTGGCAATAAAACTGCAGTACTCTCAGCTTCAGCCAAATTTTTTAAACACGTTTTACCACGTTTAAATCCATTCCACAGAATTTCACAGATCTTCCCACAAAAACTGCAGAAAATGTGAAAAAAACCCCTGCAGATTCTATCTGAGCCTGATTATAACTAATATAAAGTGAGAGCAATGAGGTTTCCCATTCATAATGAGGGATTTAACTTGAAGTTGTACTCTAAAGGGCAAATTATATAAATCTAAATTATTTTTGGTGTCATTATTTACTTACAGCAATAGCCCGGAGTCTCTCTTGCTGTGACAAAGCTTCTGACATCCTGCAGAAAAAAAAACACTGAAATGTGACATATCAAAAGTAATGAAGCAATTATGATCACTTTTCATTTATGTAAAAGCCCAAGAAAAAGATTCAATTCAGTGCTGCCGAACAAGTTTTATAGGGGAAGGGGGTTGTTCTTTGGGCTGTAGTAAATATTTCTTATGTCAAAAACGTAAAAAATGTAGTCAACAATTTTACATCAAATTACAATTAAAAATTAAATGCACGTCACCTAAACAATTGACAATGGCTATTTTTCTACAAACATTTAAAAAAATAAAATAAAAAAGTTGATGTTCTTAAACAGTGATTTGTGAGAGCAATTGTTCAATATACAATTTTTGTTTCATAATGCGTATCATGTCACATATTTATCTTGGCCGTTTTACAGAAAATTCCTTTCTTAAAGCCGCTGTAAATGATTTTAGTGTTCTGAAGCTTTCAAGTGACTGAGCCATTGAATTAGCCATACCCCTTATTTCAAAACAGCATTGTTTGTTCCTGTGGCTGTCAAATTCAACAGTAGAACAATAGCGCCCTCAACTGACAAACATTAAGAATCATAGCCTCAATGATCCACTTCAAACACTATGAGAACGAGCAAAATGACTGACAGGAGAAGGGTGTCATTGTCCCCGAAACACATTTTTGTTTGTGGTTTACAAAGATATCTCAGAAAACTTATTTCATTGATATCTTTAGTCAAGTCAAGTGGTTTTTATTGTCAAGTAACTAAGGGAATTAAGGGAGTAGGAACATTTTTTGCATACTTTTCCATGAAAAACAAAAATCGCTTACAGCATCTTTAAAGGAATAGTTCGGGTTCAATACAAGTTAAGCACAATCATAAGCATATGTGGCATAATGTTGATTAACACAAAAATTAAGTTGGACTCATTCGTCCTTTTCTTTAAAAAAGGCAAAAATCTGGGTTACAGTGAGGTGGATGTACATATGGATGAAAGTGAATGGGGCCAATCCTTAAACGTTAAAAAATAAACACTGTTTCAAAATTAAAGCCACAAGACGTAAACAATACACATGTTAACATGATTTTAGTTTGATAAAATCTCTGTTCCTGCTTGGTGTCTGACTCCACTGCTACGTACTTCACTGAGTGTTAATGACAAACTACACCGGTACTAGCCAGACATCACTTCAGTCTTTTATGATGGACTGATGCCAACTCCAACTGTAAGACATAGGATATTTCATATGGCACTGCCTGAATCTTGGACTAAGGATGGACCCCACCGGTCGAACTGCGACGCACCTCATTGATCTCTGCCTGCATCACTGTTGTCTATTGATGGACTACAGTCTTGAAATGGAATATGTAGACTATAATTTAATTGCCAACAAAAGCGTTCATCAGCCAACAAAGGACAATGCATCTATGTGAACTTCTGCAGCTAATCCACAATGGTCTTCAAAGACATTAGTCATTATTAATCTTCCAGTTCATAAAAAATCTTTGTTAAACACTGGCCCTTAACACACAGGTTACTAATTTTAAACCATGACCTGCACTGCACATAAATTGAGTAATATTGACATTATATTCATGCTGGTTAGCTAGAGGGGAACTGGCCCCCAAAGTGAGTCTGGTTTCTCCCAAGGTTATTTTTCTCCATTAATCAACATCTTATGGAGTTTTGTGTTCCTTGCCTTCAGCTTGCTCACTGGGGTTCTAAATACAATTATTATTTAATTACTTATTTTTATACTCAATTTACAACCATATTTATTCAAACTATGATGACTCTTAAGACTTTATAGATATTACAGTTTTATCTTCTGTTAATGCCTGATCTTTTGTAAAGCTGATTTGAAATTACGTGTGTTGTGAAAGGCACTATACAAATGAAAATGACTTGACTTGATAAAACACTTACTAACCTATTCTGTGTAAAGTTATATTACATTTTAAAACTTCCTTGCCATGACAACATAACATCGTAAACCCTGCAAAAATGATGATTACTCCTTAACCTGGAAATATTTTGCCTAACGGCCCTTGCACTACCATAATGTATTAGATACGTAGATCCTGTTTTATGTCTACACATGCATCACTCCAGTAAAATATTAGTCCAGCCTGTCAAGAGTGTTTTGCACCTCTCTCCTTTGTGAGAAAACAGGTCGATGGGAATCAATAAAAGAAATGGGTGGCTGTTTTACTTGTCTCAGAAATCTAACTACAGATATGAGCTGGAATATCCAAAATCTGTTTCACAGCAGAATGTTGCGAAAGCACCAGTCCAGCAGCGATGAAGTTATGAATGGCATGCAAATTTCAAGACTGTTAACGGTCTTTTGCATTCCTCCCTAAATTGATTCCAGGACTCCTACATAAGCTCAACTTGAGGGAAGACCAACTTTGGTGAAGGACAAAAAAAGACCTGGATTGTACAGCAAATGCAAATATTTGGTAACAATAGTTCTATTTGACTGTGATGTAGGCATTAATACTGTAAGGGAGAACCCAAAACTTCTAATTTGTTATACAGTGGAAAGTGTTAGAAGAACATTAGACCGAAGCCAGGACAAACATCAATACAAGCACTAAACACAACATTCCTTAGCACCAGTATTTGTGGTTTTGTACATATTTGCTACACAGATCTGTGTCCTGTGAGAGGGAGGCAAAATATACTATGCAGGAATTGAGGAAACTTACTGAACAATAAGTATCAAAAGAAAAGGCAAACATAGATAAAAAAGGTCATGGAATGGGTTGATGGGCAATAAGGGCAAGCTGAACCTGGCACAATGATGTCTTTTGTCATGGCCTGGTTTATTTCGAGGTTCTGCACTGGTCCACAGAAAAAGAGCTTGTCTACTGAAAACTGGCTGCAGGGGAGAGTCATCCAGCTGATTAAAGATCTCAATGGCCCACCCGAGCCGAGCCAGTCACATGTTCACTCCCTCACAGGACAAACTGTAAAATGTTTGTTGATATTTTATCACTCTCTTTCTTCTCTCTCCCTTTTTTACCATCTGATTTCAGACCTTAAGAATCTCTCACAATGGAACAGATCATGCAAAATGAGATGTAAGCAATAGCTTTACAATGATTTACTTCTGTACATTCAGACAAACAAGCTTAACAGCTGACCAACTGAATATTGGAGAACTCAAACTGACCCCTGATTCATAAAAAAAAAAAAAAGAAAAAAAAAAAAGCACTCAATGGTTGAATTTACGCTCACATTCTTACTCAGATGATGCTTAACCCTTTAACTTGTAAGGTTTTGTAAACACCTTAAACAACACTCTGCATGTAAATGTCTTTACCAACATTTATGGTGGCCTATTCAATGAGAGCGTGTCTTCTGAACATTTCTGTTTACATTTTAATTTTAAAACCACAAAAAAGAGACGATTTATAATGAGCTGATTTTTGATAGTGCTGCGTGCAAACACACTCAAAACAACTGCATTTTAAACCACTATGCAGATAGTCACACATATGCAGCACTTGACATCACATTAAGGATGATTCATGGAGCAAGCCCACTCAATAAAAGTAGTGCAACATGTAGCAAACTGACAGTAAAAAACAATAAGCAAATGATTCAGGGATAAAAAAAGAGACCGTAACTTGCTCAAGGTCTTAACACCTAATTAAACCTCCAACCTTTGGACCTTTAATAAAATGATATGGCCACTTCAGATTATTTTTATGTTAGTATAATACTGTTTTAGGATTGTTCCATAATCCTCTTCCTCTCAAAGACATGCACTTAATCTGACCAGTTCTTTAGTAGGGTTTAGCCAACTAATCTATAGCCTGTGTAACCAAACCTACAACTCTGGACCACAATCTATGCAAATTAGGACAACACTACATCAACATTTAATAAATAAAGGACGAGGAAAAACTCTTTGAAAACTTTCAGCTCCATGCAGCCATTTCCTTTTGCCACATCTCATTGACAGCATTGGAAAAGGGAGTCCAGGAAAAACACAACAATAGCCAGTTTTATCAAATCTGTGAAGTCTACATTGGATGCACTTATCTTAGAGCTTGTTTCCACTCTCTAGCCACTGCTGGGCAACACACTGAAGCCATGCTGTGTCCTTTTCATTGGATCACTCACTTGCCAACAAAAGTGTTTAAAATGCCAAGAGCAGCCAATAGATCATCATGGTGAGATTTCTACTGTGAAAATCGAATGCATGAAAAACATGCCACAACACCATCCAAAGACTTCCTATTTTGGGTAGATGCAATTTAGTCTATGTTTTGTCATGACAAAAATGTCAAGTCCAATTTATGCATTGTACTAGTATATTATTGCAATAACAATTCCAACAAAGCAGGCCCATATTCAGTCCTTTGGGACAAGAAAATTGATGTCAATTTCTCCCGAGAGTACTCTCCCATTGGTTTTAGGCTTGTAGGATAAAATAACAAAATGAAGGCATGCTACATTGAGCAAAGCATCTAAAATGACTTTTGTTATGAAGTCTGCAACACAGGGGTTTGAGATCTTCAATCTGTTTTGAAATTTTAGAGCACTTCAGTCCAGACAGTCACAAACAATCCAGACTGTTTGGAGCTTAATGATGGTGGTTAAGAAACACATTAGGGGACATTCCATATTTTATAAACATGTATTGTTTTTTCCCTTGATGCAGATGCAAAAGCCCTCATTCGTGAAATCACAACTTCTCCTTTAAGAGCTAAAACCCCATATAGACTAACACACAAATAGCATTGAGTTCCACACCAAGTGATTTTGATTGCGAGGAATGTGGGAGTGAGACCTGAGAAACTTCAACGTGAATATTTTGAGTAGGACCAGATTGGCTGGTAAAAGGTACCAATGGTTTCAAGCACTCCCTTTTTCTGAAACATGCCATGAGCCGGGCCCCACCAACCTTGGAGGAGAAAAAGAAGGGAGGATACCAACCTCCCAAAACAGTTAGACCATGGATGCATACATAAAATTAATGTTCACAGAATTTAGGTCACATTAGCTGGTAAGTTAACACTTGCTGGAGTATCCTGGTTAGCAGACACTTTTATTGAGGCTTAAAATTCAAGTGGATTTGAACCAAGCAAAAATGGTCCATAACCACTTTCAAAAATGTTTCAATGGACATTAACTGCTGTGAAAAGTCTTCTCTAAACTGACCAGTTTAAAAAAATTATTCATATAGTTCGCACTAATGATTTCAAGCGGATATGAAGATATTTTCATAACTGAGTGAGCAGAAAGGGCTTGAGTAAATGAGGAGTGCCTGCTGCTATTTTTTGCTGTGAGCTCTGATAAAGGAAGAGATATAGGTGAGGGGTTAAAACATCAGTGGCAATCTAGAGCTGTTCAATTTTAACCCTGAACCATGTCCAATAATGGCAGCTGTTAGGAGTCCTTGCTGCTAGACTTCTACAACTATGAAGTGACAGAGACCATGTGAACATAATCATAAGTGTTTCTGAACTGAGTAATGGCAAACCTCACATTTAAGCAGGCAGAGACGGAATCTGCAGACTTTTTTTGAGGCAGGGTTTCCACCCTTTTTGACCAATGAAACAACATTCATTTTTCATGATCCAGGCATTTGTTAGAACAGGATAGAGATTTGTAAAATTAATTTTGATTCAGATGCTAATTAATAATTCAGACTGATTTGTGACCCGACTGACCCAAAAGAATGATTCGGACACAAATCAGGCATCACTATGGCACTATTGAGAACAAGCTTTAGTTCAGTCTAAATGTATTTATTTTCAGCTGTTTTTTTCCAGCTGTTTTCAATGCTTTTCTTTGGGCATGCGCTAGATAGACATGTTTGACCATTGCGCATGTAGTGTCTTGCTGTTTTTCAGCATTTCGCACTGGAGCACCACGTTTTTTAGATGCTGAGTCGAGTTAAAAAGAATGGAAAATTTAAAAAATGCAACTTGAGACAGCTGTGTACTGCTAAAGTTGTGCTGCGTCTAGCTTTTTTCCCTTTACACAAGAGCAGTATAGCTGTTGAGATATATTTAGAGCAGAGGAAAATTAGAATATGTGTATTTGCTACAAAAAGTTCCATGGCTTTTCTGGTCTGGAAATGACAATATTAAAATTCCTTGATATTTCCAGGTTTTCCATGACCATGGGAACCCTGTTGAGCGGAAATGTGTGGAATTTTAGAGAAGGTATTTAAAGAGTAAAATGTGTTATTTAACACTAAGTGTACTATACTCTTATTAGTAGCAGAAAGCATAATCAAATTAGCTAAAATATTTAATATACAAACATGCAAGTGGTGGTGGATCTGTAGAAATTTTGAGAATGACAAATGTTGCAATTCTGGCAGAAATATTCAGAACTTTCTGTGGAGGTCTGTACGGAGATTCAATCTGGGTCTGCATTTATCTGCATTTAAGCAACACTGTGAAATATTTAATTATACTGAGGTCACTGGGTGTGCATAGATGATGAATTGTTTATATAAAATGATTGCCTTAAAAAAATATTTAAATTAAATAAAAAGTGAGCTAGTATTTTTTTTTTTCCATAGCACTGTAAATGCTTTTCATATTCACAAGAATGTCAGATTGAATCCCTGGCAGAAAAGGGTTGTTGAGCTGGCAAAATAGCATAGATCCCTTAAAAAACTAAATGGTTAGCAGTGTAGTACATACTGGGGTGAGTAAGCTGTGCAGCTTGTTGATATAAAATGTATAATATGTTTGTCAAAAAGTTGCAAGTATCCTCTGAGCTCTCTAAATTCACCCAGTAGGCCACACAGAGGAGCATCTCTAAAAGTGGGTAGTAATTTAATTGAGTTTGTTTTGTATGTCTGCTCATCAATAGTGTTGCATTGGTGGCCCCAATGACCTAGTGCCTCAAATGTTCACGCGAGCGTAAACTTGACCGACAAAGCGTTTTGCATTGGATATGTATCAAGGTTGACACCAGTGTCACATTCTCTCATCGCGGTGCGCCTTGTCATTCTGTTCTGAAGGTAAAGACTGTGAATTTCACAGTATTTGAAGACAAGCTACAAACAACTGTACATAACGTGGGTAATACAAAAGCGTTCTCGTGACGCGAGTATAATGGATAGCGTCACTGTTGTGGTCTCGTTTCCACGCTGTACTTGGTGAAAATAAAGTGTTACCAGCTGGAGACTGAACGCACGTTCGACGCTGTGGGTGTGGAGAGCCTCATATTTGAGAAAGAAAACAAACAACGCCTAACAAACATGTGAAAGTGATGCTCAACGGCAACGCACAATGTATATTTGATTTACCGCGCGGAGGAATTCATTCAGAGATTATCACAATCCAATTGTATAGAAAACGATTTAACATCATATGTTGGAAAATCCAGGTCTACACGGCCATATTGAATCATCCCACCCAGTTTCATCACCCGAGCTGTAAACCCGTATTTCTTTAAAACGCAGATGCGCTGCAAACGCACCAGCGTTGTTGTTTATTATAGAAGATAGGCTTGCTTGTGCTTTTATTTATGTAAAGCCATATGAAAGACGTCATCCGTGTATAGCCTATTAAACCGTGTGTTCTCTCAAACTGAAACTTATTTTGCTGTGTTATAATGTCGCGCAATCTTGTTATTCTCACTGTCCATGTTGTGCATAAAACCACAGCTGTCTCCCATTTAGCAACGTATGGACTCTGGATTATTTTAAGTGCAATTTCCATTGCCAAACCTCGTATAGTTCAATAACAGAGATGTCAGGAAACGAAAAACGACAATAATACTTACAGAAAAATATTCTGAAATAAATACTTACTCGATGGCCAGACCCGTTCCCCCTTGAATAGAAATGTTTCTCTCGCCTCCGCTTACAAAACAAAAAACCCCGCTCGGAGGCGTAAACGATTTAGGCAATCAATGTGACAACCACTATCAAATGATGTCCATTAATTCTGTTATTCTCTCTCAGGTTGCAAGTACAGTTTTTGACGGGGGGTTTAATCTCTGTTTTCCGGGGAGCGGAGCTCAACCCGACGGCGAATATTTGTTACGTCCCCTGCAGTAGATCTCTTTTACATGGCTTGATGGGCTTGGATGGAGCGCGCGTCTATTGACTCCACAGTACCCTTTGTTTCCCGCGCGACAGTTAGTAGTCGAGTGTGTTAAGGGCAATGTCTGGCATCTCCTCCTAGTGAGAGGAGATGCTTAGATACGCCTCCCTCTGGACACTTGAGAGGCTGTGACTTTGCACAACACAGACCTGAAAAATGCTACAAAAACGACGTAAACATCCTCCGTACTTCTGAAAATAGAAAATAATCCTGCTGTGATTGGATTTGTAATACACTGTGTCATGGTTACTGATACATGTCCATGTTGCTCACAAATGTGTTCTGTATTTTTGTTCTTTGTATAAGACATATCTATGGTATTTTTATTATTACATTATTGAGTTGGGGATTTTTGCTATGTTTGGATTTGTCAATCCATACACTATTTCAAGTTATAATCAAGTAAGCATGCATACGATGATACAAAATTGCAACGCTTAACATAATTGACTTGAGAATAAACATGTAGCCTATACTTATTGCAGTTGAAGTAACCTATTGTTAAGGTTTAAACAGTAGGCTATATTTTAGGATGTTTGTTGTTTTTGTTAAAAATGTATGATATTATATATATATATATATATATATATATATATATATATATATATATATATATATAGTTATCACGATAATGTTTTTCATATTGTTCAATATCGATATTTATCACTATATACATTTACACATTACATTTCTTTTTTTTTATTTCAAAGTTGATGGAAGAAAAGAATAAAAAATAAATTCACTCCGCTTGTGTTCTTCTTCTTAAACTAAAGTGTAAGAGCAGTGCAAATGTGTTAAGAGCTAATGTAGGCTATGTATCTCATTTTACATCTATTTGTTTTTACATTACATATGTTAGCCAGCAGGTTGTGGCAAAAGATAATTTTTGTGTGTAATATGAACCAGTTGGTGACGTGAAGTGAATCCGTTAGTCATTGGTAACATACAACAGTGCTCCATGATCAGGGCTGGACTGGGAAGAGAAATCGTCCTGGGATTTTACATTGCAACTGGTCCAAAAGTTGAGCCAAAAGTTGTTGAACAGGGGGTGTTGTGTACGCTGGCATTTTCTGCATACCTTTTGTGGTCCATTCTGCATAACGTGCCGGCTCATTTTAGCTTATCACGGCCCTTTTGGCCCGCTTTGCGGCCAACTCACCAGCACGCTCGGTTCTCCCGATGGCCAGTCCACCCCTGATCGGTCCCAAAGTGCGTCGGCCCACAGGGAAAATGCCTAGTATGCCAGATTACCAGTCCAGCCCTGTTCTTGATCGCTCATTCTTTTTATTAATGGACTACATGGAGATTTGGTCTATAATTAAAAAAATAAATAAATATAATACTGTTGTTACAAATTATTGAGCCAAAAAGGATTATAATGCCTGACTTTATGCAAACTAACACAAAAAGACAGTAAGTAGAATGCTGATTATGCCTTATAATGGATTATTATACTCTGTAATCGATACATCAAAGTTTTAGCATAATGTTGATGCATATGTACACCCCTACATACTTTTATAAAGCTTAAAAAAGTCATTTCATTTGGGTGCGCAAGCTTTCATTTTGGGTGGCATTTGCACACCCTGGAGCACTGCTCTGTCAGAGGGGCACCTCAGCAAAAGGGCAGGGGCTCAAGCCCCTAGAGCCACCCCCTCTGCACATGCCCGACACACACATGCCTGACACACACACATCCATCCATCCTTGTTTATAACTTGTTCGAAACAGCACAAGCCGTGATACTTTTCTGAAGTGACATTTTCGAATTACTAAAGGAGGCTTGGGTGCATCATTTGTTTTGAACCAGTAACGTCAGATTCTGATCCGTTGCGTAAGAAAGTAGTTCCATGCACAAATGTGTTTTTATGACCATACTCAGTTTTTCCTAATTTTTACAAATTTACTTGTTCATTGAACTGTTGCATATAATATATATATATATATATATATATATATATATATATATATATATATATATATATATATATATATAAGCAATATCACCCTCGCAATTGTGCTATATGGGCCTAAATCAGCACTGTTGTGATTGCCTGCAGCTGATTCACAGCAGTGCTGATGTAGGGCCATATCACACTCTTGCTCATGTGACATTCCTTATATATATATATATATATATATATATATATTACAATCACAAATGTACCAAAATGTACGGTGGTATTTTTGAAACTGTACCGTGGTATATTACATTATAATTCTTTTTAGATTCACATGTATCTTGGGAGAAGGGTAACGGGGCTAAAGGCCCACAGTGTACTTTAGATTTTATTTCCCACCAAATCACTAAATAGCAACTAAAACTACCACATCACTTTTATACACTTGTTTGTCACTATGCTCAGCAAAAGTTTCATGTTCCAAAGTTTCAAGGTTGATTTTGAGGTAATTTGATCTAACATTTAATAACTTTTAAAATGTTGCAAATTTCAAAGCGGGCTCCAGAGTGACTGTTCCCATCACAATGGAGATTCATTTGTTTCTTAAATACTTGAGATGTTACAAAATGCCAAATGTGATTGAAATTATAAGGAAATGGCGCACCCTTTCCTGAAATTGTTAAAAGCTGACAAATTTTACACTGTAAATATTGCCCCATCTACATCCCAAGTGTCAGGATTTTTTACCCTAAGTGTGAGGCAAAAGACTCACTCAGCACTTTTTAAAAAAAATAATTTGAATCAAAACAACATTCCATTATTATTTCTTTTCACAAAAATTATGTTGCTCCATCAATATTTATTAAAAATATATAATTTTAAATGTTGCTCCATCAATATAAAAATGTTTTTCTTTGTACACACTATTAAAATATCCTGTTCTTTAAAAAAAAAACAAAAAGAAAGAAATAAAAAATAAAAAAACCTTGCAGCTGTGGTTGCCAGAATAATTATGTAAAAGATACAGTAAAATTTAAATAACTTTAAAGAACAACCTGTGCATTTTACAGTTTAAAACTGTTGTAATTTACATGAACACGCTGGCACTGTAAAATAAAAAAGTTTCTTTAATTTATGGTAAAAAAAACATCATAAAATTGATATTAACCTTCAGAAACTGTAAAAATCAGCTTTTTACTTTATAATGTATTGTTAATACAATAAAATTGACAGAAGAGCACATGATGACATGAAGTTCACCAATAGTGGCTCAACCAGGAGCAATGATCAATAAACATGTAGAGACAGTGCTCAGTGTCACTCACGCAAACACTAAAACACCATCAGAGTAGCACATGTGAAATATAAATCATGTAATAAACATGAACTAAACAACATCAAATATAAAACAGAACACCCGAGTGAACGTAAATGATATTAAAGATAAGAAATATAACTATTCCCACAAAATATAATGAAATATGATGGGTCATGCAGGGAATTGTGGGAACACCCAATTATTGTGTTTTTACTGTAATTTTAACAATAAATTACTGTAAATAGTACATGTACTCTCTTATTAAACAATTAAATTTTTTTTTTTTTTACCATTAATCATACAGGTAAATCATACTTTTTACATCAAATTTTGTTATTTTTTGTAAAAAAAACATTTTATTGTAAAATGGTATTTTTTTTACTGTTTTTTCTGCCCTGTCCCACTCCGCATGCATTGTCTCTTTTCCCTGCATGTGTGTAGACATGAAGCACCGCATGAGTTAACGTGGTTCAAAGCACCTTTTAGACCATAACTGAGTTAATACTCGTTAATCAATTAACGTTTTTTGTAGGATTTTTACAGTCTTTTACCATTAGAAATGTTTTTACAGTGCACTTTCCGATCAGAAAAAAGTACATTTTCCTTGAAGGGTGCTTTCAGCCTTATATAACTATATAAATATCATGTTATGGCAATTTTTCAGAAGTATATTATCAAAGTACGACAGTATCTACAATTCCTGTACAAAGGTACCACCACATAAATTATTTTGTTAGTGTAATGCACCAATCCTCCTTATTTTAGTTATGGAAAACTAAAATAAACTGGTTCCTGCTCAAAACATCTTAATATGGCATTGGGACAAGGAATACAGTGAAATTACACACCAGAATTCACACCTATATTTAGCATTTTGCTATGGTGCTATAAGTAATTTTTTTGCCAGTTTTGTGATATGGAACTTACTACATTCTAAATTGAGTTTAGTTACAAAATAATTTTGTAACTGTTAAATAATCTACAATTCTGAGCAAATTATTTGTTCTAATACAGGGGGGTCTTTAAACTTTTTGATGCCAAGAAATTGGATTTAGAAAAATTATGTTATACATTTTTACCAGGGGTTACCATCATGGTGAAGATTGGAGCTTGAGCCTAGGTTGAGGACCAAAACATTTAGAGTATTTAGTGCTTTATCATTTGCACAATTGCTGTAGTAACCAAACCACAGTGACCAAGTTGCACTTGGTAGTGCTTCCCATCAGCATGTTTTTAGCAGGCAAACATTTCTCTGCTAACCATTTAGTCTCTTGCTGGCTTTTCATTTACTGAGTTCCATTTGATTCATTTTGTCATGTTAAATTTGTTGGAATTTCTTGATTCAGTTACATTCCCTCTTCTAGAAGTTGAACGTGCATGGTCATTTTAATTTAAGAAAACTTATTTTAAACATGTGGAACCACTGTCCATGACTGAATCAAGTTTAGCCAAAGATGGCTTTTTTATGTATTATATATATAAAATACATGTATTTCTCTGTTAAATCGTCCGAGGACCCCGTATCACTCAGCAGTGGGTGTAGTTACGACATCTATCAGCAGGGGCTAACTGGGCCATGCTAACCAGCCAAACCTTGCAATGGGATGGAAAATAATGGAAAGATGCACAGTACTGTTAGTCTGCACAGCACTGTTAGTCTACATCAGAAGGACATATGATATGACTAACATGTGGTAAATTCATGTATTTAATAATAAATAAATAAATAAGCAAGTGAAAGCACCTTAAAGGGATAGTTCACCCAAAAATGAAAATTCATTCATCTTCATCCCAAGTGTTTATGGCTTTCTTTCTTCAGCAGAACACATTTGAAGAAAAATAGAAAAATATCTCAGCTCAGTAGGCCCTTAAAATGCAAGCAGACTTTTGAAGCTTCAAAAAGAACAGACAGTCAACAGAAATATCATCAATATAACTACATATTCTAGGATTTCAATCTTAGTGGGGCTCAGCCCCCAATGACATTATTAGATGTGCACATTTAATGTATTACACTCTTTAGCATAGATAGTGTTTTTATTTTATATATATATAAATTACTGTGTTTAAATAATTAAAAATTATTAATTAATTAAAAAATGTTTAAAAAGATAGCAAGTGAATATACATTCAGAATATGGACATTTTCTATATTAAAAACTTTTCAAGTTTTCATTTAAAAAAACCATTCAGATAATTTATTTATATGAGCAAGAGAGCAATATGGCCCTATATCAACACTGCTGTGATTCGGTTGCAGGCACTAGGCCACAGGCCGAGTGCTGTAGGTAATTACAGCAGTGCTGATGTAGGGACATATAGCATGATTGCAAATGTGATATTGCTTAAATACAACAGTTCAATGAACAATTACATTTTAAAACATTTAGAAAAACCGAGTAAGGTCATAAAAACGCATTTGTGCATGGAACTACTTTATTACACTACGGATCAGAATCTGCCGTTGCTGGTTAAAAACAAATGAAAGAAAATAATAATAATAATAATAATAATTCACTAGTAAATTGTTTGCCATGCAATATATTGTACATGTTTTCTCTCTGTCTTACCAAATAGGTTTATCTTTATTAATATCAATGCGTTCATTACTTATAAGTTGTTGGAACATTCAGGGTCTTCATTCTTCCACATTTGGCTTTAAAAGCACAGACCCAGAATTTTTTTAAAATATCAAAGATGTCGACATTATTGTTCTCACTGAAACCTGGTGTTGACAGGATGTGCTTACCCACTGTCCCTCAGGCTACTATGAAATAATTGTGCCCTCAGTTAAACTAAGTACAGTCCATCGCGGTCGAGACTCGGGAGGGATTTTAGTGTGGTACAGGGAGGATCTGGCCAAACACATCTCTACTATTACACTAGGAAAATTCCACTGTTGGCTAAAATTAAACAACGAAATTGGCATTTGTACCACTGACACATATCTTTGTGCCATCTACAATCCTCCAGCAGAGTCCCCCCATGATGAGGAATATCTGAGCAACATCCACACAGAGATTACCGTTTCCAGGCCCAGGGAAACGTGCTGCTGTGTGGAGACTTCAATGCAAGAACTGGAACCGAACCGGATAATATTGACCCAAAGGGCAATAAACATGTGTTTGCCCAGAGCCCCCTGAGCCTCACAAAAAACCTCCCAGCACGGAACAATCTCGACCATACTGTAAACAAAAACGGTACAGAATTAGTGCACCTCTGCCAAGCCTCAGGCCTGTACATACTTAATGGCAGGATCAGAGGGGACTCATTAGGGAGGTTCACGTGTTATTCAGGTCTTGGAGCTAGTGTAGTTGACTATGCCATCACTGACATCGACCCCTCCTCCTTCAGTGCATTCACTGTCAGACAGCAAACTCCACTCTCAGATCATAACCAAACTAATATACACTCACCTAAAGGATTATTAGGAACACCATACTAATACTGTGTTTGACCCCCTTTCGCCTTCAGAACTGCCTTAATTCTACGTGGCATTGATTCAACAAGGTGCTGAAAGCATTCTTTAGAAATGTTGGCCCATATTGATAGGATAGCATCTTGCAGTTGATGGAGATTTGTGGGATGCACATACAGGGCACGAAGCTCCCGTTCCACCACATCCCAAAGATGCTCTATTGGGTTGAGATCTGGTGACTGTGGGGGCCATTTTAGTACAGTGAACTCATTGTCATGTTCAAGAAACCAATTTGAAATGATTCGAGCTTTGTGACATGGTGCATTATCCTGCTGGAAGTAGCCATCAGAGGATGGGTACATGGTGGCCATAAAGGGATGGACATGGTCAGAAACAATGCTCAGGTAGGCCGTGGCATTTAAACGATGCCCAATTGGCACTAAGGGGCCTAAAGTGTGCCAAGAAAACATCCTCCACACCATTACACCACCACCACCAGCCTGCACAGTGGTAACAAGGCATGATGGATCCATGTTCTCATTCTGTTTACACCAAATTCTGACTCTACCATCTGAATGTCTCAACAGAAATCGAGACTCATCAGACCAGGCAACATTTTTCCAGTCTCCAACTGTCCAATTTTGGTGAGCTCTTGCAAATTGTAGCCTCTTTTTCCTATTTGTAGTGGAGATGATTGGTACCCGGTGGGGTCTTCTGCTGTTGTAGCCCATCCGCCTCAAGGTTGTGCGTGTTGTGGCTTCACAAATGCTTTGCTGCATACCTCGGTTGTAACGAGTGGTTATTTCAGTCAAAGTTGCTCTTCTATCAGCTTGAATCAGTCGGCCCATTCTCCTCTGACCTCTAACATCAACAAGGCATTTTCGCCCACAGGACTGCCGCATACTGGATGTTTTTCCAGTGTCTCCCCTAGGTTTACAGCTTTGGGGGGGGGGGGGGGGTTTCATGGTGTTCATTTGTTTCTTTTAATGGCAGCAGTGAATATATTATCTGAGCAATTATCATCTGTGCTCATCTGTATGTGACGCAAGTGTTTGTTTGTGTGTGAGTGTGCGTGCGTGCACACTCATTGGGATAATTGTAAACGCGCAAACACAGACAGAAAAGACATGCCATCGTGGAAATAAGATAAATAACATATTACTTAAGGGCTATTTAGTTTGTTTAATAAAATAACAAATTGTAATCTGGCGCTATAAAGAAAATCAAATCAAATTTACTTGACCTTCAAGGGGGGCGGGGCGAGCCGTTAGGAGGGCGGGGCGCCCCCCTTATATAATGGTAGGGGAAACACTGTTTTCCCTTTTCACACCATTCTTTGTAAACCCTAGAAATGGTTGTGCGTGAAAATCCCAGTAACTGAGCAGATTGTGAAATACTCAGACCGGCCCGTCTGGCACCAACAACCATGCCACGCTCAAAATTGCTTAAATCACCTTTCTTTCCCATTCTGACATTCAGTTTGGAGTTTAGGAGATTGTCTTGACCAGGACCACACCCCTAAATGCATTGAAGCAACTGCCATGTGATTGGTTGATTAGATAATTGCATTAATGAGAAATTGAACAGGTGTTCCTAATAATCCTTTAGGTGAGTGTATATATTAAAAGACACCACACAGCAAAACATAGAAGAATGGAGAACTGTCAAATGTATCAAGTCCAGAAGAGATACAGATGGACTCCAGACAGCACAGACAAATATATCCAGGCCCTCAATTCTGCAGAACTGAAAAACCTAATTATTACATTTATGCACAAACTATTTGGAATGAACAAGGATGGTGTAAATTTGGCTACAAATGAAATCAATAATATATTTAAAAAAGCAGCATGTAAAACGGAGTTGAAAAAGAAAGGCAAAAAACATCCAAAACGGAAAAGTGGTTTGACACAGACTGCAAAACATTAAGAAAACAACTCAGAAAATGATCAAATCTGAAACATAATGAACCAAACAACACAGACATAAGAATTGACTACTGTTCCAAATTACAACAATACAAACAGACAATCCGAGTAAAAAAGCAACACCATCTCACCAAAAGCTTACATGAAATTGAACAATCAATAAATCAAAATCAGTTCTGGGATTTGTGGAATAATTTGAGCACAACAAGACTTGCCAATCCAAAATGGAGAAATCTGGAAAAAACATTTTGAAAACTTATATAAAGAAAATCCACCAAAACAATTAAATGACAATTATAATCAGGTCAAACAAAAACTACAAATATATGAAAACACAATAAAAAATAACCAGAATCCAATGGACTTTCCAATCACATATGATGAATTAGTCCAAAAACTTAAAAACCAAAAGTGCAAAAAATCTATTGGCGCTGACAACATCCTGTGTGAAATGCTGAAGCACAGCACACCTGACCTGCAGACGGCTGTGCTCAAATTATTCAACCTTGTACTTAGTTCGGGCTGTTTCCCTGACATCTGGAGCCAAGGACTTATTACCCCAATTCACAAGAGTGGGGACAAACTGGACCCGAATAATTTAAAGTTATTTAGTAGTATTTTAAATAATAGAATTGTAAACTTCCTTAATGAACACAATGTCCTGAGCAAGAGTCAGATTGGCTTCCTTCCAAATTATAGAAGTACGGACCACATTTACACCCCACACACCCTAATCAAAAAACACGTAAACCAGACCAAAGAAGGGAAAATATTTGCATGCTTTGTTGATTTCAAAAAAGCATTTGATTCTATTTGGCATGACAGAATATATTACAAATAGCTAAAAGTGGTGTAGGGGGTAAAGTTTATGACATCATTAAATCGATGTATTCGGATAACAAATGTGCAATAAAAATTGGCAACAAACAAACAGAGTTCTTCACCCAGAAGAGAGGAGTGAGACAGGGCTGTAGTCTGAGTCCAACACACTTCAACATTTACATTAATGAATTAGTGGTGCAGTTGGAACAGTCTACAGCTGCTGGACTCACTCTGCAAGACAAAGACATCAAGTTTTTGCTCTATGCAGATGACCTGGTGCTGCTGTCACCCACTCCACAGGGACTACAGCAACATCTGGACCTACTGGAGAACTACTGCCAGGACTGGGCCCTGGCAGTCAACCTGAAGAAGACAAACATTATGATCTTTCAAAAAAAGCCCAGATGTCAGGAACACATACCAGTTCTCTCTAGGCAGCACCGCACTACAGCACACTATGCAGTATACTTAACTTGGCTGATTATCACTGCATCAGGGAGTTTCAGTAAGGCAGTGAATGCCTTACACTTAAAGTAAAAGCTCGAAAGCCCTATACGCTATTAAGAAAAAGTTCTATAATACTGAATTACCAATTCCAATCTGGTGTAAGATCTTTGATAGTGTCATACAGCCCATAGCACTGTATGGAAGTGAGGTATGGGGTCCACTCAGTGATCAGAACTACACTAGATGGGACAAACATCCAACAGAAACCCTATACACAGAATTCTGCAAATTAATTCTGAAATTACAAATGAAAACACCCAATAATGCATGTAGGGCAGAATTAGGACGATTCCCATTGATTATTAACATACAAAAAAGATCTCTACTTTTTTGGATGCATTTAAAATCAAGTCCCACAGAGTCGCTACATTATAAAGCGCTACAAACCCAAGAACTGAACACTGATAACAGTCCCCTCAGTCAGTTGGTTCTGAGACTCAATAACCCAGTTAACACTACTAACACTAACCAACCTCAGACCAGCACTGCTTTACAACCAAACATCAGAATAATCTAAATCAGATCATCAAACAATCTCAAATCACCTATCTGGAACATTGGGATCAAGAAACTAAAACACAAAGCAAATTACAATTCTATTGGACTCTAAAATCAAAGTATGAATTGGAAGAGTATCTCCTGACTGTCAGAGATACAAAGCAGAGACAGATCCTGAGCAAGTACAGGCTCAGTGAGCACAGTCTCGCCATCGAGAGAGGCAGACACAGAAAAACATGGTTCCCAGAGAAGAAAGCGTGTGTGCTCACTGTATGACAGGTGAGGTTGAGACAGAGGTGCACTTTCTCCTTCACTGCCCAAAATTTAAAGATACAAGGTACATTTATATAACTAAATTAACAAACAGCATTGACAAATTTACAACCATGACAGAACAAGAACAAATTAATGTAATACTTGGAGAGGGACACACAGCAGCACTGGCTGCATGATACGTTTTAACATGTCACAGCCTAAGAGACAGTGGGCGAATCTGTGTTATGTGTTTTACCCCCGTATGCCACCCCAATTTTCACCACAGTGACCCTCAGTTTATGTGTGTATATTCATTTATGTGTAAGTATATGTCAGTTATTTAAACACTGTAGTCTTCAGCAGTTCTGAACCTGTTCTGTATTTATTTTTATATTTGTTAAATTTGTTAAACTAAATGTAATTATAGATTAAGGTGTAGTTCTTTTTTACACAGCCTCTGCTTTGGCAATATTGTATTGTTTACATTCATGCCAATAAAGCCCCTTTGAATTGAATTGAATTAAATTGAATTGAATTGAGAGAGATCTGTGCTATGTGTTTTACCCCAGTGTTCACCACAGTGACCCTCCATTTATGTGTATATATTCATTTATGTGTAAGTGCTCTTCAGTTATTAAACACTGTGGTCTTCAGCAGTTCTGAACATGTTTTTGTATTTATTTTTATTATTTAATTTTATATTTGTTAAACTAAATTTAATTACAGATTAAGCCTCTGCTTTGGCAATATTGCATTGTTTACATTCATGCCAATAAAGCTCCTTTGAATTGAATTGAATTGAATTGAGAGAGAGAGACGGAGCGTGTGTGATCACCTGTTGCCACTCCCAAGCAGATATGCTGTCTGCATTCTGAAGGTCAGATTTCTCAGCTTTTTCCCAAACAGGGGTATTTCTCCCTATTTCGTGGTAGCAGTGCAAGAGTCGATCACTATAGAAACAGCGATGTCCTCCGCCATTTTTAAACAGTGTGTATCCAATGTGGAAACTCGGTAAGCGCCTCGACTTCTGTAATCAAACAGTTTTTTGTGTCTCTCAGCTGCAATGAGCCTTAATCCTGAAATTGTTCATTTAAAGCCATTTAAAACAATGTCCTAACTTAAGTAATGTAGTGGTAATACGAGCGATCACAGGGCGCTGTTCTATGTATACAATGACTACCGGATTCACTTTACCTCACCAACTGGCTCATATTACACACAAAAATTATCTTTTGCCTCCACCTGCTGGCTAACATATATAATTTCAAAAATAAAAACAGTAACTCCTAACAGATATGCACTGCTCTTATGCCTTAGTTTATAATGGCACGAACACAAGCTGAGTGATATACACAGTGAAGCTTCCCAGTGCTGATCCTGTCAGACCATCAGTGCTCATGGAACATCTCTCGTCCAATCAGATTTGAGGACCGGAACTAACTAACTAACTAATATATATCTATATCTATCTATCTATCTATCTCTCTCTCTCTCTCTCTCTCTCTCTCTCTCTCTCTCTCTCTATATATATATATATATATATATATATATATATATATATATATATATATATATATACACACACACACACACACACACTGTTAGCCAACATTTTTGAATAATGTACAGATTTAGCTGTTTCAGGAGGAAATTGGTACTTTAATTCACCAAAGTGGCATTCAACTGATCACAAAGTATAGTCCCCTTACCTTTGTAAAAATTAGCACATCACTATTTGATAAAAGTCATTTTTGATCAAATATAGACAGGCCCCAATTACAGCAGCTATCACTCCATGCTAAATTTCTTATTTGGTACTAGAAAATCACTTGCGATTATATCAACCACAGTTGAAAACTATTTGGTTTGTTAAATGAAGCAATTAACATTGTCTTTGTTTTTGAGTTGCCCCAGTATGCAACAGACTGGCATGTCTTAAGGTTAATATTAGGTAAAAAATGGCTTTCTCTAGAAACTTGTCAGTCAATCATTGTTTTGAGGAATGAAGGCTATACAATGCTAGAAATTGCCAAAAAAACAAAAGTGTACACTACAGTCTTCAAAGAAAAAGGACAACTGACTTTAACAAGGACAGAAAGGGATGTGGAAGGCTAGATGTGCAACTAAACAAGAGGATAAATACATCAGAGTCTCTAGTTTGAGAAATAGACACCTCACATGTCCTTAGCTGACATCTTCATTGAATTCTACCCACTCAACACCAGTTTCATGTACAACAGTAAATAGAAGACTCAGGGGTGAAGGCCTTATAGGAAGAATTGCAAAAAGTGGGCAAAGAAACAAAGACATTGGACAACAGATAATTGTTATGTGTTATGGATCTCAACTCCATTGAGCTTTTTTGGGATCAGTTAGACAGTAATGTGTGTGAGAAGTGCCCAACAAGACAGCCACATCTATGGCAAGAGCTACAGGAAGTGTGGGGTAAGTATGTGACCTGAGTATATGGACAAATTGACAGCTAGAATGCCAAGCATCTGCAAATCTGTCATTGCTTCACATGGAGGATTTTTTGATGAGAACTCTTTGAAGTAGTTAAAAAAGTTCCGAATTTTTTTTTCAAAATGTAATAGTAATTTTTCACGTTATTAATGTCCTGACTATACATTGTGATCAGTTGAATTCCAATTTGGTGAATAAAAGTACCAATTTCTTTCCATAAGAGCAGAATCTGTACATTATTACAAACTTTTGGCCCCCCATGTGTATATATAAATATTAGTTCAGATTTGTTTACTTATACATTTCGCAACCATTTTTGTAAATCACTTTTACACCAATAGGTGGCAACAAATGTGAACTTCTTTTGTGTTTTGGGTCATAAAATCATTGATAAAGCATAGACATTCATGACCTAGACAGGTCTATTTATACTTTATTGAAATCAAGAGTGTAAACTAAGAGACTTTTTTCTCATGTGAACTGCTGTGCATGATAGAAAGGTATAGAAAAAAGACAATATGGCCAAAGAAAAATATCAGATTTTAATTACATCCTTATGTCATTGTAATGTCATTAGTCACTTTTGCCATTAATTAGTCCAGTCCCTTTCTCTCCTTTTAAATGAGCAACATTCCTCCTCTCCTTCAATTGGTCAAAAGATGCTCGTTCATTATCTTGATTGCTGTTTATTAATGAATAAATGGGGCGTATCAAAGTGGGTGAAACCAATGAAATGCTCCTTCACTGCCCACACTCCAATGCTGCAGCTGTTTAAAACACTTACGTGCTGATTACAGAGTCAATGAGATGGGGCTGAGTTGAATTTAAGGATGGCTGAAGCCCTCGTAAAAAGGGTTAAGATATGCCTATGCTCTAATAGTTATATTGTCTTCTACAGCTGAATGATCGCTTTTGGTGTGAAACAGATCGATATTTAGGTGTTTTTCAATAATAAATAATCACTTCCGGTCAGCAGCAGTTCACGTGAGTGCTGAGTTCATATGGTCTCTCATGTGATGTTTTTGCATTGACATGTTAAGGATGTAATCTCACATTTTTTACACATCCTCCTACTCCGTTAAAAACAACGCTGCACTTCTGGGTGTGTCGCACGTGCCTCAGTTCACACATTCATTCTGCTGCTGACCGGAAGTGGTGATTTAGAGTTAAAAATACTTAAACATTTATTTGTTTTGCACAAAGTGATCGTGTCACTTTAGAAGCCATTAATTTAAATGCTGGATTCATATGGATGACATTTATGCTGACTGTCTATGCTTTTTGGAGCTTCAAATGTCTGATCACTTGAGCTGAGATATATATATATATATATATATATATATATATATATATATACACACTCACCTAAAGGATTATTAGGAACACCATACTAATACTGTGTTTGACCCCCTTTCGCCTTCAGAACTGCCTTAATTCTACGTGGCATTGATTCAACAAGGTGCTGAAAGCATTCTTTAGAAATGTTGGCCCATATTGATAGGATAGCATCTTGCAGTTGATGGAGATTTGTGGGATGCACATCCAGGGCACGAAGCTCCCGTTCCACCACATCCCAAAGATGCTCTATTGGGTTGAGATGTGGTGACTGTGGGGGCCATTTTAGTACAGTGAACTCATTGTCATGTTCAAGAAACCAATTTGAAATGATTCGAGCTTTGTGACATGGTGCATTATCCTGCTGGAAGTAGCCATCAGAGGATGGGTACATGGTGGCCATAAAGGGATGGACATGGTCAGAAACAATGCTCAGGTAGGCTGTGGCATTTAAACGATGCCCAATTGGCACTAAGGGGCCTAAAGTATGCCAAGAAAACATCCCCCACACCATTACACCACCAGCCTGCACAGTGGTAACAAGGCATGATGGATCCATGTTCTCATTCTGTTTACGCCAAATTCTGACTCTACCATCTGAATGTCTCAACAGAAATCGAGACTCATCAGACCAGGCAACATTTTTCAAGTCTTCAACTGTCCAATTTTGGTGAGCTCTTGCAAATTGTAGCCTCTTTTTCCTATTTGTAGTGGAGATGAGTGGTACCCGGTGGGGTCTTCTGCTGTTGTAGCCCATCCGCCTCAAGGTTGTGCATGTTGTGGATTCACAAATGCTTTGCTGCATACCTCGGTTGTAACGAGTGGTTATTTCAGTCAAAGTTGCTCTTCTATCAGCTTGAATCAGTCGGCCCATTCTCCTCTGACCTCTAGCATCAACAAGGCATTTTCGCAAAACTGGATGTTTTTCCCTTTTCACACCATTCTTTGTAAACCCTAGAAATGGTTGTGCATGAAAATCCCAGTAACTGAGCAGATTGTGAAATACTCAGACCGGCCCGTCTGGCACCAACAACCATGCCATGCTCAAAATTGCTTAAATCACCTTTCTTTCCCATTCTGACATTCAGTTTGGAGTTCAGGAGATTGTCTTGACCAGGACCACACCCCTAAATGCATTGAAGCAACTGCCATGTGAATGGTTGATTAGATAATTGCATTAATGAGAAATTGAACAGGTGTTCCTAATAATCCTTTAGCTGAGTGTGTGTGTGTGTGTGTGTGTGTGTATATATATATATATATATATATATATATATATATATATATATATATATATATATAATATAATATAATATAATTTTTTTTTCTTCAAATGTGTTCTGCTGAAGAAAGTCATGCACATCAGGAATGGCATGCGGGTGAGAGAATACAATTTTTTGGGTGAACCAACCCTTTGTCTCTCTCTTTGATGAAGTTTTCTTCTATGGGCTGCTGCTTTACTCCATCTCGGTTTACAAACTGTCAACACTGGCACAACAGTATCTTTGGAGGGCAGGGTTTGGAAAGCAGGCGCATGTGCAATCCAGTAGCTAAATCTGTCGGAAATTCTAGAACCGCTAACATCACTTACCTTTATGCCTTGCAGTGTAAATGCAGACTTTAGACCCATTCACACAAGCACTAGTGCATGCTCTGCAGCATGATCTGAATGGGCTGGTCACAGAGTGTCATAGAAACCGGTGTTCTCACAATACCTATTTCAGTGAGATCTGTCAGGTATAGAACTATCGCATTTTGTGTGATCTATAAAAAAAAAGGACAAAACTATTTAAGCACCTTTCAAGGCACAAAAGCTAAGAAACTGTGGGCCAGAGAGGGTGAAAAAGGTCATAAAGGATCAATTATGACTGTTGCTGCAAAAATAACTTTTTTAACATAAGTGGACCTCAGGGGAAGTTATTATACTGCTTCTCAAGAAAGTTGGTTAATTATAGGTTGATCTCAAATCTCCTGTTTACATCTAAAATACTAGAAAAGGTAGCGTCCTCCCAATTATGTTCTTTTCAACAGAGAATTTATATCTAAGAAATAGATACAGAGACTGCACTGATCAGAGATACAAATGATGTCCACTTATCATCTGATATGACTGCATCTCTTGTGCTATTAGATCATAGTGCTGCCTTCAACACCATAAATCAAGACATTCTCTCAGACAAGCTTGAGAATTACAGTATGTTGACATTGCATTTAGCTTGTTTTAAGTCTTATTTATCTGATTGACACCACTTTGTGTAGGCTAAATGAGGAGTTTTCAGATCAATTAGAAGTAACACACGGAGTTCCACAAGGCTCTGTCTTTGCTTTTCTCTTTATATTTGCTTCCTCTTGGAGACATTATCCGGAACCATGGTATTAGTTTTCACTTATGTCAAAGATACTCGGTCTTTATATATCTACTTTATATTTCAAGAAATCAAGAAATTTTGCAATTTTAGAATGTATCAATGATTTTAAAGACTGGATGGCTAGAAATTTCCTTCTGCTCAATTCTAAAAAAACAAAGGTAATAATTATTGTACCAAAAACCTCTAAACAAGAGCTAGAATATAGACTCTCAATGGATGTACTGTTATGTTGTCTTCTACAGTTCAGAATTTTGGTGTTCTGTTTGATAGCAATTTGTCCTTTTGAAAATCACATTTCATTGTTTGGAAATTCCACCACAAATATTGCCAAGTTATAACACATGCTCTCCGTTTCTGATGCCAAAAATAAATTCATGCATTTGTTATGTCCAGAGACGTATTCTTATTGGTTTGTCTTCACTGTGTTTTGTGTGCTTTTTCCTGTGTTTCTTCCTTTGTTTTCCCTTTGGCTCCTTTTCTTCAATCTCAGGTAACTTATTGTCTTCAGCTGTGCCTGCTTACCAATCCAGATAGAGGTAGCATAAAAGCACAGAAGAAACTGCCAGAGAGAGAAACATTCCCACAAGAGCTATTTCCAGAGTATTGTCTTTGTCCTGCCCAGCTTGTTGTTGCAGTTTGCAATCTAGTTGTTGAACATGAGAACTGCTTAACTTTCTACTTTTGGTATTGTACACTTTGGTACACTGCCTTTATTTGATTGTTGTATCTAACATATATTATTTGATGTTTATTTGGAAGCTGTAGGGAGGTGGGTGCCTTTTTTTTGTACTCCGTTTTCTCCTGTTTTGGGGCCAGGAAGGAAGTTGGAGTATAATTGTGTTCTTTTCTTTGTAGCTTATTAAGAGGTTTACTACAGTGAGGTTTTGTTATTTTGGCCTTGCCCTCTCCTGAAGCCATTGCTTCCCCTTTTTTTTACAATACCTTGTCCTTTCTTTAACTGCAAATAAAGACCTTGACAGCAGTTTGTTTGCTTGTGGTGCTGTGGCAGGGCAGAGACTAATGGTCTAAACTTTTATCTTTGTCCGTTTATACCCTGAGACTTATTTTGGGACATAACACATTCATGACTTCAAGATTTGATTATTGTTAAGCCTTCCTGGGCTGATGTGCTACAAATTCAATAAATGTGCTTCAGTTGATTCAAAATACACTTATGCTAGAGTACTGACTAGAACCAAGAATTATGATCTCATCAGCCCCATTTCATCATTGCTACATTGGCTATCTGTTAAGCTTTCATATTAATTTTAAAATTCTGCTTATTACTTATAAAGCTTTGAATGATTTGGCTCCCCGGTACTTGGGTGACCTATCAAGCTTTAATCCATTACGTTTACTATGATCACACAACTGACATATTGATAGTACCTAGAATATCAAAATCCAAATAAGGAGGTAGATCCTTTTCCTATTTGGCTCCTAAATTATAGAATAGTCTTCCTGGCACTGTTTGGAATTCAGACACCCTCTCAGTTTAAGTCTAGATCAGAGGGTCCCAACCCTGTTCCTGTTGCCCCCCCCAACACTTCACTTTTTGGATATCTCCCTAATCAAACATGCCTGATTCAGCCATTAGTGGAGACTCCAAGACCTGAATTAGGTGTGTCAGAAAAGGGAGATATACAAAATGTGCAGTGTTTGGGGGGCCTCCAGGAACAGGGTTGGGAACCACTGGTATAGACTAAAGACTCTCTTCAGCCAGGCATACACCTAATTTATCCCTCCACTCATAGTTATGCTGCTTTAGTCAGGTCTGCCTGAAAAACTTCTCATATTCTATAACTCCTTTAAAGTGAATGTATTCTATGCTAATATCATTTTCCTCGTTTCAACCTCTGGAAACATATCCGAGGTTTCCGGAGTCTGTCAGATCCAGCTTTGATCGAGCCCAATGTCACAACTCCCACTGCTATGGGTGTCACTGAGTGATGTCTACTAATTGCAGCATGTTCAAACCAGACAGCAAGGGACTCTTCAGAGATTGCTGACCGCATCACTTCAGTCTTCCATGATGGAATTCACAGAGGATGAACTGCTACCAACTCTAAAGGTAAGACCTAGGATACTTCACTGTCCACTGTCTTCATCCCAGGCTTAGGAAGGACTTCACCTAAATTAACAGTCTGAAAGATTAAAAATGTTTAGTGTTCCTTGACATGGTTGCTTTTGGCTTTCTCACTGGGGGGCCTAAAGACAAAAATGAAGGCATGCTTTTTAATCTTGTTATTCATTTGAACCACACCATGAGGGCTATACCAGCATATTTTTTTTTCAGCAAAATATTCTGTAAAGCTGCTTTGAAATGATTGAAATGTGTTGTGAAAAGCACTATACAAATAAATGACTTGACATTTAATCTAAATGATATACAAATGGTCCTTTTTAATAGCCAGTATAGGAAATGTGTTTATGATCAACAGGCCAATCAAACATGATCACGGAAGATTTTGTTTTTTAATTACTTGTCTATTTATTGTGTTTTCTGGTTTTGTTAATTATTTGTATTTAATTCAAGCATACAGGCAGGGTTGGGGAGTAACAGAATACATGTAACAGGATTATGTATGCATAATACAAAATATAAGTAACTGTATTCCACTACAGTTACAATTTAAATAATTGGTAATTAGAATAGTTACAAAGTATTTTGATTACTGAATAGATTACTTTGCAATTTATGTTGTTTCATTTAATATTTAGTCCTTTCAGATGCAAAAAAAAATAAATACATAAATTATGCAATCCAAAGAGTATTTGACCAGCGGTAAAGCACTTTTTATGATTTGCATTCATAGGAGCAGACAGAGAAGTAAGTTTGGAGCAGAAGAAATAGAAAGAAACCTTGTGTAAATTGTCAGCTTTACACTATGCTAAAATGCTATTTCTAGCCATTTTAGATGCACGTTACCAGGCACTATCATAGTTTATCAAGAAAAGTCATGTTGTATCATAATTTCTTTTTTCTAGTAAGACCTTTTGATATTTGGGCAAAAATCGTATTCTTGATAATTTATTTTTCCCTGTAAAAATATCTAAAACAAAATCAATTTGATCTTGTTTTAGAAACAACACTGCATAAGATATTTAGGTTTTTCAGAGAATGCATTTTTAAAATGTGTATTTTGTGTTCTTGTACTGGCAGAGCTTTTATAGTAAAAACAAGTGGAAAAAAATCTACCAGTGCTGAAGTAATCCAAAGTATTTAGAATACATTACTGACCTTGAGTAATCTAATGGAATGTTACAAATGACATTATACAGCATGTATTCTGTAATCTGTAGTGGAATACATTTCAAAAGTAACCCTCCAAACCCTGCACACAAGGTAGGGATACCTCCCACCCTTTATACCCCTCATAATAAATTAGTTTTTCTTAAAGTCTCCTGTAGGGGGCGTAAAGACCCCATTCATGAAATCCTGATATTCCTCTAGTCTAGAGTACATTTTTTTTCTCAAGTAAAATAAGTCTAGGACACTTGCCTGTTTATAAATGTTCTTAAAAATATCATATTAAAAATCTGGTAATATATGGATTGCATGCTGATTTCTTTACATTTAATTATTATTTTCAATGACATACCTGTGCAGCACATGAATACTTTGAATCTACGTTCACACCGCAGCTGAATGTGGCCCAAATCAGATTTATTTTCAACTCGCATGTGCCGATTAACCGATATGTTAAATGGATGATCGTGCGAACAGCCAAAAATGCTTTTGTATCTGACATTTTCAAATCCTATCTGGTCCACTTTCAAATGTGGAAATTAACTGGATACATAACTGATTTTTTTCAAAAGTGTCTTTGGTGTGAACAGCCAGGCCAGATTTAATGTTATTTTTACAGAAATCTACCTTGCTTGATTACATGCTTTATTCTCAGCATATCACCTATCACCTGTTATACTTTAAAACTTTCAAGTGCAAGTCATATGTCTAGTTAATGCATTCAATATTACTTTAGTAAAACCATGGTTAACCATTTTATTTATTTATTTACAACAATTACCCACAAACTCCTAAGAAATGTCACCTTTAGGTATGTTATTTTAGTATGAATTTACTCCAGAAGCTGTTTCTGTGATTTGTCTATCATTTCATTTTTTAAGGCACTGATCCCTCTTGTTTGAACAAGACATGTGAATGTGCAAGCGGTTGTCTGCTTGTGTCTTTCATGTTAAGATGAGTGGAAGTAATAGTTTCCATCCTGCACAAGTATTTGCTAATATAGCCTAATCCTTTTTATTAGGGTCCAAGCAGTGAATATGCAGAGTCCATATTGTTCTAAGGATTATTATTATTAGTGCCCAAGTACTGAAAGTGCGTATGCCCTATTGTTCTATGGATTATTATTTTTCTTTTAGTTTTGGGGGGCTTTTGGTGTACTTATAATACTCAAACTCCTGATTTTTTTTTTTTTTTTTTTTTTTTTGCACACACGTCTGAGTCGTCAGCCATTAGGACTTGGCAAAAGTTCATACTTGGGATAGAAGAGGGGGATTTGTAGCACCACCAAGAATACGGGCATGTTTGGGGGGGGGAGGGGGGGGGCTTTGTAGCACATCCCATTCTCGCTGACAGTCATAAGCTCCACCCATCAGGAAGTTGGCCATTTTGTATTGTTTGAAAAATGCATGCTCTGGAATTTGAAATACTGGGATTCATGTTACAGGTAACAAATGTGGTGCATCAAAATTGAGCCATATGTTTGAACTTGTGGGCTGATCACATTGATGTCGTAATGCCACCAACTGGTGGAAGGAAGTGTGGCAACTTTCAAGATTACAGTCATTAGTTCCACACAACAGAAAGTCAGACATTTTGATTGAATGGGAATTTTGAAAATTGCAGGCCGTGAACTTTTGAATACTCCTCCTAGGGTATTCATGTAACTGTCACAAAATGTAGGCAACCTTATGCCAAGACACTGAAGATGCTAAATTGAGGACGAATTTGATATATTGAACGATGTTGCCATGGTGAAGCAATGGCAAAAAAACGGAAAACAGGAAGTGCCTTATATCTTCTGTGTGCATTGAATGATTTCGATAAATTCAGGGTCATGGACATTGCGCCACCAACTGGCAGCAGGAAGTATAAGGCAATTTTAACAGACATTAAAATAGCCCTCTTGTATTTAAATTAATTGCTTCAAAATTCTTTAGTATAACATCAAGACAATGCTGGTGTAAAATTGTAATGTGTTATTTGATATCTTAATAGTGTTGCCATGGCAACACATTAATTGTTGTTATTCCTTCCTATATGCGTACACTTTAACAGTTGTAACTCATGAATGCAAGGGAGTGCAGACCTAAACCTGGTCTCTTTTTAAAGAAGACACTTGGCAGTTTGTGTAAGTGAAAACGTTTTTTAAAGTGAAATAAAGTTATAGAAGTTTAAGTTTATTTTAATAAAATTACACTGCACAAAATTTGTATTTTTTTCTATATAAATAAAATATACAAAAAAATCAACTGAAATGTAAAAATATTAGAAAATCAAATCCATATGTCTAACCCAGTTATTTTCAAAATATTAGGTCTATATATCAAAGAATGACCTTTTTTTGTGGCAATTTGTTCAAATGCAGTACCAGAAATGTTTAATAGAGGACAGCCAAGCTCCATTGATGAATGTTTCCCAAAAGACCACAACTGCACAATTATCTAAGAAAACTCTGCAGGAATTGGCATAAAAACACAAAGGAACCAAAGCCACTTGTCTGGCCATTGACTGATATGAATTTGAGAATAATACAAAAAGATCAGTTATATGAAAGCTTTTTTTAAGGACAAGACGTAGGCACTAGCTTTCTGCCATAAATAATGGCTGGTTTATACCTAGAATATCAAAATTCACATAAGGAGGTAGATCCTTTTCCTATTTGGCTCCTAAATTATGGAATAGCCTTCCTGGCATTGCTCAGGACTCTGACACTCTCTCTCATTTTAAGTCTAGACAAAAGATACAGATGTAGATTTGTTTAATGGCACTCTTTGCTTGGGTCACTTGCTTGGAAAACACATTTTATATTTCTCAAACTGTATCAAGATATGAATCCAAAATAATAAAGAACTCTTCTTACCTTACATATTTGTAATGCTGTTTTGTCTTTGGATTTTATGGTGCGTTTCTCTCATAGGTGGTAATACACTTTAACTTCAATTATTTAAATTCCACCATAAGGCAAATCAACTCTTTTTCTGTCTTTTTCATCACTCGTGGACCTATTATCAGATAATTTAATTTATTCATACTATAATGATGAACATGCCAGAGTTTTTTATACGCATGCTCAAGGAGTGCTATTGCTGCATGCGTACATGTCAGTTTAGGAGTGTTGGCTGTTCAGACCAGTGTCTTATATGGGATATATTTAAAATGTCATTGTGAACAACCTAACAAAAAAAAATCAGATCAAAGACACGATCTGAGAGAAACGCTAACGCATCACAGGTGTCAGCGAGATATCTGGACCTGTCTGCTTCCAAATTGTGAAATGTGTTTTGACTGAATACAACTGCAGCGTTGACCTACAGCCAATGAGAGAGCAAGAAACAGGGCACGGGAAGTTTCAGTGGGAAGAGTCCTGATGTACCTGCATCAAAACATCAACTAGCATGGCTGCGGTATCACCAAAGAAATGGAGGAAAAATTATTGGAACATTAGAAGGAACACCAGTACCAATTTGAAGTTTCCTCGGAACTGTACCACAACTGGGTGGAGAAAGAGAAGGGTTTGAGAGAAATTGACAATTCTCTTGGACAATCAGGTAAGTAAATTGGTAGATTTTTCAGTAGTAGGTACTTTTTCATTTGTAACCAATAAAATATATGATGCCTTTAGGCGATTAAAAATGTACACCTCATATTCTGAAATGCATAACATATGATCATACATTTGTTTTCGTATCACTTCTCGCATCTACTCTTTGGAAAACATAATTTGGAGTCCAGGCAAAGTTGTCGGGGATTTGTCAATAGTGAAATGTTTTGCAATGTGTTTACCCCTGTTGCCAATTCCTCGTGTAATTTGAAAACTCTACAACTTCAATGACAAGACAGTTGAGTAATATGAGCGGTACCACAATCCGACGTCTTTGAAAGTTGTGTAGTGTGTAGGAGGCATTACTAGCATCCCACATTTGACCATCTCTCTGCATATGTTTATGAAGCAGTATAAATGCAAAGGCTGGGCAAATAAAGATATTAGTTATGCCTTTCATAACTTGAATATGAACCAGATTTTTTTATGACATTTTGAAAGTCAGCACTCCAGTTCCAATACACAAGGCCATGTGAGGGGAGGGATAACAACTGAAGAATAAGGAAAAGAAGGCTAAGAGTCTCAAGCCTGTTAATACTGCCACAGCAGAAGTTTGGCAAAGGGCTATCACACCTAAAGATCAAATAAATGCTACATCTGCATGCAGTGAGGACTTATTTTTTTAAATTTAAGAATGAATGTTCCAGGCTGAAATCCAGATGTGAGGGATTGCAATTTGTTTTCTGCTCGAGGATATGTTCAAGGGATTTTTTTAAAAAAAAATTTAAGGTTAGAATGATGAATGGTAGATAATTGTTTTACTATAATGGTAAATGAGAGTGAAGTAGCTACTGCTTTGTAATGTTTAATATAATCAGACCAGCTTGCACAAAGATGATTTTCATTAATGAATACCCAGTTCTGATATCATCCCTTCTAGTGGCAATCACCTTTCTCTCCCTTAGACTGGATTACAGAGAATGCATGAAATGTAACGTACACGTTTGACATTATTTGCTTCTGTCCCTCTATTCTCCATGACAATGGACATGAAGTGTCGAGTGGAGCACAAAATACTGGCCTATCCTCACTTTTGGACCTTGTTATGCACCAGCCTCCTGCTATTTTCATTCATAGCAATTGTGCCACACAAATCATCTGGGGTTTGAGCCAGGAGAGTGGAGGAATCATGCAATGTAGTCCCAACAGCAGGTTTTAGGAGAGAGGAACCCTCCAAGGAGTATGCAGCCATTCTGCACAGTAGGTTCATTCATGCGAAAAACAGAATAGGTGGTCATATGCAAAGTTTAGGTAGAAGTTGCTTGAGAGACTGGTTTTGGCCTACCTAAAGGACATCACTGGACCTGCTTCTGTTTGCTTACCAAGCAAACAGGTCTGTGGATGATGCTGTCAGTATTGGACTGCATTATATCCTGCAATACCTCGACAGACCTGGGACTTATGCAAGGATCCTATTTGTGGACTTCAGTTCAGCCTTCAGTACCATCATGCCTGATCTTCTCTCAACCAAACTGAACCAACACTCCATGACCTCCCCAATCAGTCATTGAATCACCAGCTTTCTTTCAGATAGGCAGCAGCTAGTGAGACATGGGAAACTCAAATCTGGGACCCTCTTTATTGGCATTGGTGCTTCTCAGGGATGTGTTCTCTCTCTCTCCACTGCTCTTCTCCCTGTACAAAAATGACTGCACTGCAAAAGACCCCACTGTCAATCTCCTGAAGTATGCAGACTACACCACAGTCATTGGCCTCATCTGCGATGGTAACAATTCTGCATACAGAGGTTGATCAGCTGGCTGTCTGGTGCGGTCACAACAACCCTGAGCTGAACACGCTCAAAACAGTGGAGATGATTGGTTCCTGGGTTCTACCAACTCTCAGGACCTGATGCAGGACACCCATATAGACTCCATTGTCAATAAGGCTCAGCAGAGGTTGTACGTACTTTGCCAGCTGAGGAAGTTCAACCTGCCACAGGAGCTGCTGACACATTTCTACTTGGCCATCATTAAAACTGTCCTATGTACATCTGTAAATATCTAGTTTGGTTCAGCCATCAATTCAGACAGAAGGACACTACAACAGACAGTCAGGACTGCTGAGAGGATTATTGGTGCCCCCCTGCAGTGAGAAATGTGCAGGAAGAATAATTTTAGACCCCACACACCCTGCCCCCTCTCTCTTCGAACTGCTCCTCTCTGGCTGGTGCTCCAGCGCACTGAGTGCCAGGACATCCAGGCACAAGAACAGTTTTTACCCTCAGGCCATTTTCCTCATGAAGAATTAAACTGCCTTAGGACTCCCCCATAGTCCAATAATATAAATACATCTCATTTGCATATGTAAATTCAGATATTTAATTAAAATAACTTTACATACCCCTACATTGCACAAACATTCCCTCATGCACATGTACATAAGCCATTCTGTTATATGTCCTAATATTTGTATGTCTATTTATACTCTTTCCTTGTTTTGTATTCTGTATCACTGTAATGTTCTGTGTGCACTTGTTTCTCCTATCACTAAAAAAATCCTTGTGTACATGAGAACACATGGCAATAAAGCTCATTGAGATTCTTAAACTACAAACATGAATATGTAACCTGTCTGGAGCATAAAGAAGTACCTTTGGGTATGTGGTGGCACAGTAACAAATTACAGGGGTCTTTGTACAGAACATCTCTTGACAAAAAGGTCAAATATATGAGACTCAAATGGAGTTTCAGATAAAGGATGTGAAGGGCCTTTGTATGTTTAATAAATGGGAGCTATACTGACTGGCACTGAGAAAAATCTCTGACAGTTTTTAGCCCAGCATACTCCTGAAGTGATTTGCCATTAAGAGACCATATGAAGTAAACAAACAAAAAAAAAAGTTAAAGATTTAAAAACTCTTTTTTTTCCTCCTTACTCCTTGTAAGGTTGAATCTCCACAAGGAGGTCTTCGAGGCACAGACGAGTCAGTCATGCCACAGAAGCCTGTACTGCAGCTTGTTTCATGACCCACTAAGGGAACTTTTACTGTTTATGTAGTGCTGCAATGTTGAGTCACAGCCTAACTTGGCCTAAGGCACTGAATGTTTGATGCACTCTTGTAAAATGAGTATATGATTTGATCACTGTATGTAAAACAGGCATATCACGCAATTTCCTCTCCGTTATTTATAAACACAGTCCTTTTCTCATATAGTAGCCACATGATCGGTCTATCTGAGGATGTTTATGTATATTAAATTGGCATGAATCAATGTTTTTTCTCTCTAAAGATTTCAGTAAAGATGTAGCTGTGTTTTGTAAATCTGAAGAGATGCTCTTTCACAACCCAAAAATACAATGATTTATCATGCATCCCTGTAAAATGTCAATCCTTATCAATGCAAATTTTATGCTAGATGCAACATGTTTAAAAACAAGATCTGTTGGGGAAGATGCATTAAATCTGTAGCTTCCGAAGATACAAGCTACTTCTAACCAAAAGAAGCTAAACTAGTTAAAATACCCCCTTGAAAAAGTAGTTGGCTACATTACAAGCTATTAGCAAAAAGTAGCTTAAAACATTGAAGATATAAACCATAGCAATTAACTAAATATTTTGCTTCAACAAAAAGCTTTTTGGAGCTGAAATGTTAAATGATTAAAAATGTATGAACTATAATATATTAAACCTATTACTGCACTTCCGAAGAAAGACATGAATGCACTAGATGCTTCAGTTTTCAGGTTCTAAAACAATAACAAAGCTAAATTATTTAATGATGTGTCTTATGATCCATTTATCAAGACTGCCTGAATATGAATAATGGATGGTGAAAAGATAAATAGTGAACATAATAAATGTCACTTGCTTTTCACTTCATTTTGACTGTTCTTTCTATGGCCACAACCATACATTTTTGTTTGAAAATGCATTTATTTCACTATACCTCTCATCCACTAGCCTATAACAAATCAATTATATGCATTTAGTAGACTCACTGACTAAAAGCAGATATTATTATTACAATTTTATTTTTCAAAGTTTGTTACAAAAACATTGGGCAGCAAATTGAAAGAGGAAATCCCTGCTGATGTAACAGTCCATCCAAGGTCAAGAAGACACATAAATATCCACACATGCAACACACACAAACAAGCATGAGTACATCACATTTTAGTATAAAAAGGATAAAGTGACTAGGCCTACATACTATTCCATACATGTCAAAAAGCGTTCATTTAGGACTTACAGAAAAGTGACATGATGTGATTGCTTATCTGTCCATGTTTCTAACCTACTCTAAAAATGGTCTCCGTTCTTTTGTATCGGCAAGTCATAAGAGAAAAGCAACACGAGTTCCTTTTGAACAATAAGATCTAATAAAATCTGAAATAAAAATGTAAATATGGTTGGAAGTTGTCTGGACTAATAAGAAATCACAATTTCAATTTTGTGAAAATGGTGGAAAACAGAAACGCTAGAAACATTTATTAATTACAGCTTGATTTTTAAATTCAGTTGGGCTAATGATGTTTGTGGGGCAGCTTTCCTCACAGATTCTGCATATAGACTCAATTGCCCCTCAAGTCTGTGTGAGCCTTCTGGTGCTCCACTGCACTAATTCACCCCAGATGCTCAATGTGAGATAACCAAGAAGCCAAGAAGTCTTCTCTCACCATCCAATATTCACATTGGATTTCTCCTAAAAGAAGTCTGTAGTGTTCCAGTTTTAGCCTACTGTACCATACTTAGTCTTTAAATTGTCTGTTTGTTTGCAAGTTTTTAAAGAAGTGGTCAGGTTCTGGGTGGGGCTGCCCAGGCTCCCACTCTTTAGCTGAGATTGAAGACTTGAAGTGAAGGGATGAATCTTGGCTGAGGCTGCTGTCCAAGAGCAGGTCAGGGTGGGGTGGGGGAGGCAGAATCCCTGGGTCCAGCTCGCTGGTTGAGGAGCAGAGGGAGTCTGTTTTGATGGGACGATAATCACGTAGGCAGTCCTGCCTGGGCAGTGTTCGGCTGGTCTCATGGACCTCTGTGCTGCCATTGGAGGTACTCCTCCAATCCCAGGTGTTCCCATTGCCTGAAGACAGTCGCACCAATGCGTGGTGAGGGGCATGAGCGTCAACCGTGACAATGCTGGCGCTGTCTCGGTCTGAGGGGATGTGGTAATATGGAGACTCTGAACCTGTGCTGGAAGTGGCACAAGAGGAGGCAGTTTCTGAGGACTTAGGTGTGGTAACTGTTATTAGACCATGTTGCTTAGACATTGCAATGACCTGCATAACCCGAGGCTGGCTGGGCAGTCTGGGAGGTTCTGGGGTGGCAGCTGGTACCAGACCTCCCTTCTCTGTCATGGACAGCCATTTAGCCCGTGTGGTTGCACTTTTAGGTGAAACTGGAGGCGGTCTGGTGGCTTCCTCAGGGATATGAACCAACTGCGGTGCACCAGGCCTCGGAGGCATCATCACCCTGGCACTCCCTGCTGCCGTTGCTGCGTCTGCTGCTCCCCTGGTTGATTGCACAGTTGGATAAAGGGAGGATGACATGCCCAGCTCATCTTCAGCTTCCCCCTCGACTCCATCAACACCCTCTGCAGTAGCTACTTCCTCCTCATCGTCCCTCAGGCTAAGACTGTGCATTTCCATAGACTTCTGCTTCCATTCAGACACCAGCTGTTTAGAACGCTGAGGGTCCATTGGCACATGAAAAGTCATGTGACGCTGGGCAGGCTCCTCCATTGCATTGGTATTGGCACGAGGAAGCGTGTTACTGAAGGTCACCATGGTCTCCTTCCCCATTGGGCTGCGAGGAGCCAGGAGCTCCACATCTGCACTAGCTCTCTTCAGGCTGCCCATGGAGGCCTTTTCTCGGCGCACATTATGGTTCAGGCCAGCGACATGTGGCGGTGCAGAGAGTTCATCGTTGCTCTCAGAAGCATGGGCCTTTTGGTACACTGAGTCATGGCCACGCTGGGTCAGTTCTCTTAGAGGATCTTTTTGTGGAGGATGGGTCTGCTTCAATGGCCTAGAGGAGGACTCTTCATTGGACTTAAAGTTCCCAACTGCATATAATGCCTGGAGTGTGGAAGAGATGGAAGAAAGTGTTGTTATATGAGAGTCTTAATCTGCCTTTTTACTTTTTTGAAGAGATTACATGAAGGATTATATTTCACATAAGTACCAATCACACAAGGTTCCCCATTGCTCTGTTAAAGAGCTTTAATATAGAGAGTTTTGTGGGATTTGGTCTATGCTTGTTATCTTTTGAGGTCATCTTGAACCTTTAAATGCATGGGTGTTTCAATAAACATGAATAAATACCTTAGGTCTTCAGTGTCCTGGCAAGTGTATCTATCATAAATGGATCTACAAAATGCCCAGATAGTGAAGTATTTTTAAAAATATTTTAAAGACAATTAGAAAATAATAGAATAGAATATATTGCTATATTTTTTTATTTTAGTTTTCATATTTCAAAGAGATGAAGCAACACATTTATAGAACATGATTCAGTTGACTGCAAACGCATATTGAGCCACACTTGACCCATAAGCTACACATAAACTAACACATATGTAATTTATCAGGCACTTACTGAGTCTAAATAGACATACAACTTACAATTATTTTATGAATAGCCATAATCATACTGTTGATGCGTTATTTGCTATAGTTTACTTCCATGTTGGCTCTTTGCCCAAAAGGAATGTCAAGTATAAATCTAGTCAATCACTGAAGCAACATCACCATATTGGTTAGTGATATGGGATAAAGATAATTCACCATTGTTGTGCAGAAAATTGACATGATATAGTAGTAATTTGTGTGAATATAGCACTCATTTGTCTTGTAATAACCAATGAAATATACAGGTATATCCTGTGACAGTAAACTTTAATAGATTAAAAAAAATAAAATAATTTGATTTATGGAAACACAAATATATTTTGCGACACAATTACATATCTCAGGTCACTAACGTCCATTTACACTTTTAATAATTAAGCAATTAAAAAAATTATATTTATTTAGCAATTTTTTCATGTTTTTTTTGTTTTTGTTACACTACTCATAAGAGAAAGTTTGAGGAATAATAAGGAGGCAGGGTCATAACTTTAAAATAATGGTTGAGATAAAGGGGGTGGAATGAGGTCCTGGGTCACTAAAGACCCGAGGTATGCATCTGAGGTATATGCAAGTCTGTTCATAAACGTTGACAAAATTCACTTTAATAGACATCTTTGTCTTATGTGGAGATGGACCAAAATATTGATGACTGTTTTTGCACTACACAGAAATTTGTCCAATTAAATACTCTTAAAAATTAGAATGCTCCTCCTCCTCATCCCACCTGCAACCAACTAGCAAGTGGAAAATTATAGTTCATGGCTGTGATGGAACTAAAACCTATTGATTAATTATTTTTTAATATTATTATTAAAACAAAATGGACAAGCCCTTCGATATATTCTTCCCAAACTTTCTTTTTCAATAGGAAATATGTCAGCACAGGAATGAAAACTGCACTCAAGTAAATTCATGGCGTCTTTAAGGAACTTTAAAAGCTTCATTATTTTTCCACTTTTTATCTTTTACTTATTTTAGATTTTAATAGAAATGACACTTTCAGAAAATATTTCTATGCTCTTGACAGGTTAGAGCGATTTATAAAATGCATATCACAGTGAGGACACAAAGTAAAAAGATGACAGAAATTGAAAAAGATCTGTGAAATTGTTCCGCTGTAAAAGAATCCTGGAATATTTCTCTTCTTCCAACAGAATATAAATCCTAAATATAGAGCTTGCAGCAAACAGATTATAAAACAGCGCAAAGAGGAAGACAAATAAGTCTTGAGATCCTCCACAAACCAGAATATAAGCTGTCAAAACAGTATATCAGAGAAACAAACTCAAAAACAATTAAAAGACTCACTAGATAAACAGCAATGCCAGCTCCAATCACAAAGCCCACATAGACGTCAATAGGGTGACTTCGATGCTGGGTGATCTGGGTCAAGCTGGCTAGGGCTGCAGCCATGGCGAATGCAAACACCAGCACAGGCTTTAACAGTTTGGTGCTGTCTGAGATGGTTGCATTGAAGTACATCTGACAGCAGAGAAGACAAATATAAGTACGTTCACAGCAACATGATGAATATGCCCCTAAAAGCCCATCTGAAATGACCTCTGAGACCAAACACTTATTTCCAAATAGAATCAAGCAAAATATTCTAAATGTAGTTGCAGCAGATTGTCTGCCTCTCTTCACAGTCCAGAGAGAATTACTTCATTAACAGTTGGAATCCCACATTGAGGTCAACGAGGCATAACTAACAAAAGAAGACTAATGAGCATTACAAGCTCTGCAGCTGGGAGACACCAAGCTGACTGTGGCCTATATACTCCAGCGTGCACTTATTAGGGAATCAGCAGAGGTCACTCAGCAGCTGACCCCGACTGTGTCCAAAACCTATATAAAGCTGCACTTGCAGACAGTATATGGAGGTAGGAAGGTATCAAGGCATGTTTGAATCCAATGTTCCCACTAAGATGCCTTTCACTGGTCATTTTTTGCCAGCGGCATAGATGTAGCCTTTACTGCCTATAAAATTCCACACTACAGTACTTGCAGTTTGGAGATTAGTTGAAAGAAATAAAGTGGTATCTTTACACTTGGTAAGATTACATTTCTAATGAAAAATAAGCATGGTAGTCATTACATTTTTGCAAATATATCTTAAGCTCACTTGAAATTGTTCTACATCATTAGACATGATGTTGTGATGACTTGGAAGCTGGTCTGAAACCAGTTTCCTTAGAAGGTACCGTCATACATGAAGGCTGAAGGTACCAAAAAAAATTGCAGATTCTGTTGTCATTTATTCATACTCATGTCGAATTTGACTTTCTTCCATGGAACACAAAAGATGATGTTAGGCAGAACTTTATGGTTTGATGGAGTCAGACCCCATTCACTTTCATTGTATGGAAACAAGAACAGCATGACATGAGGTTCAGTAAATGGTGGCAAAATTGTCCTTTTTGGGTGAACTAACCCATAAAATCAATGACTTACTAGGAGATAGGGCCACTGTTTACCATTGCTTAGTGCTGGATCCTTCTAATACCAGTGCTAGCTCTTGGATTGCAGTGGCACGGAATGTTTCAGATTAGAAGTATTTCTGTCATATCATATTAATATCACAAGTTCCTTAAGGAATAGGAGTAAAGAGAAACTCTTACGGATATGTAAACGGCTGCGAAGCCAGACAGAGTGGCGTGCTGAGAAGGGAAAGTTTTCCTGATAACATAGAGAGAGAAAAAGGTGGCAGGGACTTCAGGAACACATAACATGAAAAATCACAGAGCACAACCCAGAGTTTTAACATGTAAGAAGAATATGAAAATCAGCCAAGCAAGACATGCCAAGTAGGTATAGCTGCAGGCTGGAGATTTTCAAACGGGGGCGGAATCTCCAAAAGATGGTGGGGTTACTACAGAAGGGGGTGGGGTAACTCCACAGGGGGCTGGGCCAACTCCAAAAGGCGGAGACAGCACACACGGTTAGGGTTAAGGAATGGGTTAGGCTAGGGACTCTCTATACTTTTGCTGGTGGTTTGGAGCTCCTGTCCCTTTTTGGAACTCTGCCTGCAGCTATATCCTCCTCAGACATACAGTGCATTACGCTTCAGTGAGAAAAGCTCATATATCTGTTGATAGCTTCTGTGTACTGCATCGACTAAGAGGGATTTGGAAACAAAGCCGGCATATATCCATTGGTAGTACTTGCTGGGAACCATTGTGAGGGGATACGCAACAAAAATATTAAATAAGCATCAAATATATCCTCTTATCTATTCCACATATTGGATATGCAATATATAGCATGACTTTCCCCCTCTATGGCCACATACACACTACAACATTTTGGGAGTGACAACTGCATTTAAATGCAGGAGTGAATTCCCTAAATTTTCATTTTGTTTGTGTACAGAAAAAAGGAAACCTATTGATTGTATTAGTATTATGTTAGCTATTTTTGATGGAAGAAATATTAGCGGCCAGAGACGTTTTACATACGGCAATTCTTATATCACTGTCAAAAGAAGTGTTTTGTTTATTCTGTATTTCCTAAAAGAAGCAAGAGTGGAAAATGATTAGCAAAAAATTATTTCACGTCACTTTTATCCTTTGGACTTAAGTAACAGATATCAAAAGGAATTTGTTATATATTTTATATAATTGGGATTTTACGAGTTGTATTTCCCAGGATATGTTGCCCTATTAAGGTACAAAAAAGTGAAAGTCATCAATATTTCAGTTTTTTATTTTTATGCAAAAAATTATACGTTTCTGTCTACCCCTCTTATTTTTAAACATATCATACGTGTGTGTGTGTATATATATGTGTGTGAGAGAGAGTGTGTATGTGTGAGAGGGTGTGTGTGTGTGTGTGTGTGTGGCCGGGTTTGGGTGCCTTACGAGGAAATTTTTTTAGGTTACGAACTGGTAAATACAAGGGTATTATACTATAAATGTGGTTTATGAGGGCATTTATAGTGTGCCCATAATTAAATCACTTAAACATACTAAAATATATATATATATATATATAAATATATATATATATATATATATATATATATATTTATTTATTTTTTTTACTTTTTGTGAGTGTTAGGTTTAGGGGTTAGGGGATAAAATCTATAGTGCGTACAGTATAGATATCATCGTCTATGCAGAGTCCTCATAAGAATTGCCGCACCAACGTGTGTATGTGTATGTGTGTGTGTGTGTGAGAGAGAGAGATAGAGAGAGTGTGTGTGTGTGTGTGTGTGTGTGTGTGTGTGTGTGAACAAAACTGAGAAACGTTTATCTTTAAGGTTGCATGTATGACGTGTAAGTGTAATAAATGTGTATGTGTAATATTGTGGATTAACAATTTTTATTCCCTTAATCTGGAAAAATATCTCAGGGGATATGCACAATTCAAAATGTGCTAAATATCCGCATGAACAACACATGACTTAATTTTCTTCTTCCACATCTTGCAATATTCACAATTAATATTAGCAGTTTTATTGGTTGTATTTTTCTGGAAAAATGTTAGATTAATATATAATTAATTATCACAAAGTCAGCATGTCCTGCACCATGGGCGGCCATGTTAGTTTTAAGTCACGCTGTTATAACTGTTTATGTGCCACATACTCAAAACAGACACAACTATGATAAATGATAACAAGATTGGGTGAGAAATGTTCTCATACACCATATAAAACACTTAAGATTATGTATCTTGTGGTGCACGGTGCCTGTTTTAGGGTTAAGCTGCTGCTTTTAAGCAGCATGCTCTTTCTGGAACATAATACTGTATTTGAGTTGCTCCAGGACTACAGGGCTGGTGGTATCAAAATTTGCAAATGAACCAAGACATGTACATCTGTTTCTTCGATTTTTTTTCAGCGTCACACTTTAGATGAAGAGTGGGTCAAAAAGACAGTGCCGACACTGCATTAACTGGTTGTTCAGTTCTGGGGTTTTTGTTCTGGGAGTGAATTCATTTGTTGAATGCTACTCTCACTCCCGTAAATATCTGAACTCTGAAAAAAATATGGAAATATGGAATAGTCATCATTTAGTCATCCTGACACTGCTCCAAACTTGGATGACTTTCTCACTTCCGTTGAATACAAAAGGTGTTATGCAAAACAACATTGTTTGTAAAAAATGTCTAACTTTGTTCAGTAGAAGAAATTAAGTCATATGGTTTTGGAACATCAGGGTGAGTAAATGATGACAGAACTGTAATTTTGGGGTAAACTATCCCTTTAAGCACTAAGAAGAGGAATGGCAACCATATTTAGCTGCAGTGTATACATGGCCTATGTATGAGAAAGCTGGTGTTGATTTGTGTGTAACAGTGTTGCTGTATTCACCTAGCTGACAGGATGGCATAGTGGTCCCGGCCAGAGCAAATGTCCTGGGTTATGTAGAGGTTTTTATCACAGGCCACACCAGGCAGGGTGTAGTTGGGTTTGCACACGGTGAGGAAGAAGGGTGCATGGTAGCCAGTGGCCAGCTGAATAACGTCAGTCACCAGTGCTGTGGCACACAGCCCAAACACATGAACACCTGTGAGGGGAAGAAAAGTGTCAGTGCGGAACTGTGCTAACAGAGACAGATTGAGCCAGGCTTATTTGTGTGTGTGTGTGTGTGTGTGTGTGAGTATTACATGGCAAACACTACACCATATGCTTCTTCAAAAATAGATAAAATTTTTTAAAAAAACCTGTAAAAGTGTCTGAATGCTGGTGAGCATCTGAATAATGAATGTCAGAGTTCCTAGTATTAAAAGTTAGGATTAGACATCTAGTGGAGCATTAAATATTTTTCTATAAACTCAGGATAATTCAATGTGGTTTTGTGTACTATATGTGTTGTTACAATAACCAGTGAACAAGTCTGCAAATAACAAAATAAGAAGTCTTTCGTATTGTTTATTTGTGATATAGCACACTTACATTACATGGCCAAAATTATGTGGACACCAGAACACAACAAGTACATGTGCTTGTTGAGCATTTAATTTAAAAATCATGTACATTAATAATGAGGTGGACCTTCTGGAAAGTCTTTCCACTAGATGTAGAACATGGCTGTGGGGGTAATACTCCCATTCAGACACAAGAGCATCAGTGAGATCAGGCACTGATGTTGTGCGATGGGGTCGAGCTCGCCATTGGTCTTCCAATTAATTCCAAAGGTGTTCAGGTCTGGTGCCGGATTCACGAAACGTTCTTATGAAAAAAAAATTAATGAAAGGATAAATTATAAGAAGTTTGTAAGAACTTTCCTAAGTGCAGTTCTTGAAAAATTCTTAAGAAATTCTCAAATATTTTCTTAAAGGGATACTTCACCTCTGGGAAGATGAATGTGTATTTAAAATTGGTCATTTATATAGTATAAATGTGAAATTATTTTTGAATTTGAAGCATTCTAGACTGAGAAAAGGCAGAAAATGTATTTTTTACACATGTGGCTGAAAGACAACAACTCCCAGAATGCACTTGCTTTGCTGCCCTTACAAGGCCACTCCCAAACCACGCCTACCGGTTACAGGTGGCAGTATCTGAAAATATGATACAACTAGGCTTGTATTGATACATCGTGACTCTATAAATCGTGAGTTAGTTGATAAATTGACTGACTATGCGGGAAGAACATTATAATTCCGGGTGTCCAAACTCTGTACATGACGTCTTAGTAACAAAAAGAAAAACTAACAAAATACTCACTTTACACTAAGCCGTCCGTTTGTCCCTGCGGGCTTTGGTTGGTGTTTCCAATTTATCTTCGGGATCCTAAAATAAGTTTCCAGGACTCCCCTGTCCATGTGTGGTACAAAACTTGGGTGCTCAGTTATACATGCTCATGTTAGCAGTGCTGTTTCATCAGCGGATTCAGCGATCTCGTCCAGAAGAAAACGGCATCGCTGAAATTCGCGACAGAAATAGGACTCTCTATCTGTTTCCATAGACGCACAGCGAGAGCACTGACACCACCAGTCCGCCCCAACTCGAGTCTGAATATAATTTAACACTCTCTTCCTCCTGCCTGCCAAGCAGGTTTTGCTCCCCTGCTACAGCAGCTGCTCCAGCCTCTGTTCATCGCTGTATTGCGGCTCGTAGCCGCGAGCATCAGATTCTCGCAAAAGATCTTCGAAATCCCCTTCTGCCATTTCAACTTCAAAACTACCTTCCGCAATCGTGATTAGCCTACTTGTATACAAACTTTCTACACAGAGCAAGAGCCTGTTTTCTTAGCTTCTACAGAAAGATGGCTGAAACTATCTTCACATTCTGTGAGTGAGATCCTGCCCCATATGGGCGTGGTGAAAACATGCGGAATACTGGCTGTAGTTTTAAGCCTCTGGTCCAAAAATCCTTCTGATGACGCAAAATGACGATTTTTGCGTCATCGGAGGATTTTTTTCCAGACTAAAAATAAATAAATCTCTCGTCTCAGGGGGATATGAGGGGGGGAGCTCGGTAATTCGAAAATACTACTGGTTTTCTACTGATAAAAAGCTTAATGCTAAATCCTGAAGTAACCCTTTAAGAACATTTTATTAATAATTAAAAGACAGGCTTTGACATTGTCTGATCAGCCTGCTAATGGAGTTGCTATAATTTTATTTAAAGTGTGTTAATTTAACATCATTAACTGTCATTGGAGAATTTACTTGCTGCTAACCATTTTATTTCTTTTCATTTGACATGGAGGAAAAGAAAAGAAACAACAACTTCAGCAGACGAGAGCCGGATGTTCTTGTTGAGGAAAAAGTTCTCCGTGGGAAGCTTGAAAATAATACCATGTCAGAAATTAAGAGGTGGTTAAATGGGAAAAGGTTGCAAAGAAGAAAGTCTCAGCATTCAAATGTTATAATTATTATGTTTCTATGAACTCTAAAGATCGTGGCGAGATATGCAGTGCATCCATTGAATAAGCATGATTGATCACCACATTAAGAAGCTTCAAAACAGCATCTATTGTTTGAACTTGGTGATGACATTTACATGGTTTACAAGCTGAAAATAAAAATATAATTAAACATAAAACAGTCAAAAAACATTTTTTTTTGTCTAAAACCACATTTCTATATAAACAGCCCATTGCAACTTCAGACTCAACATGAAGAACCCGATAAATTCATCAAACATCTTACCTTTTAGGATTTAAGACAACTGTTAGGTTATCCTAACTTTAAGATGTTATTTACAACTATTTTTAAGAGCATTGTTTTTCGAGAATTTTAACGTTTTTTTCTTAAGAACAATCTTAAGAAGTTTTTTCAGGAATACAAAATATTCTTAACTTTATTCTTATGTTAGAAATGAAGAAAACGGTAGTTAAGAAGAAATTTCTTAAGAACGTTTTGTGAATCTGGCCTCTGGGCTTTGTGGAGGCCAATCAGTTCTTCCCCACCAGACTCAGTAAACCATTTCTATATTGACCTCACAAAGGTGCTTTGGTACGACTCATTTTTCTTTAAACGTTTGTCTAAGTAGATTGCATGGCTGTATGCTTGATTTTATGCAGCTATTAGTAGTGTGTGTTGCTGAAATGGCTAAACCCATTAATTAGAAGTGGGTGACTGCTACTTTTGGAGTAGTTTTGTATACTCTACTACATGTAGAGTATCTTTATGGAATTACCCACGAACCTACCCACAAACCGCACTGTCCTGCGTAAGAAGGAGTTGAAGTTGCATCCTCCTGCGTTTATACTGCTTTCTGAACCAGAACGAATCTTCAGCTTGGACTGCATGCAGTACATCAAGGCCTCTCCCAGCATGATCTAAGCCACAAAAAAAAAAAAAAAAACACACACACAAATAAGACCTGTCTGGAGCAAAATTCTGGAAATCCAATCTGTCAAGTATATGTGTAAGCTTTATACAAAACTCAATCCTTGACCGTGCAATGCACTGCATCAATTGGTGGAATGCAGAAACAGGATACTGTGTATTATTCACAGTAGCTACACTGAGATAAATAGATTAGGCCGTTTATGAATAGAGGATGAAAACTCACAGACGCTGCAGGCCCAGCGAAGGCCAAGCTGAGCAGCATGAGCAGAGGGATGAGCTCGTCTCCCGTTTCCACATAGGGCATACTCAGTGTGCGGTCATGGCAACGGAACCCTAATTTGGCCGGTTGAAAAACGTCTGTCAGCTCCAAGAAGTAAAGAGAGATCATGGAGGTAGCTACTATTGGCAGCTGAGAGACACATACAGAATGGTTGGTTTATGGAAAAGGTGGCATGGGAGGATTATGGCAAATGGAATCAGTCAACACTTCTTGCTTAAAGGGATCACTCACATAAAAATGAAAATTCATCATTATTTACTCCCCTTCAGAGTTGTTCCAAACCCATATTCGTTTATTTCATATGTGGAACACAAAAGGAGATGTTAAGGAGAATGTTAGTCAGCCAAAATTCACTTTCATGGTATCGCATACAATAAAAGTGAATGGTGACTAAGGCTTTCTATAGCTAATTTTCTGCTTTACATATCCTTTTGTGTTCCATGGAAGAAAAAGTGGTTTAAAATGACATATGGTGTGAGTAAATGATGACAGAACTTTCATTCTTTGGAGACCTGATACTTTAAACACAATCACAGCATTAGACATATGTACACATTTTTATTCTTAGAAAGATATTTTTAAATCAATGTTATCTCATTGAGAATAAGAAAACAATTTAAGCCCAAATAATCCTTGCTGGAATCCTGTATAAACATCTTAACCCTCTCTAAAAACATACACTTGAAGGTTAATGATAGGCTAAGAAGCCCATCATTCCTGTTTCCAGCTCATTATTCACTGTGTCAAAACAAACAGCATATATGGTGCTAAATATCACTTCTATTACAACTTCACACTTGTAAGTCATAGCATGTCATTTATTACAGTTAAGATGCAAGTTTAATTTTACAGGCTCAGAATTTACACATCATCACATCATAATATTGTAACTTGAAGTGACATGTAAAAGGCATTCTACTCTTGTACAATAAGTCAGTGGTGCGTAACTATGTCACTACAATGATCATGCTTTTCTTTAGGCAGTTTAAAGGAGAAAATGAAGGCTTAACAGAGATTGTCAAAGCTTCACCACAACAGTTTGAATACAGTGCCATGAGAGCATACCTCCACAAAATAGAAACAAGGCAGCAACGTCATGCTGTCTTTGGGTGGCTTCTTCTTGGGCTTGTCTTTAGGCGACATCATTTTGGGGTTTGGTCGAGTAAAATCTGAACGTGATAATAGTCAGGAAAAAATAGGAAGAGCAAACACAAGATTATTCATTAGATACATGCTGATAAATAAGATACACAGAGAATTAATTCAGTTATTAAATGGATAGTTCCAGTCCTGGATGCTTATTAGTCAGTAGCTCTTATTGCAATGATTTTTTGTTGCATAGCTACGGTTTGTCATCTCACAGCTATCTTCTAGTGAAAGGAGGACACTTGCTTTTATAATGAATTTTCTTTATTAAAAAAGTGTCCTTGATGTTCTTATTATAACGGTTTATAAAAGCAATTCAGCACTCTAGGAAGTACTATGTTGTGAATTGATCATTAGCGGTGACTACATTCACAATATAGTGCTTTATTGCTTAAATATATAATAAACTGTCTATTATTTGTGGTATTGAATACACTGAAACAATTTTAACCTCAAACATTTTCTTTATATGGTAACATCTACATTAACTGGTTTGATTCAAGTCAAATATAGTATTTAACATGTATACCTTTATGGCATCAGGTTACCCCAACAAAACTACATTTTAAGGGTTAGATCAGGTAGAAATAGCTCCTTAAGATATAAATTGCAGGTTAACCTATTTTACTGTGTCCTACAACCTAAGTAACTATTTGTCCCAACCTTAAATGTTATTATAAAATCTAAGTGTTCAAAACAATATGGTAAATGGCTCACTGGACATGTTTATAAATCATCTAGCTAAGCATGCACATTTTCGGTGCAATTGATGCAGATGGGTATGCACACTGGTACACTACATTCAGGAAGTGTAAAATTATTAGACTCAATAAGAATTCTCTCATAATTCACTGAGCCTTATGCCATCCCAGATGCGTATGACTTTATTTCATGTGCTGAACTCAAATGAAGATTTTTAGAAGAATTTCTCAGCTCTTTTGGTCCATACAATGCAAGTGAATGGGTGCCAAAATTTGGAAGCTCCACAAATCATAAATCAGAATAAAAGTAATCCATAAGACTCCAGTGGTTAAATATATATATCTTCAGAAGCAATATGTTAGGTGTGGGTGAGAAACAGATCACAATCACATTCTTCTTGTGTTTTTGGTGATTCAATTTATTCATGCATATCGCCACCTACTGAGCAGGGAGAAGTATTTCAAGCAAAAAAGTACTTATATATTGATCTTTTACACCAACGTATCTTTTCACCTATCATATCACTTCTGAAGATATGGATTAAAACAACAGAATCATATGGATTACTTTTATGAAGCCTTTATGTGCTTTTTTATTTGTGTCAAAATGTTGGCACCCATTCACTTGCATTGTATGGACCTACAGAGTTGAGATATTCTTCTAAAAATCTTTGTGTTCTGCAGAAGAAAATCATGCACATCTGGGATGGCATGAGGGTGAGTAAATGATGAGAGTTTTGGGGTAAACTATCTTTTTAAGGTTATATCTGTCATGTTAATCTACAGAATTTAAAATGTTTTATATACCATTGTAACTACACAAAACAAGCGGCTTTACAAAAAAAAAAAAATCTGTATTTCTTCCATATGTAAACTGCATTTTTTCTCTTGGGGTCCATCAAAAAAAAATTAGAAGTGACACTTAAAGTCACAGTCTGAGGTATTATACAGAGGTGATAAAAATCAATTAGGAAGCAAAGCAGGATCAGGCTTTTAAAAAAATCCCCATGCACGCAATGAAAGAGCCACTGGTTTGGGGGTCAAGGATATAAAGAGAACTCTTTATTTGGCAATGAGAGTGCTTTAAATTACATGACACAGCAAAATGTCCTTAAACTGTTCAAGATCTTGTGATGTTTAAAAACACAGTTTACAAGGGCTTCAATGATAGCTCTTCAATGACATGCTAATGCAATCCAACCAAAATGTTCAGATTAGTGGTTTTGGATGTTATTACAGCATTCCAGCAGCAATTGATGAAATGGCGTGCAGAGCCAGTCAAAATCAGGATTCGATACCGGTGCTTGGTATCAGATTAAAAAGAAGGTAGTGATTATTAGCAATGTGTTAAATTTGTGTATGGCTACACCACCGAGTACAGATTTACACTTTGCAATTCTGTGTTGACATAGCATGCATTGGCCTGAATAGCCTCGTAGCTCTAGCAGCACACAGATAATGAAAGTTGGGTGACACATGGTGGCCATATCAGCTTTCACGCCTCACACTGCACAAACAAAGAAGGCTCCTTTCAGGGGAGAGGGGGAATGTTTATCCTGCACAACTTTGTTTGTCTCTGGAGATAGAGGGGGGGATATGGAGAGGGTTGGGAACAGACTCAAGGCAGTGCTGTCAAAGAGTCTATTGGCTGGCAAATAAAAAGAGCTTAGCTGTAAAGCAGCAATCAAGTCTGCTTGTGAACCTCTTCAGCAATATGTTAGAGCAAGTGGGAAGTTGGTACTAAATAAATATGAATTAAGTGTAGAGAAAGTGAGACAGATATTTCAACCCATTTAAGGGATATTTATCAAAACATTTCAGTGTCCCTCGCCCGACAGTGACATTTTTTGTTTGTTTGAAAAGAACTTGAAAGAGTTTCTGCAATTCTAAGGCCCTTGTGTCCGGTTTCTAAGACAACCTAAAATGCTTGAGTCCACATCGAAGTAAAGGAAAAGACTTAAAGGAACGTTCCGGGTTCAATACAAGTTGAGCTCAATTGAAAGTATGTGTGGCATGTGTGGTGTTGATTAAACAACAAATGATTTTGACTTCTCTCTCTCTCTCTCTCTCTCTCTCTCTCTCTCTCTCTCTCTCTCTCTCTCTCTCTCTATATATATATATATATATATATATATTTATATATATAAAAAGTGGTTACTTTTAAGGCACTTACAATGGAATTTAATGAGGCCGGTCTATAAACGCTGAAATACTCATAATTTCTACATTATTTATGATTTTTATGTGGAAAAAATAACACACTATCCTTATTTGTGTTAAGTTATATGAAACATCTAGTTATACTTGTTAACCCAATATTGGATATAACTTTACACAGATAAGGTTAGTAATAGATTTTGTCAAACTAAAATCATGTATAATGTTTATACTTTGTGGCTATACTTTTAAAATGATGTTTAGTATAACCCTTTAAATTAATGTAATGTAGTCATAATCCTGATTTGAGCATACAATTTCACCACAAATTTTCTGTGTTTTTCATCCTGGGAATCACCACTTGAACCAGAGATGTGGGTCAGAATCGTGATCTACTGTACCAGCTGCGCTGTCCACTGCATGGTACTGAAACTGCTCCGAGAGCACATATGAGCAACGCTTTGATATATTGCTATAACGGAGATGTAATACTATTAAAAGAGACAGCTGTTCACGAGGAAGGTAAAAGAGGATAATCGATGTCGTTTTAAACACACGAGACACCACGGGACAGTTTGATTCTTTATCTTTTAGCACACGTTTGAACATATCTCACAAGATGACTTCTGCAAATACAATACTACATATTCACTAAATGTTGGCACTGCAAGATGTCCTCGAGGTCAGTTAGCAACACACTACACACCTCTCCTCCTCTCCTGAAATGGGGACATTAATTTTTTGGATTTGGTACAGAACACCCATCTCAAATGGTAGTCTACTTTTTAATTTGATATGCATTTCAGAATAATACATTGTATTTCTAAATACTAAACTGCCCCGAAATCTTGATTCTCAGGTTGCCTGCTTTTGTAACGGCTCCCAATAACAGGCTCTGTCATCATCAGACAGACAAGACTGGTCTCACCTCTTTGGTGTTGAAAATTCATCGACTCCCTCCGACCCCGTCTCCTTCGCTTCGTTCGTCTTGGGGGCTCCAGCTTTCCTCAATGGCACTTAATCCATTTCACGCTTTCACAAAATATCTTTGTGTTCACTTCACCTTGTTCGTGAAGGTAAGTGAACGGATAAAAGTATGAATGGAGCCGGGGACAGACACTGGTATATTTCCTCAACGTAGCAAAGTCTCAGAAGTGGATGTTGGAAATTTCTTCGCAATTGTGATGGGATTCTGGAGCCACTCTCTCATAGAAATCTCCAACACAGCTTTCGAATGAGGCGGATAATAAACGGAAAAGGAATGCAGTAGCTGTATAGGGCACAGTGAACACAAAAGGCTACTGGGAAGGGGGGTTTCTTGAGAGAGGGGAAAGTGGAAAAGAGGGAGGAGGCGGACGACTTTTTAACACACAAACACACTCACGCTTGCATACAAACACAACGAGCTTCGTCTCCCTCCTTTTATTTCCATGCACCTTGTAATAATGTTTTACGAAAGAGCTGCAAAGACGCGAAAGATTCTACACATTTTCGGATGCGACCGAAAGAGTTAGGGGCCGTTCAGACCGAATGCGTTCTTACGTTTAAAAAAAGCTAGACGCAACGCATGTAGGCTAAACGTACTGTTGGTGTCTCACGTTGACGTTCTTTCCCTACCTGACACGGCGTCTAAAAACCGCAAGCCGTGCGTCTGGCGCATGTTTACATAGAATAACGATTGAAAAACTTCGATGATGTACGCATTCGTTGTGAACGGCCCCTTAAAACGCTCCTCTCTTTGTGCATGTGCAATAGTCTCCATCACTGGACATTGTTTTTTACATTTAGGTGGCAGGATCCTTATCGTAGCAAATGTCAAATATGGTTTCAGGTGTGAAGCTCGTGGTCTTTGTTTCTTTGTTTGGGATGGGGCCTCGTTTTGACCATGCGTTGCGCCCCTTTGTGTCTAGCCATGTTTTAAGTAAAAAGCGGACAGCAGCACATGGCGACGCACGCCTCCTGTGAGAAAATGTCACCACGTCACAGACGCACACTCGCTCCTCGCAGTTTTTCGCATGAGTGAATGGCATCATCCTTGCTGGAGACAGAGGGGGAGCATATGCTCATTTCTGTTCCAAGATGATCTTATATTTTCAGTAGCATTTTTGTTTTTTACATTTCACGGTTGCAAACCCAGTTTCTTTCTTATGAATACCTATATTAGGCCTATGTATATTGAATAGATAATATTGCAATATGCTAAAACACATTATATCCATTTATAATAATAGCAAAAAGACAGAGGGTTTATTTATTAAAAAAAAAAAAAAAAAAACTTTTTGTTTTAAGATGCAAATAATGTTTTTAGGTAGGCTAATGCTTGGTTTCATTAAGAAATACAAGGCATTGTGGTTTTTGATTAGCAAATTTACATTCATGTGTGTTGAAATGTCGCCCTCAATTTCATTTAAATTATGTTAATTTGTATAGCACTTTTTTCATATTGTTCCAAAGCAGCTTTACAAAAATAAAATTAAAAAAATATGTAGAGAAATAGAGAGGAAATAAGTGCCCCATAAGTGACCCACTAGGTAAATTCAACTAAATCTACTGATTCTGTTGTAGCACCTCTGGCAAGGTGTAAAAAAAACTAAATAACTAGATTAAATCTCTCATGTTCAATTTCAGCATTATTTTATACAGCACACATTGCAGCAGATGCGCTACAGAGCACTGAATCAAGGGGGTAAAATAAAAACAGCTCCTCCCCCCATTTTCCCCTCTCCCACACTAAAAAATAGTGGGGTCTCCTTTCAGCAATAGGCTTACCATTGGTTTCCCAGGAGACTGTATTAGGCCTCTTGGGCAGTTCTCCTATACCTCTGGATTGGGCCCAGCTGCATGGAGTTAATAAAATCATCACTCATCCATTCAGTCTCACTCCTCATATCCTCTCTAGCCAATTAGTTGCACACCCTATGTGGCTTGACCGCCTTCTCAACATGTTTCACGCTCTCATCAATTTCATACACACTCATTGCAGACTCAAAATGGAGGAAGAGGTGCTGCCAGACATTGCAGCTTCTTCCAGCGTATCATTATAGCAATATTCAAGAGCTTCTCGCTTGAAAAGATCTGCCACAGATCAGTCTTTATGTAATACTTTGGGGATCAGTTTGTTTTCTGACAGCTGACCTAATTATTGTGTCCAGATATGCTGCTCTGGTTTTCCCAGGTCTGTTTTTATAAGCTAGCATTGAATGATTGTATCAGGATTGATTTTTTGCAAGCTATCATGTCAAAACATATCTCATAAAGACATGTACTTCAAAGAAATAAGAACGGTTGTATAAATGTGTGGTGTGCTGCGAGGGACCGGCTCGTAAATCAGGGTACATATCCGCTGGCATTCCAATTTTCTTCTATGAGTGTATGGCTCCCTGGATATGTGTCCTGTTTTGAAGAATGTATGACATCATAGAGGCGAAGGTACCATTGCTGATTAGATTATGAAGGGGTGTAAATTGAGGTAGACAATATAGTGTTGAATAAAAGGAGGAAAATTAAAAATATTTCTTTCTATTTTATATATGTATGTTATGTGCACAAAGCTGTAAAATATTTCTGCTATTAATTGCAAATTAGCAGGAAATACAGTTGACATTTTTCCCAATTGAATCTTCATTGCAGTTGCTGGTAATGGAAATCCTAGAAAGATTGGATGTCTTTTCATATATTAGACCTGTCCTGTGCCACAACACTACAAAACAGCTCAGGAGACCCCTTGTGGAGGAAGCCTGCCATCACAACAGTTGGTCTTTGGCGAAATCCTTTTTGACACCTTTGAGTTCTTGCTTTTGACAAATGCAGTCATGATGCAATTACAGTACATTGTATTCTGGAGTCAACGATTCAGTCAATTTGATTGAGAAACCAAAACAAACATTCATTAAGTTTTATGTCATAACTTTTGGAAAGATCTAATGGCAGCATCCAGGGGAGATAAGTTCTGAAATTGAAATCCAAATGTAATGCCCTGAAACCATTATCATAATTAGCAATATTATAACAAGTTCAATTTTTTTTTCTGCTTGTTCATTGTTGTAAATATTCAGTGAAGGGAAGTTTTTAAATAAATAATCTCAGCATGATCTCAGCACAATTACCCGAGGCTATAATATGCCATCGAGTGATTGCTGCTTGCTTAAGAGTATATCAGTTGTTGTATGCAGGGTTGGGGAGTAATGGAATACATGTAATTGGATTACGTGTTTAAAATACAAAATATAAGTTACTGTATTCCACAACTTGATAACTTAATAAATAATTTGTAATTCGAATACAGCTACATTCAAAAGTATTTTGATTACTGAAGAGATTACTTTGCATTTTATTGTAATTTGTTTCATTTAATATTTAGTCATTTCAGATGGAAAACATTTTACATATATATGATTCAATCCAAAGTGCACTTGAACAGCAGCAAAACACTTTCTTATGATGTGTCATATTCATACGAGCAGACAGAGAAGTAAGTTTGACGTTTAGAGCAGAAGAAATAGAAATAAACCTTGTGTAAATTGTCAGCTTTATGCTAAGCTAAAATGCAATTTATTACCAGACACGATCATATTTTTTATCAAGAAAATTCACGTTGGAGCATAAATAATTTTTTTCTAGTAAGACCTTTGATAATGGGGAAAAAATCATATTCTTCATAATAGTTTTTGTATTGATTTGTATTGAAAATATCTAAAAATCCTTAAAACAATATCAATTTGATCTTGTTTTAGAAACAACACTGCATAAGATATTTAGATTTTTATGAAAATGTATTTTTAACATGTGTATTTTGTCTTACTGTACTGGCAGAGCTTTTATAGTAAAAGCAAGTGGAAAAAATCTACCAGTGCTGAAGAAGTAATCCAAAGTATTTAGAATACTTTACTGACCTTGAGTAATCTAACAGAATACGTTACAAATTACATTTTACAGCATGTATATCTGTAGTGGAATACATTTCAAATGTAACCCTCCCAACACTGACCCTGATATAGAGGGAACTCACATGATGAGGTTTAGGCATGGGAGCAGAACACGCAGCAGCCTGATCCCTTCATTGTTGGAACACACATTAGAAGAAAGGTAGAAAGATCACCCATGTTGGTTGCAAATAAAACAAAACACAAAAAACAACAGCAGTGGGTGGTGGGAGCTTTTATAGTGAAAACAAGTGAAAAAATCTACCAGTGCTGAAGATGTAATCCAAAGTATTTAGAATTGTCAGACCTTGAGTAATCTAATTAAAAAATTACAAATTACATTTTACAGCATGTATTCTGTAATCTGCAGTAGAATACATTCCACTCCACAAGTAACCGTCCCAACCCTGGTTTTATGTTAATTTACATCAGGACAGATCGATCTGTCATTAAATTAATAATTAGAGTGCTAACACTACAGCTTAAATAAAACATTTTACACTGCACATAAATTTATTCTAAATATTATATATATATATATATATATATATATATATATATATATATATATATATATATATATATATATATATATATATATGTAATATTTAGAATAAATTTATGTGCAGTGTAAAATGTTTCAGTGAATATATATATATATATATATATATATATATATATATATATATATATATATATATATATATATAAATAGGTATATAAATGAGTCAAAAACAGTGATAAACTAAATATATAACTAGGCTAAATGTTTTGCTTTTAAAAAATAAAACTTGACATGTGACAGAATGTCCTTAAAGCCAGGTTAAAAATAAGTAAAATACTGCAAGTATTTTAAAATAAGCAAGTACTTAAATGTATAAAATGCTGTGAGTGTTTTAAGCATTCATTAAGGTGATGTATGCTGAAGCATATGGGTAGGATAATGCCCTGTTTGTATTTTCTTTTGATGTTAGCCTCTACCATATTTTGTTTTTAATTAAATTAAAATTTAATTTTTCAACCATATTTTGTTTTGTTTCAAAAATTAAATTTTTGTATTTAATTTTAAGTATTTTCTTCCTTTTTTCTTTTTATATTATACAGCCCCATCGACAGCTGTTTTTTTTTCTTTTTAATAAACAGCCATCAGAATAAAACCCCAAAAGACATTTTTGTATCCTGTGGTGAGAGATAAAAACTATTGCACTAAAGGGCCAAAATGGCAACAGACGAACACTTACAAATGGGAGAAACAGGCAGGTAAACTTAAGCATACCATTAGCACTTGGAAAGGTGAGCGGCATAATGTGGGCGGAATATGTGTGATGTCGACCTGCGAATGAAGATATGATATCTGGATTGTGTTTAGATTATACTTATCCAGTTTTCCTGACCAACCACTGGACGGCACCATGATGATTCTAATTGCCTGTTTTGTTTTTCTGGTCTAAAGATGCTAAGTAAAAACTTCCAAAATGAGTGATCCAGCGGAGAACAACAACCATTTAAGTTTTAACTGGTGTTAAATTTCATGACAACTCTGAATAATTAATGATATAAACTGAACTAACCTCGCACCATCGCTTCATGTCATCTACACACTCGGTCGAGGCACTGTCTATAAAAAATGGTAATCTGTACTCCATTTTTACAAATGTAATACATTAAACATTGCATTACCTGCTTAGAATATATGCCGATGCGAGTGAAAACACTGGAGACCGGAAATTGAAAACAGTCGAATCATGGAACACTTCCGCGTTTAGGAAAAAGGTGGATATCCAATCACCATGCATGTTCGACTACCTCTGGATCAGGACAAGCAGATCAGAACACATTCCAATCACAAACACGTTTACACTTGTCTTTTCAATGCATCCAACATCCAGATACAGGTTGCATGTTAATGCCAAGTGTAAATGCAGCCAATGTAACAAAAATAGCCACGCATCACACTGTGTGAACGGCTATTACGCTATTAAAATAATTAGTCAGCATTCCTACTTTTAGTTCTTCTCCCCAACACACCAATTTAGTTACTTGACATTTATACATTTTGTGGACTTACAAAGTTTCAATATGTTAAGAAAAGTTGCCTCTATATGTGACCTTGATGGCATTATTGTTGACAATAATGTATTGTTGACTAGCTACCACAGTAACTGTATAACAGTTGGGCTTGCTGGGTTGGGTGGAAACTGTACATTTCTGAAGATTTGGAAAGATTACTATAGAAATCTGTAGATTTAAAGCAAAATACTATTTTGCTGATTTATGAGCATTTTTAACTAGTAAGTACCACTTCAAATGTTCACAAATTTGGCCCTCACAATTAAGGCCAAACATGGACACACTCGCACACACATTTGCAATAAAAGCATCTTAAAGTGACCAGGCTAATAAACCGTAGCTAATAAAAAGACAGCGTAATAAGAGTTTTCTCCTGAAAGGAATCGTCTCAGTTACTGTTGTAACCTCTGTTCCCTGATGGAGGGAATGAGACGTTGTGTCAATGAAGTGACACTAAGGGTCGCTCTTGGTAGCCCGATTCACCTTCAGATATTTGAGAAAAGGCCAATGAGAATTGGTGAGTTGAATTTGCATGCCACTCCCCCCGACATATGGATATAAAAGGGAGGCCAGCAGGCAAGTTCATTCAGGTTTTGCACTGAGGAGCCGAGACAAGGTCCCGGCCGTTAAATTGGTAAAGTTCTGTCTGTGGCAAGAAGGACACAATGTCTCATTCTCTCCATCAGGAGGGAAAATGTTTCCTAAAAATGGTCAAAACGAGCGGAGGAAGGCGTTCTTTTCTGTTCCTATTCTTTCAGGGGATTTAAGGGGGATCCCCGCGGATGCCACACCCTGCCCTGAAGAGGAGGGGAGGGTAAAAAGGCAAATACACCATACAGGGTTCAATAACACAGCAACCAGGGCAGAGAGGGCTCTGCCTAGGGAGACGCGGGTCTACCACAAGGAAGGGGGAGACCGTGCTGCAGAAGATATATCACAGGAGGTTAACGAGGAAACTGAAAACATGTGGAGCACTTTCCCCGGTGCAGGGCATGTAGCTCAATCTCCACAGAATTCATGAGTCAGAGGGGCTAGGAGGAAGAACATCCATGGTTCACAAGTCGTGAACACGCATAGGAGGGAAGAGCATGCGGCTTCATCTTCATGGAGGGGAAAGGTGCTTGCACAAGCGGTATACCTGGCAAGCTCTCTGTGTAATGAAACTTACCTGCTCGCACCTAAAAGAACAAGAGACGAGACCGGCTCAACCCGGAGATTGTAAAACCTTGCAAAGGTATTGGGTGTTGCCCAGCCCACTGCCCTACATATGTCTGCTAGAGAGGTGCCGTTGGCCAGTGCGCACGAGGATGCCACACTCCTAGTGGAGTGTGCTTGAACCTGCAAGGGGGCGGGCACTGACTGGACCTGGTAGGCCAACGCTATGGCGTCCATGATCCAGTGGGCAAGCCTCTTTTTGGAGACAGCGATCGCTATCTGCCAAAGCAAACAAAGAGCTTCTCAGAGAGTCTAAATCTCTGTGTGCAGTCCAAATAGGTACGCAAAGCACATACCGGACACAGCAACGATAAGGATGGGTCTGCCTCCTCCCGGTGTAGCGCTTGCAGGTTAAATACCTGGACCCTAAAAGGGGTCGTAGGAACCTTGGGCACATGGCGCGGTCATGGTGTTAGGATGACATGAGTATCTGCCGAAATAAACTAAACTCCAGGCAAGTATCTCAGACAGAGAATGCTTGCAGGTCTCCAACCTTCTTGATGTAAGCAAGCTCAATCAGGAGGGCCGTTTTCTGGGAGAGGGCACATAGCTCAACTGATTCTAGAGGCTCGAAGGGGGTTCTCTGAAGGCCTGTAAGGACCATGGAGAGATCCTATGAGGGGAATAGACATGGCCTGGTAGGGTTCTGCCTCTTAGAAACCTGATGATCAGGTCATGCTTTCCTAGGGACTAACCGTCCACCAAGTCATGGTGGGCTGCTATAGCTGCAACATATACCTTCAAGGTGGAGGGGGACAGCCGCCCCTCCAGCTTTCCCTGTAGGAATGAGATCACTGACCCGACTGCGCATCTCTGTGGGGCTTCAGATCGGGCAGAACACCAGTTTGCGAAGAGGTGCCACTAAGGGCATAAAGCTGCCTGGTGGAGGTAGCTCTGTCTTGGTTGATGGTGTCTGTGACAGCTGGTGGTAGACAACTCAGATATTCCGCATCCCGTCCAGGGGCCAGACGTGGAGGTTCCAGAGGTCTGGGCATGGATGCCTGAGGGTGCCCCGTCCCTGAGAAAGAAGGTCTTTCCTCAGGGGGATTTGGCAGGGAGAATTTGGCAAGGGCGGCCTCTGCGACCTTCTTGAAGATGCGAGGGGACAGGATGAAAGGGAGGACTTTGTACTGGTATGCTTGGTGCTCGAACGCGAATCGTAGTAAGGGTTGGTGTCAGGGTAAAATCGAGACGTGGAAATACACGTCCTTTAGGTCTACTGCTACGCCGGGGATGAGAGCTGGGCCCTGGTTGTGGCAGAGCTACCTGCTGGTTTCTTGCTGCCGCGGGCAGACAGGTCCCGGCTGGCTCGATATGTTGGATGGCCGCCAAATAGGCCGAGATTGGGGTGTTGAGAAAGTGGGCTTTGTCAGTTTCCTGCATCTCGACCAAGTTCAGCCAAAGGTGACGCTCCTGGACCAAAAGGGTGGACATTGCCTGTCCGAGTGCCCGCGCTGTGACCTTCGTGGCCCAGAGGGTTAGGTCGGTAGCTGAGCGCAGTTCCTGCAGCACATCAGGATCAGTACTACCCATGTGCAGATCGAGGGTAGTGAGAGTGGACGAGTAAGGAGGTTGATTCAGGGCAGTAAAAGGCTCCCTCCTTGTTAGCTCGTCATGCACCTCCCGGATAGAAAGGACTCCAGCAGCACCCTGACCCAAGGATCCAGTCCTCTAGCCGTGAGGGCTAGAAGCCCGAAGGTGTCAGCCCAGCTGAGTCCTCCACGTCAGACGCCGCGACGCTCTCCGTTGCAGTGGCGACATCATCGTCCTGCTCTATGGCTCCAATGGAGGTATCAGACTGGCCGTGAGGCGAGCTGGTCTCACGTTGAGCCTGGACGGAAGCAATCGAGTGTGCCGGGGGGGCGGGTGGTTCGTGGGGATTTACCCGGTGAAACCGCTCCCGCTGAACTCCCCAAATCACCTCCATTGCCAGACGGGTCATCCTCAATCCCATGGTAAGGAGCAACACGCCGGAGGCAGCTGGAGTGGCGTTTCCTTTAAGAAAGGAAAGCCACGACCAGAAGGATGCAATGTTCAGGTTCTTGCAATGAGTACACGCACCATCCACAAATGCTGCCGCGGTGTGATTGCAACCCAGACATACACAGCAGCGCCTATGGCTGTCAGAAGCAGAGATATATCTGCCGCATCCAGGAACAACACAAAGGCGGAAGGGCATCTTGATAAAGATGTGTCTTTAAAAAGACTTTAAACGCCAAGCGTAACTCTTTTATTTTCTCTTGAAAATAATACTCTTTTAGAGGAGTGTTTGCTCTTTTAGAAGACTGTCGAAGGCCAATGGCATGGGCTGCACTGGCGTGCAGAGGAGGGAGAAAGCCGCTGGCAATGTGCCGTAGATCCAACAGGAAGCTCTCTAAAGTGAGGTTTCAGCTCGCTGAACACATACAACCACTCCACTCCGAAGAAAGAATCTGACTGACCAGAGGCACATCCATCCATTTCTACCCATATGTCAGGGGCGGGACATGTAAATTCTGCTCGCCAACTTGGCATTGGCCTTTTTCATATTCAGTGGTATTCGAGGCTCCCGAAAGAAGCCCCTTGTCACTACAGTCGACACAACATTGTGTGAGTGACAGAAGGGGAAGGATAGTTTTTGGGGTAAAAAACTATGTTGTTGCAGAGGCTAAAGGCCCCTATTAAACACATTGTTTTCTTGTGAAGGGAATAGATTTTTTATGAAGAATGTTTAAACTGGGCTCACGATGTCTGATCCAATCACAATGGACATTTATTTGTTTATAGAATATTAGAGATTGAAGCAATGAGCAAGAAATGAGCAAGAAATTATGCACCCTATTCTGAAGTGGTTATTTTGAATAATCATTATCGTAATTTGTTACTCAAAATGCACCATGCTGTCTTAAAAGTATTTGCATAAGTTGAAAAATTGTGCCTTATATAATAATAATAACTATTGCCCCAGTATCTATCAATATACCCCCCTTGGGGCCTTTTACCCCAAATGAGGGAGCTGTTTACCCCAGGTGTGGGGAAAAAAAGGCCCTCTCGCCACCTTTTTTAAAAACATTTTTTTTTAATGAATTTTATTCAAAACAACCTGCTGTTGTTATTTATTTTCATACACATGATGTTGCTCCATCAATATTCAATAAAAATACATTTATTTCTTGAATCTTGATGCACTTTGTGACCAGAAAAATATATTTTCCTTTAGGTGAGCCTTTCCTGTTGAACCCTACAATAAAATGGCAATTTCAGCCTGTCTTACCTCAGTGGTTTTGTCCATCGCTATCCAGCAGTTAAAATCATACAGCAATATTTATTGTTGAATTTTTTTTTAATTACTACATGGCTCTGAAGAACTTGATTTTGATACACCAATCTTGTGATTTTGCAGTCAAATATTTATGTGTAATGACAGCTCCAAGAAACTTTAGAATTGTCTATTGTCCCAGGGGAAATAATATAGTCAGTTGGCCATATTGCAAAATAAACCATTTCATTTTCTGGGTCCTGATTAACCCGTTGGGGGTTATTATGCTATAATGACTGAGGTTGACTGTACATACTTGTTAACCTATTTTAATGATCAAAAAGCCCACATTTTGATTAAGGTATTCGGACGCCATTTGTGGAAAGTGCCAGTGCTAATTTCAGCTTAACAAAACCATACTCTTTTATGGAATAGCATTTCCTCTTCCCTCATGGAACTGATAGTATGACCTGTGTTCACTTCACTTTCACACTTTTTCTGTTTAGCTATGGCTGTTATAAAGCTCGAAATGGAGCATTTCTGGTGAAATGTTTTTGACAGCAAAGTTACAAGTTTTAAAATTTACACTAAAGTCTACCAAGAGAAAAAAATAGACTGATTCTGAAGTATTTCGATTGGTAAAGAATGTTGATTATTACTAATAGTTGCATTTACACATATTTTGACATTTTTCTGTTTAGAGGTCATGAAATACCGTAAATCAGCTCTGGCAATTTCCTGGAATAAGATGTTTTAACATCACCAGAAAAGTTGTATTTAGATGTCTTATGTGAACAAAGCCGTACAATTACATGTTTAAACACATATGAGGTAAGGACCTGCTGATGTAAGAAGTCTGCTTTAGGCCAATCACAAAATTGTGATGGAGATGATGCAATTAATCTGCGCTGTGATATTTGACAGTTAAACTAATGTGAGCTTAATCTGAGCAGATGTAGAAATTTGTTGACAGCTTTACAGTAAATTACTGTTCTACAGGAACAGTAAGTGATACCATTATTTGTGATTAAAAAAAAGTCTTTCTAAGGGAATGAATATACAAAGGATCAAAAGCCAGGTGAACAGCTACACATTTTGACAGTTTAAAGGACATTAACAGCAAATGACATCATGAATGTGTTTCAGAACTGGTAAATTTACCAGAAAAGGCAATCCTGCGGTTTTATTGCAATTTAACATGCTTTATGTGTGGAACTGGTTTATTTTATTTAGCCTTCGACCTAAATCAGAAAAAAGTAATAAGAAATTAACCTGAAACACATTAGGGCCCTTTTGCAAGAAACCCTTAACCTGTTAATGGTCATAATTTGATGTATAATTTGTCAACATTATTAACAATTTTGAACAGCAGACTATATAGTAAATGTGAACTCATTTAAGCAAAGTGAAGTGAGGCCCTTGGGTGGGTTAAATTAGCCATTAAAGGTTTAAAAGGAATAGTTCACCCAAAAATGAAAATGTTTTTCATTATTTACTCACCCTCATGCCATCCCAGATGTGCATGACTTTCTTTCTTCTGCAAAACACAAATTAAGATTTTTAGAAGAATATTTCAGCTCTGTAGGGTCCATACAATGCAAGTGAATGTTCTTCATTCATGTTCATTCATTCATGAATGTTCTTCTATGTGATTTCTTAAGCTTCAAACTTTTTGCAGCCATTCACTTGCATTGTATGGACCAAAAGAGTTGAGAAAATCTTCTAAAAATCTTCAGGAATTCAGCATATGAAAGAAAGTCATACACATCTGGGATGGCATGAGGGTGAGTGAATGATGAGATGTATCCAGATTTTTTTATCAAGAAAATTCACGTTGGAAAATAAATTATATTTTTCTAGTAAGACCTTTGATATTAGGGCAAAAATCATGTTCTTGATAATAATTTTTGTATTGTTTTCCTGTAAAAATATAAATAATTCTTGAAACAAGATAAATTTGATTGATCTTATTGCAAAACAACACTGCATAAGATATTTAGGTTTTTCAGAGAATGTATTTTTAACATGTGTATTTTGTCTTACTGTACAAAACTGTAGAGTTTTTAATAGTCAAAACAAGTGAAAAAATCTACCAGTGCTGAAGAAGTAATCCAAAGTATTTAGAATACATTACTGACCTTGAGTAATCTAATGGAATACGTTACAAATTACATTTTACAGCATGTATTCTGTAATCTGTAAAAGTAACCATCCCAACCCTGCGTGTATCTGACAACAGACTTTTAAAACAGAAATGGCAGTAAACCTAAGAATTATAAAGCTTGACACTAACTATTTTTTCAAGCACTTAATGGTCAGTCAAGCATACTCACTCTCTGAAGGGAAACAACTCAACATAATGAGGCCATTGTTCATCTGTCTCCCAGAGGAAAATGGTAGCTCGTCGATCAGTCTGGCATTCTCCTCCTCAGACCAGTTTGCTCTCAAAAACTTACTTTGAAGTCCGCTCTTAAAATTAATGAGAGAACTCTATCATCTTACAAACAATGGAACAGTTTGACAGCCACTGCCAACAATTCAGAGTATGTTAACCAGTTTAACACTGTTCAATAATCAATGATTTAATTTCATTTTCATTTCAGAGTCATTTGACAGAAATAATTCACTTGTTACATCAGTGACTTTTACAAAGGGCTTTTCCATAAATTACTTATTATTTCAAAACAAGAATATAATCATTTCAAATCCTTTTTTAATATGTATATTTTTAAAGTTTGCATATGTCCACTGCAGTAGAAGACAGTAGTAAATAATCCAGATGCCATAAATATAACAAACATGAAATATAAAAATGACAGTTATATAGAATTATTGATGTGGTTGAAATGTAACGATGGTTTGTTACAGTGAATTGTTAAAGGGATAGTTCACCCAAACATGAAAATTCTCTCATCATTTACTCACCCTCATCTTCAGTGGTTAAGTGGCTTCTAAAGTGACACAATCGCTTTTGGTGCGAAAAAGATAAATATTTGAGTACTTTTTAACTATAAACCATCGCTTCTGGTCAGCAGCAGTATGCGTGTGTGACATAATCACGTTGGCATGTTCACATGAGAACTGATGCATATGTGACACACCTCGAAGAGCAGCGCTGTTTACAACTGAGAAGTAGGAATGGTACATATGTGTACTTATCCTGGATGTCTCAACTGAAAGAAAAACATGAGATTACGTCCATAAAAAGCCAAAGTGAATAGGTCGGATGAGGACCACGTGAACTCAGTGCTTAAATATTGATATCTTTCACATCAAAAGTTATCATATCTCTTTAGAAGACATACATTTAACCACTGGAGTTGTATGGATGACGTTTATGCTGACTGTCTGCGATGTTTGGAGCATCAAAAGGTCTGATCACCATCCACTTCATTTAAAGGACCTGCTGTGCTGAGATATTTTTCTATTTTTCTTCAAATTTGTTCTGCTGAAGAAAGAAAGTCAAACACATCTGGGATGGTATGAGGGTGAGTAAATTATGAGAGAATTTTCATTTTTGGGTAAACTATCCCTTTAATATAGGCTTTTCAAATATGTGTCCATTGTAGTGGACACCATGCAGCAGAGGGTTAAATGAAATAAATTCTGTAATAAATATTTATTACAAAATGTATTTATTAATGATAGTAAATTCATTAACTCATTCAGACTTTCTAATGTTTAGATTATACAGTGTAATACAGATCGCCCGTGACATCTAAAGGGGTCAAACATCTCCAACAGAATCATACTTTATCACCATTTAAACACAAGAGCAAACATCATATTTATTCATACAATAGAAGTATGGAAAAGTACACACAGCAAGACAAGTAGTAACATGGTCAAAAGTTTAGGTTTGGTCCATATTTGCTTTCCCATTAAGCAATCCCATTGAATTATTTACAAAATGAAGCTATTTTCATGCTGGATGTCTGTTAATGCAGATATTCATCTTGGCCAACAGTGAATGGCATATAAAAAGGACAGTTCAAATTCTGTCATCCTCAACATCAGTTTTCTTCCATACAATGAAAGTGAATGGTGACTGAGGCTGTCGCTCTGCCTGATCTCCACAGAAGTGTTCCACAGAAGAATGAAAGTCATACAGGTATGGAAAAAGTTGAAGGTGAGTGAATGATGACAGAAATTTTGTTTTGGGGGGAACAGTGCATTTAAGTGCCTGTTCTAGGTCAAGTACACACACACACACACACACACACACACACACACACACACACACACACACACAGACAAATGCTTTCTCTCTTGAGCTGGAGGTCAGCCAGACTGCAGGATTACAAGCTGATTCTCTATCACAGAGTGCTCCATATATCCCTAACTCCCCATCAGTCAGTGTGAAAGGGGAAGGCAGAATAAAGGGCTGCATGGCTTCTTAGATGACAGAATGTCCCTTATCCCCAATATACACTGTTACCCTCCTGAATGTCCAGCCACTTACATCACCTCTCCCTGTTGATGTCTTTGGTCAGGGTATTGTTGGTGGAAGAGGCTGACCTCTCAGCAGGATTAGAGGAAGCAGCTGTTTGAGTCTGGCTGAGCCTTTGTCTGACCAGGCTGCGCTGGAGCTCAGCTCTCCTGGATAGGGCAGCCCTGAGCTGGCCACGAAACTCCTCAATCCTCCCTTGCAGCTCTCGGAGCTCTTCTTCCCATGGTGTAGACTGTCCAGAGCAGGCTGGTGGTGAGAGCACCAAACTGAGACTGAGATTAGGACCACCGTTGGAGCACAACTGGGTGGGTGGACTACCCACCAGCCCCCTCCTGCCTCTGTCTGGTCCAGGGGAGGGAGCTTGCAGTTGATAGCTGTTGAGTGTCTCTAGGTTGAAGTGGACACGCTTGTTATGCTCCTTGGCCTCTCGACCAGCCTTGGCAGTCTGATTGTTCCACTTGGTTGTAGAGGAGGAAGGGGACGTTGAGGAGGTGGAGGGTAGAGGAGAAGAGGAGGCGGGTTTTGGCAGGCGGTGAAGATTGCAGTTTTCTGATAGGCACAAGGTGGGACTGAGAGGAAGGCACAGCACCAATCAGTTTTACAAGCTGCAGGGACACAGCACTTCACAAACAGTCTCAAAAATCAATGACAACACAGAGCCTCTTCAATATGCCATCAATGTGGCAAATGGAACGGTATCCACACAGCTTTCTTTTACTGGAGAGATACTGATACTGGCCGATATTGATTTTTGTCCTTTTGTTTTGCAGTTTCTTTTATATATTTATATATATATATATATATATATATATATATATATATATATATTTGATTTTTTTTACATAACGCTGAATGCACACATTTGTTTGTGGCTCAAAGACGATAGTAATTCTTGCGAGGACATACATCAGTGATACTGGGATACTGTACTGTCAGACAGTCATTATTCAAATAAACCCAGATTGATCAACCTTGTATTCAGTGTTGGGTAAGGTACTTGTTTTTTTTTATATCATGGAATCACATTATTAATTATTTTTAGTTAGACTGTACATTATTGCATGGCTAATTACCAAATAAGTAAACAAAAGGTCATGAAATGTTCATTTTAATTATATATTTTTTTTAGGTAAAAAAGGGGCCTAAAAACTAGCACAGCTATGTAGGAATTCCGTTGCCTGTGAAAAATGTAAATTAAGCAGTCATTATACAAAAATATTTCACTGCAGAATGCTGTGATTGATCAATCAGAATCAAATACTCCAGAGGGCCTTGTTTAGATAATTATATAGATACAAACTTCAATAAGGAGAAACAATGGCAGATATTTCAAGAAAGTGTGGTGTAATATTTAAACTGGTTTATGGAATGAGATAACCATAAACTGCTTACCATCTGTCTGTGCTCTCAGCCTCTGATTTCCTCTCATCCTCGCAATGCATATTTAATGCACGGTGGATTTTCTGTAGTAATAAAAAAGGCCACAGAACCACACTCAATGCTGAATATACTTTGACAATTCAACATGTGCACCACAAATAACCCACAGACTTGTGCTTTCAACTTTATAACACTAGAGGGTGCAGGCGCCCCTATTTTGTATCACAGGAACAAAACGGTTAACCCTTGTACCTTGAGAGTGTTCTGCAAAATACAGAAATTTTGAACATAATTTAAACTCTCCCAATAAGTAAGCTTTCTTTGGAAGTGCATGCAGTTGGCAAGCTGGCACTACTATAGCATCATAAACGTAGTTTTATTTGCAAATAACATTGGGGAGACCAAGGCTAGCTGCCACAAATATCTAGTCAGGACAAGTTGTCAAATGTGTTTTAAATATTTAAAATGTAGACAAATGATCAATTACAACATATGTTGGCAGAAGAAATAGTTTGATATTTCTTATAATATCTTTTACATTTTTGCTGTTACATGAATTATGTCTTTCATAATTGTATAAATGTTTACTTTTTACTGAAAAGACTATAATGGCTGCAAGTGATGTTAGCCATTCTGGAACTTAACCACGCACCCTCTTTTCAAAACCCTGCCCTCCAAAGATACAGCTGAGACCGCCACCAAGCAGAAGTGCAAAAGTTGTCTTCTCACTGTTGCAGTGATGGACAGTAGTGTCACTACAAATAGCTAAACTATTAGCTTAACTACATTTCTGAGTAGCGAGGTTGTAGATTCACTAGTTTTTAAATCAAGTTGCTTTTCAGAAGCGAAGGCATTTGGTGGCCAAATGTTTTGAATAATGTACAGATTTTGCTCTTATGGAAAGAAATTGGTACGTTTATTCACCAAAGTGGCATTCAACTGATCACAACTTATAGTCAGGACATTAATAACATGAAAAATTACTATTACAATTTGATTTTTTTTTCTTTAACTACTTCAAAGTGTTCTCATCAAAAAATAATCGTGCAGCAATGACAGCTTTGCAGATCCTTGACATTCTAGCTGTCAGTTTGTCCAGATACTCAATTGACATTTCACCCCACGCTTCCTGTAGCTCTTGCCATAGATGTGGCTGTCTTGTTGGGCACTTCTCACGCACATTACAGTCTAACTGATCCCACAAAAGCTCAATGTTATTAAGATCCATAATACTCTTTTCCAATTATCTGTTGTCTAATGTCTGTGTTTCTTTGCCCACTCTAACCTTTTCTTTTTGTTTTTCTGTTTCAAAAGTGGCTTTTTTGTGTTGCAATTCTTCCCATAAGGCCTGCTCTCCTGAGCCTTCTCTTTACTGTTGTACATGAAACTGGTTTTGAGTGGGTAGAATTCAATGAAGCTGTCAGCTGAGGACACGTGAGGTGTCTATTTCTCAAATTAGGGACTCTGATGTATTTATCCTCTTGTTTAGTTGTATATCTGGCCTTCCACATCTCTTTCTGTCCTTGTTAGAGCCAGTTGTCATTTGTCTTTGAAGACAGTAGTGTACACCTATGTATGAAATCTTCCATTTCATACATCTTCCATTTCAAGCATTGTATAGCATTCATTCTTCAAAACAATGATTGTCTGACAAGTTTCTAGAGAAAACTGTTTCTTTCTTGCCATTTTTGGCCTAATATTGACCTTAAGACATGCCAGTATACTGCATACTCTAAAACAAACACAAAGACAATGTTAAGCTTCATTTAACAAACCAAATAGCTTTCAGCTGTGTTTGATTTAATGGCAAGTGATTTTTTAGTACTTCTGTGTACAAATTTGAAGGCTGCTTATTGGATCAATACAAGTAAACGTCATATTATGCAACTACGCATTACTTTACAGAGAGCTTATGACCTACTAGTGAAGTCTTGCCTTAAGAACAAGTGGTGCAACTAAATTAAGCACTGACTTAGTTACAAACACCCTTAGTGTGAACTTTACATCTCAACTTAAGTGAGACCTTACGCACAGCTAGTACAACCCTACCCTGGTGTTTACTATCGTCAGTTTTGAATCAGAACTAAAGATGTCAGACTCACAAATGAATAGTAATTCTGAGTCGGTTCTTTACAATGAATTGGTTGCCCGTGGTAGCAAAGAGGTCTGAATTGGTTCACAATTCAGTCTGAATTACTCATTAAGCTCACGTGTATGCTGGTGAATCATTTGGTGAGCACTCTAACTTGCCAAAACACTCACTGAATATTTTAAAATAGGCCTTTTTCACACTCAGGTTTTGGAATGCGGAAGTAAACATTTGCAGATTAAACTTCAACAGAGATGAATGGGAGAGAATGGGAGATCCCAGCAAATATTATTTTCCCTTAACATTTGCTCCACTACTATGTATTAATGACTTTCCAGAAGAGGACAAAAATAGAGAGCAGTGGATTAATGGTGCACTTAGTGATTCCTGAGAAATACTGTTAATATTTGAACTCAACTGGCAAAACAAACACCCCCTTTGGAAGCTCCACCCCCCCAAATTCATGCACGTGATTCGGTTTTACATACACCAGCTCCAGACACTCACAACTCTCCTGCTACTAAATCTAACATCACAACAACAGCATATATGTGTTCTGTGAAACAGCAAAATGTATGTTGCCCACCTATCAAGAAGAAAAAGAGCAACTTCTGCATCTGTCTTCAAGCCTTTCAAGCCTTGACTTGTCATAATTCTTCTTTTTTAGTTTATATTCATCTGACAATTTCTCTTGGTCTGATTCTCAGCCAGTTGTCCTCCTTGGAGTTTAGAAAGTTTCCATCAGCCAGATTTGCTTTTGCTCTTCTAATACATTTCCCACTCGCCCTACCCCCACCCCCCATCCTGTGCATGCACAAGAACCACCCCTGTTGCTGACTGGCTGGAGTAGTGTTGTGTAGATCAGTCCAATAAATTCTGTTTTTGTCCCATTTACAGACCCAGGGCTGTGCAAAAATACTAGGTTTGTTTTCAGCCCACCCACAGAACAGACAGCTAGAAGACTGAGGAGTGGAGGGCGGGGCCGCGTCATGATTATACACACCTGGTCCCGTATCGGGCTAATTGAGCCTTGGAGAGGGATAAAGGCCGATTGCGGACGGTGGTGCGGGAGAAAGAGATCGTTTACGGACATGTCAGTCATGTGTGTGTTTTGTCTTTTATTACGTTTCTCCTAAAATTATTATTTACATTGTCAAGGCGGTTCTCGCCGCATCCTTTACATTAATCTGCATTACACTGGTGCTGAAAACCGGGGAGGAGGAGGGATACGCCATAGTAGAGTTCTCGCCACTACCCTCCATCCCAATGGAGTAGCCGCGCGAGGGGAGAAGGGGCTCCTAACCAACCGTCTGGAGCGGTCAGGGCCTCTGCCAGGGATGGAGGAGTCCCCTACCAAACACGGCGGGGTATGAGACTGCTGACCGTGAGTGGGGAGGGGCTCCCTGCTGACCTCCTGGAGTGGGAGAACCACTGCCAGGGGCGGGGTTGACCCCTTCTGTTCCCCCGAGAACGTGGTGGGTTGTTCTGTCCACCAGGGGCTGGAGGACTGCCTCCGATCCGCCCGGGGAGGCGCGGCTGTCGTCCGTTGGAGGGTGGGGGATTGGCCGGGGACCAAGCTACGGCGTATCAGAAAACTGGCAAGTAAGTGTTTTTTTTTTTTTCCATCTCTCTCTCCTCTCTCTCTCTCTCTCTCACTGCCGCTCTGCACTACACTGTTACAGGAAGTACCCCCCCCCCAATATAATTATTTCTGTTTCCGTCCCCTCTCTCATCCAGGTAGACTGGGATGACCTGCTGGCAGATGGGGCTTAGGGCACACCCTCCCCCAGGGAAACTGGGGGGGGATGTACGTCATGCTGGGGGCTCCCCAGTCTGAGAGAACGAGGGAGGAACGAGTGACAGGGCGGAGGGCGGGTCGTGATTATACACACCCGGTCCCTTATCGCGCTAATTGAGCCTTGGAGAGGGATAAAGGCCGATTGCTGACTGTGGTGCGGGAGAGAGAGATCGTTTACGGATATGAGTGTGTGTTTTGTCTTTTGTTAAGTTTCTCATTAAATTAATATTTACATTGTCAAGCCGGTTCTCGCCTAATCCTTTCCATTCAACTGCGTTACAGAGTAATTTGCAGAATTTGACAAAAATGTGTATTGGATTAGTATTAATGAGTGCACCTTTAAGATAGTAAAATGGGATAAGATGCCAAAAAAAGTGTTTTTGACAGTGTTTATCCCCAGATTGTTGATTTCGCGTATCGCGGGCAGATAAAAACAGATATGCCAGCTCAATAAAAAGGATGAACTCAATTTGTGCTTGACTAGTTTGACCAGAAAAGAAGGGATTACAGGGGCACCATGTTAAGACATATGGTATATGAATAAGATAATCATATAAAATGTTTCCATAGTACCACCATGGTATTCATTGAAATTTCCTGAAACACATTTTAAATTTAATCATGTATCAAATTACCATGATAGTACCATGGTATTCTTGAAGTACTTTGAAGCACCATGTATAAAATAGTAGAAAAATATGGTAATTGTATCTGAGAGTACCATGGTATTACTATCTGATACAATCAGATATCACATTGTTATTGCCCATATGTGCTCGCGCTCTCTTTCTCTCTTTCTCTCTCTCTCTCTATCTCTCTATCTCTCTCTCTCTATCTCTCTCTCTCTCCCTCTTGCTTTGGATGTTGGGATTGTTGGGTATGTGAGCGTGTAAGCGTTTTGCTGGTGAGATGAGCAACTGTTTTTTTTGTTTGTTTGTTTTTTCTCTTTTCTGCATTGTTTGTTTTTTGTTTTATTTGTGTGTGTGTGTGTGTGTGTGTGTTTGTCTGTTGCGTGTTTGTTTGTTTTCCGACCTCGTGGCGGGGTGTAGAGATGGAAGCTCACCCGAGTGAGTGGAATTCCTCTTTCACTCCGTCATGGAGTCAGGTGTATGCCTGACGCCGGCACGTCAGTGGAAGATATGCTCGTAGCTGTGGGTGAACAGTTTGGCTTTGAGCATATCATCTCTGCCTCAAGTATGAACAAGGCCGTCGTGATCTTTTTGAAGGAGCGCAGTTTGGTAGGTCGGCTGTTTGAGAGCGGCATGTGGGTAGGTGGCGTTTTTTCAGCTATTTCACCGCTGGTCTCACTCTCAATGAGGGTTACCATTTCCAATGTCCCGCCGATCATATCTAACAGTGATACTGAATGTGAATTGCTGAGATGCTGAAAACTTCCGTGTTCAGCATGAAGGGAAATCCTACATGATTTATGCGAGTATGGCAGTCTGAAATGTTTCGAGTGTGGAGATATTGGACACAAGAAATTTGCTTGTCCACACAAAACCCAGACTGAGAATAATGTGACTAAAACTGTAGTGCCAATAGCAGAGGAACAAAGGGTTGAAGCAGGGGAAGATCAAAAAGTAACCAAAAATAAAAATGTACAAAGTGTGGTTGTGCAGGAAAGTGTGGAAAATTTAGCTTGTGTTGTGGTGGCAAGTGCAGAACAGTCTTCTCTTTCACAGATGGAGGCAGGAACTAGTGATGGTATGAAGGAGATAGGGGATGATGACAATATTTATGAAATGTCAGACATCCCTTATCAGTGTGGAGAGGAAGAGCTGTACACTGTAAAAGAAATTAACGATTTCTTAGATGAAACTTTTGGCAGAACACTTGAAGTGTGAAAGTTTTTACCAGACATCAATACGTTTTTGATTTCAGTGGGAAAAATACAGAAGTCTGTGGGTTTTGATGAGCTTAGTAGAAGGAAACGGTTTAGATTGAAGAAAATTTTCACAAATTTACGGAGAGGGAAAACCTCAACCAAAAGACTAACCAAACCATGTTAATGTCACAAGGGGTGAATCTTCTGTCTTGTCTTAGATTGTTTTCCTTCTCCTTTCTTGTTATTTTTCTTTTCCCTCTTTTCATGGATAGCTTAAAATTAGGAACAATTAATATTAATGAAAGGAGGGATTGAAATAAAAGGGCAGTCTTATCAGAATATATTCAGACTAAGAACATCAATATACATTTTTTACAAGAAACTCATAGTGACATGACAAATGAAATAGACTGTAAAATGTTGTGGGAAGGAAATATCTTTAGTCATGGCACTAATGAAAGCGGGGTTGTTGCTATTTTATTTGGGAAAAATTTAAAGATGACTGTTGTTTCTTCTTGTGAAATAGAAAGAGGACGATGTTTAGCTGTTCAGGTTGATATAATGGGCCAGTTGTTTGTATTTGTTAATATATATGCTCCAAATAATGGAGCAGAGAGAGGTTTTTTAATAAAGTACATGATGGTTTAAGGCAATTTGATAAGAATGCTTTTTAAAATTTAGGTGGTGACTGGAATTGCACCCAAGATTTTATTTTAGATAGAAATGGAGAGGAACCCTGCCCTCCCTCGGTAAATGTTTTAAGTAATATTATTAGAGATTATGATTTATTTGATGTATGGAGAGAGCAGCATCCAAAGGCAAGACAATACACCTGGGTTAAGTAGTAGAAACAAAAATAATAGTTTTAAAATCTAATATATCTCCAAATGGTTTTTCAGATCATCATTTGTGTTTATTTTAAATAAGTTTTAATCACAATGCTCTAGTTTTTATTGGCATTTTAATTTTAAATTATTGCATGATGTAGTTTTTTGTGAAAGGTTTGTTTTATTGTGGCATGAATGGAGAGAACAGAAAAGTGAATATGAGGATATTGTACAATGGTGGGAGGTGGGGAAAACCCAAATAAGAATGTTCTGTCAAAATTATACTGCTCACAATAATGGTTTGTTTAAAAAAACCATTAGAGAACTTGAAAGAGACATTGAACAACTTGAAATGAGTGCAAGTAACAATAATTTAGCAAAAGTGGTAAAAAAAATGCTTTAGGTTCTCTTCATCATGAACATGCAAAAGGAGCTTTAATCAGAGCCCGTTTTTCCTTGTTGCAGGACATGGATGCTCCTAGTTATTTCTTTTTTAATCTAGAAAGAAAAGAATCGGAGAGAAAACAGATGCTACATCTGAAACGAACTAATGGAACTTTGACATCTGATCCAAAAGAGATGCGGCCACTTGCAATGAACTTATATAGTGAACTGTTTGGAGCGCAAGAGTGTGATGGCCCTCGTATGGATTTTTTACTTAAGGATTTGCCTAAATTGAGTGCTGAACAGCAAAAGAAATTGGACTCTGAAATACAAATACAGGAATTGTCAGAAGCAGTTCAACAACTTTCTGTTGGTTGGGCCCCTGGTATTGATGGACTTCCTGCAGAATTATAAAAACATTTTTGGGACTTATTCAAAGAAGACATGTTAGAGGTTTTTAAAGTTTCTTTTGAAAAGAAGGAATTGCAAACAAGTTGTAAAAGATCTGTATTGTCTTTATTGCCCTAGAAGGGTGACCTTGGTCTTTTAAAAAACTGGAGACCAGTTTAGTTGACTAAAGCAATACCTTGGGTATGTGGTACATAAAAGCCAGACCTACTGTGTACCCAGCATAACTATTATGGACAATCTTTTTTTTATTAAGAGATGTAATTGATTTAGCTTGTATGGATAATCAAGATTTGGGTGTACTTTCTATTGATTAAGAAAAGGCTTTTGATAGCGCTGATCATTTTTATTTGTTCAGCACTCTTAAAGTTTTTGAAATTGGAAAAAAAATAATAATATCAGGGATAAAACTTTTATATGCTGGGGCATCAGCCATGTTAAAGGTACTCACTGGCAATTGAACCCTTGCTTTGTCAGTTAAGGAAGAAATTGCAAGGTTTTTTTAGTTAAAGGGTTTGAAAACAGGACTGTTAAGGTATCTGTATATGCTGATGATATAACTGTTCTTATAAAAAAATTATAATGATGTAAAAGTGTTAAAAGAAAGTTTAAAAATCTATGAAAGGCCTCATCTGCAAAAGTCTACAGTGGAAAAAAGTGAAGGATTTATTATAGGGAACTGGCAAGAGCGAAATCTCCCTGTACTTCCAGGTGGAGTTAAATGGGGTAGTGAAGGGCTAAAAATCCTTGGTGTCCATTTAGGAAAGGAGGGGTATCAGGGAAAGAACTGGGAGGGTAAGGTGGAAAAGGTATGTGCTAAGTTGTCTAGATGGAACTGGGTGCTACCCCAGCTATCGTATAAGGGTTGGGTTTTGGTTGCCAATAATCTAGTTGGTTCCATGCTCTGGCATAAAATGACTGTGCTTAACCCACCAGAGGATGTTGTTCACAAGATACAAAAGAGACGCATTTATTTATTTTTTGGTCTGGATGTCATTGGACAAAGGCGGCTGTGCTTTTTCTGCCCATTCATGAAGGTGGGCATGGACTAATGGATGTACAAAGCTGACTCATGACCTTCAGACTTCAAGCTGCACAGGGACTGCTATATTCTAGAGGATCAAATTGGATTGATACAGTCTGCGCTTTGCTACAAAAAGTGGACATTTTTATATATGACATGCAGTTGTTTTTAATATGGCTGACAGACTTGGATTTGAGTGACATTTCGTCTCCAATGGAGGGTTACTCACTGAGCAATAGCCACAAACAGACACGTGGCACACATCGATTGTGGATAAGGGGTGTCCTTTTTGTACCTTTGAAGAGACTGTAGACCATATTTTTTTACACTGTTTAGACTGAAAGGGTTGTTTCAGACTCTGGGGGAATGGTTTAGGAATTAAACCATGTTGCTTCAGAGAGAAAGAAAATTTATCTGATAAATTTTATAGTGGGTGAAGCAAAGTTGGCAGTATGAAAATTCAGTAGACCCCGATTTGACATTTAAACCCGTTATAGCAGCTAGAATTAAAACAGAGTTTGCTTTTTACAAAATGACAAATATTCAGGTTTTAATTTTATGTACAGTTGATGAAAAGAACAATCTAGTTATAATTCTGTAATATAATTTGCATTTTTTATCTATTTAATTTTATTATTTTTTTGTATTTTTAAAAAAATATTTTTTGTTTCTATTGTCATAATGTGATTGGGAAAATTTTTTTTAATAAAGGATTGTGTGGCAGCGGGGGCGTGGTCAAGCGCCCGTCCGAAGGGAGAAAGCGGTAAGGGCGCTTGCACCTGAGCTAAATTATGTCTAACACCTGTCTCTAATTTCAGTGAGTATGGGGAGAGCGGCATAAAGGGCTACAACATCGCCAGTGAGGGAGACACGCCAGTCTAGTGTTGGCATCGGAGCAAGCTGTCCACATTTAGAGTCTTGATTGTTTACTTTTCTGTATTATAAAAAATACCTTGCTGGCACAATAAAGGCCCCTACCTGAGTGGAGAGAGAACTGTCACCGTGTCCTTCTTTTCCCTTCCCATATTGAACCTTGTCACACTGGTGCCGAAACCAGGGAATAAAATCACCAAACATGGAAGGTCGTCCCGTAGATTCCTCCCAGCTGGCCGAAGTCCTCCAGTCCCTCGCGGCATTACATCAGAACCACCAACAGTCTCTGCTTGAGCTCCGAGAGGACCAAGACCGGCGGTTCTTTGAGATCATGCGGGCTCAAGCAGAGGACCGGCACATCATCCGGAGCCTGCTCAGCCAGGAGGTCGCTCCCGCCACAGCCGCGACCCCGGACAATCGTTCCCCGTTGCCCCCGCCCACGGTACAGAAGATGGGGGCAACGGACGATCCGGAAGCATTCCTGGACTTGTTTGAACGGACCGCCGAAATTTGGGGTTGGCCGCGCGATCAATGGGCAGCCCGCCTTGTTCCTCTTTTGTCCGGGGAAGCCCAACTCGCGGCTCAACAACTGCCCGCGACGAACCTCCTGGCCTACTCTGACTTAAGGAGAGCCATCATGCAACGGGTTGGTCGGAGTCCTGAGGAACATCGCCAACTCTTCCGAGCTATGAAACTGGAGAAAGCCGACCGCCCGTTCGTGTTTGCCCAGCGGCTCCGTGATGCCTGCCGGAAATGGCTGCTAGTGGGGGACCGCGACGTCGAGGGACTGATCGATCAGGTGGTACTGGAACAGTTCATCCAACGATTGCCCAAGAAAACGGCGGAGTGGGTCCAGTGCCACCGCCCGGCGTCGCTGGAGGCGGCCGTTCAGCTCGCGGAGGACCACATGGCAGCGATCCCAAGGCCGGACGAGCCCTCTCTCTCTCTCTCTCCTCCCCCTCCCCCTGTGTTTTTTTTCTACTCTCTCCCATCCCCCGCCCCCCTCTCGCTCTGTCTTCTCTCCAGGGTCCGTTCCTGCCCCACGCAGGCGAGGAGTCTGGCAGAGACCTTCGACATCAGCTCACCCCCCCTCCACAACATTTAACTGCTCTCCCCCTCAGGTGGGGGCGTCCGCCGACGCAGGTACGGGGGTGGCGCCTGGGCCGGCCTGTTGGAGGTGCGGGGACCCGAGTCACCTCCGCGATCAGTGTCCGATGATGGAGGTGGGGACGGTGGTTCGGGTCTCCGATCCCCAGCATGCTGCCCCCAATCGGGCTGGAGCGTACCGGATTCCGGTAAGAATCACCAAGCTTTGCTGGATACTGGTTGTAATCAGACCACCATCCATCAACGCTTGGTTCAACCCAGGGCTTTGAGCACAGCTAAGCGGGTAAGGGTGAGGTGTGTGCATGGGGATGTTCACAACTATCCGTTGGTGACCGTGCTGATTAAATTTCAAGGGAAAAAACATAGAGTGGAGGCAGCGGTTAGTTCCCGCCTCACCCATCCTCTGATTTTGGGGACTGATTGGCCTGCATTTAAGAATCTATTAGGGAATATTTGTGAGGATGGGTCCTGCACTAAAATAGGGAGATGTGCAATGTGCGATGCTTTGGCGGGGGAGGCGGACCCAGGTCCGTCCTCGGCTGCTCCAAATAGAGATAACGAGGAGAGGGGCGAGTCTTTCGCCCCTCCCCTTCACAGGGAATTCCCTGACGAGGATTTCCCTTTGGAGCAGTCGCGGGATGAAACCCTTAAGCATGCCTTTGATCAGGTGAAAACGATCGATGGTCAGCGTCTTCGGCCAGACATCGCTCTAGCACATCCCTATTTTGCAATTATAAATGACCAGCTGTATAGAGTGACGTAGGACACTCAGACCAAAGAAAATGTAACACAGCTTTTGATTCCACGGAGCCGCCGGGAAATGTTATTCCAGGCGGCTCATTATAATCCCATGGCAGGTCATCTAGGGGAAAGGAAAACACTTCTCCGTCTAATAGCCCGTTTTTATTGGCCGGGCATTAGCAGTGACGTCCGCAGGTGGTGTGCGGCGTGCCGCGAATGCCAGCTGGTAAACCCACCGGCCACCCCAAAAGCGCCATTGCGCCCTCTTCCCTTGATCGAGGTCCCCTTCGAAAGAATTGGAATGGACCTCGTCGGGCCATTAGAACGGACAGCACGCGGACATCGCTTTGTGTTAGTCCTAGTGGATTACACAACGCGATATCCGGAAGCTGTGCCGTTAAGCAACATCTCAGCACGTAGTGTTGCTACGGCACTCTTCAAAATAATCTCCCGGGTGGGGATTCCAAAAGAAATCCTCACCGATCAAGGCACAACGTTTATGTCACGTACACTTCGCGAACTCTACGATCTGTTGGGTATTAAATCGATTCGCACTAGCGTGTATCATCCGCAGACAGATGGCCTAGTGGAACGTTTTAACAAAACCCTCAAAAACATGATTCGTAAGTTCGTGCACGAGGATGCTAAAAATTGGGACAGATGGCTCGACCCCCTGTTGTTTGCAGTGCGAGAGGTCCCGCAAGCCTCGACCGGCTTCTCTCCGTTTGAGCTGTTGTATGGGCGACGCCCGCGTAGCGTCCTAGATGTTTTACGGGAGGGCTGGGAGGAAGGACCTTCGAATAGCAAAAGCGAAATTCAATACGTTCTTGACCTCAGAGCAAAACTTCACGCTTTGGGAAAACTAACACAAGAAAATTTGCTCCGGGCCCAAGAACGTCAACGCCGGCTGTACGACAGGGGAGCACAGCTAAGGGAATTTGCACCGGGAGATAAAGTCCTTGTATTACTTCCCACATCGAGCTCCAAATTACTCGCCAAGTGGCAAGGGCCCTTCGAGGTCACACGACGAGTGGGGGATCTCGATTATGAAGTTAAACAAACCGATAGAGGGGACGCACGTCAAATTTACCACCTCAACCTCCTTAAATTATGGAGGGAGGCGGTCCCTGTATCGTTGGCCACGGTGATTCCATAGAGGGCGGAGCTCGGACCGGAGGTAAATCCAAAACCTGATCTCAATGCCCCGGTCATTTGTGGAGACCACCTCTCCCCGTGCCAACGATCAGAGGTGGCCAGGTTGCAAAAGGAGTTTGCTGACGTGTTTTCTCCCCTACCGGGTCGCACGAACCTCATTGAGCACCACATCGAGACCGAGCCGGGGGTGGTCGTTCGTAGCCGCCCTTATCGCCTACCCGAGTATAAAAAGAAAATTGTTCGGAACGAATTGGATGCCATGCTTGATATGGGCGTAATAGAAGAATAACACAGCGACTGGTCTAGCCCGGTCGTTCTTGTTCCCAAGAGTGACGGGTCAGTGCGGTTCTGTGTGGACTATAGAAAAGTCAACGCGGTGTCTAAATTTGACGCGTACCCAATGCCCCGGGTTGATGAACTGCTCGATCGGTTAGGTACTGCTCGCTTTTATTCGACCCTAGATTTGATGAAGGGTTATTGGCAGATCCCCTTGACATCAATCTCCCAAGAAAAAACAGCCTTCACTACGCCGTTCGGATTACACCAATTCGTGACACTCCCGTTCGGTTTGTTCGGGGCCCCAGCCACGTTCCAGCGTCTGATGGACCGTGTCCTCCGCCAGCACTCCGCTTACGCCGCTGCCTACCTAGATGACATTATTATCTACAGTAATGACTGGCAGTGGCATATACAACATCTGAGGGCGGTCCTGAAGTCGCTGCGGCGGGCGGGACTCACAGCAAACCCCAAGAAGTGCGTGATTGGGCGTGTGGAGGTGCGGTATCTGGGGTTCCACTTGGGTCATGGCCAGGTGCGTCCCCAAATTGATAAGACCGCGGCGATTGCGACTTGCCCTAGGCCCAAGACCAAAAAGGGGGTGATGCAGTTCCTGGGGCTGGCTGGCTATTATAGGAGGTTCATCCCTAATTATTCGGACGTCACCAGTCCGCTGACTGACCTCACTAAAAAGGGGGCTCCAGATCCGGTCCAGTGGTCGGAGCAGTGCCAACAGGCGTTCACACGAGTTAAAGCCACACTCTGTGGGGGGCCGCTTTTATATTCTCCTAATTTCTCTCTCCCTTTCCTATTACAGACGGACGCTTCAGACAGAGGGCTGGGGGCCGTACTCTCGCAGGTGGTGGATGGGGAGGAGCGCCCCGTGCTGTACACTAGTAGAAAGCTCTCCTTAAGGGAGACTAAGTACAGCACTGTGGAAAAGGAATGTCTCGCCATCAAGTGGGCGGTCCTCACGCTCCGCTACTACCTGCTGGGGCGGGCTTGGATCATGCCCCACTGCAGTGGCCCCACCGCATGAAGGATACTAACGCCCGGATCACCCGTTGGTATCTGGCTCTCCAGCCTTTTAAGTTCGAGGTGGTCCACAGACCGGGGGTGCAGATGGCTGTCGCCGACTTCCTTTCCAGAAATGGGGGGGGAGTGGTAGGCAGGCCGGATGACGCCCCGGCCTGAGTCGGGCGGTGGGGGTATGTGGCAGCGGGGACGTGGTCAAGCGCCTGTCCGAAGGGAGAAAGCGGTAAGGGCGCTTGCACCTAGGCTAAATTATGTCTAACACCTGTCTCTAATTTCAGTGAGTATGGGGAGAGCGGCATAAAGGGCCACAACATCGCCAGTGAGGGAGACACGCCAGTCTAGTGTTGGCATCGGAGCAAGCTGTCCACATTTAGAGTCTTGATTGTTTACTTTTCTGTATTATAAAAAATACCTTGCTGGCACAATAAAGGCCCCTACCTGAGTGGAGAGAGAACTGTCACCGTGTCCTTCTTTTCCCTTCCCATATTGAACCTTGTCACAGATTGTTAATATTAAAAAATTGTCTCTCTCTCTCTCTCACACACACATACACACACACACACACACACACACACATTTTAATTTAAATTAAGTGATAAAATTAACGTAACTTTTAAACTTTTAACGTTTAAAATTACTTATCATTTAAAGATGTATTTTAAATAACTATTCATTTTTTTATTTAATTTTAATGAATTATACATTAGAAATTACTTATTTTAAAAAGCCTATTAAAATAAACTTCACATGATTTAAAAAAGTGGCTGCTTGTAATAAACCTACTAAAATAAACAATCCTTATCTGTGAATTATATAATTATAACATTGTGTAATTGAGTGGAGAAATTACGATGAGTATCTTGCCTTACCTGAACGGTTTCCATTATTTGGCGCTCCTTTATAATTTTATTTTCTTATTTTTCCATCAGATATAAAAATAATTGAAATCTACAACCAAAATGAAAGGCGCTCAGCAGGCGTTCTAGACGGTAGTTTGAGTAGATCAAAATATATGAGGAGAAGCAATGTGAAAATTCAATATACAGCAATCACAGACTTTCACATTCGGATGGGATTATATTTTGCAGAGGACCCTTGAGTTTGCTGAAAAACAGTAGGAAAAAGAGAAGTAGGTAATTTGATCTGGAATTTTTACAGAGGTGGTGTGAGAAAAACACAGAGTTGTCAGATTCGAACGGGATTAAATTCCACAAAGTTCGTCGGTGAAACACAAATTTCTCTGACCTCCTGTCCAAATAGGGCTTTAGATAAACATCATGTGATTAGTTTTTTAGATGTTTAGTCTACAGGATGCTCTGTGCATCTGGTTGAAAAAAAATAATTAAGTAGCTTAAATGTAGCAAGCTACTTTTCACATGTAGCTTGTAGTGTAACTAGCTACTTACTCTGACGTGTGGCTTTAGCTTAGCTGAACATATTTTTGAGCAGTTGGTAGCTTAACTAGCTACATTTTTTGAGTAGCTTGCCAAACACTGCAGTTGTCATAAACAAAATAGCACCCTTCACTGACAACTTTTGAATTTTTTAATTTGATTATGTCATTAACCCTGTATGATCCATTTCAATTACTAAATTTGCATTTCAACACACAAAATGCTTGACAGACAGAAAGCACATAAAAGCCTGCTGATTGGCTGATCAAGGAATTTTACAATGGTTTGTGGCCACATTATTGTTTGCCTTTAACACAGTCTAATGCTAAACCAGTGAGATATCTCAGGACACTTATTTTAGGAACATTTTCTGCATACTATTTCATATAAAAAATGAATAAACAAACAAACACGTAAAGCACATTGAATGTCAGATTTCATAGTAATGACTCCTAACAAATATTCACTAGAGTAAAACGTTTGATAACTTGCCCAGGTCTCCCCTATGTGTTTTTGAAGGTTATTAAACCATCCTGCTGCTTTTCAGTTGTAGCATATGGTGGCATATACTCACCTGACTGGTGTGTAGCCAGTATTTGAATCTCTGCTGGTGGCGGAGGTGAGGCAGGATGAATCTGAAGAAAGTGTGCTCCCCCAGCAGAGTGAGTAAAGCACCCACCACCCCCACACACAACAGCACGAACAGTCCCGAGAAATGCTGGATACCCATCTGTAGCGTCTGCGCACACAATATAACAAACAAAATCACACACAGACAAACAAGAGAGGATCTCTGTCATTACAATATATTACAGCTCTACTGCTGAGTGCAACTTAAACACAGTACTTCATTTGAGTGGGTCTATCATTCCAGAGAGCAAGTATTATCATCAATAAGAATTGCTGAAAGTCAAGTTATTGTCCCTCCATCCAAATATGCATATTTCCCCGCTACACAGTATCTAAGCAGTGCGTCAAAGTATTGTGTCTGAATACAAGTATTTATGATACAATTGGCAGATAATAGTTTTTAATATTATTAAAAAATATATTATTAATTTTGGCTTTAGTACAATGACAATACTGTATACAGTATATCTTTAGAAAATAATGCTCACCATTTTTCATACAGATTGGTGTTTATAATTGGTGTATAACTGGTGTTTAGTCCTAGTCTATGACAGACTGATTTGCCTTGATAATGCTCAGGTTAGTTTCAGTAACTATAAAATCCACAATTGAAGCCATTTTTTTCCAGTGTTAGCATAGTAGTTGCTGCATTTTTCCTTTCTAGGGCAGAATAGGTACCAAGAAAGTTGTTCCTTGTGGTTAAATGGTACTTATTTAACCATGCCCAAAAGAACTGATTTTTTTACGGCTGTTGTTAGTATACCATAGGTCAAATTTAGCAACTAGCTCAAAGTGAGCTCTTCACTAAATTCAGTACATTCCATGAAAGTACAGAAATTCAGATGCAGCCTTTGAACCATCAATATGGAGGAGCTCTGCACCCTGTGTACACCTCTAGGGGACAGAGGAGTTAGGCAGAAGATTCTGCCTGACCCATTGTTATTTTCCCCTTGGGCACTAGAAGCACTGACTTCCACAGAGAAATCCATCATTCCTCCGCCATGGCTTTGATCTGGAGATAGAAAGACTCCTGCTGGCCAGAACTAATAACAATTTTATAAAGTATTACCATTCTAATTTAAATTAGTCACATTGATTTTGCATAGTTGGAAAGGGAAAAATATTCCACTTCCTGTCACTCATGTGTGGGACACACTTTGTGAAATAAGACACTACTTTCCAAACGTAGCACATCTCAGTAAACAAAGGGCTTTTCAATACTGTCTAACCATTGCACTGGTGTCGCATCCCCATATAGTCCTCGCAATCTGAGGGGCCCTGACCTACTCACTCTGATGAGTTGCATGCACAGTAGACAGGAAATACAGTAGGACGCACTGATTGCATGAAGGATTGGCAGTGTAAAGACACTGCAGGAGCTTTGCCAGTTCAACGGCTTTTCTGTGAGGTGAAAAAAGTTTTTAGAACTGAACTCCAGTCTAGAATCATGGAATCGCTTCCCTCACATTCATGCTATGGTAAAATATTTAATAAATTGTTTCAAGTTTGAATCTCCCGCACAAACCCGACTTGATATATCCCACCAGATTTACGCTTTCAATATAACAGAAATCTAGAAAGTCAAACAGACAATATTTCAACGCAAAATAAACAGAAAAGTGTAAGAGAGGGCTAAATTGCCCAAAATAACATCACCCACAATACAAATACGTGTGCATGACTTCACCACTTGTGATGATCACACGTCTCATTGTTCATGTAGTGAGAGATCTGCAATCATTGGTCAACTAAAATTGCACATATTGGGACCGCAGTACCATGTTTAGTGTCACTACTTCCCTCACAGTCCTGCTATCTCTGCTTGTTAATTTGTTAATTTTCAACATTTAACAGGATTTGTTACAGCCCTTTGTTATTATGTCTATTCCCTTGAGAGAGTTAAAAAAGAGGATAGTGTGCAAAATGCACATGCAAAAAAGCATTCATGCAAACTCGTCAGCCTCTGTTAAGCTCTGGCTGACCTTAGAGGCCATCTGAAGTTCAGTGCTCACTGCAGTTTGTGATAACTAATCCAAATGCCACTACTGGTTTTGCAGAAGAGCATATCATGTCTGCTTCCTTGATTCCCTCAGCAATTGAAAAAAAAGACAAAGGCTATTTACACCAATGACCCTATACTATAGAAGAGTTTCCAACATTTCCAGGGGACCCCTATTTTAACATTCAAAATCGCGAATGACCAGGGGTTTAAAGTAACGGATTACAAATACTCACATTCCTGTAATTAACTACTTTTTCCCCAATAATTGTACTTTTATTCATTTAAGTTGTTTAAAAAATGTATACTTTTACTTTTGAGTATATTTTAAGTGCTGTAACTGTACTTTTACTGCACTACATTCCCACCGTCTGTGTTCCCTACTTCCCTGTCCTGAATTTATTTTTATCTATCAACATGATTGGCTACAAGAGTCTCGTGACTCCCGTAAAATCAAATCAAACGAAACAAATTTGAACAGCAGCTGCATATTTGGCACCATGCCGCCCATTGTTGCCAACTTAGTGACTTTGTCGCTAGATTTAGCGACTTTTCAGACATCTTTAGCGACTTTTATTCAAAATAGCAACTAGCGACAAATCTAGCGACTTTTTGGAGAAACCTTAGCTACTTCCGTAGAAGAAAGTCACCAATGCTGCACCGCGAGTAGTCTTCATCTACTCTGTGACTGACAGAGAGAGAGGTGAGAAGGCGGAGCAGCACAATCAGTTGACCGCACGGCAGCTGACATAGACATGAATGAGCTGCGTGTGTACAAACAGCGTTGCCAAGGACCAATCACAAATCTGTATTGTTTGCTTCCCTTTAGTTTTACATTTAAAGAGTTTAATTTGACCGTTTATTTTTATTCTTGCACTTAATCACAGGAAATTTTTAGACAGTTGTTCATTCCTGTTTCTGAACTCTCTGAATTCAGACACTTACTTAGACAACTCTGTACATTGCACTTTATTCAAACACGTAACAAACTTGACATTTTGCTACATTTGAATATAGGGAATTAATAGGGTATTACAGTATGTATGGTAAGCAGAGGGAAGCAACACATGTAACACTATGCAAAATGCAAATGAGACACGGCAACATCACGGATATGTGAATTAGCGTATGACGTCATCTAGCGACATTTAGCAGGCTTTAGCTACTTTCCATTGAAACTAGTTCGCAACACTGATACCGCCATCTGTGGAGAATGCCTGAACATCATGGCCGCAACTAAAAGGAATTTTCGCTGTGAAAAAAGCCAATTGCTTTACTGTGTCACATGCGTTTATTTGAAGAAACATATTGAAGTAAATTTCATATTTATGCTTACTAAATTCAGTGTCTATAATGTTGCCTGTAATTTAACTATCTATCACCGAGATTATCGGGCTGCTCTGAGAGATTAAAATTATCTAGATGTTTAGCGGAAAAAAAGAATTTTGAGTAGTGTTCTATATTTAGCCTATGTTATACATCTAGAAGTAGTTCATATCAGTGATTGTGATAGCAAGATATCCACTGGTTGGAATACATGGTTTGACATTGACTTTTTATTTCCATGACGTCTGTAACGGCGTACTGTTTGATTGACAGGCGGTTAATGATTGTAGCTTTACATGCGCATGCTCCAAGAGCGCTAAATGATCAAATACACTTTATAATTCTGCCAATGCCCGTCTTGGTGAGGATTTAATGCAAATGCATTTGTTTATGTCTAAAGTGAACTGTAAACAGTGGGACAAAAATCGTATTTGTATCAAAATATCAGACTTGAAGTGTACATGTACATGAATTGAGCACTGTCTAGTAGGCTATATCATGGCTATTAATCAAACAAAAATAACAAGGAAATGGAAAAAACCCCCACTACTTTTGGCTGTATAACTTGAGTAGATTTAAAAGTATTAATGTAATAGAATTAAACATTTATATTTTTAAATATTGTTCGTTTTTAATAATACCAACCTCAGATGTAGAGAGTGTGTTAATTGGTATAATAAATTACCAGGAAAGTAGAGATGATAAAATAATGTATAATTATGCTTAGCCTTTACAAAGATCAACATCTGTACAGCAACACTTCAGCAGAATATTACCCAGCCACAAACTTCAGAAAATTGTGCATCATGAATGAGAACACAAATATTTCTGGGCTTAAAAGATACAATGGCAAAATCAATGTTAAACATTCTATCTCAAAAGGAGGACTGTGTGGCCCCCATGTGCTACTTAAAGAAATAATTCACTAAAATGAAAATTCTCTCATCATTTACTCACTCTCATGCCATCATTAATTTTTAGCTGGTTCCGCTAGCTGCTGGAGTTTTTTTTGTGGAGAAACACACCTTTGGGACAGTTATGTGAATGAATCTACACGCTCTTGGTGCATATGCCTCATATTGACTGGAGTTTGTTTTATTGATTATTTTCTGTTGTGTAATTCTGTCTCACAAAATTTTTATAGAAACACCAGACTTGAGCAATCCGATGGCAAAGTTGTCACAGGGGCTCGTAGGTGTATATGGACTGTTTGATCTTAGATTTTTGTTTTTGGCGCTGCCTTACGCATGTTTTTCTTTTTTCTTTTGACCTGGGGGAAGTTCAGTGTTTGTTTGTTGCTCTAATGTTGGAATTTGGTCTTTGTAATTTTGTTTTTGACACACAATCTATTTTTTTCTAATATGTCAAAATGTAAAATGGTAATATGAGTGGATTGTCTCTCTCCACATGGAATGTGAATAGGTTGGGGCACCCCATAGAAAGAAGGAAGGTTATTTATTTTCTTAAACATAAGTAATGTGTCTTTCCCTGCAGGATTCTGAACATTTTTAGAAGATATGGGGTGGACATGTTTTCTTTAATGCTGGCTCAAGTAAGAGCAGGGGAGTCAATACATTGATAAGTAAGCATCTACAATTCAAATGTCTCAAACAGATTAAAGACAAATTAGGAAAAGTCAATATTGTTTTAGCAAAAATTCAGGGGCAAAGGTTGATTTTGGCTAATATTTACACTCCTAACGCTGGTGATCAGGGCTTTATTTTATAGATCTTGAAGGGATGTTGCAAGCCACTGGCACCCCTCATGATATAATATTGGGAGGAGACTTTAATCTTTTGATGACTCAGTCCTTTATCATAGAGAAGAAAAAGTGTGTAAGCCCCCTAGATCAACAATGACGCTTCACAGGATGTGTAAAAATCTTGGTCTTAAATATATTTGGAGACAATTGAACCAATTTGGTAGGGACTATACATTTCCAACAAATGATAAAGGCTGAAATCAATGTCTATATGGAGACCAACTGGACCTCGCTATCCTCTGTGGGCATGGCTTGGGAGGCTTTTAAGGCAGTTCTTCAAAGTGCCGAGGCAGAACTGAAGCACCTAATGTCATCTGATGGCCTCAGATAATTGACCCGATTGAAATACAGATATAATAATATTTTGTCACGGAAGGTGGAGTTTTGGCTATTCATGGAAATATTTTGATTCGGGGGACAAAGCAGGGAAGCTTTTGGCTAGATGTATAAAGCAGAGAGGTGGTGAAATATTTACCTCAGCCATTGATATTAATAATGCTTTTAATCTTGATCTCTATAGTTATACTTCATCTACTGATGAAGACAATAGAAAATATGTGGAACCATTAGAACTCCCTAAATTGACTAATGAGCGATAAATTCTCTTCATTCTGAGGTAACCTTGGAAGAGATTGGCAAGGCAATTAAGGCCTTGCCTACAGGCAAGGCTCTGGGGCCAGATGGTTTTGACGCATAATTTTTTTAGATGCTACAGAACTGGCTCCACTTTTGTTAGAAGTTTATATGGAATCTTTAAAGAATGGAAAGCTTCCACCAACCATGACAAAAGCTCAGATCAGTCTGATTCTTAAAAAGGACAACGATCCAAGTGAGTGAAGTGGATTGTCTAAATGAGAGAGGATTGTTGAGATTGTTGTTTGGTTCAACATTTTGTGACTTTAGATATTTACAGCTGCGCCACCTGCTGTGTACTATTTTGGGAGTAGCATAACCCCCCCCCCCCTCTCCCCCCAAAGTGTCAGATACTCTGGGAGTGGTTATTACTGATTTTGGAAAAGGTCATGAGGCATCAGTGTATTACTCCCTGCTAACTCAGAGTCTGGGGGACGGAGCTTCAAATTCTCTCAAAAGATTATGGGAGATAGATTTAAACTTGGTATTGGAGGAGGGAGTGTGGGCTAGGATTCTAAAAAACGTCAAGTCTGCATCTAGAGACGCAAGGGTGCACTTTTTGCAATTCAGGATTTTACATTGATTCTATTGGACCCCCTCTAGATTGTATAGACTTGGTCTTAAAGACACACCCACCTGCTGGAAATGACAGGCAGAGGATGGAAAAATAACCCATGTCTTTTGGGGGGGGGTGTTAAGATCCAGGAGTTTTGGTGGAATGCTTGTGTGTGATGTATTGGGCACTCGTGTTTCATTTTGCCCCAGACTTTGCATTTTGGGCAATGGGGCAGTCATCGATGTTGAGAATAGACACATAAAGAGTTGGGTCCTAACCAGTGTCATGATCGGCAGAAAGATTATTTTAAGAGGTTGGAGGTCGGCTGGAGCACCCTCATTTCTGGAGTGGTGCTCGGAGATGGGTTGGGTAGTGGCCTTTGAAGAAGAGTCATTTAGAACTAGGGAAATTGAATTTGTGGAGAAATTGGGAGGATATCTGACATTGCCGGATGTGTGATTATTATTATTATTATTTGTGTGTGTGTGTGTGTGTGTGTAATCATGTACGACCACTGGGATGTTGTTGGGTGCCATGGTGGGTTTGGGGATTGGGAGGGGTGATAGTGGGGGTTAATTGTTGATTCTGTCTATACTGCATATGTTTTGTTTTTCTGTGTTCATTATGTGAATCAATAAAAATTGTTAATCAGAAAATTATGTCAATTTTATTATGAAATCCAAACAATAAATACTGTTTTAATGCTCTTTAATGCTTTGTGTGACTTATTGCGGCAGCTGCACATTCAAATGGAGCGGCACAACACACTCTTTCCCACATAGCATGAAAAAAGGTTATATTGAAAGAGTACAGTATAACTTACTGAAATGTGTCATATCTCTTGTAATCAGCAGTCTGTTAATGTTGAAAGACATGGAAAATATCTTGTGCTTTTCCATTAGCACTCAAGCCCAGGCTATTCATTCATGTTTCATTTGCTAGTATTTCATCACAAATCACACGCTCAGTTCGCACTTTGTCCATTGCCTCAATGAAACCAAATTCAATGAAACCAAATAAATCCTTGTTTTCTTTTTACCACTTATGTTTTTCTCTTCTCCCTGACGATTTGCCATAGTCATTGCTTGTAACCCTCAAAATAGAGAGAGCTTGGCGACCCCCCAACACACACACATCAATCTACTGACACACAACACGATGACTAGTATTAATTGTAATTGTCAGAGCAATTATATTATGTATCGTTGTAATTGCAGAGTTTAGACATGCACTTAAAAATAACCTGCTGGTGGTATCCCCAAACTGCAAATGCACAGACTGTATTGGTACTGAGAATAGATGAGATTCAAAGACTTCTTATTTCTAACAAAAATAGCAAATTAGATTGTACAGCATTACATTGAAATGGACCTCCCATGGGAGGTCTATTTAAATGTAGTGCTGTACAATCTCTCTTTTCCCCACATCTTTGTATCTGTCAATTAATCAAGATGCTGTTTGAAAAATACTTTCTAATTTAATTAAGACAGTATAATATTGAGGAGATAAAATACTGCTGTTTGCATTTTAATCCGCTTTTATAAATAGCTCGGGAATAAACAGAAATAAACATTCAGTCAAATGGGACAGCTGACTGTGAGGACTTCATGTTCGATTCTGCCTGTTAGTTTGTGGAATTTATTGCACAGCAGAGTAGTGCTTTTACAGCAGAGACTAGATAGTTCGGCTTCAGAGTAGAGAGAGAACACCTGAGATGGTTTCCAGCTGGCATAGGGCCGAAAACAAATGTCATTGCTTCTGCTCATGAAGTCCCCCATTCATAACCACACCAAGGTAATGAAGCCAGACTGTCCAAGACAATGTCTTACAGGAGCACTGCAACTCCTGGGAGGTTATTGACTGGGACACCATTGATGGAGTATTGTGTTGGCGGCTGCTATACAGAAACTCTAGCATGAAGCATGGAGCCCTCTGGAATAAAAAAAGGATTGTGGTGGTACTGCCTTCCTCTGATGGAATGGCTATTAAACAGCAGGAGGCAGTAATTCCAAACAAAATAATTTTTCAGATGGAAAAGAGCCGGTCTGATAGTAAGGAAAACTGTTCAAGGGCAGAACCCACTAACTCATCTGTACAAAAACAGATGTATAGAAGCACACTCATACACATACAAACCCTTTTATCTACACACCAGTGGTGATTGCTTAAAACAAACTGCTCAGCAAACATGGCTTACCCTGAATTCTTTTTTTAAAATGAGCTTATTGTAAAAAAAATTTAAAACATTCCGAAAAACATTGCAAAATGTTTAATCAAATATGGATGAACGTGGATTAGAAACTTAATCTAGGTGTTGTTGTAAAGCTAATATCCTCAGCTTTATGGGTTGCATTAATCATCAATGGTCAACAACATATTTTGCTGATAATTTGTTTATCTTGCTTTTTTTGATGGACAACATATTTTGTTCTGGAGATCTGACTTCAACTGATTTCAGTGCTTTTTGAAAAACGTTTATATTCATATTTCTACATCATTATCAAAAGGTGGCACTCATTTGCAATGTAGAGGATGTCAGGTCTATTCTTGTATTTTATGTAGCATAAATGCAAAAAGAGTTCAGCGAAAATTCAGATTCTAAGATATAAATGGGACCTCACTTACTACATTTTAAGCTTAAACGTGGCTGGTATTATCTAATGTACAGTAGTCAGGTTGATTCAGATATATTACATGCTATTTTTGACTTGAATTAAACTTGTTAATTTAGATGTCATTACATGAAGCACATTTTAACTGTGTGTTATATACAGTATGCAATGTGACTGACAGCATCACCACCATACTTGTAATGCTCAAAAATAGAGATGCAGTTGGTTTTAGTTGGCTCTTGCTATTTGTAAATATTTAAATTCAGTTCTGAGTTTGGCTCAATTATTTTTGTCATTCCTCCTGGATTTTGCGGTCATGCGATCGCAAGTATATATGCAAATATGTATTCTATAACTTTTTAATAATTCATGCATTGTTTCTGTAAAAAACAAAAATGTGAATCTGAGGTAATCAGATTGCTTTTCTTCATGTTTGACAGCGGCAATTACTTCATGTTTGACAATATGAGACATATCCAACCGCACAGCTGCCATTCTATAATCTCCATAGTAACAGAGTAAGCTGGCATTTCCTCTGTGTCACTGCTTGTCATTAACACTCAATGTATGAACCTGCAACGACCATGAACATTTGCTATTACACAACTGTTAGATTAAAGTGGAACAGACTGCTTTGCATTCATTATGAAATTCCTTGTCTAAACTTCTGCAGGACCACAGACAGCGCTTTTAGGGCTACATTACAATCTTCTTGTGCAAGTCTGTGGTGCAGGTCGGTAATGGAGTTATTTTGGAGTGCTCACATGCACTGATGCTCTGGAAAATGAGACACAGAAACACTGCGTTCATGGTATTTCTATATTCGCTTAAAATTCCATAATTTGGATACTAGATGTGATTAAACTTTAAAATGCACAATAATCATGGTTATCAGATATAATTGTGGTTAGATCAAAACATCATTAACCAGATATATAATAATCGCAGTAGACCTAGTTTTTTGTTTAACTTTACAGTTTTTAAAATAGGTCTAATATTTTAACCATACCAACCTTTCCTTGCATTATCTGAGGCAAAAAACAGTAATAAAAAAAAGGTCTTGAACTCATATTAGCCATATCATGGATTTCACCTCCAGAGTGTGTATTTGTTATTGCTTGAGTTTTCACTGCAAAACAACATATGTACACAAAAAACAAACAAAACAAAAATGCTGCAAATGGCATTGCAATAAAAAAAAGCTGCAGCAAATACAGTAATTTTGTGCCACAATAATCAAGAAAAAGGTCTATTAAATCCGGCTAGACAATTTTGTTAACTAATTCCACTCTTTTTTTATTACTGCCCTACAAAGCCTCAACGCAGTAACTACTACAACACTGAAACTGAGAAAAATTGTCAGCTGAATATGAATTATAAAAATCACTGACCCATCTGCCTTAGGACAGATCGTAGTTAAAGACACCTGAATTCAGTCAATACTCAGTTTCTGAGAACAATCTGTTTTGCCATTGATAAATTACATTTGTACCACCCCCCCCAAAGCCACGACTGCTACGCACTCATGCTACTCATGTAAAACTATTTCTTTAGAAGGCTCACCTCTGTCACAGCAAAGACCCTCTTTCCACAGGGAACCACTTTATACCACTTGTCGTGCAGCAAGTCCATGTAGCCATCAGACTTGTAGCGACTGACATATTCAGAAATGTTTCGGGTAAGAGGAGAGTTCTGGGGCAGCCCAATCCCATAACCTGAAAGCAAAAGGAGATCCAGAGGTCAGTCAGTGGAGGAGAATATTAAAACAACAACTCCAAACCTTGACGGGCCCCGATTGTTATACTAAGGGGTGCACAAAAAGCTTGTGAGGCCAAAAGTATACTATGGAGTTTTGTTAAAGTGTACATCCACATTCTTGTGTTTGTGTTGATCGTAGTGATACCACTATTATTGATATGTCAAAGAACCTTGGGATGAACAAGCATGAATCTTTGGCACTCTGTGCCAATGCACTGTAGACAGCATGTCTGTCATAGTGCTGTCTCTACAGCCGGGCAGCTGGAGAGATATGAGCACAACTTTGACATCCACAAATTTCATCAAAGCCCTTGCCTTACAGCAAACCCACACATCACTCTTGGCAAGCAATCCCTCCCCTTCTTTCAGCACATGGCACAACACCCCTTGCATCCTAATAAACTTCTTTACTCTCATATTGAGTTTTTGCTAGTGCTCTCTACAACTAACAAATGTGTGCTTTTAAACTCTGGGGCCACTGACTGGTTAGTGGAATATGCTTGATGAAATAGATCTAGGCAGTCATAAAACTAAAGCCTTGTGCACGCTGTGTGATATTGGCCATGATTTGGCCTTCTAAGAAAAGTTTTGGGAATCGTGAAATATTTATTTAGTCCTAGATCAAAATGCAGTCTTTGATTGTTGAGTTTGATATGCTCACTGACAGCCAATTGATTGACTTTATGTTGAATTATAGCCTACGAAGTTCTGACAGTGTCAGAAATTTTGGATCACAGTCATGGAGAATGAAAGCTCTTATGATAGTCATCTAGTGAAGAGCAGGAGATGTTTAGTTTAAAATGATGCATTACAATAACTAACCTGGTTTGAACTTGATATAACTCACTTATCCAAGTTTTTGTGGACTGAAAATGTTGGAAGTTATCAAATTTAGAACATGCAGCTAATTTTACCTTTCAGATGGGATGGCCCAAAATACAGCTGATAATATTGGTGAGAGAACTCAATGACAAAATTGTATTCCAATGATATGATGTATTCCATTTAACTTTACTGTAACCTAATAATTGTTTAGTACAAAAGATGTGTAACAAATACAAATTTTAGTTCTTGTAATCTAATTACAGTTACTAACTTTTAAATGCGTTTAAGTACAGTACACTTAAAAGTTAACTTGTCCTGGGTTGCACATATTTATAAAATAATTCTATGTACATGCAGAATACATGTAAAACTATCAGTTGTTCATTTGTGTGTGTGTGTGTGTGTATATATATATATATATATATATATATATATATATATATATATATATATATATATATATATATATATATATATATATATATATATATATATATATATATATATATATATATATATATATATATATATATATATATATATATATATATATATATATATATATATATATATATATATATATATATATATATATATATATATATATATCAGGGCGGCACGGTGGTGCAGTGGTTAGCACTGTCGCCTCACAGCAAGAAGGTCATGGGTTCAAACCCCGGTTGCCCCGGCCTTTCTGTGTGGAGTTTGCATGTTCTCCCCGTGTCTGCGTGGGTTCTCTCCGGGTGCTCCGGCTTCCTCCCACCATCCAAAGACATGCAGGCTAGGTTAATTGGTGTCTCCAAAAAAAATTGCCCTAGGTGTGGATGTGAGTATGAGTGTGTGTCTGTATATGTGTGGCCCTGCGATGGACTGGCGACCTGTCCAGGGTGTACCCCGCCTTTTGCCCAATGTTAGCTGGGATAGGCTCCAGCCCCCCGTGACCCTGTACAGGATAAGCGGTTGAAGATGAATGAATGAATATATATATCATTAACTAGTATCCAGCACCCTTGGTAAATATGAGCAATGAAGGCTGTGAAAAATGTATTTATTGTTTATCCTTTTAATCTTTAATTCAAAATTTTCACAAAAATCCAACCTTTAATTGAAGTACACTAATTGAAATGGGGGGAGGGGGGGGGGGGGGGGGCCTCATAATTAAATAAATATTTTTCTCCAAAACAAATTTGCCACAATTATTGGCACCTCTAGAAATTAATATGTGTAAAATATATTTGAAGTATATTCCAATTCATATAAAAAAAAAAAAAATTCAACTAAAACTACAATCAGTCGTCACCTACATCACAACAAGTTGTTTGGGGAGGGTTTCAAGAAAAAATCCTCTGCTCTCATCCAACAACAAACTCAAGCATCTTCAGTTCGCCAGACATTACTGGAACTTCAAATGCGACCGGGCTCTATGGTAAAAAAAAAAAAAATAGAGCTTTTTGGCAGCAAACACCAGATATGTTTTAAAGCACACAGAGAAGTAGCCATTTCGAAAAGAGCCGGCTTGTCAATATAAATAATATTTTAATGGCAAACTTAAACAAAAAACAAAACACACACATGACGGACATGTCCGTGAATGATCTCTCTCTCGTCGCACCACCGTCTGCCATCGGCCTTATAAGGCTTAAATAGCCTTATAAGGGACCGGGTGTGTATAATCACAACCCGGCCCCGCCCTCCGCCCTGCCACAGTACCCAATACCCAATACCCACGGTTCAATATGTTGGTGGATATTTAATGTTGTGGGGCTGTTTTCATGCTAGAGGTCCTTAACATCTTGTTCGGATACATGGCATCGTGGAATCTATCAAATACCAACAGATAAAAAAATCAAAACCTGACTGCCTCTGCCAGAAATCTTAAAATTCACCCTGGGTGGATCTTCCAGCAGGACAATGATCCAAAACAAACATTAGAATGATACACAAAAATGGTTCACTGACCCAAAATCAAGGTTCTGCCATGGCCATCCCAGTCCCCTGACCTGAACCCCATAGAACTGGGCTGTGGGCTGATCTGAGGAAGAGAGTTCACCAGTGTGGACCTCGGAATTTGAAGAATCTGGAGAGATTCTGTATGGAGGAATGGTCTCAGATCCCTTGCCAGGTGTTCTCCAACCTCATTATCCATAATAGGAGAAGCCTCAGAGCTGTTAACTTGGCAAAGGGAGGTTGCACAAAGTACAAAATAAAAGGGTGCCAATACATATAATTGACAAAAGTATTGTTTTTTTTTATAAAACCTTTATTGTGTTTGCAATTGTTTGATAACCAATAGAGGATCGATTTTTGTGAATATTTTGAAGAATTAACAATCCATGACCTCTATTTCCCAGCCACACCTGACTCCAGACACTCTGATTTTCGCCCTCATTATTAATGCTTATCGAAGGTGCACATCGCACAGTCTGACATAAAAAAACAGTTGATGCCGCACACTCTGTCTTGGCTTTAACCCAAGATCTCACTGGGATTACATTGTGCAATCTTGACAAGCAAAAATTCGAAAGGACAGAAAGAAATCACGTAGTGTGCACCCGGCTTAACATAATAAGGGATTTTCCAGCTGTGTTAAAAGGACAGAGCCCACTCTGAAGTGAAGCATTCTCCTGAATTGAGTTCTGTTTATTTAAGGATGTATTATCATACCGTTAACAAGGATATCTGCTTGTAAAGCTTGTGAATTGAACTGATGCCTGACTCCAGCTGTACATTTGCACACCATGAGTACCCACCACACTGTTTACAGGGCTTGCAGCGCCTGATGGAGCTGTCCATTTCTGAGGCAGCAGACGTTAACGTGATGGCTCAGTCTTGATCAGCCATCTAATAAAAAGCTGTCTCCGGAAAAAAAAAATTCAATAAATAAAAATGAGGAAAGGTTTGGCAGACAGAATGGAAATTTCCCATGCACACAGCAGGATATAACATCCGGATGAGAGGTGTGGACATGGCTGGGTGACTGCCATGAAACCCATCTACACTCTGTAATAGCTTTCGCTTATGAAATTACATATGTCAAACATGGCTTTGATTAAGTTGGGGGTAATTACAACAGCCTTGAGGTAAATTCATTGATGAGGCTTAATGTGGGGTGCAATTCTAATTCTTTATAAGTAGAATAATTAGCACAACTTTGTGGCCTTTCAAAGAAGGACTTTATAGGCTTTTGTAAGCTAATGTAACTCAATGTTACATGACCAAAGGTGCCCAGATCTTCACGGACACAATCCTGACTGTGACAAAATGATTATTGAAAGCAATGTGGACAGGGGTTGTTACCTTCAATAGCAAATGGTTTTCCTATAGTAAGGAGTTTGCAGTCTGTATCTATGGACACCTCGTAGTCCAGCAGAGCCTTGTCCATGATGAAGGCGTCTAGCTGAGGGGGATCTGTCCTTCAACACACAGGAGAAGATAATCAGACTTGGGCTAATTACAATTCTCTTGAAATTGGGTGCTGGTTGATTGACAGTTGATTGAAAAACAGCACAATAGAAAGTAATAACAGTGCTGATTAAAGCAAATCAAAAACTCAGCATGAATTATAACACCCAGAAAAGAATAATAACAAAAAGTATAATAATAATTGCCAAATCTGAGGGAAATTCACTAAGAATGAAATGGGGCCGCTGATTGTGTGGTTTATTTGCATGCACTGTCTGTGTTGTTTTAGCACCGATTTACTAAAGCATTAATGCAAATCAGATAATGCCGCAAACGTGGCCAAAATTTATTGCAGCATGCAATTCCAAAAAACTTGTAAGTCAGTTCTGAGTGCCAGAGTCTATAATAAGCTAAATTTACTTAGAAAAGAGTCAAAGAATGACTTAAGGGGTTGTCTCAAGCTCCATTTACTCCCATTCAAACGCATCAGAATGCGAGAGACCAGAAACGCAATCTCATGTGAAGAAGTTTTGCACTGCGCTTCGGAGTTTATGTTTGGTGATCTCTAAACTGCAAATCTGGAAGACTAGATGATTTCTGACCAATAGAAGATTGAAATGTCTCACACACCTCTTGGCTCCGTTCAAAGAATACATATTTCAAAGCTGTGTTTTTATTGTTGCTGGAAACTCAGTAGACTGTATATTCTAAAATGTTTAATATATTATAATTTTTTATTTGTAATTGATTATTTATTAAAACCAGTAACCCTTGCGTGTTACATAATGCACTGGTCTGTTGCGATGTCTGAAATAATTTCACGTCCGCAAAGCGTTGTGTGAGCTGGGCTTTAATGTTAAATACTCACAAAGTAGCACTATTTCAGCACAGTTTGCTATTAGAGAAACTTGTTCACATAGATTTGTGTGTTGTCGCAAGAACTTACATTTTGGCTTGTGTGGTGAGCAGGGCAGAGCCTAGCGGCATCTGGGCAGAGCTCCCCACAGGTTGTTTTTCATCAAAACCTATTATGCCTCTAGAAGACTTTAGAAGAGGGTAAGTAAATTAATGACTTAATGAATTTTAGAGTGAATTTTTCCTTCAGTGGCAATGCATTCTCATCAACTGACCTCATCTTTCCTCAAGTGACACAGAAAAACACTAAAGTGCAGAGTTCAGGAAAATTTTGAAGGATGAAACTAGGACTGCAACGCTATGTTTTTTGAACATAAAATCTGTCCGGATGCTGGTCGAAAAAAGCCTGCCCCCTAGGACTATAGCTACAATCTCCACTGTACAAATGCTGACTATGTAAGGTGTCTCTTGTGAGTCGAGCGGGGGGGAATTTGACATGGGAGAAAAAGTGGCTTTAGTCATGAAAGAAAGTACAAAGAAAAATACTGGAGCTTGACTCTATCTTTGTGTGTGTTTGTTAGCATATAAATGTGTGCTTGCTGAGGAGCTATCTGTCGTCTCTGAAGAGAACCTTTGGCTTCATTCAGCAAGTTTAGAGGATTTGACTTGAGAATGACTGCCTCTGCTTACTTCTAAGCTTGGAGTCTGCAGCAGTCTCTGTTCTTTCAGGGATGAATGTAAACAGAGAAAACAGAGAAAAAGACTGGAGAGTACACACTTGTGGCTGTCGACTCTTCCCATGCACTTTGTGTAAAAAAAAGGGAGCTATTTGAGACGCATAATTCCTCTTGAATGAAGAATGATTTTAACTGCGCACAAGGACAAAGACTGCACGGCAAAGTCAACAGCTCATGAGGTTCTGAGGACTGACATGTTTCTGAGATACAGGAATTAATTCACTACAGTAAAAGTAACGCTAACAGTTGTGGCACTTGTGGCAGGGTTGAGGTATTTCTCCTTAATGTAAAGTTTAAATACAGACAAACAATTGGCTGAAATAGTGCTACTCCCTGAATCTTTAAAGGTAAAGTTTACACAAAATTGATAACTATCTAATTATTTACTCACCCTCATGCCTCATGTCTATCGGACAGGACATCAAAATTTAAGCTGAATAATAATACATTTTGGTCTGTTTCTTACCCAAAGCAATCATGGAATAAGCCACTTAAATTATATGGACTACGTTTATGATGGCTTTATGTCCTTTTTGAAGCTTGAAAGTTTTGTATCCCTTTGACACATGGTATGGACAAAAACAAATCATCTTTCAAAATGTGTTTGTATTCTGCAGAAAAAAGGAAGTCATATGAGGGAGGACATATGGCTGAGTAAATGATTAGAGAATTCTAATTTATGGGTGAATTATTCCTTTAAATTAAGTCATTGTCGTTCTTTTCAGTGCAAACATGCCACGTTTCTATATAAATTAGGCTTAATGTTATATTTCATCTTATTCGCAAATAATTGCCTGCAATTAATGTTGTGCTATAGACAGCTATTTGATGAATGAAAACAAGGCTGTGAGGGATAGATGTACAGTCTGTACAATGGCATACACTGTACAAAGCTGTATAAAGGTCCTAGAATACATCTAATTTTCTCAAGTTGTATTTATTTATTTATTTTTTTTGTCTACTGAACATTTTTTGGAAAGATATGCTTTCAATATTTCATCAGCTGAATAATCTACACCAATTTAAAAAACAAAACAACCCATTGAGGAGACGAAGAATGAATGAAAAATAATAAAAAAGAGATTAAAAAAGGGCCATACAAAAATCCTCAGTAATTCCACCGCATTGTCAACAGCTCTTAAGTTTGTGAGAACTGACGTTACCATCTAATTGGGTTTTTGTTACCCCCTTTAATATGATAAAGATTAAAAAATTATGCCTTTTGGGCTCTTTGGTATTGTCAGCCTGTGTATATCTCCTGCAGCACTGTGCAATTACTGGCACTATTCCATTTTAGCTCTTTTCAAGATGCCTAGTTCCAATCAAACTCTTATTTATTTTCTGTGAGCTGGGGCCTGTGCCCAATACCATTTGATTTTATCATGTTACAAAATATTTCAGTGTGTTATTTTAAGATGATAGCCTTTTAAAAACCGCAAATACTCTGCATTGCAAGTGTTCACAGGCTGCTTAGAAATTCAGTTTCATCATTTCATTAGATATACCTCACAATATTCTGTTGTTATCTGGACTTTCCAACATCTGTATGCTCAAGTGCTTGTTATCTCTTCGGTCTGTCTCCTGGGTTTAACTTACTTGAGTGTAGAAACTCCATCTGGAGTGGTGGGCTTGTTGAAGCGCCTCATGTACTCGTGCATCTCAGGGAAGCTCTTCTTCACGTAGTCCTCAGCACTGCTCTCTCGAACTGTGCCGAAGCGAAACCCCAGAGATGGGTGATGGAGCTTGAAAAGATGAAGGAAACAGGGATTGATTTTGAAAAACTGTTTATGAAAAGTCTAAACACTTAGGCATAGTAAAGCACATCATAAGGTAGGTGATAAAGAAACTCTAATATTGTATTACTCGATAACAACACACACACGCACACACACACATGCACGCACGCACGCACACATGCACGCATGCACACATTGATTTAAAATGCAATGAAATAATAATGAAAGTTCTTTTCAACTTATAACTTTACTTTTTTACTCGAACAGTTATTAAAACAACTTTATCAATAAATAACCAATTATTTAAAAAATATTTTATCTGCTTGCTATTATTTTTAAATCCAAGCAAAATAAATTGGGTTTCTCTCTTTTCGATTAGATTTGGAAGCAAACCCCTTAATCACACATTTGTTTCATATTTAGCCTTACATTTGATACATTTTTGGTGACTATAAAGCCTATGAGATTTGAATGTGTGGTTGATGAAGGTGTTATCTAATAATTACTATTTAATATTATTAACAAGCTCTTCATTTTCGGTCTAAATTTCAAGTAAATGCTTACTGTGCCCTCCCTACCATGTGGTGACGTGGCATTGACATCACTGTTATACAAACAAAACACAAACATTTGTACCAATTCACACATTTCTTCCTGTCAACGCTGTAAAAAATTATTTTCTTACTGAGCATTACTGTCTTGTTTTCCAGTAAAGATCTATAAATATAAACATTATTATAATAAGATGAATTTACTTGAGAATGAAAATTATATAAAATATTTTGTCTTTTTTTTTTTTTTTACCGAGAAATCTAAAATGTAGAAATATTTCTGCTTTTCCTTCTTGCCCTATTGGTATTGTCATTTTGCTTTTCAAGTCATTTTTATTTTTAAGATTTTTTTTTATATATGTCTTTACCAAATTATATCAATATTTCTGTATTTTTTTCAGTAATTATCTAAACATCCTTAAAACAAGTTGGATTTACTTGAGTAGCAAAACTGCATTATGATATTTAAATGTTGAATTATGATATATTTTCTGTATTTCTGCTCAATTTTTTCTCCTGTTTTGAGCTTAAATCTGACAAAAGTTTGTGAAGGTTATGATTAAAATGAGAAAAAATAATTTGGCGAACGAGCTAAGAAAAATAAATTTAATTCAACATATACTGTATGCTCAAAAAACAAGTCTAATAATGTTACACAATTTTTTTTCAAGGAAATCTATCAAAAGTATCTTGTTTTAAGACTGTTTACATACAGTATTTGTACTGGAAAAAATGCTAAGCTACTATTTCAGAAAATAATTTTTGCAGACGGTATATTGCCCACCTTCTTAAGAAAAACAAGACCCCTAGAGTCATTTACTTGGAAATGCAGAGTTCTACCTTGACATCGTGAATCCCTGACACCTCTTCAAACGTCTTCTCCCCCACCATGACAGCTGCTAGGTTGGCTGTGTAACTGGACAAAACCAAGAGGCAAAAAATGGCCCAAAGGTTCATGAGAAACCGGCCTGTCCAGCACTTTGGAATTTTACTTGCGACAGTCCGGCCAAACAGAATTGCGTAGCAGAGGTTCAGAGCAGATGAATATGAGAAGACCCTGATGCGGTTGCGTCCGTGCGGCGTCATGCCAAATGGACTGTTCCACTCGTACAGGGTAATGAAAAGTGCTGTGATATGCAATGCCACAAAGATGCCCACCCACATGGACCAGTGGAGGGGCCACATGAATGCCCCGATGGGTGCAGCTGTGTCCTTGCTGCGCACCAGGATCCCCAGACTGGTGGAGAAGAAGGGGCTCGTGAAATCTATCACTCTACTACGAGCTGAATTGATGCTAAAGCTGGTGACGGCCATATCAGCCATACCACTGAGAAGGTCACCCACCAGCCCAGTCCATCTACCACCTTTCCAAGCCCCATACTTCCCATCACCTACAATGTACAGATCAAACTCAAAGTTCATGTCCTCTGCTAACTTCTCCAGCAGGTCAATGCAATATCCATAGCAGCATTTACGGATGTCCGTTGGCAGTGAGCTGCTGTTGGTTTGTTCCAGCTCTCTGAACAGCTGGTTGAGGACTTCAGAGCTGTTGGTTTGAGGGTCAAGGCACATCTGACCTGCCGGACACTGGCCCTCATCATCCACCTCCCGTGTGAACACAAACGGGTGCTCGACCAAAGTCACCACCCGCAATCTGCTGCCTGCCACTGGAAGCCCTGCTTGCCAGCGTCCGCCTAGCCTGATCCCTGGGCCCTCCTCCCGGTGGTGCTTGGTCATGCCTGGCCACAGGCCCTGTTCCTCCACTTCCAGCTGGCCCGACTGCCAGCTTGCCACGGTCACCCAACTGGGCTGGCCTAGAGGGTCCCGCTGTAGACTCCAGATGTGAAAACGTTGGGAGGTAAGGACTCTGGAGAGGGTGTGCTGTACTCGCACTGGGCCTGACAACCCTGTGAATGAAGTGTTTGACAAAAACCTGTGCACAGCAGGGACAAGAGCATAGTGAGGAGATTTAATATGCTTTCAGCAAAAGCAAAGACAGTGATGAGATGATAGAAGTGCCTGAATCTCAAGGGAACTGAATACTACAGGATCAAGAGGAGGTGAAATAGCTATTTTCTATTTCAGTCTATTTTTAACATTTATGCATTTACATTTTTACATATTTCCAAAACAACTGAATTGAGCAATCTTTAAAAAACCTCCATTATTATAATTTAAGCATAAATGTCAAGTATTTAATTAAATACACAATGCTTCATTCATAATATGTACGGTAGTATAATAGATTCGGTTAAGAGAATACTTTTTACTATGAAATAGAAATAAATAATAACAAATGTAGCATGCAATGAAAATAAAAAGCACTGCTTATCCATTTCTATGGCAAGGTATTATTGAACTTTTAATTCTACAGAGGAAAAAACATTTTAATCTAGTTTAAAGATTTACACAGTTTGTTGTATAATACATTTCCATCAAACTGAACTGCATAGTATTTAAATATTGTACATATTATGAATTAAGCATTTAAATCCTTAAAACTAAACATGAACATTTATGCTATTTGTGGTCATAAATTGTATAACATTTAATTAAGTTTATGTAATATGGTCTATTTAATATCTAAAAAAAATGACACTGTATATTGTACAAGTCAAAGAGGAGATATGCTATCAAAGGAAATTAAGTATTTAATCAATTTTATGATATATATGTACCTTTAAACTAAATCTGATTCATATATTTTAAACACTACTGTCTGATTAATGGCAAAGCAAGTGTATGTGTTGTTAATTCAATAATTAAAAACTTAAATAGAAATATGTTTGTGTAATTAGATAACACACACACCAAGGGTGCTGATTAATTGTTTATAATTGCATGGTTATGAAGTAGTTCCAGTTTCACATTTCAGTAGTATATCACCTGCCAACTTTATTTTTGAATTCTTTTGAGCTAGTATCACTGGCTTGAGCTGTTTCTTTGGCATCAAGGAGAAGTTTGACACAAAAGAAAAGTTTAGAAACAAATACCTATAATATGTCTTGACACACGTACATGGTTATTTCTCAGCATAGAGGCAGAAATGGGTTGCTGGAATTTTGTGTGTTGTCATTACCATAATTGCCCGTAAACACTATAACAAGCTGTGACGTGCTGGTGATAACATCTTTGCCATTTAAAAAAAAAAAAAAAAAAAATTGTCTCATGGATGACTAGCAAGTCTAGCTGGATAGATACATGTAAAGTACAGTAAATTAAATAGAAAAGAGGTAAAAAGTCATCAAAATAATTTATTTTCATGCCTATCACAAGTAAATGTTCTTTACCTTCTTTTACCATGGCAACTTAATGTTGAAAAAACTTTATTTCAGCGCATTATGTACAGTGTGTTGGTAATGTAGGATGAAAGGAAATAAAGAACAAAATCCAGACATATACTTAAAATGTGATAATAATATACTGACTTAAGCCATGTTTATTTAAAATACACTAAAAATAGCAAATTTTGTAAGAAATCTTTCATTTAAATATAGCATTATATTTGAAACAGGGTTGGGGACAGCACAAAAACATGCATTTTCTAACATCAAACACAAATAATGTACTAAAATATGTATCTTGAGATACAATAAATCTAGATCTGTCTTTTTGCAAACTGACTACGGACATTTAAAATAGTTGTGTGGAATTCGTTTTTCCTAGAAATACACTACCGGTCAAAAGTTTTGAAACATTTGACTGAAAAAAATCTTTAAAATCTTTTGATCTGAAGGCGGATGCTTAAATGTTTGAAACTAGTTTTGTAGACAAAATATAATTGTGTCACCATATTAAATGATTTCATTATAAAACTAAAATTTTATAAAAGTTTTTGAACTTGATGACTTGGACCAAATAATAAAGAAAAGCAGCCAATAAGGGGCGGCTGTGGCTCAGGTGGTAGAGCGGGTTGTCCACTAATTGAGGGTTGGTGGTTCGATACCCGGCCCAAATGACTACACAATGCTGAAGTGTCCTTGGGCAAGACATTGAAACCCAAGGCTAGCGCCTTGCATGGCAGCTCTGCTGTCATTGGTGTGTGAATGTGCGTGTGAATGGGTGAATGAGACGCAGTGTAAAGCGCTTTGAATATCACTAAGGTTAAAAAGGTGCTATATAAGTGCAGACCATTTACCAATAAGTGCCCAACATAAATGGGAACTCCTTCAATACTGTCTAAAAATCATCCCAGGGTGATACCTCAAGTAGTTGGTTGAGAAGTCTACAAATTCTAGGCATAGGGTGACTACTTTGAAGATGCTACAATATAGCACAGTATATACACAATATATGTACACCCAAGGTGTAAATAATTATTTCTTACTTAATCAGCATCACCTGATTTTCAAAGGTACCTGGAAATGTTTTACCTCTGACACAAATGTTTTTTTTTTCTTACAGCTAGAAAAAGGAATCAATGAACAGAAGGATATACAGATCACTATTGAGTCTTGATGCATCTTAAAGTTCAGAGATTTTCTTCAAAGTCACAAGGATGGAAGGGTAAGATTATGACACAGAAACCCATCCAGAGGCTGAATAATTAAATATTTAGCCTCTCCTGAAAGCAATATCTTACCTTTGACAGCCAATGTCCTTAACTATTAGGCTACCACAACCTTTGTAGTGTTAACTTCTGTATCATTGGAATGTAAAAAAACAAATAAAAAAAGTAAAAGTAAAGCATCGTTTATAGATAAATAACCCTCCATGTAGCTCTGGATATTATATTCTTGGGCTGCTCTGCATAGATCACTTAATTGTCATTCCTTGCTCTTGCCTGCTTTTATGGCTGAATATATGCCATGAATTAGTTAGATGATCGATTTTCATCAATAAATCAGCTGAGGATGTAGGGCAGTCAAAGGGCTAGTGGGCAATGTCTGGAACACAGAGGGAGGATGAAAAATCCCCAGTGTAAGAGGCTTGTGATGTGTGGCTAAATGAGACCATAAAGGATATGCACTCTGTGTGACCATAACTGCACACTTCCATTAAAACAGAGCAGAACAGAGAAAATAAAAGAGGTAAATTGATTGCATAGATCATTAATTTCTTCTGATGGCCTGAAGCATGACCCCTTGAGAACACTTGGTTTGGTGTGAGAGCAAAAGTTAAAAATCAGTATAATATGTTGACCATTACAAAAACTGATTCTCTTCCTGAATATGCTATTGTTGTGATTACTATTGAACTCTCAGAATGCATTAGCAGCTCTGTGGAACAATGATTGTTTTTGACAAAGAATGCAATGCACAGTCCTGTTACCTGTGCTCCTGTGATACACCCTCATTTTGCAGAGCAAAACATTTCTTAACATGGGAGCGAGGGGCATTTCAGACTGTGAGGTGAATATTAAAGATTACATCACTGCATTCTGTCCAGTGGGAAATCTCAGGGTTCCTCTGTCTCATATTTTATCATTTCATAAAAAGTTTACTTATCTGTGCAAAGACTTATACAACAACGGCACTTTAATCTTACATCTGAAGGTAGTTTTATACTTTTACTTTTATAGATTTCACCACAGAAAATCTCATTTGTGGAAGAGAGCAGATAGTAAGGTTTCTTCCTGTCTTCGGTGATAAGTTTTTCAGTATTGTGGATAGGGACTTGATCAAAACCTGAGTGAACTCCTCCACAGCGGTGTCTCTACAATTAGTTTTTTAGTTCTATATCTTTTAATTTCTCTCAGGTTATTGTGTTTAGTGAGACATGGTGCCTCGGGGTGTACAAAACCGATCCAATAGACACATAGGCTTGGTTTAGTGATCGTATAGTGAGCTCAGCTGCCTATGTAGGCAGCATTTTAAGGGATCATCGGAACACTGCAGATGTGAAGGCTGTTTGAGAAGGTAGACAACCTGATTATGCTATCATCTACCATCTTTTGGGCAAATCCTAAAGCATCATCCCATCCATGATGGTGGACAAAACAACAGAAATGTCGATTATGAATGCACTTTGGCTATCCACCTTTTTCACAGGCAGCAAAATTACCCATTATGCTTTGATAATGTAGTATGTGGGTGACGTATACGTCGCCCATTGGTTATGTGTGGAGGATCAAATCAGGAAGAGGGTATTTAAATGGGCTGAGCCTATGGTGTGATGCGATCGGTTGTAATACACGCCCCCTTTTTGTTGTTGTCATTTTGGCGTGACGGGCTGCAAAAGAAAAGGTATGTGTAAGTGCTTGCGTTTGATCCACTTGTTTATGATATGATGTTTAAATATTCTCTGTGGTGGCATAGACTGGAAGGTAGCATGTTGATCATTTGGACCATTTGAGATCGGATGGTCTGGGGTTGGCTGGTTATTTATGCAGGTGAGTGGCGTTTACATCGATCCAGGGTTAGTTTGCGTGTGCTTATAACATGTATGATTAGAGTTCTGTGGCGTGGGACGTTTAGTGGCGTCTGTGCACCAGTTGCGGTTTATTTGTGCAAGGAAAATCGGCTTACCCTCGGTATGTATGGATGATTGTTCTTCTGCTATGATCTGATTTACCTTGTTTTGACTTTTTAAAATGTTTCTGCTTTGGATAGGCTGTGCATCGCGGACTGCTATATTTAGCAGCGGCGTGAGTAGCCCGGACGGCGCTGCTGTTTTGCTTGGATGTTATGATTTTCTTTTTATTATTATTTTCAGTTAACCTGGTTTGCGTGTTTGTCTGAAAGTGCAATGGTGAATTGAATTTGTTTAGTTTCTTTGTTTTCACTGAGTTCTATTCTTTTGTATTATTGTACGTGTCAGTAATTTACCCTGTTTCTTTAGGGTTGATTTACTGAATATTTTGCTCCTTTTTGTCTGTTTGTAATTCAGTTAAGTATTTGTTTTCCTTTTGTTTTTATGAGAGACTAATGGAGGGATGTTTTCTCCTGTATCTGAAGACTGACTATTGTGATTTATTATTTTGTATTTATTATTTGGGACATGGGCGGCATGGTGGTGCAGCAGTTAGCACTGTCGCCTCACAGCAAGAAGGTCGTGGGTTCAAACCCCGGTTGCCCTGGCCTTTCTGTGTGGAGTTTGCATGTTCTCCCTGTGTCTGCGTGGGTTCTCTCTGGGTGCTCTGGTTTCCTCCCACCATCCAAAGACATGCAGGCTAGGTTAATTGATGTCTCCAAAAATTGCCCTAGGTGTGAATGTGAGTGTGAATGGTTGTTTGTCTATGTGTGGCCCTGTGATGGACTGGTGACCTGTCCAGGGTGTACCCCGCCTTTTGCCCAATGTTAGCTGGGATAGGCTCCAGCCCCCCCGTGACCCTGTACACAGGATAAGTGGTTGTCGATGGATATTTGGGACATTATTTCATTACTAATGGGTCTTGGGTTGTGAACGTCTAGATCACTGTCTCCCCTTGACCACATTCATGGTGGTATTGCTTTATAAGGTGTGTGTGAAATTTGTGTTTTGTATTTGTATTCATTTCTTTTTTGTGTATTCATGCAGGAGCTGAAGGCCACTTGCGCGGGTGCCCTGGGGCTGTGGTAGTGGGATCTCCTGTTCACTTGAGAGTGCTGTATTTCACCAGTGTGGTGTGGTGGTGTGTGAGTTGAGTGAGCTTTTGTTGCTTTCCTTGTAGATCACTTCCAGCAGGGGTGCCTAAAGTAGATGTCCTTCAGCCCTGCATGTTTGGGTGGATGAATGTGTTTGACCTAAGTTAGAGTCAATGTTTATTTTTTTCTTCTTTTGATGTGTTTGTTTTTTGTGATTTGCCGTTGCTGTAATTCTAGACTTCAATTCATCTCATTAATTCTTTTTGTGTATGTTTTGAATTTGAAAGTGTTTCATCCAATGCCCTATTAGGGGGTGGTTTTATGAGTGCCTGAGGTTTTATTGTAATAAAACGAGTTTTGTAGAGCCCACGACTCTGCCCATTTATTCGCTGATGACGAACCTGTGTGCTTGAGTAGGCAAAAGCCGGTGGCTTGTGTTTAATTCTTAGGGTACAAGTCCCTAGGTGGCGTAGTCGACAATCAAACCTATATTTGAAATTACCTCCTAAAATTAGGCTGATTCCTGTTTTATACATACATACAATTACAGTGCGACATGAGATATGAACCTCGTAAATATGATTAATAAAAAAACAACAACAAGGAGCTTGGTTTAAATGGAGCTTGGATGTCATTTGGAATTATCTAACAATGTTTTAAAAAATAGGCAAGTGGAGGCCTGGGTAACTCAGCGAGTATTGATGCTGACTACCACCCCTGGAGTCACAAGTTCGAATCCAGGGTGTGCTGAGTGACTCCAGACAGGTCTCCAAAGCAACCAAATTGGCCCGGTTGCTAGGGGGTAACCTCTTTGTGGTCGAGATTAGTGGTTCTCACTCTCAATGGAGCATATGGTAAATTGTGCGTGGATCATGGAGAGAAGCATGAGCCTCCACATGCTGTGAGTCTCCGCGGTGTCATGCACAATGAGCCACATGATCAGATGCGCTGATTGACTGTCTCAGAAGCAGAGGCAACAGAGACTTGTCCTCCACCACCCAGATTGAGGTGAGTAACTGCTCCACCACGAGGACCTAGTTAGTAGTGAGAACTGGGCTTTCCAAATTGTGGAGAAAATGGGATAAAAAACAAAACAAATAGGCAAGTGACATAGAATTAATTTAATGCAACCTCTACTTATTACATCTGGTTTGACTCAAAATGTTTCAGCATTGGCAGCTTTTGTGGGGGCTTATTGTTGTGACATTCGTTTTACAGTAGTTTTTAAGCCACCTGTAGTTGTTATAACAGCACAGATTCATCCAGAACCTCTGCTGCTCGCAATCACCTGTAATGTTGATATGAATGTAATGTTGTAGATGATTACAACAACTAAGCAGAAGTGTGAAGCATTTGAGAGGAAGTAAATTATCATTCCATTAGCTTAGCAATATGTCAACACCAATTGCAGAGTATCCTTAGAGCTTCATGTAAGAAGCACTGTTTGAATGGTGATTTGCAGACTGCTCTACAGGTCGTTTCCAAAAATTAGTGAGTTGCCTCGCTGTCTCCAGCTTACATAGGCAGCTGTCTTCTATGGCAATATGAAATGATGCCCGACTAGAGAGTGATTTGGAATGTTCCACATCATTCAAACAGCGTTTCTCATGTGCAGCACACAAAACCACTCGACTTACAACTGATTTCAATACAGGTGACACAATCTTCTAATGAGCATAAATACACGCAGCACACACACATTTTGGGTAAATTTTATGCAAATTTTTGGATAATCTTAAACTGTTATTTATCGATACTTTGCAGTGTTGAATGGAATTTAAGCATATTTATAATCGTAATTTCTCTCGCTTCGTCCGGCATCTTGGATTTATTTTTCCACCGAGCTCATCATGGTACATACTGTGATTGCCTACCTGGGAAGGATACACACGATGATACCTTAAAATTTGGCAAAAACAATATATCTTAGGAGTCTGCATAATTAATATACCTAACTTTTGGAACAGCCTTCACATCAGGAGCACACCTATCATGTCTTAAAATGCTGCCTCCGGAGGACACTCACTAGGTTTGGAACAGACCCATAGTAAAGTGTTCCAAATCAGTTACTGAGGTTCCATTTCTATTAGAATGCTGCCTAGACAGCAATGCAGCTTACTATGTTTTGGTAGGGTGACCATATTTTAGTTTTCCAAAAAGAGGAGGGGGGAATTGGGATGGGGTGGGATAATAGGGTTCAAAACAGTGTGACTATGAATGCAAACTTTAATACAGAGAAAAAGACACTCTATTAGCGTAACTAAATTAGCGTAAATATATATAAATAAATGCATATTTCCAACATTGAATATCCATGTACTAAAATAAAACATTTGTATTATTTTGTTTATGATTGTACCTTCATTATTTTAAATGGCCATGAAAAATTAAGCAATCTGGTCACAAAATTTAGTTAGTTAATTTACCTGATGAACTTTCACCTTTTGCTGAACCTTTATGTTTCGCAGAGCTAATGGGTGCTTCTAAACCACTTGCACCTTTATTAGCAAATGACACATAAGTGCCAGCTTTACATGTCATACATTCTGCTTCCCACAGATCTCGAACTGGACGAAGGTATGGGAATTTTTTGTGCAAATATTCTGTAAATTTGCACTTTCATTTGGGCATTGTTTCCACTCAGTTGCCATTTGCTGTTACTGTCAAGCAGCTGTTGAATTACCGAACACAACAGCGCTACGCACATTCGTGGAGAGATTGACATGCAGGAATTTGGCCAACAGTTGCTGCAAGCCTGTTATAAATCGACCAATTGGTGTGCGAGAAGGTGGGACTTACAAAGAGGGGTTAAAGCAATGCAAATATGCACGCACACACAATGAAGTATTAGACCAGATGCACATCATAATGTAACTAAAGCTGAAAAAAAAAAAATTTAATCCCAGCCGGATGCTTTATTAAGGTCCGTAAAAGAGGACATGTCCAGGAAAAAGAGGACGTATGGTCACCCTAGTTTTGGGACAGAGCTAATGTCACAACGCTCCCAGAGCCTTCTCTCCTGGCTCAAAGATAACAATGCATCAATCTGAGAGGCAGTGGACAGGAGGCTCTGTGAGCTCTTGACATTGAACTGGACACTGGCATTTAAGACAGAGGAAGATCTAGGCAGCTTGAATACAGAAAGACTCCTTGACTTGTTTTTTAGAAGTCAGAGAGTGAAAAAGAGGACATGTGTAGCCCAGAGGACAATTTTATTGGTTGCTCTGTCATAACTCAAGAGATTAAATTGAGTTCTCAGTAAACTTTATTTAACCCTCAACTCTGTCTGAACATTTCTCTTAAAATTCCTTAGGCAAAATAAATATAGATACACTAGAGACAATCTAGAGGAGACACATGTAAGGTCTATTTCTTAGGAGAAAAAATGTAAGCAGGAGGCCCTTATAAATTGTTTTTCTTTTGTAGAATGCAAAAGTACATTTGTGGCAGAATGTTGTCACCATTCACGTTCATAGCATCATTTTTTCCTTTCTCTCAATTTGCTCTCCATTTAATGTCATTGCTGTCTAGGAGAAATAATTGAGATATGAAACAGATCTCATTTGTGATTTTTCTTTTCTATGGAAGTCCACACCACAGAGTGGGGCAGACAAGTGGCATAAATAAATTATTTCCACACTTCTGAGAATATACATCATGCTATAATTGCTATTGTTTTGATTAAGGAGGTATATATGTATATAAAATGCCCCACAGTCATGTAATCACATTTTAAATTCTCCAATGACTCCACACAATTAATAACTTCAAGATATGCAACCATGCTGCGGCCAAGAAAGAATATTCCTGTAACTTAATACAAGTGACTGGAATACTAATTCAGCCATTTTCCCTTGAGAATATTTACTACCTTATAATAATAAACTTCATGTAAATATGTGCAAAATATATCTACCCACAAATGGCCAAAAGTGAATTTAAAGGTCGAAATGACTGCACTGCATTTGCAGCTAGCAAATGAATTAGTAATTATGAAATACAAATATAATCAGATTTTAGTATTATCAGCACATGCACAAGTGTTGGGGAATTCACTTTTAAGTTAACATTCCAAGCTACAATCCACTTACAATTAAAACAGTTAAGTTAAATCAAGCAAAACTTCTGAAATAAATAGTAATAATTAATAAATAAAAATAATTTATATTGCTGAAGTAGTAAACTACAATACAAGCTGCTAAGAAACAAAGCTACATTAAAAAATAATTTATTTACTATATTACCAAAAATTGGGATAAATATCTATAATATGAAAAACATTTCAAATAATAAATACCATTACCAGTGATACAGTGATACTCAAAATGTATTTCCCAACATTATACTGCATACTCTATCCTTAAATTGATGCTTGATGTCTTGGACACATACTGCGCTTTGATTGTCTGTTTGCATAGCCTGCACACAGTTGATATGTGTATGATATTTGAATCTTTGAGAGTCACAAATTTCAATAAATAAGGCCATGGATAGTTGTATCCTTATCTAACATCTGATTCCCCTGCTATCTCCAGCTCCACTGTGAATACCTGAGCTTGAAGGTGTGTGGTCCCTTTATGACTACACACAAATGTGACACTAATCAGTTATAGGTGGAATAGAAAATGGTTAATGGGGAGTAGCCTACCTCTGCAAAATGAAGACTTTTAGTGATAATGAGACAAACAACAGCAATGCAAGTTTTTGTAACGCTATACCACTACTTGTTGGAAAACAAAGCTTGTTACTGGAAATGCTACACTATTTCACAAATAGCTCAGCTGTTGTCATGCTATTAAAAAAATTTACTTAAATTTGTGGCATTGCTGCTTACAATTACTATTACATTTTTGGTCAAAGTAAACATGCAGAAGGCCGTTAGGGCACGTCTCACAGTTTATTCAGCATCTCGCAGCAATAGGACCAATGTCAATTTTAATACAATGAACCAATCAAATGAATCTATTTACACATAGACAAGCACTTCAAGTGCCTTTATTAGCAACGGTGTATGGGATTTAATATACCTATAAACACCCCTTCTGTTTAATTCAGAAGGGGTGTTCCATTGCGCTCTATTAAGCTGTGTGAACGGCCCCTTACACTGGAAAATGTTACACAAAAAGCATGCTTACCGGGCAAGATACTGTCCAGAGGAAGGCAGCTCATGTTTATTGGGCTTATCAAAGCAGTTGACCATATTCTGGATAAGTGCCAGGTCCGGTCTCACCATTGTAGCAGCATACACAGCCCTGCCAATCAGCTGCAGAGTATCCCTTATGTAGAAGTTTAGGGGCTTGCGATTCACCTCGCCATAAGCCAGAAGACCTAGGGGGGAGCCAATGGAGTGTAGAGAATCCAGACTAAGTGGGTATCCCATTATCCAGTGTATTGGGGCCAACCCAAAGCTCAGCTCATGGGCACTACGCAACACAGTGGCCGTACATTCTGGGTCAGAGCCGAAAAGCACCACGGAAGAGGCTGGAGCAGAAGGAGTCCTGCTGAGGAGCTGAGAGAGGAGCTCCATCACCTTCTGCTCCCTCCCTTTCTCCTCTCCCTCTTCTGTGGCTCCAGTTTCTATTCTGGACAAGTTGAGAGTCTCCCAAAGGTGCCAGTGTGCTCCATCCAGGCCCAGATGACCCCTCTGTTCCAGTTCTTCCAGCATTCCTGTGTTCCCACTTCCTGGACAAAGAGTGGCCACCCCGCCCTGCCAGCCCCTTTTCAGCAACACAGCTAACAGCAGCTCCGTCAGTCCTGAGGGGGGCGTACGTGTCATCATCTGCAGATGGAATCGGTTCTGGACACAGAGAACATACACAACATACATATATATGTTTGTTAGGTTCTAAAACTGTACCTTTAATACATTTAATGTATTTAAATGTATTTAATTTAATGTTAAATGCCCACATCCTGTCACCAACAGTCACTGTCGCTCATGTCACCCAAGGTCGCCAAATCAGTGAAAATCAGTGGTCTCCTGTCGAATCCAGCGCATTCCGTCGCACAATGGACGAGAAGCGTTGCATCGCAGCTAGGACAATACAAGTCGATGCGGTGCAGGTGGCAGTCCAATGTTGTAAATAGTCACCATACACACAAAAGTTAAAAAAGGTTTATGTACGTTTTCAAGAATGAAAAAAGTCATCTTGATGAGTTTGTAGGTTATTGTATTAAACTGGTGTAACTGTGTAAACTAATGGCAACATTTATTATGCAATTTCTCTGTATTTAGCCTTGAAGGTTTCATTCAAGCTGCCAAACCACAAAAAGACATACTGTACTTGCAACTGAAAATACATTGTGGAGGATATATGAAAGAAACATATAACACAATATATCATCCAGAAATGTCTAAGTAAATAATGTATGTACTTTGATAATTATTCGAGACAAATTTAATGGAAATCTATGCAAGCTGTGCTCCGTGAAGTGGCAGAAATTTGAGCAGCCTCCAGAGTCGTAGCTGTGCGACACCGACAGACACCTTTGGTGTGCGTACTTTCATAGAAAACTATTGTTTCGAATATTAGAACGCGCCTTGTCATCTGCCAGACGTGTCCAGTGTTTGACCCCCTTTAGTGTTCCATCTGAGACAATACTTCACTTTGACAATTCATACAGTAGATGGTCAAGTGCATACTGCATTATGTAAGTGCATAGTGCATCGTATGGGACGCGTTTTTTCTTCTTTCACGTAAAATTCAATATGGCGTCTCACTGACTTAGGTCTATTACTGTTTTCGCAGCCTCATTAAAACAAAACCCTACCATAAAATAAAGATTGTCTCAGGCTGCAAACACATATTGCATTCCCTAATGACTGAGAGATGTAGGGATCTCTCTACTTGCATCTCCCCAAGCTGCCTCGTATGCTAAGAAAGACATATTTTACTCACTCTAAACTTATTTTGACCCCATACTCAATAGAATAGAACTACTAGAATATCAATACAACACTCCTTTTCAAACAATTTCTGCCCAAATGGAGATATCATTTGAATCACCTGAATGACAAATATACACCAAAGCAATCAGGCTGAAAGTTCTCTCATAGATCTGGAATGGCTCCTGGTCATGTCTATGAGGACACTTGGTTGTTTTTGATGGGGCGTGCATGAATATGCTGTGAGAGAATTATGGGATGCACGATATTCTGAGGGCCAGAGGGAGTGTTTGAACCTGGTGGGGGGGCTGTGAGCACACAGCACGGGGCCACGGCACTCAAGTGGAGCCCCTACGCAAAGCTAAAACCTGTGTGACTGGAATAACATTATTGCCTGCATAGTAAGTCTGACATGTGTCTCAGTGATTTTCACCATTACTCATGGCACAACCCATCCACAAATTAGTACTCACTCTCTGACAAATCAATGCAGCAATGCCAAACCATACAGATTTGATGAAGAAAGATAAAAAAAGATAAAAAGATAAAAAAAGTGTAGGCTTTTGGTTCTGTTTGGTGTTGTATTTTTGCTCTGCTGAAACAAAAGTTTAGAAAAAATGTTGTTTTTTAAAAGAGAAATGGACCAAAGGGGTCTCAGTTTGTGCTGTGTACGTATTTATGCTCAGATAAGAAGTGAGAACTGGAACAAGCTTATTTTTTATTTACCAGTATATCCAAGCATTGCCAGGTGAATAAAAACAAGCAAACAAACAAACAAATGCCCTATATGTCAAAGCGAACTTTAAGCCTTGAGGCATCTCATTGATCAATCGATTTGAAAACACCTGCTACCCCAAACAACAGCTGCACCCTGTAGGAACACTTCCCATGTCTAAATGGATCCACTGCCTGATGGTCAGACAATCAGAGCAGCATGAATAATTTGATTTGCTGTCTACCTAAAACAATCGGGAGGTTCTGCTAAATATGTCCGTTTCCATTATGACTTTTCCACACCCCACAAGCAACTTTCAGAATATGTTTTAACAACCAAGGCCAAATAAATGTGTATTATTTTTTAACTGACAGCTCATAAATGCTCCAAATGCAATGGAGTAACATTTTATAAATAGCTAATATAGCAACTCGCAGGCTTTGTGAACGAACACATACAGTAATTTTGCCATCCAATTATTGTGCAGGTGTAGATAGAATGTGCTAAATCTATCTGTCACTCTCACATTGCACCAGCACCTGATGCCTAAACAAACCATAATTGAGCTGAGGAATTGGAAATGAGTCTATCTTCCCCAACCAGACTTGTTAAATTTGATGTCTGCTCCGATAGGTGATGAGCTTGTATGGCAACTTTGTATTCATACAGTATGTAATTTTGAAATTTTTGGTCCGTTTCATTTCATTCCCATTTAATTTATCACAAAACATGCTTCTGATTCACCTTTGTTTTTATAACTCCATAATTAATAATCTTTACAATGCCACAATGCTGTGCTAACGTGCTTTAATGCTGTGAAGAAAACTGCAATTCTAGTGAATGATATATATAAAAAATCGGACTGTGAATGTTTTGAACAAATAAATGAGATGGCAGAGAGGAAAATGTAAGCGAAAGGTACATCAATATAATTTCTTCTCTATTAGGAATGACAGTAAGCTAAATAAGACAGACCACTGTGGGAATCAGCAAATATTTACTATCACATTTTAATCATTTCAAAACACCACATTCTCGCAAAAACCAAATGCCTAATTACGGAATCAAAATGAGGCTCTCTCTAGGGGTCTGATTGAAATATAAAGAGGATCATGTGGGAATAAAGAAGTGATTTATGGAGTGTATCAGTATACATATGAATTGTTTGAGGCATTATGACCTGAGAAGTGATACATGCTCTTGTATATATACTATTCACATAATTTTTACATACTTAAAGGGGGAAAAAATAGAAAGTGCATGTAAATGAGCTTGTGTAAGTGATGAACAGCACAGCTATCATCCTTCATAATGTGTTCGTGTGGTGTGAACGTGATTCTTAAATACTCGCTCGGCCTGTCATATATTGAGTGGCATCCCCTCTGTATTCAGTTAGCTACATCATTAGGCTTAAGCTTAGATTAGCAAATATGTGGCAACGTGAGTCTGTACGTAAGGCTCTCTTAAGCAGGATCAGATAAGTGGAGAGGTGTCCATCAATGTTAAGTTACCAATAAAGTCCATGTTTCTCTGCTTTACATTCACAAATCTGATAATAATTGAAAGCAACAATGAAAAGAAAAACTGGATAATTGAATGAATTTCTTTGCGCTGAGATCTGAACTGCAAAATGATTTGTGAAAAAAGCTGCACTCTGATTTTCTTATCTTAACTGTGCATATTTCACACCACAATCAGAACTTTATGTGGTAAAATGAAGAAACCTAAATCAAGAAACAAAAAGCTCAACTCTTTTAAGAGCTGCCAGTGTGGGTCTTTTGCACCAAACTGTGATTGTTTTTTCCTCTCTGAGGGTGGAAAGTGAGGGTTATTTCTTTTACTGCTGCTGGTTACATTTTGAGCATATCACTATATCACTGTCCTGTGTGTACTGCTGTGCTCAGTTGTGTCCAAAGTAGAATGGAGTTCATATGAAATTAAATGTTAGCTGCCTGGACTCTGACCTGTTATTATTCTTGAAAACAATTCCAAATGTTGTTTGTTCCACAGTGCCATGCTGCAAAAATGTCCCGTTTCTTGAGTGAGAGGAGAGCTCATGAATTTACAACACCATAGGATAGAAAACAGCACCGTAATGAGATGTCTGGAGCTTTGAAAGCAAAATATATTTTACACTATATAATAGGAATGATCTCTCACATTAGGCCTTATGAGTAGCATGGTGGAATCCCACCGGATGCTAAAGTAATATTTGAAAATTAAAGTCATTTTGGGACATGTGAGATTATGGATGAGGTGTTTTACCAAATAATTCTGTCCAAATCCTTAAACATCCAGTGAAACTTTGTGCCAGGGGTATAATTCCTGATGAAGGTGCAAAAGCTGTCAGACATGAAACACGTATAACCAAATATTTAGACATTAGTATTACATTATTTGGGCACTCCAGAAAATGTGTTTACTATTCTAAAGCTTCATCTATTATTTTTGTATTAAATGCAAACTCTCTTTGCAGGCGAGGAATATATACATGGCTGCCTGCTTGGGAATTTCAAACTGAACTTGAAAATACATTTATTTTATGCATAAAAATTTGCAGTGGCTTTTCATGCAAAGTAAGTTACAGAACTCTAATTGGAGGGACAGTCCCATGGGGTTTATTGCCTTGCATAAGGATGGTAAAGCAGGATTGCGCTCTCAGTGACTCTCATTGGTCTGGGTCATTGATACAAGGTTCAGTCCTATGCGCTTTGATTTAATTTAAAAGGTGAAGTGTGTAATTACAAAATGATCACACAGGGAAATCGGCATGTTGCTACCGAATGTTCATGAAATTGACCCTATTCTGCCATCATCCATCAGCCATTTTTCCATCAATTCAAATCCTTTTACTTTTTCCTGTTGCACTGCTGAGAGCGCATTGCTGGAGCTGCCTCATAGACATAGGTTTTGTTCCCATGGAAACCAGGAAGTAATCGCTTTCACATGATCCATTATGAGATTGATTCAGAGGTTGCATTTTCCTCTAAGATTACATTTTTATTCCACTGATGGTTAGGTTTAGGGTTGAGGTTTGGGTGTTTGTACGGTTAATACATTATGCATTCCTGTTGATAGTATTTAATAATTTACAAATACTTTTGGACCCACTCTGCGGACATTTCACAAACTGGAGTTCACGCAGCATGATGTTATGAAAGTTAAGTGACTGTGGTAATATTTTGCAAAATAAAACTATTTTTTGAGTAGTTTTGAGGTGAAATGTCCATTGAGGGGCACTGAGGGGCACCAAAAGCAAATTACTTTAAATATCCTTCCAAAAAGATACGGTTTTTAAGGTTAATGCTCTATGAAGTTTTAAAAGAACAAAACTTGCTTAAGCATAACCAATATTGTCATGAAAAACAAATGTGAGATGGTATAGCATTATCTTTAAAAACCTCATCTGTTTTTCTACTTTTCTATAAATCAAACATCGCTACCCTAAACCCTACACCTAAACCTTAACGAAAGTGTCAAAAAGAAAATGTGAGATTAAAAAAAAAAACAATACCAGAAGCAACCATGTCATTTTGTGGCACTTCTATGGCACTTTCAGCTCACATTTAGACCCACGTGGCGCAAAGTCCAATGCTCTGTCATTTAAGCTACTGTACAACTTAGTCATGCTGGAATAAGCTTGTAAATGTAGTGGTTATGCAATGCAAGCCTTAAAATATATCGTCTTTCAAATAATGCGTTACAGTAAATAAGTAAAAAAAAAGTGTTTCGATGTCAAAAGATAACATTGTGTGAGATATAGTGTGAAAAATAAGTAAAATCTGCCATTTTACTCATGATTCGTACGAAAGTGAATAAAACTCATTGTTGTGCCTCTAGTGTATATTACACTAGAAAACTGCTGTTATATGTAGAATGAGGCTTGGCTGAGCTCACGCCATACATCAGCAACATTTCCGGATTTGTCCACTAGTGGCAGTGGTTCGAATTTCAGTAAGCACAGAATGATATCAGCATCACAACTTTCAACCTATGGTTGCAAAATTCGCTGAGAGACGGCAGCAAACAGAATGGCAAAACTAATTATTCTTCCATTGTTTGGTAAAACAGTTAGTCCTATTTTTATTAAATAGGATATTACAGCACTGATAGGAAAGTGGAGTGAGAAAGAAGGGGAATGTGATCAACCCATGTGGGACTCGAATCCAGGGCCTTGTGAGCTCAATACCTAACTTTTCTGTTGAACACAATACACTACTACATTACCACAACTCAGACTTGCCATTGTTTGTGCCTAAAAGACTGTACAAGAAAGCAAATCTATATTTTGAAAGTTCCACAAAATCAATGTTAAGACTATTTGTGAGATCAGTCTCTGCACATTAATGTGGGATAGGAGAAAGTATTTAAACTAAACTAAATTAATGGAAAAAAGGTTACAATATAATTTTATTGTACTTTTATTTTTAGTTCTTATCTTATAAATGTAATAGTTAAAGACACTTTAAAATCAAATATCAGAAGATAAAATTCACATCTTATTATCTTCATTAATAATTAGACACCTTTGGACGAGTTATCTAAATAATTATCTAAAAACATCTTAAAATTTAATTACATGTTCCTGCTGCACATCCAAACAGTGCCTGCATAATTTACTTTTGTCATGTAAGCCTGATAAGAAGAGGTTGACATGAACTTTTCTGTTTAACTGTAACTGGAGTTTGAATGCTATTAGTTCCCCGATGGCCAGAGGAGACCTCAGACTCAGAGAGGAATAGACATAGATTAACTGGCTTCCCTGTGGCCTTGGACATCTCTACCGAAACCAGTGAGCTAAAGAGGAAAGATAACAAAACAGCTCATTCATTAAAGGGACAGTTTAACAAAAATTTAAATTCATTACACATCATTTATTCATCCTCATGATGTTTCAATCTCATCTGGCTTTAATCCTTACATGGAACACAAAAGGAGACGTTAGGCCTAATGTATAGTCTCAGTTACCATTCGCTTTCATTTAATGGAAAAAATATGAAAGAGAATGGTGACTGAGGCTAACATTCTTCCAAGCATCCTTTAGTGTTTCACAGAAGAAAGTCATACAGGTTTGAAACAACATGTAAACATTTTTGTGAACTACCCTAAACCTTTAAATTTGGACTCACAGCACTTTTAGGAGCAATCTGTTCAAACCAACATCCTGCTCTCAATCCTGCTCTTCCACTCGGTGGAGAGGGTTAAAAATCTCTTTAATGTAAATAGCTGCATTAAACTTTCTGGTCGCTAAGAAGTTTATTAGCATTTCTTCAGTACATGCACTTATTTCGGCTCATTTAGCAAGAAAAGCACCAGGTAGAGAAAGCTGCCTTCCACACACATCCTGAAACGCCCTGAAATCCTCTCTCTATACAGCCTAGCATGTGCAGCCTGCTCTGCTCTGCCTTATCTAGAGGTTTTTATATGCAAAGCTGCTCTCATAATGTTGACTGATAGTATTTGAAATGTACAAAGGACATCACAAGTAAAGAGTAATCTTAATGTAGTACTTCATGCAGTGAAATATGCTATCTGATTCAAAGTCAGGTCGGCAAAAGGTTGAGGTAGGCTGCACCACGGTGGTCTTGAAAAAGGATCCTGTTATATGATGCAAGACATGTAATGTCCCAAGAATTATGAAAGAGCAGTGATTAATTATCTATTAATAATTAACAAATAATTAACTTTAATTAACTTAAGGGTAACCCTTTGCAGCCTGACCGAAGATACTTTGCTACATGTAAGTTGATGGTGTCGCTAAGAAATTATGACATAAAAAAAATAAATAGGCTTAATTTTTGGTAATGGCTTTGCATGCAGGTAAAGTGTTTTGAAAAGCCAATTATAAAGCGAGAGGATTTAATAAGGATTTGCTCCTTGTGCTTTCATATCTTTGTCGTATGAATGACTATCCACAGACCAGATTTCAGTGAAATCTAGCTTTATGGCTTTAGGTTTACAACTGCTACTCTTAAGCTCCTTTTCCTATTCTTCAGTTTGGATAGAGCAGCAGCACCTCTTGGTTGTCTATAGATATTCTCTTAATCTAAAGACTATTGGTCAGTGCTTTGCAGAAAATGATGATTTCATTCTTGGATCAATTTTCCTTTTTCAAGTTTTGGTTGACATTTACTTGATCTCTGCTCTGAAAGAATAACGTTTTGGAATCAATGTATGAACACAGCAGGCCTGAATCCCCCCTGGAGGTCGGGATGCCAAAAAACAAAGTCTGCTGGTGGGGGTAAATTTATCAGGCTGAGCTGAGATTAAGGCCTCTGGTTGATGGCTTTGGGCAGAGTACAAACACAGCACAACCCCAGAACCACTTATCACGACCGCGAGGAGGTTACACCACATGACTCTACCCTTCCCTAGTGTGACGTGGCGTTTGGGGGAAGCAGGATAAAACTAGTATAGCTGATTATGCCACCCTGTTAAACAGGGAAATATTCATATTTAATTAAATCACCCATAAAGGGCACACAGGTTCATTTGTTTCATCAAAAGGACCCAAGACGTGGATACCAAAAATACAAAATCTTTATTTACTACAATTATCAAGCAGTAACTTTAAAACATGTAAAAGGCTGTATGACCCGGGCAGAAATTGCACACATAAACACAAACACTACAAAACAAGAGACCGAGGTTTACCAGTGGCAGGTATGTTAGCTGACGAGCACAAGGCTCCTATCATTAAATCTTACCACCCAATGCACGAATCTCACCACACACACATCAGCACACCAATGAAGTCAAGCGTGAACACACGTCATTCAGTGACAGAAGTCCCCCCACAACACGGCTAGCTAGCTGCCTGCCCTGGGTCTCGGTTCCTGTAAACTGAAACAAAAGTTAACCACAAATAATAATTAATAAAATCATGAAAAACACACTACAACAGCACAAGAGTGGTAGCAGTTGTTAGACAGGGAAATGGTGACATGAAACATTGGTTTGTATGTAAACCAACTCTCTATGAGCAGATCAACACAATAGATTAACCTCACCGGCCCATAAATATAGCACTTGAATGGTGGTGATTCACATACTCAAAATCACACAGAGCCAGAGAACAGGTTAGATGAAACAAAACAATACTACTCAAAATAGCTCAAGTCTAAACATAATGCAACCAAACAAATAAAGACAAAACCCACAAATCAAGATACAAAAAAATAAAGATACACAAAATAAAGATAAACATCTACAAACAAAGCATCTGCATCGGAGAATGTTGCCCCGCAGGCTTAATCAGATGAGAGGTTTCCTAAAACCCTAATTGTTCTTCCTACAATGTAAACAAAAGGATTGTTTACAACATAACTATTTAAAAATGCGCCTAAATAGCGATAGTTCCACATACCTTCATGTTGTAGCTCCAACTGTAGATACAAATCGCACACCCACGTGATTAACAAAAAGGCATCAATACGCCAATAAAACTCAGCAGTGGAGGATGAATGTTGAAGGGAGAATGTTGAGGGGTGACCATTGAGGGAATGACAGCTGCCAGCTGAACGCAGCTATAAACGGTCCATACCGAAGCTAATCGACAAAATAAACAAACCGGTTACCTCAACAAAGCATATTAGAGTTAGCTAGTTAGCCAAACAAACATACCTCCAAAGCGGAAGGGATCAACACCAGAATGGGAAGTACTCTGGCAGTGACGCACAAGCAGTGCTCTGACACACAAGCAGTGCCCTACAGTTCTATTTTATAGGATCCCTAAATGCCTATGATTGGACAAACTATGCACCCAGAGGTGTGGTACAATAGTTATAAAAAATAACTGTGCAATGCTCACTGTTTTTCCCACTACACTAGCAATTTGGTTGTTTTGGAGACCTGGCTGGAGTTACTCAGTACACCCTGGATTCAAACTCACGACTCCAGGGGTGGTAGTCAGCATTAATACTCGCTGAGCTACCCAGGCAGCGAATACCCCATTTCTTAAGACAAATTTTAAACTGTCAAGGTCCTGTATTATCCTGCAGGGCATCTAAATCCTCTGATTTATTATTAATGATGACTGATTTTTCAATGTTTCGTGGGGCTTTTGGATTCAAATGTGATGCTGTAAACAGAAAAAGGCAGTTGACGTCTGTTCCCTCTTGGTCATCTAAGTCATCCATACGGGAATAAAATAATGTTATTGGATATGTCAAGGCAATGCAGGTCATGTTTACAGATTCTTTTGAAATGGCAAGAGTCAAACGAAAAGAAAAAATGAAAGTTAACAAGAATTCTGATAGCCAAGCAATGTGCATTTTTGGGGGCTGGGCAACTTTGCTAGAAGCAGCACACAGCCAACCGCAAGTGAGACTGACAGAGCTGAATAAACACTTCCACACGGCTGGCTTTGCGTATCCCCTGTTACTTGTTCAGCAACAAACTCCTAATTTCACTGTAACTACAAAAACATTCAAAGCTTGTCCCAGCTTGAGGCACATTACAAGACTAGCAAATGAATTTTCAGCTAACAGAATGAGTTAAAAATGATATTAATGAATCTGTTGGTGAGTCTGTGAGACGTGAAGTTTTACTGCTGCATCAAAGCAGATGGGCTTTCACTTTATTAAACAGCATTGTGGCTGTTAACTTAGAATTTTATTGGTTTGCATCTGGCATTAAAAACAGTAAAAGCTTTGATGACTGTTACAGTATAAATACTTAAGAAATAATTGTCTTTGTTTTGAGAAAGAAAAAAACGTCAGACTGTTCACCAACAGCTGCACAATTATTGTAGGTTAAAAAGTCTAAAGTGTGAACCGCTGTAGCAGAACTAACACATTCACATGTCTAAATCTGGTCAGTCCAATGAAGTCACACCTTTAACAGATAATTTGCTTTAATCTGAAAATTCTGTCATCTAGGCTTAGTTACTCAAAGGTAAACAACTACAAATTACTATTGAAAATGAATGGTGAATGAGACTGCAGTTCTTTCTTACCTCTCCTAGAAAAGAAAGAAAGAAAGAAAATTACGTGGATTTGGAACAATATGGGGGTGCTTAAATGATGACATAATTTTCATTTTTAGGTGAACTATGCCTTTAACATGCTGTTAGTGTCAAAAGACAGGAGTACATGTGTATATTTTATGAATCAACATGAGAGTTTATTATAGATAGAAAGTAAAATTCCTCAATTACAGCTTAACCGAAGCCAAAACATGTTTGTGCAGATGGTGAGAGTGTTTGGTCTGTTCAGAAGTGCAGAGTACTTAAAGTGAATGTACAGTCAGTAATAAACATAATACCAAAGTTGCCTGTGCATGCTTCACACACGACGCACCATGAGAACGTTCAAATCTCCTGCCTTCTTATCCAGTCAAAGTCTTTTTTTAATCACCTTTAAAAAAAGTGGGGATGCTAATTGAACATACTTGATGACTAAGGGAGTTAAAAAAAGAATAAAAGAGATAAGACAAAAGTAATAGAAATAAAAGAATTGATGAAAGATGTTAATTATAGAGGGAACTTTGCATGAGGACTATCCATAGTGCATTAATACCCACTTATGCAAATCTCTTGCGTGTCCTATAGTCAAGTCAAGTCAACCTTTATTTATAGAGCATCAGAAGTTGACCCAAAGTGCTTTACAGATAAACTAACAAAATGACAGTGATTTAAAAACAGATTGATTTAAAGTTAAATATAAAACATAATAAAATAATGTATTTATCTATTTCAAACTATTCAATGATATATTCAAAAGCTACAGAATATAAATATGTTTTTAAAGAAGCTAATGATGAAGTTGACCTCACATGGTAAGGGAGACTGTTCTAGAGATTAGGATTTATCACAGAAAAAGCACGGTCACCCTTAGCTCTATAGCGATAACGGCATAATTAGATGCTTTAGATGATTTTGTCTCTCTCTCTCTCTCTCTCTCTCTCTCTCTCCCTCTCTCTCTCTCTCTCTCTCTCTGTGTGTGTGTGTGTGTGTGTGTGTGTTTCCCACCAACTCAACCATCAAAGCAATCAGAGAAGCTATGAGATTGCAGATTTAGATATAGGCTTCAGCTAATGCCAATCTACTGAGTGAATTTTTCAAAGGATAATTTATTTAAAAAATGTAAAAGGTCTGTAGAATCTAATAGATAAAAAAGATAAACATGATTCTTATTGTTGTGCTATGAGAAATTGATTTATCGCAAAAACATGAAAGGTTTGGAGTGCACTATTAGGACATTGCAAATAATAATCAATCCATAACAAAATGAGAATTAAAGACTCTGGAGTGAGATGCACCCTGGTCACCTATGTGCCCACCTTAGTGCTGCCAACTGCCAAAATAAAGACAATTAATAATTTCTGCAGTGACATGAATGAGTGCCAGTGTGATGCATCAGTTGGCCATATTGAGTCAGAAGTGAGATTGAAGTGGGGTGAAAACTTGTGTCATATTACATTATATTAAGAGATCAGCCACAACTTTACAACTCACCCTAGTCAGACAGAGGGCTGAATTTCAAACACACACATTGTAGGTGGAAAAATGGTATACGTTTCAAGTGCCTCGGGATAGTTTAAATCTGAGCTCTGCCACTTGAAATGGACTTTCAGATTTAATTAAGCTGTCATCTTTTTGCAGGTGCATCAATATAGAGAAAAAAATTGTCATTACCAAACGTACACCAACTCAAAGCTTCCCAAAACATCCCTCAGCTTACTTGTTCAATTAGTTTTGATGGGTCAGAGCATTCTCGGCTTATAGCATATGGGCATTAACCCAAATCCAGAAGGTATTAAACCACATACACAGCTGTATTAAAACGTTTAAATGTCCTAGGGTGCTGTAAAGCTAGGTGCCTGGCAACACGGAGACATCCTGACCCCATGAGCACAGCTCAAAGCACATTGTCCCTCACCTGGCTGGCACACCCCTTCTTTTACTACTTCCTTGTCACAGACTTCAGTGGCCCATATGCTCTTATCTCAGCCTTGCACATGTGGGAGATTACAGACCATCTCCTCCAGGTATTTCACACTTTATTTACATGCTCAGGCTCTATAATGGAGTGATCCAGGCTGCAGACAATCACAGCAGCAATACAATGATGATCAGCATTGTTTGAGCTGGGAACAGGTGGAGACTTGCGAACATATATGCATGGCAATGTACTGAGAATGGGAGATAGAGCATAGACCACCTCTATGACTATTAAATGCTTGCATACCGGGTGTTTTCAGAAATGTGTATTTTTTGGGCATTTTTTGTTTTGTTTTGATGTTGTGTGATTTACAACCACTGTGTAGTTTTATACTGGATCCCTGTATCAAAAATTCTGTACTGTAAGAGAATGTATTTTATTTGATGGAGGAAGCACTTCTCGGCCGGTAAAACAGTATGTGCTGTAGGTATACATGTGAGTAGTATGAATAGATTCCGGACATGATTCATCCAGGGACATGGGTATTGACCCGTGAACCGAATATATGATGTAATAACAACAACTGAGAAAATAATCTAGTCTGGTTTTGTTAAACAAGCCCTGTTTAAGCATACACGATAATACACGATCTGGTAATACTTGAGTGGTTTGTCAGTAGGCTACTGAAAGGGATGGCTGAGCGAGTCCAGTGCCATTGCCTGGCGTCCCTGAGGAAGGTGTTCCAGCTGGCTGAGGACCAGGTGGGCGGTGTGTTCGAGAGCTGACAAGCTCCTCCCTCCCCCTCTCCCTCCCCTAGAGCTGTTCCTGCTTCCCGGAGGTGGGGAAAACCATACGGAACTGGGTCGGCCGAAAGGGCAGCTGCTCCACTCCACTGTGTGTATGTGTGGAGCTGAAAAGCACCCCATTAATGTGTGTTCGAACTGCTGAAAAGCAGTGGTGTTGAATGTTTTGTTACACTGAAAAATGCTGACAATACGTGATGTCACCTCAGCTTCCAAGGGATTATGGTATTGTAAATTGTACAGTCAATCCTCACTTCAGAATATTGCCAGAAATCCGGGAGTTTCTCATTTACTGTTTTGTGAAAACTGAGGATTCGGACGTACTACTCCATTGGCATACTGCTTTTGACATACTAAATAGTAGGGAAGTATGGATTTTCAGATACAGCTAATATGTAAATAACAGTCACTTTACACTGTATAAAGCGGTAACCTGCTATTGTTACCTGCTATTTCTTCCTGACCTATACCCTTAAAAGAGTCATGTCATGAGGAGTCAAATTTTCCTTGATCTTTTGATATATAAGAGGTCATTGAATTATAGAATATACTTTAAGTTTTAAAAGTGAAAACTTCCACAATAGAAAAAAAAGAGCTTGTATTTAAAACAGGATGTTGAAACGGCTCATTTGGTATTTGGAATCTCTACAGCAAGACATAAATGCCCACTTTTACAACGTCGCACCCTTGTCCCTGCCCGGTGAAGAGGAGAGAGGGACTGTAATGGTAAACTCATCTACACCAAATAAAACTTACACAGGACACCTTCATGTACCAATCTGGATTTAAATGTTTTCTACATAAACAGGAACTAGATGAACAGCTTTGCATCTTTTAAAAGTGGCTTGACATGCATGATAATGGTCAATGTCAAGATAGAATTCTAAAAAAGGAGACTCCTATCCTGCTTCATCATGATGTTTGCAGTCTCGATTTTTTAAGGCATCCTGGACCATTTATGCACCCATCTGTGCTATTTTTAATTGTTAGTCTTTTGTACACATGCACTAGATGTCTCTGATCATTTCGATGTGTTTCCGGGCGCGCCATGTTTTAAGAGCATATATCCACAAGGATTGCTTGTGAACCAGTCACAATATGATTCAAGCTTTGCGAAGGAACTGTTATTGAAAGATGGGACCCCTGAGTAAACAGTTTCATTCACAAATATTTCAAATGTCATGACTGTTTGATTGTTGCTGTGCTTGAGTGAACAGTTTGATCCATTCAGATGAAATGTGTTGGGTATACATTGTGTTAACCCTGAAATGCAGTTTTATAAATTAAAATGTGCATGAAGCTTAAAAGGAAGCTTATTCATTCTCTTCCGTTTGAGTTTCAAATATGGCTTTATTTAAGGGGCTGCATGATGCAAGCCAATCAGAACAGTGGGTGTTAACATTGAGGTTTAAAGGAGACGCTGATGCCAAAACCAAGTGTTTCAGACAGAGGGCCAGAGACAGAGTGGAAAATTATGGTGCAAAAAAACTTTACTAACATTATAAGTGGACCTATTTAAGTGGATCTCAGGGAAGATAATACAATTATAAAAAAAAAAAAAAAAAAGAGTATGTTGTGACCCCTTTAAAATGAGTTTTGTTGGTGTAACCTAATGCATTCAGGTTGATTCAGAGATGTTAAATTCAGTTTTTTACTTTAATCAAAGCAGTTAATTTAGATGTTACCGCATGAAGCAAATTTTTTCAGTAGGCAGATAAGCAGATTTTCTTCCACATTCAATTTAAATAATAAATATGACATAATTCTATTTTACAAGTGAGTTCTAATAATGTGCCTACTTTTGAATTTCTTTGAATTATAGTCTACAAAGTGGGATATGTCCCTACACTATAAAAACGTTGAGGAGGAGGGCTTGGCCGGACCGTAAGGACGCACCCCAGCCCTGAATTGTTCTAATCAGCCGGGAGGGGGATAAAGATGAGCCGAAGGCACCTGTTCGAGAGAGAGAGAGAGAGAGACATGGGCCACTGTGTGTGTGTGTGTCTGTTTGTTTAAGTTGATTTATGTCATTAAAAGTTTAGTTGACTCATCATCCAGTTTCCACCTACTCCTTGCCCATCCTTACCCGTTACATTAGTGGCAAAACCCGGGAAGGAGGAGGTATGCGCTGTCATGGAGTCCTCGCCACTGATGTTTGCCAGGAGTCGGAGGAACGCCTGCCGTCCGCCAGGAAGGAGAAGAGCCATTATGTCCACCAGTGGTCAGAGGACTCGCTGCCATCCGCCAGGGGAGGAGCAGCTGTCGTCTGCCAGAAGGCGGCGGAGTGGCTGAGGACCAGGCGACAGCATGTATGGGGAACAGCGAGCGAGCTTTTCACTATATCTCCCCTCTCTCTCTCTCTCTCTCTCTCTCCCGTCATCTCTCCCAGGGCTAACTGTAGAATCCTCCAGTGCCGGCCACGGAGTAGCATGGAGGAATAAATAAATTAAAAGCTATCGCCATAAAGTTCCAAAAAGAAACTGCTAGCACCAGTTAATTGTAAACCAATACATCAGCCTACCTCTAATAAATACGATATAATCCTGTAATCTGTCAGATTTCATCACTGTTGTCATGGTCCTCTAACTCCTAGGCCTATATGATTTCAATAATGTGTTACTCTTTCAAAGGTTATTATTTTTTGTAATTACAAGTTAAGACTTCTATGGCAAAAGGCCAGGCTATACTATAACGAGAAGGTCATCCACAAGATAATGATTCCTTGTGCCAAAATTAATCTTCATTTAGGTGTACATGAAAAGTTTCATTTTGGAGTTCCATTCTGGATGTTAAGTCCCCTGATTGAACTCAAAATAAACATTTGGGCAGGCTCTCTTGAGTTAAAGATTCATTAAGCTTAATAACTCTCCCAGCAGTTGTCTATTAGTAATCTAACAATGAGGCATAATTCAGAAAGACCTTTGGATTAGAATGTAATTTCATTCAATGGGAAAAAATTTGTTTTCATGTGCTAATCTTCCTTTTGTACTTCAACAGAATGGAGACAAGTTAATGAGCACTCAAGCTTTGAAGAGCACAAGAATTTTTCCAGACAAAGCTGGCCTGGAATATTTGGTCAGCAAACTAAATAAATTAAGACGCACTTAGAATAAAGTAAACTACCCCATGTTTGATTGGCTGGGGGTAATATAGTCTCTCATGGAAATGAGAGAAACTGTGTTTCATTTAAACCACTAAGGCAGAAATTGCAACTTTAGGGCAGTGCTCAGCAAAGGACACCAGTAGATGGCTATTTTATTTTTCTTTAAAAAGCCAAAAGTGGAAGATATAAACCAGGATAGAGAATATTACTTTGGAATCTAAATGCGTTCAGACAGCATGAAGTCTATGCAATATCCTGGGGTTCCAGCCTGAAAATAAATGAGCATACTGTACTTGTCTTCTCACTGCCAGGGAAATGTATAACATTAGATCAGTCTTTACTTTTTAACTTTGTTAAAGTAACTTGGAAACTTAATGACTACAACTTGATGCCATGAGCCAAGCATTGCTCTGCCAAGAAAAAGATGATCTCTAATGATTGCTAAAAATGGCGCACTAATGATTTCACGCTTCCTGGGGGCTGTGTCAAAATGGTGCAATCACACAAAAAAAATTCAAATAATTTTTATTAATCACAGAAATGGGCCTGATTATGTTTCCAATCTGGTTCAGAGTAACACAATATATGAAATCGCTAGAGCAAGCTGCCAGTAAATGTTAAAGATACAAAAGCCAGACTGACTGACACTTTATAAGATGTAGAATAAATCTTGCTGTTATGAAGGAACATCTAATAATGTGGAGTCTCTCTGCTGACCCGCTGTTCAAGCCTCTTGATGTGAAATCAGGGGTGCCTTTGTTCCTTTGTCCATATGCTGGCAGAGTATGATGGGAGGAAAATCTTTTGAGGCTTTCCTGCCAGGAGAAACTGCTGCAACTGGCTGCACTGCTGGAGACCGATACAACTGGTGTGACTGGCATCCTCTCCATTTGCTGCTAGAATACTAACGAGAGTTCACACATCTTAACCCTGAGCACTAAACAGCATTGGGATTGTTCCACTGGAATACAACAGGATCTCTGTGTACGATCCCTAATTTAAAAACCTTGGAAACAAAAACACCACAAACAAAACCCACGGCTACTCTAGAAAATCAAAATTCCCATTTTACATGCCTTTCTCTCTCAATTTATGTATCCCTCTCTTTTAATATAATCAACATGTATCTGTTTTGGAGTATAGTGGGCAGAACTGTTTGCTGCTAGCTCTCCTCTCATTTTCTGCATTATTACACACTGTTTTGTTTGGTAACTTTACATAAGCTTCATGTAGTAGGCTATCACCTAAATTATCTGTCTAAAATATAATGTATTATGACTGAACCAGCCTGACTACATTACACAAACAAAAGTCATTTTTATGGGTTATATAATCAGGTAAAAAAAGATGGTTAAGGTAAGAAAAATAAATAAAAAAGCTAGACGCAGCGCAACGCAACGAAGTGTTTTTGAAAATGTCCGTTCTTTTAAACGTTGCCACAGCGTCTAAAAACGCGTCGCTCCTGCACGAGAATGAAAATAGCGTCGCACCGGTCAAAGAGGACGCACGCAGTAACGCATTTGATGTGAACGGCCCCTTACACGCTCGTTTTCGTATATATATATATATATATATATATAAATAAAATAATAATAATAAAAAGCCTCTGATTTTGCCACTTTTAAGACACTAATCCACACTTGAACGATGTTTTCCTCTACCAAAAACGAAGACATCCATAACAGCATTCTTTGGTAAACGAATGACGTTGGGAAACTGAAAACAGAGTTTTTAAAGTTAAATGCGTTCTAGATTAGTTCAGAAATTCTAGAAGAGTTAAGGTCCCTATAAAAACGCTTTAAATTTAAACGATAATAATAATAATATATTAAAAATGATCTACTAGTATAGCACGTAAAAACAAGTTTTCTTCTCACCTGTGTGTTAAGCGGTTCGCCCTGTTCAATGATGCTGATGAAAGGTATTTCCAAAAACGAGGACATAAACTCCACTTGTATGAGCTCCTCATGGCTCTGTGGGAACGCGAGCACAGCGGAGACTCCTTGAACAACGATATCCTGACACACGCACCTGAGCATGGACTCCGGGTCGCCATTTAGCGGTTCTCGTGATAATACCTCCAAGCTCAGGTTGTACGGCAAGAAGTTGTTCCCACTTTGCCGAAGGTGGACCAGGGCGCGGTTGAGGGCGCCATGTATCCTGGACTGCTGACGGGTCGGCAGGAGCGCACCCAAGCGCACTGTGTGTCCAATGCGTGCCAGGATGTGACAAGGCTGGGGATGCAGATGACAAGGGTAAATAAACATTTGGAGAGCGACCTGGAGCCCGACGTGAAGGTATGCCAAGAATCTGGTGAGCATTAAATTCATCCTGCTCCTTTCGCAACTGGATTGATGTTTCGTCACCAGATGGCATCGCTCTATTCTTTTCCAGTTTATCTAGTCCTTAATGGGTTTTACGCGCACGCTAAAGAAGCCTCGGTTTAGATGCTACTGCAACCATTCCGTCTACTCCAAGTGTTGAAGATGAGGTGGTACGCGCGCTGTTGAGGGAGGAGGTGCCACTTGAGATCTTCATAGTATCACTGATCTGGTCGAGGACAGTTGCGTTATATTGCGAAGGACTTGTCTCTTGGCTGTGGCCACGCCAGGTTTGGTACAATATCAGATTATGATCAAGGAAATAATTCATGCGCAAATTGCTTATCGAACATAATATATCATCAGATCTTCTGTTAATGAATCATTAAGTCAAGACAGGAGGTGCAAAATCAAAATTTCATACCTGTGGCTGACAAGGCAAAAGGAAATAAAGAGGTGACTGGTGCAATTGTTTCGTGAATTAAGACAAGGACAAAACCCCATTCATACAACACTTAATTAAAAAAATAATAATAGAAAGGAATCAAGAATGTATTGTTCAGTATAATTAATTTACCGAGGCCTTTGTTTGCTACATGTAATCTAAATGCATTTATATACAACTTGTCACTCTATTTGAGAGCAAACATCAAATGTAAATTAATAGATTTTTTTTTTGTTTTCATCCAAAAACAAGGTTTCGCCAGACCATTAGTGTATTTTAGGCCATTTTATGTTATATCATTATTACATTTCATTTCAGTTCTGTAGTAGCCTACAAAAGGCATAGGTTATAAATGCAATATGCATTTCTCCAGGAAGGGATACTTAATATGTTGCAATAAACTCATTATATATACTTTTCTCCTTGTGTAATTACAGGTAAGTCTTCAATAGAATGCTCATTTTGCAAGTTTGTGCTTCCCTAACATGATTAGGGACTAAGGGCTGATGATTTTATGGAAATTATCTCTAATGCCCATTTGCAAACATTCAGCTCACCCTTGGGTGTCTACTGATGTATAAGAATGCAAATGCCTCATCTTAGAATACACATGAACACAACACAATACAAAAACATGAGCAATGATAAAGGGATAGTTCACCCAAAAATACAAATTGTATAATCATTTACTCCCAGATGTGGATGACTTTCTCTCATAGGTAAAACACAAACAAAGATGCTCAGAAGAATATCTCAGCTCTGTAGGTCCATACAATGCAAGTGAATGGTGATCAGACATTTGTTGCTTCAAAAATCACATAAGACACCAGTGGTTAAATCCTTGTGTTCAGAAGTGATATAATAGATTTGGGTGAGAAACAGATAAAAATGTAAGTCCTTTTTTATTACTCTAAATCTCCACTTCCACTTTTAAATTTGAAAGTCAAATGTGGTACCTGTTTAGTTTCACTTTCACATCTGAAAGTGAAAGTTAAAGTAGAGATTTAGAGTAAAAAAAGGATGTTTCTCACCCAAACCTTTTTGATTGCTTATGAAGATATGGATTTAAACACTGGAGTCCGTCTCTGCTACTGTTGTAACCTCCGTTCCCTGATGGAGAGATGAGATGTTGTGTCGATGTAGTGACACAAGGGGTTGCACTTGTGAGCCCCAAACACCTCTAATCTTTGAGAAAAGGGCCAATGAGAATTGACGAGTGGAATTTGCATGCCACTCCCCCAGACATGTGGGTATAAAAGGAGGCGGCCACTCATTCAGGTTTTTTGCTGAGAAGCCGAGACAATGTCCTGGCCATTTCAGCATTACAGTACAGCATTGTGGCAAGAGGGACACAACGTCTCATTCCCTCCATCAGGGAACAGAGGTTACAATAGTAACTGATATGTTCCCCTTCTGTCACGCACTCGACGTTGTGTCGATGTAGTGACACTAGTGGTCCCTATAGAAAAACACCACAACATCTGAACCATGTTACGCAAACTGTCGATGCAGGTGCAAGCAAGCTGCTGTGTGCGTAATAGCAGGTGCATCAGTCTGCACGTAACCTCACCCAATGCCCCACAAGATGTTATGTAGTTACCCACACCCTGAGGGGGGGAAGCGACATAACTAGCATGTCGCGCCAGCCGCAGCCTTTTCTCTCTATGTTTTCTCTCCACAGAGAATTAGATTCAGCTCGGGCCATCTAACGCTATTATATGCATCTGGGAAGGTGTTCCTTTTCTTTCCTATTCTTTCAGGGGAAAAAGGCCCCGCAGAGACCACATCCTGCCCGAAGTGGATCTCAACTAGTGGCAAATACATCACGTGGTCACATCAGCCGTACATGTGAGAGGCGCGGTGGTAGGTCCTGCCTAGAATGGGAGGAGCTCTACAACACAGCAACTGGGGCAGAGTGAGCTCTGCCCAAGGGAGACTCGGGTCTGCAGTGGAAAATTCATCACAGGGGGTTATCAGAGTAACCAACACCTGTGGAGCACCTATCACGGCACAGGGCATATTAGCCCCCGTAGTAGGTCTGACAGGCCTGAGTCTGCCTCCTCCTGGGGCAGCGCTTGCAGGCTCACCACCTGATCCCTGAAGGCAGTCGTGGGAACCTTGGGCACATAACGGTCGGGGCCTCAGGATCACATGAGAATCTGCCGGACCGAACTCCAGGCAAGTGTCACTGATAGAAAATGCTTGCAGGTCCCCAACCCTCATGATGGAGGTGAGCACAATCAGGAGGAAATGGCAGGCGTGTTGCGACATGCGTAGAGAGTGTACGCGTCTTGGTGATTTATATATGCTACTGTAGCTGTGTTGTCTGAACGGACCAATACATGCTTGCCCTGTATCAAAGGCAATAGCCTCCATAGTGTGAGCAGTACAGCCAGCAACTCTAGGCAGTTTATGTGCCAACACAGCCATAGTCTGTCCAGGAGCCAGCAGCTGCATGCCTGTTACACACGGTGCCCCGGCCTGACTTAGAGGCGTCTGTGGTTACCACGACACATCTGGACACCTGCTGTAGGGGGACTCCTGCCCGCAAAAACATGAGGTCTGTCCAACGGCTGAATAAGTGACGACAGAACGGCGTGATAACCACGCGATGTGCACTGCGGCATCATGCCAATCTCAGTCTCAAGTCTGAAGCCAGTGCTGAAGCGGTCTCATATGCATCAACTGCGTGTGCTCGCTTGAGAGGTGCGCTATCATCGAGACTGAGTCTAACTTCATGCCGAGGAAAGAGATGCTCTGAAAAATCTGAATGAGTGGCCGCATTCCAGCTCCTTTTATACTCGTATGTCCGGGGGTGTGGCATGCAAATTCTAATCGCCAATTCTCATTGGCCTTTTCTCACAGATTAGAGGTGTTTGGGTCTCTCAAGAGTGACCTCTAGTGTCATTACATTGACACAACATAGAGTGAGTGACAGAAGGGGAAATGTGGATTACTTGAGTGGTAGTGGTGTAGTGGGATAAAACACATATCTGGTAATCAGAAGGTTGCTGGTTCAATCACAACAGCCACCACCATTGTGTCCTTGAGCAAGGCTCTTAATTCCTGGTTGCTCCGGGGGAATTCTCCCTGTAATAAGTGCACTGTAAGTTGCTTTGGATAAAAACACTTGCCAAATGCATAAATGTAAATGCACTTTTTTGTTTCTTGTATGGGATTTTTGGGGCTACATAGGTCTGATCACCATTCACTTGCATTGTATGGACCTTCAGAGCTGAGATATACTTCAATTTTCTTTTTTTGTGTGTACTGCAGAAGAAAGAAATCTGGAATGGCATAAGGGTGAGTATATGATGAGAGAATTTTCATTTCGGGTGAACTAGCCCTTTAATTTGTGTATTTAAAGAAAACTGTTTGTTTATATGTCTAATAATGGCAGATAATAAGATCTAGCAGATCAAATTTTCAATAATGATCTGATCCGATAGAATTTCTGTGTATTTTCCTTCAAAGCAATTGTTTCATTTCCTTTCTGACAAGAAACATATTTGTAGTACTGCAAGGCATGAAACTGTTTTTTAGCAATTACTTGTGCATTTTGGAAAACGTTGCACTCTCATATCCATTTGCTGGTAATAATAGCTTGGATCTCAAAGACTAATTGAGGATTAGAGACCACTAACTGAGTAAAAAGCACATGAACCATATAAAAATTCGGGCAACATGTCCTTCACGTAGCGTAAGTTTTGATGGTTTAAATGTGCTTTACAGGCAACACAAAAACAATCCTGAGGCCCATACCATGTAATCCTTTTCAGAGACCAGTCATATACAGACTTACATTGTATCTTTTCCTGTTCTAAAATACATAGAAATCTTTTTGCTTGAATGATATTACCTAAAAACATTTGCTCAAAAGAGCTTTCAATTCCACTTAATGGGTGTGTACCATGCTGTCTGTCTGAAACTAGACACTAACATGTAACCAGTGACGCTTGCTTGATTGTTTTGTTTTTTCAGCTCCAGTGCATACAGAACTACAAATTTGTATATTTCGGATATGCAAGTGATTTTAAGGGTAAATCAAATTTTTACAAGACACCTACACAACTGTCCTATCCTGACACTTAGATGGCTCTGCTTGATTTTCAGTGGAGACATGCCACGGTCACCTACTCACCTTCAACAAGTCTCACGCAGTCTGAATACATATTCATATATGTCTTTCTGATTTCTATTCAGTCAGCTCATATCACCGGACCCTCCCTATAGTCCATTGCATTCAACTTGGTATAAAAATTATTTAAAAAAATGGATTACACTTTAATCAGGAAACCAATTACAATACACATTTATCTTGGAGGGATTACACCCACCTTATTTAACTCATGATAGCACCCATACAGATAATCCTCCACAGTCTTCCCTTTCATGACTTCACACTGTTATTTTGACATTTGCAAACGTTAGGTAGCCCTGCATTTACACTGTGTGAGATGCAACAGTTTTGTCAATCAATGAATTTTAGCCTTGAAATTGAATTTTGAAAGGCACCTCTGAGAATTGTTGCAATTATAACATGGATAAATGAGGCATTTTGTTTCCATATAACTGCATGTCACATCACCACATAATCTGCCATAATGTTCTATAGAACAACTTGTACAGTACAGCGCTGCTTTCAGATATCACTGTGTGACATCAACAGTCTCAGCATATCTTACTTGACTAATTTCAGCACAATCTTTTGTGACCATAGACAGCAGTTCAGCAGCATGCTAGACGAGATGAACCATTAGGACGTGCTGTGCAAAACGGAAGAATCTAAAATGGATAATTCTATTAAAATCTGATGTGCAAGAGAATTTGCTGGAGGCAAGGGAGTAGATTTTCCTTACTCTGCCAAATAAAAAAAAGATATGTGTTCCTGCTTTTGGAAAGCTTAGCACTATCTTTCAATTCAAACGAATGACTCTGTGAAAAAGGGAAGATTGTGAATCTTAGCCCTCCCCCAATGTGTACATGAGATGACTAGAATGTAAAAACTATAAGGTAATTTGTTCTTTAAATTAGGGTCAGAATACATAAATAGAGAGTGCCAGCCAGTTCACAGCAGGAGGGTATCTATTTGAAACCTCAATTAATTTTGACAAACATTCTATAACCACTCTCTTCACTATTCTGATAAAAAAACAAAAAAAGTAACTTTAAAACATATTATTCAAGGTTAAAGCAGTTTGACAGCACAACTGTGTTACTGCTTAAGATGGTCTAAAGGAAGTTTGTGAAAAATTAACACATCATTTATTTTTGTGCTATGATTACAGCACAGTGGATCCTAAATTCTGAAACCACAGTTTGAGGTTTAAAATATAATTTAAACCTGTAAATAGATAAAAAAAATTTTTAGTAAGAATATATATATATATATATTTATCAAATCATTTTATTGTCACACTACTATGTACACAAGTGCAACAGTAGGTGAAAGTCTTGTGTGCAGTTCCGAGCAACATAGCAGTCATGACAGTGACGAGACATAAACCAATTTACAATGAACAATATATTTACACAATTTACATATCAAATGTACATATACTTACACAACACAATACTAATATACAATGTACAGTAAACAATACACACAATATAGAATACACATACAATAAAAATAAAAAATAAGAGTATATAAAAATATATATACAGTAGTTATATTGTGGAGAATATATTTGACAGTCTAGTGTGAGATAATAAGATGAAGACTAATAAAGTGCAGTGCTGATTGTTGATCGTGAGAGATCAAGTGTTCAAAAGTCTGATTGCTTGGGGGAAGAAGCTGTCATGTAGTCAGCTGGTGCGGGTCCTGATGCTGCGATACCGCCTGCCTGATGGTAGCAGTGAGAACAGCCCATGACTCGGGTGGCTGGAGTCTCTGATGATCCTCCAAGCTTTTTTCACACACCGCCTTTTATATATGTACTGGAGGGAGGGAAGCTCACCTCCGATGATGTTTCTGGCAGTTCGGACCACCCTTTGCAGGTCTTTGTGGTTGTGGGCTATGCTATTGCCGTATCAGGCGGTATGTAGAACCGTATGTAGAACTGTACTATGAGGATGTGGTGGTTCATTCCAAACTTCCTCAGCCGTCTCAGGAAGAAGAGGCGCTGGTGAGCCTTCTTCACAAAGGCCTCAGTGTGGGCGGACCATGTGAGTTCCTCAGTGATGTGGACACCGAGGAACTTGAAACTGCTGACTCTCTCCACCGGTGCTCCATTAATGTTGATGGGGCTGTGTTCTCCTCGGTCTTACTGACATTGAGGGAGAGGTTGTGCTCCTGACACCAGCATGTCAGAGTGTGCACCTTCTCTCTGTAGGTTGTTTCATCATTGTCAGTGATCAGACCTACCACCGTCGTATCGTCAGCAAACTTAATGATGGCATTGGAGCTATGTGTTGCCACACAGTCATGTGTGTACAGGGAATACAGGAGTGGGCTGAGAACACAGCCCTGCGGGGCTCCAGTATTGAGGGTCAGTGATGAGGGGATGTTGCTGCCCATTCTAACAACCTGACGTCTGCCTGACAGTAAATCCAGGATCCAGCTGCACAGCGAGCTGTTTAAGCCCAGAGCCCGGAGTAGTCTACAAACAGCATTCTCACATATGTGTTCCTTTTTTCCAGGTGGGAGAGAGCAGTGTGTATTGTAGATGCAATGGCATCATCAGTGGAGCGGTTGTTGTGGTAGGCAAACTGCAATGGGTCCAAAGAGGCGGGTAGCACAGAGCAGATGTGATCTCTGATTAACCTCTCAAAGCATTTGCTAATGATGGGGGTCAGATCAACAGGATGCCAGTTATTTAGGCAAGTGATTTTGGCTTGCTTTGGTACAAGCACAACGGTTGATGTTTTGAAGCATGTGGGACTACAGACAGGGAGAGGGACAGGTTGAAAATGTCTGTAAAAACACCAGCCAGTTGGTTCGTGCACACTCTGATGATGCAGCCCGGAATGCCGTCTGGACCCGCGGCTTTACGGATGTTCACCCGTTGGAAGGATCGGGTTACATCCGCAACAGAGACAGAGAGTGAACCTCTGTAGTGTTGGCCGCGAGTGCTCTCTCCACGAGGGCGGTGTTGTTGTCCTCGAAACGAGCATAAAATGTGTTAAGCTCATCCAGGAGAGAGGCAGCGGTGTTCACAGCAGAGTTTTTATTCCCTTTGTAATCTCTGATGATGTTAATTTCATGTGGTGTTGAACTGTCCTTTAATTTTGTGCCTGTACTGGTGTTTGGCTGCTCTGATAGAGTTACGGAGGGCATAACTGGCTTGTTTACACTCCTCCGTGTTCCCGGAATTAAAAGCGGAGGTCCGCGCGTTAAGTGCCATGCGAACATCGCCGTTAACCCATGGTTTCTGGTTGGGCTAGATCTGTATTGTTTTGTTTGGCACAATGTCCTCTACACACTTCCTGATGAAACACGTTACGCTATCAGCGTAAACCTCGATGTCGTCATCAGAGGTGGACCGGAACATTTCCCAGTCCACGTGATCAAAACAGTCTTGTAGCGCAGAGTCTGATTGGTCGACCAGCACTGGATCATTCTGAGGGTGGGTGCTTCCCGTTTCAGTTTCTGCCTGTAAGTGGGCAGAAGCAGAACGGAAGAGTGGTCTGATTTGCCAAATGCTGGGCTGATGTGTTGGTGGTATTTTGGTGCTATTGTTTTAAAATTAACTTTGTTAAAGTCCCCGGTAACAATGAACGCGGCCTCAGGGTGTGCGGTTTCCTGCTCACTTATACTCCCATACAGTTCCTTGAGTGCCCGGTTTGTGTCAGCTTGTGGGGGGATGTACACAGATGTGATAATGATCGCTGTGAATTCCCTTGGTAGCCAGAATGGTCGACACAAAAGCATGAGATATTCCAGATCAGGAGAAAGAAAGACTTGATAAAATGTACGTTCCTCTGATCACACCATGATTTGTTGATCATAAAACATACACCACCTCCTCTGCTTTTACCTGAGAGGTCTTTTGCTCTCTCTGCTCGATGCACAGAGAACCCTGCGGGTTTGATGGCCGAGTCTGGAATCTCCGCAGACATCCAGGTTTCTGTAAGGCAGATAACGCAGCAATCCCTCGTCTCTCGTGGAAAGAGATCTGCGCTCTCAGCTCACAGAGCTTGTTGTCCAGAGACTGAACATTTGCCAGAAGTATACTGGGTAGCGGGGGTCGATTTACGCAAATTCTGATGAGAGTGGCGGCTCTTTTTCCCCTTTTACTTCTGCGTTTCCGCGGCCGGGCAGCCCAGACAAAGGGCTCCGCTGGCGTGTTTGTAAACAGCAGGTCGGCATTGAGGAATTTGAAGTCCGGTTTTGATGTGTAATTGCCGAACCAATGTCCAAAAGCGTTTGTCTGTCATATGCAATAAGGCAGACAACATCCAAGAACAAAAAACTGTAAACAAAACAAACAATAAACTGCAGTGTTGTGTCAGAGCTTGCAACGCAGCAGCCATACTCGGCGCCATCTTGAGTCTATATATATATATATATATATATATATATATATATATATATATATATATAATTCTATTTTTTTATAACAGTTAGTCCCTGAATCTGATTGGATGATAGGCTGAAGTCCATGAGTGCAAAAGCATTGGGACGCTTTACTGTTAGTATCACTCTGTTTGCGTTCGTAGCATTCTAAGCTACAGTATAAGAGCAGTGCAGAGAGCTAGAGGTAGGGATTTTGATTAATCCCTGTTACTTTACATATTTACATCTACAGATGGCAACAAGTGTCTTTTCTGAGTGTATACTATCACTAAAATTAATAGCATTAGCATTACTGTTGATCGCTCCTGAAAGTTGCAACAGATGCAGGTAATCACAAATGTCAACCACGCTCTCGCTCTCTCTCTCTCTCTCTCTCTCTCTCTCTCTCGTGCACACACAAACACACACACACACACACACACACACACACACACACCCTTGTTACTCTAGTAATTTCTTAGAAACAGCCCAATCCATCGTTACTATTTCCAAAGTGTCATTTTCAAATTAGTAATGCTTGGGCGCATCATTCAATCTAGCAATTGCAGCTTTTTCTAAGCAAGATCTGAAATATGTGGTGGAAGAAAGTAGTTCCACACACAAGGGTTTTGGGGTGCTCCTTGGTTTTTCCTACCTTGTTTATTTACTTGTTTGTGGAACTGTTGTATAAGTAACACACTTGCAAGCGTGCTGTTGCTTCACATCAGAACGGCTGTGATTACTGACAGATCTCACTGTGAAATCGGAAACATCAGGTTGAATTTTCTAGAGCTAAACTCATCATGATCATTTTAGCTCTATTATACAGTAGCTTAAGATTCTGCACTATTTCTAGGTCACTAATCAAATTAGCGAATTTGTGTTGGATATATGGTATGCGACATTTAGGAGGGGACCGTTAAATTGCCCTCATTCTCACACCATTATATGTAAGGATATTTGGTATGCTAAATTTAGAAAGGAATTTAGTGTCTTGAAATATGTGAGCTATGAACTAAATTAAACTGTCCTTATTGTACATTATTAGGTAATGAAATGTATAATGGAATTAGTCGTGTTCAACAACCATTATAAATTAGATAAATGTAAAATAACTAGATTATTTGTCTTAATAGAGTCTCCACCATTAAAATTGTAATACATGTTTTGTTGTATCTGCTCACAGTTTCTATTGAATTAGCTTTAATAAGTGAATTATGATTAATTCACTTATTGGAGTGATATTATCTAGATATTATCTAGTGTATTCTACATTGTGTGTATTGTGTACATTTGTTATGTAAATTGTTGTGTAAGTACGTGTACATTTGTTATGTAAATTGTTTTGTGTAAATATGTTGTTTATTGTAAAGTGGTTTATGTCTCGTCACTGTCATGACTGCTATGTTACTCGGAACTGCACACAAGAATTTCACCTACTGTTGCACTCGTGTACACAGTAGTGTGACAATAAAGTGATTTGATTTGATTTTGATTTGATTTGATTATTCACATGGCTTATTGAAAAAAATATAACATGTATTTAGGTACAGCTTTGAAGTGAAATCTTTTAGAAACAGTTCTACCAGAAAGACTCGGGAGAATAATACTGAACAATTAACCATTTATTTACAGTTATTTAAACAATATAAAGATAAAAGTTCTTTGGCGTAGGCCCCGTCCGTAGCTCGCAATCCGGGGGTCTGGACTCTGCATTTCCTGCCTGGCGATGAAGGCAGGGGCGCAGCCGACCCCCAGTGAGGTATGGGAAGGGACCATCCTGGTGGTGGTGGGGAGGAAGGAAGGAATCATCTTGGTGGTGGGGAGGGTGGAGGTGAATGAAAGCGTCTGCATCTGTGAACTCAGACATGTGTAAGTACCCATCTTTTATACTGCAAGTGTTAGAACGCGATTGGATAGATGAGAAGGTAATGAGTGACGTAACAATTGAGTCTTCCCGGCAGAACTTCTGCTAAAGCTTCCATGGATGAGATTATTTATCAAAATATACCACAGTCAATCATCTTTGAATACAGACAAACTTTATTGCTATTCTAAACATAAATCTAATCTAACACATATGACAGAATGTGAAGTGAATCAGTACAGTGAAAATGAACTTTATGGAGTCTGTTGACAATACCTTAAGAACCATTTATCCTTATCTTTGAGTCTATATAGATTTGCTATCGGATAACCCAAATTATTTAATTAATACACCAGCACTTTGAGCACAATATTGGAGATGTACTTGCATGTCTTTGTGGTTTTTCCTTGCGTTCTTTGTGTTGCTTGCTTCTTGGCGCTTGGTCGAAGTTCATTCCGTTGATGTTTTGGACCTCTGTAAGATCAAAGTTATTGTCTGTATTAATGATGAGGTTGGCTTTGAAGCAAGGACTTCTCATGGGTGTGGTCCTTTGTTTCAGATTCTTACAAATCTCCCGCTCAAAAATAGTGCATATTTAAACATTAACTTTTATATCTTGAGAATGGTACAAGAGACATTATATTCATTGTCATCAGCTTTCTCTGCATATGCCAGCGAACGCTTACATACTAAACATGACATCTGTTTCATGGATATTATATGTGTAGTTAACAAAACATGAAAAACCCTGGTTACAAATTATACTGGTTGATTCCTTGGTTATACCACATGATACAACTTTACACACATTTTAAAGAGGTACATCAGACTATAATCATTAATTTGTCAGTTATAAAAGTTACCACAGTTCAAGTAAAATTTCAGAATTACCTAGCAAGACTAGGTCTTATATATATTGTGGATTTAAATGCATTCTGTACATTTTAGATGTCTAAATCAGTAAAGTACAGTGACTTTGTGTAAAATATTCCTGGATTAAGATGAATTGTCTTAGTATTTGAGTCGTGCAAATCTGATGGTCTTTTGGAAACTTTTCAAGGAAAAATCTGCTGTGTGGAAGTTCAGGAGGCTTGAAATAATGGCTTGAAATAGCATTTTAGTATAGCATAAATATGATCATTTAAAAAGATTTATTTCTATTTCTTTCTGCTTCAAACTTTAAACTTACTTCTCTGACTGCTCATATGAATGTACATCATATATCATAAGAAAGTGTTTCACCACTGTTCAAATGCACTTTGAATCGCATTATTTATATGTATAAATGTTTTCTATCTCAAAGGGCTAAATATTAAATAAAACAAATGACAATAAAATGCAAAGTAATCTCTTAATTAATAAAAATTATTTTTTAATGTAACTGTATTCTAATAACCAATGATTTAAATTGTAACTATAGTGGAATACATTTTGTATATTAAATACAAAATCCTGTTACATGCATTCCGTTACTCTCCAACCCTGAGTGCATGTTATTATTAAAGTTGCCAGGTGGACATACCAAATATTGAGACATTTTCACTCAATTTGTAATTCTGATTATATATTTGGTAGAACAATGCAAGACAGAAAAAATTGAATTAGTGCTCTAAGAATTTTTGACCCCACTGTACAGTAATTGAACAGAACAACACTGAAGATCTGTAGTTTTAAATTGAGTTTGATCTTACCTTGCCATGGAAAATGTCTCACTGTCAGATTTACTGACAGTGAGACATTTCTGTTCCGTGAATTAAAGTTTGATGAGGGCTAAGGTTTAATATTTCAAGGCATATTTCACCACATGCACTATGTAAATTCATGCATCTCACACTGCCACTGGGTAGGCTAGTATTGCTGAGCTGGATTAACTTTTCACATTTAGTTATCAGATCCACAGAAATGAGCACTCACTACCTGGTGTATATATTTATAAATATGCTTGTGTGCAAATGTGTATGTGGGTATGTCACAGTTTATAGCCACAATCATTTGAAATAATCTGCTGAAATGTACTTTTTACTTAAGAGTGCAGGGAGCAGGAGGAAAGGCTGTATTGATTTTCTTACAGGTACCAAAGCACAAGGACAAAGTTTGAGTGGGGAACCTGTTTTAACCCATCAATGAGAAGTGAATTAAAACAGGGATGCTATTTAGTCATCTGTACAGTAGCTGAGTCTTAATTTGGTGATTGTGTTAGCAGTGCAGGAGATGTAATTCCCAGTTTGAGATTTGCAGTTGGTTTCTGCATGTTTCAAGGTTACAATTATGCAGAAGTTGGAATTAATGAGTCAGTGGGACTTGTTTTAGTCTAACACACATGCAAGCAGACAAAGCATGATTATCTTATGCTTTTGGCGAAGAATGATTTTGTAGGTCATTAATTCAAAGGTCAAATGCTAAGGTCATAAAACCAAGAGACTAGGAGTAAAAACATGGCTCTTCGTTTCAACTCTGATGCATATCTGAGAGCCTGCTCTTTAGATCCAGAGGTAATTGAGGTCAGTGGTAGTGTGTACAAAACAGAGAAGCTCTGCAGTACAAGAATCTTGGAATTCCACTGTTATTATCAGCAGCCCTCTTCATTCCTCTAATAGGGCATTCCTCAGTGATCTCATCAAATTGAGAAGCAGAGCATATGTAGCTTTTGAGATGATTAGTACGCCAAGCTTTTCATTAACCCCACCTGAGTGATTAAAAGGGGAAGATCCATTGATCCCTTTTGTGGTTCATGCATTATTACTTGGAGACTGCCTTCATGCAACAACCCTGATTCCCCTGCCCTTCATATGATGATTTGCAGCCACTGACCTTTGCAGATCTGGAGGTGTTGAAAATGGGTAGAGCATTCATGCAGAACTCTGGCACAAGAGACATGGTCTAGTCAAGCCTTCTGCCCTGCTCGGCATATCTTTCACACCTCATCTCACAAACTAGTCTCTGCAAGAGAGGTGAGATGCTTCATTCTAATAAACCACTCAGAGAAAAATGTGCCCTATTCTGCATTATGTATCTTTATGGAGTATAAATCACATGCAGAACAATAATATTCTTTGACTGAACTTGACACAAGCCTTTTTCATAGACTTCTGAGAGGCTAATGAGTGGCATAAGAGGGCTACAAAGACTAAAATAATTCATGCTTTAAAGGTGTGTCAGGTTTCTTCTTCTCAGAGAGAGGCTGAAGTAGTCTCGCTGGCAGTTTAAAGAAAACTGGAGAGCTGTGGACAAGCATCAGTGTTCCAGTCCTGAATAACAGTGGAAACAGAAAGCTTCTTCTCAAGGCATCTCCCCACCACTTTGGAGATATTTTAATATGTTTACTTTATGTATGTGCTTTCACTGGTGCTAGGGATTAAAGAACACTTGGAGCCATGTCTGAATCCCAAAGGAACGTGTTGTTTGTTTTTTCCACTCATGGCTGGTTCACACATATGTTGACCTGTGAAAAAAAGAAACCACATATCAACTAACTGTTGACTTGTTAAAAGATTATGGTGGCTTAAGCGCTATGGACACATCTTATTCAGTATACTGTGGAATACCACAGAAAATAATTTTGTCCCTTAGTCCTTTGAAAATGAAACAATGTGTTTACAATAATGCTCTTACATTGGAGATCTGTGGGGTTACTGTACCGAGGGGATAACATTTTTTATTTGATTTTCTAAAGTTGTCTAAATAATCCTTTTGAGTTAGGGGTATTTGGTGTCTAATTACATTCTCTATATGTCGTGATCAATATATATGTTTTTTTTTTCATGATTAAAATGGTGTGAACATTCTATGAATTTGTAATGTGCACTGAAACAACAATTTTGACTATGGGACAGTCCTAGAAATAGCCGATTCCATGGGCATTGCATATCTTAGTGAACTAGGGAGCTGATTGAGACACACCATGTTCTAGGTAGATGAATGTCTGATTATAATTACCAACATAATTCCTGTTTTTGTTTACATGTGTAAAGGGATTTAGACGGGGAAGGAGGAGGCGAGAACCGGCTTGACAATATAAATAATAGTTTAATGAGAAACTGAAACAAAAAGAAAAACACACACATGACGGACATGTCCGTAAACGATCTCTCTCTCCCGCACCATCCTTCGCAGTTGGCCTTTATCCCTCTCGGAGGCTTGATTAGCCTGTATAATCACGACCCGGCCCCACCCTCCGCCCTGCCACATTCCTCCATCATTCTTTCAGGCTGGGGAGCCCCCGGCCTGACGTACATCCCCCCCCCCCCCTTTCCCTGGGGAGGGGCGTGCCTTCCACGCTGTCTGCCGGCTGGTCATCCCCGTCGACCTGGATGAGGGAGGGGACAAGGGGAGGGAAACAGAAATAATTACATTTATAATATAATATAATAACTAAAACAGGAATAACTTCCTGTAACAGTGTAGTACACCCCCCCCCCCCCCAAAAAAAAAATGTTAAAATTTAAAAGAGGGTGAAAAGTCCAATGTAGAGCAGCAGTGAGAGAGAGAGATGAAAAAACAAAAAACAAACTTACGCGCTGGTTCTCTGGTGAACCGTTGCGTGGTCCTCGAACACTCCTCCACACTCCGGGCAAACCAGAGTCAAACCTCTGACGCCCAGCGGTCGCATGAGAATAAAGGCCTAACTTTGCACTGAAAAGGTTGAAAAGCTACTCCACACTAGTCTTATGCTAAAACATGTTTAATGTTATGGCAATTTTTTTGTAACAGTGTGATAATTGTCTTATTTGATGGGGCGGCTGTGGCTCAGGTGGTAGAGCGGGTTGGCCACTAATTGCAGGGTTGGCAGTTCGATTCCTGGCCCACATGACTCCACATGGTGAATTGTCCTTGGGCAATACACTGAACAAAGTTGCTCCCAATGGCAGGCCACCTCCTTGAATGGCAGCTCTGCTGTTATTGGTGTGTGAGTGTGAGTGTGTGTGAATGGGTGAATGAGTCACAGTGTAAAGTGCTTGGAAAACCTCCAAGGTTAAAAAAAGTGCTATATAAGTGCAGACGATTTACCATTTATTCTAAATCTGTATGCTTATAGATATATTCAAATTGTGAATGTGAATCTAAAACACCCATTTGAAACCCCATTTGAAATGATGTTCCTTCATGTTTGTTTAAAGTTTTGTGAAACAGATTGGACTACTCCACTTTATTTCTTTTACCAAAAACGGTATGAATCAAGCATAGCTAGCTCATCCATTTGGGTCAGCAAATTTAATAAAGTTAGACTGCTACAGCTGATTACATTTCTCATTAGTGATGATCAAGCGGCAAATACATCACAAGGCTGGTATATGTGCCTCCGTAATACTCCATCTTGATTTTTTCCACTAATGCTTTCTGAATCAAATTAGGAACAACCTGATTAATTTCACCCATTATTTTTGTTTCATAATTTCATGGACTTGAAACCTGGAGTTGTCCCAAGAACTGCTGCTTCGTTAATGAAAAACAGCAATATTAAACAGACATTTACTATTATTTTTGGTCAAGAATTTCAGGAATAGGGCAGTCTGAAGAATTTAATGAGTAGAATGGTCCCAGAGCCAAAATGAATACTCTCTTTTAAATTGAACATCTGCCAAAAAACATCCCAAAGAACAAATTCATCAAATTACCAAAGTAATTTTAATAATGGATTTTGTTCCAAAAGAGTAATTAATCATGTATTTTACAGCGTCAACATGATACGACTGGATTGGACTGGAAATAGGTCTCATAAACACAGTGTCAGATCTGTGTTAAGTTGTTTATTTAACACATTAACATCACAAGAGCCTATCTCTCCACTTCCTATATGGCCAGAGACAAGGATAAGAATTTCGCAAACAGGACTTACTCCCAAAAGCTCAAGATCAGGGAGTGCATTAAACAAGTCCCTATAATTTCACAAGTCCAATGTTTCCATGTACTTCACAGCCCCAGGATGTTCAATTAGTTTGTTACGTCCTTAAACAAAATCACATCCTGGATTGAATCATTAAATTATCTGAACTGCCTACTCATCCAAAAGAAACTGCTAATGACTTGAATCAGGCTGGTGAAACACTTCCCCACAGAGACCAGCCACTGCCAAGTCTGACATCATAGCCTGCTTTAACGGATGGCAGTGAATCAGACACATCATCAAACACTGAACTGATAAGAGTAAGTAAACTAAGAAACAAAAAAACTTGATTTGTTTTTGCTCTATTATTTATCTTTATTAGGTTTGTCTTTACAAGTTTCAAGATTTAAACAAACTATTTCTTGAGGAAACATTTGGGGTTCCATTAAGGACTATTGAGGTTCCTTGGATGCCACACTCTCTGTAACCTCTGGAAATCCTCCTGGCCCCCCTTGTTCCTAGTTCCTGCAAGAAATTTTAAGACAGTCAATGATTCCTTCACTAATGGCATTATAAGTGAAAGGGTTTCAAGTCACTTATAGATATTGAAGTTCCTTGAGTACATAAATAGGATGTTTGAGTTTCATTTAAAGGGTGCTTGGAGGATCTTCAGTGGTTTCTGCAAGTGTGGTATTGCAGGAACCTCAATGGTGCCTCAACTTTCTGTTAATTTTTACTGAAAAATGAAATGCAAAGCACTTTTTGTTAACTGCTTTCTGTGAAGGTGTCTGCTGAATGGCTTAAATGTTAATCAAACTGAGGAACCTAGCAGCTAATTATAAGACCTCTGTGACTTTGCAGTCTAAAACATCCCAAACTTTAAGAGACATGTTGAACAGATGCCCTAATGAGTTGGAAAGTTGGACTCTGCTTTTATGTCTTGTATTGATGAAGGTTAAGAGGGGTGTTGGAGAGTCATGCAACTGTCTTGGAATGAAAATGGATTATTATACAGGATATTCAGTGTGCAGGATGCCGCCAGGAAAGCAGCCAAATAGGCGCACAGGTTAAAGCATGCCTAAATTAAGCACCTTAAAGTACGTGAATACATTTAAATTTTCCCTTTGATGTCACCCTATCTTTGGGGTAAACAATGTTTGCATACCTCAGCAGAGTTGTTTCAGTGGGAATTCTTAACATGCAAGGGCTTTTTACAAGTGTTTATTATGCTTGGCATTGTCCACACCGAACCGCACTCTCACAATTCTTTGGTGATTAGGCTGTAGATAGCGACAGCTTAATGATTTCTGCATTTGTGTGGGGCCCGAGAGGTGTAGATTTAAGCTTCTGACAGTGGTGAGGGATGGTGAAGAGATGGAGGGAAGCAATTCCTCAGCAGAGTGCTGCGTCAGGGGATTGCATTGCCAAGGACAGTCAAACGCTCACTATCAATACCAAGGCTTTGATTTAGAATGTCAAACTCACAATGTAATTCCTACTGTTTGGTAACCCCATTAATTGGGTTGGCTCATTCACAAAAAAGATTAACTTTATTGAAACACCTCAGTAGATAAATGGAAATACCTTATTAGTCACAAAGGGGAAATTCAAGAAAACTTTATTCTAGCAAGATAAATTAACCCGCTTCTCACACACTGAGTATTCATCTACTTGCAAGCAAGGCGCAAGTTGTCATGAGCTGTGTCTCGTTTTGGGAGGCTGATGCTGGGTAGAACACATCCTTTGTAGGCAGCATTATGAGGGTCCTCAATCATCCAAGTAGCTTAATTTAAACGAGATGGCCTTCGTGGGACAAATGGAAACAGAATGTACACTCAAAAAAATACTTTAGCCAATTTTTAAGATGTATCCATTTCAATTTATTAACAAATTTCCATCTAATTGAATTGAATAGTCTTGAAGAAAATGTAATTAATAAAACTTGCATTTTTTTAAGATTTGTATATTTTATTTGGTTAAAGATTAGACAATTCAATTAGATGGATTTTTTTTTAAATTAAATTTAAATGGCTGCATCTTAAAATTGGCTAAAATATTTTTTTTGAGTGTGTTATGATTGCTATGACAGCACGCATCACTCTCAACCAGCTGAACGCTCTGAGTAAGAAAGGGAATCTCTGAGGAAAACTTTAGGAGAGTTATAATATAACAATGTAGAGAGAGTATTTTTTTTTTGTGGCTCTACTTTAATATTTACTTTATAATAATTTATTTTAAATATTATCATAATTTCTCACATTATATATTTAACATTCATCAATTGAGGTACTTCAACTTGGTAATTAACATTATTTGGATTTGAACCATATTTTCAAACAGAGGTAAATCTGCATCATTATTTCAGAGAAATTATGCACATTTCCAGTGAAGCAGAAAATTGTGGGGCTTGAGTGCCAACGAAGGATACACCACTTGCATCCTCTGAATTTCCGTGAAAGAAGATTGCATTTGAAGGATGCATTCGGAGTGTCCTACTTGCTGTTCTGAAATGAGACAAATTGCTCATTGTACAAATGTGCCTCTGTTTTTTCCTGGCAGGCAGCAGATGCCCTAATGACGCTCCCACCTTAATCCTAACAACATGGAGACTGTAAGGCTGAGAACTCCACGAGACAACACAAAGGAACAACCTGAGGCATCTTTCTCCCATCATGCAACAAATGTGACCTCCAGAGCATGCAGCCTTTGAACCGAGACACAGTCATTTACCCTTTTCACACTTCCTGGTTTTAAATGCATAAGTAAATTATGGCAGGGTAGCCCCATCCTTTTTCAGTGCTCTGCTCTTCCAGCTTTAATCATATAACTTCTTGTTTGCATTAAATCTATTGAGAAGTGTCAATTAAATTGGATTACGTGTGGGATCACAGAGTATTTTTTACCAAGAGGTGATAGTGTGAGTCTACCCCACCCCTCTGCTACTTGAAAATGCTTGTGATGTGTTTTGTTGTCATTTTAAATGTTCATTTCCAAACACCCATGGAAGTATATTGAAACTTGAAGATCACATTCAGAGAGCCATGACATTTTTAAGCATTACATTTTTATTAGTTTTATCAAAAACTTTAATCAAATTAATTACATGATGTCCCGATTAATTAATCACAATTAATCGCATATACAAATATTTGCTGAGAAAACCCCTCATATAGCAATAAATCAATATATAATGATTATACATATATATATATATATATATATATATATATATATATATATATATATATATATATATATATATATATATATATATATTCAGATAATTCAAATGCATTATATTCTTGTGGCAGAAGAGTTAATCATTGATAAGACAATACAAAAAAGTGGCTTTAGAATACAATGTATTGTTTACTACCATATTATTGATCCTAGGTCAATCACTGGAATACAGTTCACTGCAATCCATTTCAAAAGTGAATTTGTCAATCAGTTCCAGATTTGTTATGAGGGCTTGTTTAAGGACCCGTAAGTTTACACCTGTGTCACCTGTGTCATTTTTTATTTATTTTTTTTATTAATGCTTACAAAACTTTTACATCTAGAGCCAAGTGGTATATTAAAACAAACAACAACAAAAAGGAAAATAAATAAATAAACAGTTTAATAAAAATTTAAAATTGTTTATATATTTCAATACACTTTACAGCTTTCTTGTTACTAAAATTGGAAATTATTATTAATTAATTAATTATTATTAAAAATAATGGTTTATAACCACCATACTTACATTTATGAATACTAAACTTTGCCAACAAAAGCAGAACATTAATCAAATAATATTCCTTATGAAGAGACATGTCATAGCTTAAAAAAAAAAACGAATAAAACATTTTCAAAACAAAGTTGAAAGCTGGGAATGATATGATCTCTAACAATCTTGCAGAAATCAGACCAAAAACAAGTCGAGTAGGGACAAATCCAAAATAAATGAAAAAATGTTTCTGCCTGCAGACCACAAAATGTACAGAATATATCGACATCACAATTAAATATCTCTACAAGAAAATAATTACTGAGGTAGTACTTATAAATAAGTTTGAAGGACATTTCTTTGATTTTATTCGTGATTAAATATTTATGGGTAACTTCCAAATTTTGCACCATCTCAATCCACCCACACCATGCGTCAGACATGCTTGTGTAGTGTCTCGGGTGCGTTGCATCATAAACATAAAATGTTTAGGTCACTGTGTCAAGTTAAATATAGTTTAATACTCAATCTTTAAACACATCTTGAGATCCCTTAGATCGCATTTGCGCTCCGAGTGTTTTGAACGCAAGAGCGTAACGCATGTTTGTGTTGTTCTGCCTATTGAAGTGTTTTCTTGTATAAATTGCGGGTTGCTCATACAGCTGAAGTTTCACTTACTGCCCTCTGGAGTAAACAGGTGGTACTACAAGCTTGCATTTCTCAGGACTCTTCCTTATTATGGTCTGGGGGAAGTGCGATTAATTGCATTAATTTTTTTAACGCGTTATTTTTTGTAAAATTAATCGCACTGAATTAATGTGTTAAATCGACAGCCCTAATTTTTATACATGTAATTCTGCTGTATTTTTATGTTCCAACCTGTTTATAATGTGTGTTAAAATATGTAGCTGACATGTAATGTAATTTCAAACAGTGACAGTTTGCTTTATTTCTAATGCAAGTTAATGACATTAAAGGAAATTACATTTGTACTTTTAAAAATTACTGTAATTTGTCATCCCACATTTTTAAAAGGCTTAAATGTGATTAAATTGTTAAAAAAGGAATATAAAATTAAAAGTACACATTATGTGTGGTAACACTTTATAATAATGGTCCATCATTAATAGATAACTATGCAGGAATTAATGCAGAATTAATGAGTAGTACTACATTAACAATTTAGTTACTACTATTTACTAATATGGAAACATGATTAACCGATCAGCAAGTAATTGTGGACTGATGAGTAATTGTGTGGCTGAGGTAACTGCCTAACAGGGCACTGTTAGGTAATCAATAATTACTGAATTTGATTTTCCTCATTGAGAGGAAAATTTGATTTTCCTCACTGTCAACTAACTATGGCTAATTTAAAATAACTGCAAATTAACTAATCAAAACATTAACATATGTCTAAAATGTGTGTGATTATGTTTTTATTGTAAACAAATGCGCCTTCAGAGAAACATGCGCCTCATGTGTGTTCTTTGCTGAAACAATTTTTTGAAAATAACATCTCTCTAAATCATGGCTACAGTGTCTTAGTCAGCTTACAGATGTATGTGCCCAACCTGTGTATTCCTTTGGATATCGCTTCTGTTCATTACAAATTATGAACTTCGGCATGTTTGATATTGCTGGAGGTTTTTTTTTTAAATAATTTTGGTAACCCATAAGTAATGAAAGCAAAGAGTGGTGTAACATGCACTCTCTTTGGTTCATTAAAGACCAGACGTGCTGCTGCATTCTGGCTCATTTGCAGAGGTCTAATTGCACATGCAGGGAGGCCTGCAATGGAGTGTTACAGTAGTCCAGTCTAGTTATGACAAGTGACTGAACAAGCAGTTGTGTGGTATGTTCAGAGAGGAAGGGTCTTATCTTCCTGATATTATAGAGTGTACATTTACATGATCTTGCAGTCTTTGAGATGTCGTCTGTGAAATTTAGCTTGTTATCGATACCCCTAGATTTCTGACCATTCTATATGTATATATGTGTGTGTGTGTGTGTGTGTGTGTGTGTGTGTGTGTGTGTGTGTGTGTGTGTGTATGTAGAGAGAGAGAGAGAGAGAGAGAGAGAGAGAGTGAAGTTAATTACTTAGGAATTAGCTATAGTTTCAAAGTAGCTTCCCACTGTTTCACATTTAATCTGATCTGGACACATACAGAGATAAAAAGGCTTTTGGATTAGCTCAAACATTAATGTAGAAATTTCTACATTCTATTTCTAATTATTTTATGATTATTTTTTATTTTATGAGAACATTTTCCCAAGTTTGAAAATTGTGCAGTTTATTATTAACCATGCATTAAACCATGCATCTCAACACAGTCAATCAATTCTCTATTTATGACAGAATGTACCATTTCAAGAAGAAAAGCTATATCTTGTTTAATTTTAACATAATAGATAAGGTGTAAACATCTTTGTAGACCAAGACAGACAGATTTGACAGAGTCAACAGAGAAAAACTATGGCAACTTTTAGAGAAATATGGAGTGAAAGGACAACTATTAGACAACCTCATAACTTTCTACACCAACATCCTGAGCAGTGTTCGTACCCCCAACAGCCTCACAGACTGTTTCCCCGTAACATCCGGGGTGAGACAGGGGTGTGCATTATCACCTCTGCTCCTCATTGTGTACATGGACTAGATCACAAAAGAAGCATAACCCAGACCATGAATGTGTGCCTAAATACAACATGTGCAGAGTATGATTTGAAGATTAACACCAGCAAGACCGAGACGATGAAAGTGAGCAGACCACCTGGTGCTCTCAATATCAACATCAATAGCAGACAACTTCAACAAATGGCCAAATTCAGGTATCTTAGAAGCATCTTCACTGAAGATCGAAAATTTAAAACAGGGACAATGGTGCAAAAGGCAAACAATGTCAGCTAATAGCTTGTACCACTCATGAAGCACCCACATACACCATTCAAAGATCTTAAGATCTTGCATCTTAATACCAACCTAGACATATCAGTGTCAGACATGCATTCTTTAATGTGAGATCATAACATGAAAATGTGATGCCTAAGATGAACAATCAACCAGACCATATGTGTCATGATTAAAAATGAGAAGATAAGGGAAATGGTAGGAACTCCACCAGTCCACCAAAATATACTGCAACAACATATCAGATGGTTTGGACACCTCAGCTGTATGGGCATGCACCAGCTGGCCCACCAAAGTATATAACAACAGAAAGTCTCGATACAAGGCCAGAGGTTGACCAAGAAAAACCTGGATTGAGGGTAACAAAAAAACAATAAGAAAACATGGCATTCCACACATCATGACCTTCTGACTGGCTGCTGACTGTCAACAACTTCTCCCATGACACCATATGAAAGTTTAAGGATAAAGTAAAACAAAGTAAGTTTTTTTTTTTTTTTTTTTTTTACTGTTCTTGCATTTGTTAAAATATACACTTGCATTGCAACTGAAAGAACTGTTGGTCATGTTTTCAGGCAACAAAAGCAAATCTAAGTTAGTTAATTATACAAAGCAGAACAATACAAAGCAATGTGTGAAAATAGCACTGAAAGTTATTCTTACCTATATGTTTCCGTTCGCCTTGTACAGCACACTCGGGAATAATGATATTAAGTCATGTTTTTAAAACAACTTTGCACTGCATTATAAATAGTAAACATAGATGGATCATAATTTTACATATCTAAACAACTCAAATTAGCCTAGTAGAATTTCTCCTAAAAGTAACAATGATATCAGAGCAGTGTGACACATTTCCCAGACGGTTTGATATTCTTAAGGTATGATATAACTTTATTTCTTTGATCCAAGAATAACTTTAGTTTTGACAAGCGGGTAATGGTTTTAGGTTTGACTATGACAAAATTAAGTCACATCATGCTTTCATTATGTGCCAGAGGCTTTGGTATTACACTCAGCTTCATACAAGTAACCAAAACAAGGATTACTGTCTGAGTTGTTGACATCAAAATATTTCACCCACTTCATGTTCTGTCTGCTATGCAAACCTGATACTTGGGAGATGTCGTTGCAAACCTGATGCAATTGCAAAGTGAACAGAAAATTGAACCGCAATGTAACTGCTTTGTGGTATCTTCTCAGATTAGTGATTGGACAATCTCACAGCAGACTAAGATATGAGGAAATGAATTGCATATAAACCTGGATCTAATTTTTTACAAATGAAAATGGTGACAATTTGCTTATCCTCACAGCTACTAACACCCCACTGGGACAGCAGTACAATCAGACCTGTGAAAGTAATGCAGAGCAGGATATACAAGGCCCCATGCAGAAGAATAACTGTTTAGTTATCCACTACAGATCCACAGCGGTTTGTTGTCTCGTGTGCTGAGCGAGACAAATCACTGCATAATATGCACTGGAGGCTCAGCAGCATTAAATCTAAGGCTCAGTGAGAAAGATGAACACACAGATGAGTACACGCATAGACTCAACAGAGGAAGCTACAGAGTGTGTCCTAGGGGGCTGTCTCTAAACGCCTACTATGCCCCCCTATAGCAATGAATCGTAGCTACTGTTCATTAGGGCACAGATGCCTCACCGCAGGCTGGTGGGAGGCACTAGTCTTTTGAATTGATCATGATGTGTTTGGGAACTGCTCCCTCCAGTTCAGCCCACTAAATACAGTGTGTTGTGAATGTGACTGTGGGAAAATCAATCAGCAACTCTCCAAATAATTTCTAGAGTAATCCCGTGTAGGTTTTGAAAGTAAACGAAAAACTAAAGGTAAAGTGAGAATGGTGGAATGTGGCATTTGAAGATAGCATTGTGGTCTTCTGTTTTTATTAGGGCTGGGATACAGATGTCATTAATCAATTTCGATTCACAAGCTCTTGATTTTATTTTGATTCCAAATCACATGAGAGTATTTCTGTAATAATGTCCATTTTATTTACATTTGAATTAAATTCTCTCTCGACTTATGCTGTAAATTATACAGGGGACCTTTTTTGGTACATTACTATTATTTTATCATTTGTTTTTCATAATTTTGTTCACATTTAGCTTTTTAAAAATGTACAAATCCATGTTTTCCATCAATAAATATTATGTGTTGAAATTGCATATATTACATCGCACATATATATTTGTGTTACATGTTTATTGTTTATATGCAGAAATTTGACTATTTACAAGTGTTTACATTAATTTTTGTTACAGGCACTGTCTCTTTAAGAGCAGTGGCAGTTTAGCGAGCTTGTAGCGTTTTTGGTAGAGTGCATTTAACGAGTGGAGTCAAATGGCATCTTTACAGCACCTGTGCTATGTGTGATTAGAATTAAATGTTTCTTTTTAGTTGGTTTTGATCAACATCTTACTGTAAAGAAAAGAAACAATATTAAAAGAGACATTATTCAATGAGAAATGGATAGTGTATCTTGTCTTTAGACATACATTACTCAGAACAAGTTTACTCTAAACACGAAGTGAAAGGATCTTGGAGCTAAAATATTATCTGCCACTATCCTCAAGTACTGCTGAGTGAAATCGGAAAATGTATCATCCATTGGCTAATCACAGACATTGTTAATCACATATTGCAAAATCTTGTTGCTTAAGTGAATGATTTACTTGTATTGTAGTGGGTTGACTATATCAATGTCGATTCTTGGGATGAACAATCAATATTGAGATCACATGACATCTGAAACTCAATATTTTTATCCAGCCCTCGTTTTGACATATACTAGACTGTAAAGTAAAGCAGTATGCAAGAGCAATGAGCTATCTTTGGATCCATTGCATTCTGAAAATGTCTGACTGCGGCCTCTTTAAGGCAGGTTCATTTGGTGGCCATTTTGTTTCCAAGCCTAATCAGCTATTTAGTAGAACACTGAATAAAGTATTAACCACATTTGTTAACTTAGGCAGCTATTTTTTACCAGATACAACCCTTAATATTTGTTAAAATTTTGTTTGTGTAACCTAATGTTAAGGGTTAGATCAAGTAGAAAAGAAGTAGTTTCTTAAAGGGATAGTTCACCCCAAAATTAAAATTCTCTCATGATTTATTCTCCCTCCAGGCATCCCAGATATGTGTGACTTTTTCTCTTCTGCAGAACACAAATTAAGATTTTTAGAAGAATTTTCAGCTCTGTAGGACCTCACAATGCAAGTGAATGGGCGCCAAACTTTTAAAGCACCAAAATCCACATAAAGGATGCATAAAAGTAATCCATATGACTCCAGTTGTAAAATCCATGTGTTCAGACACAATTTTATAGGTGTGGGTGAGAAACATGAATGGAACTACAGAGCTAAAAAAAAAAAAAAAACGTTTTGTTTGTGCTCTGCAGATTAAAGAAATGCATACACGTCTGGAGGGTGAGTAAATAATGAGAGAATTTTCATTTTTGGGAGAAATATCCTTTTAAGGTAACAATTGTAGTTTATCACTTTTTGCAGTGTAATGTGAATACACATTCTAGAGTAAACAAAGATGCTAATATTTTTGAAAAAGACAGTATGCTCTTTTAACTGACTTTGTATATTCCTACAATCATAATGACCATTATTGTCTTACACATTCAGTTTCCAGCCAGTTGTCCTTCTCCTCCACCTTATACAGTCTCTGTTGTGGCCAACCAAATGTCAGATAAAGTAGAATAAGGAAGTCTTGCTGGGCTCAAAGTCTTCACTAGTGATGAACAGTACAAAGAGGACTCCATATACTGTAGCTATGTGCATGTGTGCCAAACACAGATTTTAAGTAAGAGAGCTAAATAACCTTCAGCTGGGAGGAAAGAGGTCAGACACAATAAACAAATGCTATTGCACCATCAGTCACATGAGAGAATATCATTGGATCTAATGAGAGGCAGAGCATGAAATTACACATTTATTTATAGGAGCACTCTGAATTTCTGAACAGCATTTTGTTTGAATAGACCCTAAACTAATGTGTATTGCCTGTAATACACAATGAATTACCGGTTGCATACAGTAGATCCAAACTATGAGCGATGCTGATGATCAAATTCATCTATTCAATGACTGGTGATGTTGCTTTGCATATTGACACTTTATGGTTGATGTTTTGAAGTGCATTGAAAATCACACTTGCATACTCTTGATGAAGATAGTAAGCTCTGTCATTGAGCTTTGCATCAGGCAGCATTAAGAGATAAAAACCACCTTCAGTGTCTAGTCAATAACAAAAGCATTTATGGTACAAATCTGCAAGTGAAGAAGGGTCCTAATACGTCAGAAGAATATACACAACCTGCTGTTACCGATGTCTCTCATCTGCTCACAGCCTTGCTGTCCATGTATGAGACCTGATATGAGAGATGTAATTGAATGATAGAAGTAAAAGCCTCAATGATTTTATCACTTGTCTCTTCCTCAGGTGATTTAAAGATGTTCACTTCGCCCATAATTTGCTTACATATCATGGCTCAGTTCTGCGATACATTTTGATCATCTTGCACTGTCAGACCAATGTCACGACCCATTTCATTAGCTTAATTCTCACATTCCAATGCTGCCATGCTCCTGGAGTAAATGATGAATTGCCCGAGATCTTTGTGTGGTGATTTCTAGCCCCTAGAGGATCTCCTGAATGATAGACATAGAAGGACAAGGCTGTTCTGGTAGCTTATTACATTCACAAGCAGGGGTCTAATAAGGGGTAAACAAAAGACGACCTGCATATTTAATGAACTCAGCTATGAATGTAGACTTTACTAGATGTTATCCACTTAATTCAGTCCTGATTAGAAAGAGAGTGAGTGAATATTAAACTCCTATTGTTATTCAGGTTACGTGGAACGTTTCTTCAACAATGAGGTTGAACTGAGAGGAATGAAGCATACACTGAAGATCAGATTAAAACATGCTCAGAATAGGAGTTAGTATCCAACATAAACAAATGTGTTGGAAGTCAAAGGAGTCCCCCTAGTGGATAAATGTAGTTTCTCACTTTATGTAGTGAGGCCTTGACTGAAGATATGATAATGCATTAACTAATGTTGGATGATAATTATGAGGAATTTTTGGTTATTGATCGTCATGTCACATCCTTTTCAAAGAAGAGCCCCAAGAGGATGCTCTGTTCGGCTCCAAATGTCACATGAACGAAACTATTTGTCCTGCAACCCTACTGTGTAATAATATTTCATTTTAGGAAAAGATCAGACAGACACTTCGAAGACCTGCATCATGTCTTATGTCTTAAAAAAAAAACTAAAAGTAAAAAATTATAATAATAAAATAAAGATCTTAGACCTCAAAACTTAAAGGTGCATTCAGTCATTTTTTCTCATCTGTGAAAAGGTTTACTCCTTAAGAAATTCATTGTAATTTTGAAACATTATACTTCAATAACATGAGATGAAGACTCTGTCATCTCACTAACCTTGGAGAGGGTCTCCTCATGGGTACACAGTGCTTCTCAATCGGAAGGCTGTAGCCTAGTAAGGCTGGATATCTCGTCTACCACGTCATCAAGCACCGTTGAAGGCCATCTCAATTGTGAGTACACATAGGCAGCCTTATTTCCTACCCTTCGTTCAACATATTTTGGAGGATGAGAAGTGCATACTTTGTGGCCTTCAATCACCCACAATCCAGTGTACATGTCCCAATTTATTTAAAAGTAATTGGGGAAACGTGTCCTTATGCTTGCTGTTGTACTGTGCTAGTTTCTTCCTCCATATTTACAAAGAACTTGAAGAGGATCAGCACAATTTCCACATCTGTCATCTTCAATGCCGGATGTTCTCTCTTCAAAGTTTTCACACTGTGACCGTGGAGACAGAAACCTTTATGACGAAGCCATGGGCACTTACTGGACCGTCTCATTCTAGTGCTTAATTATGAGAAGGAGCCTAGCCTACACTCTAAGTAGGCATTCTGACTGAAAAGCAGCCACGACATGCAGACAGAAAGTCACATACAGTACTGTGCAAAAGTTTTAGCACTTGTGAAAAATGTTGCATAATGAGGATATCTTCAAAAAATAATGACATGAATAGTTTTAATTTATCACTTAATGTCATACAAAGTCCAGTAAACATAAACAAGCTAAATCAATATTCGGTGTGACCACCTTTGCCTTTAAAAGAGCACCAATTCTCCTAGGTACTGGTGTGGTGGTGGCGTAGTGGGCTAAAGCACATAACTGGTAATCATAAGGTTGCTGGTTCAATCCCCACAGCCACCACCATTGTGTCCTTGAGCAAGGCACTTAACTTCAGGTTGCTCCAGGGGGATTTTCACTGTAAAAAGTGCACTGTAAGTCGCTTTGGATAAAAGCCAAATGCATAAATGTAAATGTACACCTGGACAAAGTTTTTCTTGGTTGTTGGCAGATAGGATGGTCCAAGCTTCTTGGAGAATTCAACACAGTTCTTCTATCTGTTTGTCAACCTAAACAGATAGAAGAACTGTGTTGAATTCTCCAATAGCTTCTGTCTCTTGATGTAATCTCAGACTGACACAATGTTCAGTGGGGGGGCTTTGTGGGGGCCATGACATCTGTTGCAGGGCTCCCTGTTCTGCTATTCTAATCTTTTCTATTTGCAAAAGTAATTTTTGGGAGTCTAAAATTTATATTTACTATTGACACACTAAAGCTGAAGATATAAATAACCATCTTTTTAGAGAAATGCTTTTGTGAAACATCTTGTGTGCCTAAGACTTTTGCACAGTACTGTACATCTGGATTGCATAAGAGTGAGTAAATGATGATGAAAGAAATGAAATTTTGGGGTGAACTATCCCTTTGAGAATGACTAATTGCTTAGTATTGGGTATTTTCAAGTACCTATACTAGCTATTTAAAAGGATTTGTGAACTTTATTTATTGAGTGTCTCTTTGAAACTAAAAGGTCTGCTTAAACATGTTTCTATATATATATATTATACTTTGTTAAATTGATACAGTGTAGACAGTGTGTGTGTATAATATATATATATATATATATATATATATATATATATATATATATATATATATATATATATATATATATACACTACCGTTCAAAAGTTTGGGGTCACATTGAAATGTCCTTATTTTTGAAGGAAAAGCACTGTACTTTTCAATGAAGACAACTTTAAACTAGTCTTAACTTTGAAGAAATACACTCTATACATTGCTAATGTGGTAAATGACTATTCTAGCAGCAAATGTCTGGTTTTTGGTGCAATATGTACATAGGTGTATAGAGGCCCATTTCCAGCAACTATCACTCCAGTGTTCTAATGGTACAATGTGTTTGCTCATTGGCTCAGAAGGCTAATTGATGATTAGAAAACCCTTGTGCAATCATGTTCACACATCTGAAAACAGTTTAGGTCGTTACAGAAGCTACAAAACTGACCTTCCTTTGAGCAGATTGAATTTCTGGAGCATCACATTTGTGGGGTCAGTTAAACGCTCAAAATGGCCAGAAAAAGAGAACTTTCATCTGAAACTCGACAGTCTATTCTTGTCCTTAGAAATGAAGGCTATTCCATGCGAGACATTGCTAAGAAATTGAAGATTTCCTACAACGGTGTGTACTACTCCCTTCAGAGGACAGCACAAACAGGCTCTAACCAGAGTAGAAAAAGAAGTGGGAGGCCGCGTTGCACAACTGAGCAAGAAGATAAGTACATTAGAGTCTCTAGTTTGTGAAACAGACGCCTCACAGGTCCCCAACTGGCATCTTCATTAAATAGTACCCGCAAAACACCAGTGTCAACATGTACAGTGAAGAGGCGGCTGCGGGATTCTGGGCTTCAGGGCAGAGTGGCAAAGAAAAAGCCATATCTGAGACTGGCCAATAAAAGAAAAAGATTAAGATGGGCAAAAGAACACAGACATTGGACAGAGGAAGACTGGAAAAAAGTGTTGTGGACAGATGAATCCAAGTTTGAGGTGTTTGGATCACAAAGAAGAACGTTTGTGAGACGCAGAACAAATGAAAAGATGCTGGAAGAATGCCTGACGCCATCTGTTAAGCATGGTGGAGGTAATATAATGGTCTGGGGTTGCTTTGGTGCTGGTAAGGTGGGAGATTTGTACAGGGTAAAAGGGATTCTGAATAAGGAAGGCTATCACTCCATTTTGCAACGCCATGCCATACCCAGTGGACAGCGCTTGATTGGAGCCAATTTCATCCTACAACAGGACAATGACCCTAAACACACCTCCAAATTGTGCAAGAACTATTTAGAGCAGAAGCAGGCAGCTGGTATTCTATCGGTAATGGAGTGGCCAGCGCAGTCACCAGATCTGAACCCCATTGAGCTGTTGTGGGAGCAGCTTGACCGTATGGTACGCAAGAAGTGCCCATCCAACCAATCCAACTTGTGGGAGCTGCTTCTGGAAGCGTGGGGTGCAATTTCTCCAGATTACCTCAACAAATTAACAGCTAGAATGCCAAAGGTCTGCAATGCTGTAATTGCTGCAAATGGAGGATTCTTTGACGAAAGCAAAGTTTGATGTAAAAAAAATCTTATTTCAAATACAAATCATTATTTCTAACCTTGTCAATGTCTTGACTCTATTTTCTATTCATTTCACAACGTATGGTGGTGAATAAGTTTGACTTTTCAGGAAAACACAAAATTGTTTGGGTGACCCCAAACTTTTGAACGGTAGTGTATATATATATATATATATATATATATATATATATTATACACACACACTGTCTACACTGTATCAATTTAACAAAGTAACCGGCAGAGGGCAGCCATACATTACAAATCTCTCAATTAAGCCGTTAGAGGTGTTGCACCGTTATCAAGCTATTACACAAAGTATAATTTAACTCTTATATTAGTTGTTCGGCCAGTTTTCGCAAAAGCTTCGAGAATTTTGCTATTTTTACAGATTATATAGTTAAAGGTCTACTTTACTATTATATTATAGACTGCACAAGAGGAAAACTAGGAGAGCAAGGAATAAGAGATTAGGAGTAACCTTGGGATGCATCTCTTCTCATGTGATTGGCTGAAAGTTCTTTTTTTGCTTTTGTATGTTCCCATATAAAAGCAATGCTAACAGTTCACACACATTCCCTGAATGTCGAATGCTGTGCACAGTAAGGATTTAAAACTCACCATGATTTTTGCGCAAAGGATTAACATATTTGGAAACTACCACACATAAATCCAAGTAACCAGTCAGGCTTCCGATTATCTGTTCATCTCAAACGAGTATTTTTTTTTCTTTTGGATATACTTTTGGACAATTTTGCACCCATTGTACACCATGGCAAATACTTGCATGCAGTTCATGGGTTTTGTAATGAGTTTCATCGGTTGGATCGGGCTTATTATCGCCACTGCCACTAATGACTGGGTAGTGACTTGTAAATATAACATGCGCACATGTAAGAAGATGGATGAACTGGAGGCCAAAGGTCTGTGGGCAGACTGTGTGATATCAACTGCGCTGTATCACTGCACCACACTGACTCAAATTCTCGATTTACCAGGTGGGTAAAGCTTGCAATAATAATTATTAGTAATAAAAGGGCTTTTTATCATTGCAATTATTGTTATTTGAATATTTTGTGAGCCTAATTTTTAGTGAATTATCACACTTGGCTGTGGTCTTCATCCTTTTCAGCTTTTGTTGCAGTCCATTGTGTGTAAACTCACTGGTGAACACCTTAACATCATGAATACAAAGAAGTGTATTTATATGTGATTAACAGATGTTCGACGTGAACCTCAGTGTAGACGTCTGACTGAGAAAATTATTAAATGTCATTAAAAATGTAAATGTATATTACAAATGTTATTAATTAAATAAAAGAATGTGCAGTGAATTATCATGAAAACTGAGTTCAAATCACACTTATCCCCTTTTCCTCAATCTTCTTTCCAGCTTACATCCAGACATCTCGAGCTCTAATGGTCACCGCATCGATTTTAGGATTGCCTGCTCTCGCGCTCGTGCTCATGTCCATGTCCTGTATTAACCTCGGAAGTGAACCGGAAAGTGCCAAAAACAAACGATCCGTGCTCGGCGGAATCCTAATAGTGTTGACTGGTACGCATGGAATGTGTTAAAGAAAGGTCTTATTATTTGAAAATAGTACATTTTTATAGCTTGTTGAATATGAATAACAATGTAACCTCTAATAACGTGATTATTTCTCTCCAGAGTGATTATGTTTTAACCATTTTACCCTTGAATTTGTTCATATCTAATACTCATTTGGCCTCGATATGATGAACCGTAATTTACAATAAGAGCCAGTAAATGCACTGTTCTGTATTGCTGTTTAACCTTTTGAATACTTTCAAGTAAATATTTATATCGCCAGCACTTATATTAGGGTTTTATTGCAACATACATAAAAAAGCATTTCATATTAATTGTGTGTTCTTGCTTCATCAGCTTTTTGTGGCATCATCTCCACTGTGTGGTTTCCAATTGGGGCCCATCATGAGAGAAGCCTGATGTCCTTTGGCTTCTCCCTGTATTCTGGCTGGGTGGGCACTGCGCTCTGTTTGCTGGGAGGTTGTATGATCACCTGCTGTTCAGTTGACACCCCCGAATCATACACTGACAACGATAGATTCTACTTCTCCAAACAGGGCCCCACCCATCCTGGCACTGCCTCCACTGCCTCCACTAACCATGCCAAAAGCGCTCACGTGTGAGCTTGGGGATTACTCTGGTGTGCTACAGCTCAGCAGACCATTAGCAACTTAACCCAGCCCATCAGATTTCTGCTCTCTCTCCATCTGATTTTTCACAGTCTCTCCAACCCCCCCCCCCCCCCCCCTTTTTTTTTCATGTCAGCTGTGCCTCAATCTACAGTGGTGACACTGTGGATTATTATTGCACAGCTGAACTGTATCCCTTTGACTCGACGGCAGGGTTAGCTGACCCAGATGTTACATAACAAGGGACAGTCACTGGTGAAGGACCTGCTGTTATCAAGGGACCTGTACTGAAGGATTTATTTTCCATGTGGTCACTGATTCTGCTCAGTACAATGTGCCTTTTTAAGTATTGTTTTTGTAGTGAGAAATCATGTTTTAAAATCATGTATTTCATATTTTTATATGAATTTTAACAGTATTTGCCAATGTTGTTTCTATTTTGAATCTTTTTTTTTTCGATTTGAAAAGGTATGTAAGAGGTACAAATGTATTTTCATTTTGATTAATTTCAGTACAGTTTATGTCAAGCAGACACAGTGAAGATAAGGTCTTGCTTATTGTTTTTACTCCAACTGCCCAAATGTAATTTGACCAAAATTGGATCAAAACAGCAATTGATTGTTAATTATTGTAATACTTGTATGCAGTTTGTATGTTTATTGTAATTAAAAAGTATTGTCCATGTGAAAGTGCCTCCTCTTCAGCTGTAACATTGAAAGTCTTTATGATGGTAGTTTTGAAGTAATGTCTCTTGTATACAGCAGTGGTTCTAGCTACGTGATTCTAAATGAGAACGCCCCCAAAGTTGTTGCCGCCGCCCACCAGCAAGACACCGCCCTGGGCGCCTGCCCATTTCGCACATGCCTAAATCCGCCACTGTTTTTATATATAAATGACTATGCACAGGGAAACTTAATTCTAAAATTCTGTCACTAAATGGAGAATTGTTCTCCAAGAGATTGTATGCTGTATAACAAATTGCATCTTTGTGAGTCTCAGCAACTGCAATATACACTGCATCATCATTAAATTGAATTCATTCACACTAATAACCCTCGAGAACACATGCGAATCAGGCACGATTTCGATATGTCTTCAATGAGAAGCTGGTCCCATTGCGATTGTTGGGCAACTCAGCAGACAGCACTGATTGAAGGTTAACAGTTGTAATTGGTCATAAAAGAAGATTTATGCCCCAGTTGTAGCTGGTCTCCTTCTTTGTTCTCTTGATAGGATCCATTCAGTGAATGATTCCTCTCACTTAAGGCATAATTTAGGGACATGCTGTATAGTCAAACATCTGAAGATAAAAGCAACGTGATTTTTTGGGGGGGCTCAACAAGGTTGGAAAAAACAAACAAAAAAAAAACCGTACAAACAACAGCAATATGACCTTATCTTGAGAAGGGTTCTTTAGAAAAAAAAAAACATATGGCCAAAAGTATAGACACCCAAATACCACACCCAAGTGTGATTATTGAATATTTAATATCAAAACCATTGGCGTTTTTCGTGAGTTAAGAAAGCTTTTCACTGGATCTTTACTTCCATTCAGACACAAGCATCAGAGATGTCAGTCACTGATGTTGGGTATTCAGGTCTAGGCTTTGCAGGCCAGTCAAATTCTTGAAAATGAAGTCTTTCTGTCTAAGAAGATTGCATGATTATGTGCTTAATTTTATGCTCCTGTTCACACAAAAATGAACATTCGGTCATCATTTACTCACCCTCATGCCATCCCAGATGTGTATGACTCTCTTCATCAGAACACAAATGAAGATTTTTTGAAGAATTTCTCATCTTATAAAGGGTGTGTCCACATACTGTTGGCTATGTAGCATAATGATTACATCTTAAACATTGCTTTTTAATGTTTGGTAAGAGGTAGTTAGGAGTACAGTAAGTAAAATGAAAAATAGCTTACAGTGTCTACAGTAGAGTCATTTTCTTTTCCAAATATGGCTTAAATGTTGTCATAAATGGAGAGGGAGAGACAGACAGAGCAGAATTGACCAGAACAAGAAGAAATTAGGACACTGGTAGGAGAAGTGTTGTTATTTCAGCCCTATAAATGTTAATTGGAGAGTTCTCTGGGATGTTCTTTAGGATAGGGCAAGTCAGCATTTTGAAGAAACACATGACAACCTTGATCACTATTCAATACTATGTGGAAATACAGGAACCATGACTCACTAGTTGTAGCCTGGCTGCTGGCTGTGATTTACATGGAAAACTGGTACTACTGAGCATAAAAAATTTAGAATTTTGTGTATGGTACCTAATATCTGCTGGTACCCAGTGACAGTGTTACAGTAATATCACCTTTAGCATTTCTGTAAGTGAAATTCACTAAAATTAAAATTTACTAAAAAAATAAAATAATTCACTCACCCTCATTCCAAATGCAAATTACTTTCTTACTTCCAAGGAACAACAAGATGGGCAGAATATTAACTTCAGTCACCAATCACTTTCATTGCATCTTTTGTTTTTTTTCATGACAATGAATGGTGCCTGAGTCTAACATTCTGCCTAACATCTCCTTTTGTGTCCCACAGAAGACATACAGGTTTGAAACAACATGAGGCTGAGTAAATTATGACAGAATAATTATTTTTTTGGTTGAACTATCCCTTTAACATAAGTATTAAGTGTGGGAGTTTTGAAGAAACTGTTAGAAACAAGTAATAAAGAACAAGATTTTCGTTATATTTGTTTGATATGTATGCATAAGCATAAAAGTGCATAATGTTTTACATGTATTTCTATATAAATGTATCTTTAAGAATCTATGCAAAAAAAATAACACACTACCAATGCATTAACTGTCTTCCTCACATCCAGTATGTGTTTATAATAGCACCAGGGTATTTTGCATCAGAAGGATTGCATACAATAAGGACATCACATTTGATTTCGATTTAGGTTGATGACAAATGAACACAAATGACATCCTATGAGTGCCTCATAGGAAAAATATTTTGAAGACCCTCCCACAGAGGGAGTGTGCTTCAGGAGAGCTGGTTGTGTCGATGTCTACACCATACAGACAGACAGGTCTGAACTGTATGAATTAAACATAACAACATGCTTTGATATCTCAAAACCATATTGTATTACATCGACATATACCACCACTGTAGCAATGACAATGAAACATTGATCTGTTGTGTCTTTATCTCATTCCTTTGCATAGCTAGTAGCGCCCCTCCCAGTATGACCAGTATTTTGCACTTGCACTCAGGTGCTACACTCAGATCTGTGTTATTCTAGGCTCACCACTCCACCCCACAGGAAACAGAGCAAGCCTGTTTACACAAGCCACCTATGTGAGGATATTTTGACCTGCTGATTTTGGGTTGTTTGATACTGCCTTTAATCGAAAGGAAAATCAAGAGTCACGTTTATCTGATATGCAATAAATTACTTTCATTGTTGCATTAAAGCAATACATCTCATTACACAGTGCAATGGGAGAGCAAAACCACAAGTAGAAGAAACAATAAATAGGTTCTTAAAAAAATAATAATAATAAAAACAGAATACATCCACTTCATACCTAAATATACAGCAGAAACACGTTTCAGATTTGCAAGGGAAGCCAATCTCCAAATTTTCTGAACAAATAACGAACACGCTATGATAGCAGGATAGAAAGCTCACAAAGTACAAACACTGTACCTTTTCTCAGAGACAAATAAATAACAAATAGTAGCTGACTTTAAAAGCATTTGGAAACATTTTAGATGACAGGTCATAATCAAATATCTCTGTAGTTTTCAGACTAAGCATCAGATCTAGGCATTTCTAATATTCAATTAAAGGGATAGTTTACCCAAGAATGAAAATTCTGTTGTCATTTATTCACACTCATGTGACTGTATTTCTTCAGTGCCATCTCAGACTCTATTTACTTTCATGGCATAATGTTCCCACGCAATGAAAGTGAATGGTGACTAAGGCTAACATTTGGCCTAACATCTCCATTTGTGTTGCAAGGAGGAAAAAAAGTCAATAGGGTTTTCGAACGACGTGAATAAGTGATGACAGAATTTTTATTTTGGGTGAACTATCCCTTTATATCAAAACTACTACATCAAAATCCCAAAGACTCCAGTTTTATCTGTCTAAAAAGAGGGCATTAAAAATATATACATTCATCACTTTTCTTTAGAAGTTCTGCTGACCCCCCACGACAACAAAAATAAACACACCAACCACCCTAGCTACCTACAGAGAACATGAAGATATTAAAGCCTGTAAAAAAATACTTCTCATTTCTTTGTCTTATATCTCCACACTGTTATATGGTGCTCTAATCTACGGAAGTAAAATGCTGTCTTTTGTCATATACAGTAAACAAAGGTTGCAGACTTTGGCTTGCTTTGTAAACAGAGGCCACTCGGAAAGAGGAGGGGTTGGAGGGAGGATACAGGCAGGCTGCTACCCTCATCTCTCAGAATGCTACATTTGAGAGTTACATCAAGTCTTTCAAAGGTCACCATACATGCAAATACTCAAAAACATAGTTTGACTCTGGGCCCTGTACACTTTCAGCAAAATGCCACAGCAACAAAGTTAAAACCAATCCAGGCCCCAAACAAAGCTGTATATACTTTGCTGGTGGGGAAAAATATGCAAAGATCTTGTAGCTTTCTATCCTTTTTTTCTTTCTTTTTTTCCGGTTTCAAAATAATTTTCACACATATTAGAGAGGAGACAAGTTAAAAGCATCATGGTATGATGTACTCTCACTGCATTTTTAACACATAGGGCCTCCCGTGATGTAGAACTGGGTTGTGTAAATAAGGAAGTATGGATTTGAGGCCTGGCTTGGTTTTCTATTTCTTGTTTCTTTTCCCCTTTTTTGGCAGGAAGAGCTGTAGCACAGATACTGTAGAGTTAGACTGGACAAGTCGGTTGAACGGTATGAGAATTATCAGGGAGAGAATAGCAGAAGAGCACAGCCAGACAGAAATTCACAACACACTTCCCTCTACATGCAAATTGCACTATTAACCGTCTTTTCTTTTTTCTATTTTTAAGGGACACTGACCGGAGAAGAGACACAAATTGTACTGTGTTCACACCATTGCAATTTACATAGAGCTGCCTGCTTGCAAGGATGAATCTGTGTCACCAACACAAAGAATGAATTGATGGTCGGTAGTGAAATATGACGGCTGACAGGCACACTAACCTTCACCAGGTAACAACCATGGATATACCTTCTTATGTCAAAAGAATTAAGAAAAACATACTGATGAAAAACATGAAAAAATAAACAACCATGGACATCATGATGGTCATATTTAAAGCACACACAGACAAATGAAGGCACTATTGCAAGCAAAGTCCATCTATTATTTGTGACAACCTACAGTCCAAACCTCACTTGGGCTAGAAATAAGAGTGGAAGAGAAAGAAGCCTTTTATTTTCTGCTCATGTCAATAAAAACTGTGAGGCCACACCGACTTTCATTTATGCAATTTTAAAATTGATTAAAAAAAGCAAGTGTAGCATCTACAGTAAGTTACTCAAATAACAAAAGTCTGTGCAAATTGCTTTAAGTGTTTTAAGGTGAACTACTGCAGCAAGGGTTTCCCATGGCAATGTTTCTGCTGGTTTTATATTGACTCCACATAAAGACAATGTTGGGGCTAATAGATATCAGCTTAAGTAAAGGAAGTGATGCAGGTTCCATGGGTCATTTTGGGGAAAGGTGTGAACATGTGATAACTAACTGAGCTAACTGGGCTGCAGTAAACTACAAACCAGAGGGCAATACATATCATGCTATTTAAAGCCATTTTGAGGGGAAACTGCTGCTTTCAACTGAAACAATAAGTAATAAGTATTTTAGTGCTTGGTGAGTCCAACTCGCTCTCATGACAAATCATAATAGTACGAGATGGCAAAATCTTAAAATTTTGTACAAGTTGACTTGTCCAAAAATGTACAGGTTTAACTCCCAATGGATGGTATTATTAAACATTTTCGAAAGTTTATCCCCTAACCTAAACCTTAATCCAACCATAAAGTCTAATCCTTTAACAAAACCCTAAACCCAATCATGCATGCACGGAAAAAGAAAGAAAACAGTTTTGGAATGAGACAAGGGAAGCGTAATACAGGTTCTTAACATACATCAATCATTTGCATTGTATAAATAAGCCTAAATATGGAATGAGTGACCAAATTTGTGCACAGACCTCACCTTTCTTAAAATAGTGTTAGGTAGAAGGCTAGCTAAAATTTGATGCCACCATTGTATTGACTTTTAAATCGATATTGACTGTTTGTTGATTGGTTTCTCTCTATTAAAATAAAATTCAAATATTTTCGTACAACACAAGTAATATGGAATATAAAGATTTCACCATCTTGTACACATTATTACAAATTAACATGAGAATATGTCGGAGAGTATGAGGGTCTTAACATGGATACAATAAGAACTCAGGACCAAAACATTAAATGAAAAGTCTAAATAGGGATAGTTTTCTTTTTAAAGTGTTATCTGATAAAAACATTATTCATGTATTTAAAAAAAAACAAAAAAAAACATCCTGACCAATCTTACTATCCTTTCAATAGTGAAAATGGCTGCAAATCATGGAACGGGAGTAAAATAAATATTCATTGCAGAGAGATAACAACCTAGCCCAAGAGTTCTGCAGTTGTTGGCAGACATGTACGTTCAAATTACACTTCTCATTCTAAAGGATCATCCAAATCATCGTCTACTACCAGTGCCTCAAAACCTGGAGAAGCTTTAGCAGCTTTGCTTTTGGCCCTGCTGTGTGAGGAGGAAGATGAGGTCCTGTGGTTGTCCACACTGTCTGGGCCATCAGGCTTAGGCTCCCTCTGCTCCTGGCATTGCTGTTTCTGGTGCCCACCTCTTCCCTCATTGAAGCCCCAGCTTTGATACTGCCCCCCATCTCCTGAAGGGTACAGCTCATCATTCACTGCTAAATTGTCATCCACGCCCATGTCATAGCGCTGGTATGTGCTTGCATGGGCCTCTTCCTCACGGGCCGTAATCTCTAGGGTGCTGTTCCAAATGCTGTAGCCAAAGTAGATCAGAACACCTACAGACACGAGCACACACAGTGGACACAAGCATAAGGTAATGCACAAATGTAATTCACAGAATAAGTAAGGGATATCATTTTATATAAGTTTTGTGCAGACCAATTGTATGCAAGTGTTTTTTATTTGAGTTTGTCTCTCCACCATCAAAGGTTTAAAGGAATATTTTACCCCATAATGAAGATCTGTTATTATTTACTCAACCTCATGTTGATGATTCTATTTTTTTCCCCATGGAACACAAAAGAAGAAATTTAAAGGATCTTCATACATCTCTTTTCCAAACAACAGCAGTTCAGAGTGACCACTTTTGTCAAGGTCCAAAATAAATAAATAAAAAACACAATAAAAGTAGTCTATGCGACTTGTGTGCTGAACTTGTGTTCTGAAGCCATACAACCGAAGACTACAATGGTTTTGTTTGACGAACAGTCTGAGATTTAAGTTGTTTTGCAATGATAATTTCCCCATCCAATGAGCTGTTATACCGGATCAATCCGATTCGTAAAGGAATTGTTCAGTTTGATACGTGAACTGGATCTACTGCTCTTTACAAAACAGCTCAAAATAATAATTTGTTCACAGTCATTGTATGCAAAACAGCTGCATCAAAATTCCTCAGATATCTCCTTGCATTCCACTGAAAAATAACATAAATCAGGTTTGAAACGACATAGTAAATGGATGAACTATTTCTTTAATTCATGCAATGCATTGCAGACTTAAGAAACAGCCATAAACATTGGTTGACAGTCCACTCATATACTTTGTAACTTTGCCACTTATCCATTTATTATAAATCAAAAACTTACCCACAAAGCACCATACACCAAAGCGGATCCATGTGATGTTGGAGAGCTTGAGCATGAGGTAAATGTTTACTAGCATAGCGGAGGCTGGGACAAAGGGTACGCAGGGTGCCATGTAAGGCAGGCGCTTTGGGTTCTCAGGCTGTTGAATGATGATAAAGATCAAGAGAGTGATGACCAGCATTAGCACCACCAGCAGTAGCACGGCCCACCATTGACCCTCTGTGATTTGACCTGACCCGAAGATGATGAGGGAGCAGAAGCAGAAGATGAGGATGAAGAGCAGGATGACGCAGCGGGTGACGATACGCCCGGTGGCCACAGTGGGCCTGTCCATCTTGCCCGGTAGGCCAAGCCGAATGCGCATGGTGTAGTAGCGAGGCCCCAACAGCTTCTTTAACTTTGACAGGTACACGCTATCCGTCTCATCCGATTCAATGCCAGAGGACATGTCCACAGTACCATAGTTGGGGTGACTGGCTGAGTAGGTGGACTTGTCTGGCTTACCGATCAGCATCTCGCTGTCGCCCAGGGATGGGAGATTCTTTGCTCCACAGGTGTTGGTTGGAGGTCCTCCAAAATCATCGGCCTCACTGACCGGTGAGCAGGCTTCCTTCTCACATTCAGCCAGCACACCCTCTTTATGCTTGCCATTCTGCTCTGAAAGGAAATTGATAAAGCCATGGATGTCTCCTTCAGGCTGGTAACGCAGCAGTAGCACACACACTGATACTAGTGTGTAGGCTAGCAGGGTGCCGATAGACATCATCTCGATGAGATCCCTCAGACTGACCAGCAGAGCCAGCAGAGCTGAGAGGAACCCTGACACCACACATGCCACTGCTGGAGTCTCTGTGTATGTGCTCACATTGGCCAGGAACCTGCAACATACAGCTGTTATCAGATTGTGCATAGGGCAACTTCATGTGAAATGATCAGTAAATTGACAGCTCATATGGTCAAATCTGATATCTATCATCCAAACATACATTTTGTCAAAGAAAAAGTTAAGTTTCTATGACAGATACAATATTTGGGCTTTGATTTAAAATGTAAGAGCACTAAATTTCTTTTGTTACTGCATGATGGCAGGACCTTAGTTTTCCAGCAGAGAATGATTTTAAATTGCATATTTAATCATTTGAAAGATAGTGGGGTCCAAAATTCTGATACCACTTAAGAAACTGCTTCTATTTCCATGCAATACAAAATTTACTTTACAAAATGTATTATCAGCCAGACTATTTGAGTGAAAAGTTTAATAAAAAAAAAAAACTAAAAATCAGAATTACTTAGTATTTTTAATGTTTCTTTAATGTTTTATTGACAGCATGCACACGTGCTGGCATGGACTCCACAAAACCTAATGATCCATGTTGTTCCAGCAGCATGATTTGAGAATGTTCCAAGTTGGAACACTGAAAAAGAAAGCAAGGAAAACTGGTCACTGTACAGAATCTACTGCAGAATATTAAGTATGTCTTATTCAATTTATATCACAAGGTTTTTTAATCACAGATATGGACTTTTGGACCCCACTGTATAATGGAAATATCATTACAGACCATTATGGATCATTACATTACCTTGTGGAACTCTTCTTTGTGGGTGATTATTTTTTCATTACCTGAAGAGCAAACCATCTTCTGCCATGGCGTAGATGACTCTTGGCAATGGGAAGAGAGAGCCCAACAAACTGACTGTAAGTCCGGCAATGGAGCCGATGGCCACTATGTATTTGGCAGTTTGGAAGCCATGTAGAGAAAACATTTCCATCAGTGGAGCATCTGAATCAATTTCAGTGTAGGGGACCATAAGGGTGAGGATCACACTGACCTGTGAGAGAGACAGAGCCGATGTGTGTGTTTCTAAATACATTACAAAATTCAACATCTTCATCCTTTAAAAATCTCTATGCAAACACAAATACAGTATACAGTACATGCACACACAGAGAACTGAAGTGACAGGACTAAAATAAATCTATCCAATACCAAAGCAAAATGAGATATGGAGGGGTTATTTCTGCTAATTAGCAGGTTTGCTCCTAATCAGACAGTTCTGTAGCTGTGAAAATAAAGAGCCATTTTGGTAAAGGCAATTCTGTTCCATCAAAACCAAAACAGAGGTGAGAAAGAGCTGAGTGTGTGGAGGATATAAAGATGATCATATTGAAGAAAACAAAAAAAATATAAAAATGAATACAAAGAATATATATAATACTGTGTTGAAATGCAGACAGATGTCATGTTGGTGAGTTAGCACCCATAGCAACCTCCTACAGACAGACTGCATTGCAAGGTGATAAAGAGGAGAAATGTAAAATAATAATAATAATTCAGATATGCTTCATGATGTAAATTATACAATTACACTCTTGTGTAAATAAATTAAGATTTATTAATCTCTGTGAAGATTAAGACTAGATATTAAAGCTGATGTGTGTCATTTTTTTTTTTTTTTAGATAAAATCTAAATATAGCTAAAATTCTTTCTCATATAACATTTTAATATGTAGAATCAGCTACAAGTAAGCCAACTGGTTTAACCAATGGTGTGATTTCAGTGTGGGACTATCTGTTTCACTGCCAATGGAAGATGGGGGAGTTTTCAGAAATCTAGTATTTTTGCAATTCCATTTTGTGTCACCAGTGGTGCAGAAATGACCCACTTCAGCCTTAAAGGAATATTCCAGGTTTAATACAAGTTTAGCTCAATCGACGGCATTTGTGACATCATTTCGATTACCACAAAAATTTGTTAGACCCATTCCTCCTTTTCTTAAAAAAGAAAAAATCAAGGTTACATTGTGGCACTTACAATGGAAATGAATGGAGCTAATTATTGTAGGATTTAAAGGCAGAAATGTCCATCCATCCATCCATCCATCTTCAACTGCTTATCCGAAGTCGGGTCACGGGGGCAGCAGCTCCAGCAGGGGGCCCCAAACTTCCCTATCCCGAGCCACATTAACCAGATCTGACTGGGGGACCCCAAGGCATTCCCAGGCCAGTGTGGAGATGTAATCTCTCCACCTAGACCTGGGTCTTCCCTGAGGCCTCCTCCCAGCTGGACGTGCCCAGGGAGGCACCCAGGGGGCATCCTTACCAGATGCCCAAACCACCTCAACTGACTCCTTTTGACGCAAAGGAGCAGCGGCTCTACTCCGAGCTCCTCACGGATGACTGAGCTCCTTACCCTATCTCTAAGGGAGAAGCCCGCCACCCTTCTGAGGAAGCCCATTTCGGCCGCTTGTACTCGTGACCTAGTTCTTTCGGTCATGACCCAGCCTTCATGACCATAGGTGAGGGTAGGAATGAAAATTGACCGGTAGATCGAGAGCTTCCGGCTCAGCTCTCTTTTCTTTGGACCGCTTCCCCGATTCTCCAGCCAACCTCCCGCTCCATTGTCCCCTCACTCGTGAACAAGACCCCGAGGTACTTGAACTCCTTCACTTGGGGCAATACCTCCTTCCCTACCAGGAGTATGCACTCCATTATTTTCCTGATGAGAACCATGGCCTCAGATTTAGAGGTGCTAATCCTCATCCCAGCTGCTTCACACTCGACTGCAAAGCGATCCAGTGAGAGCTGAAGGTCACGGACCGATGATGACATGAAGACTACATCATCTGCAAAAAGCAGCGATGAGATCCCCAGCCCACCGAACCGCACACCTTCCCCACCCCGACTAGGCCTTGATATCCTGTCCATGAATATCACAAACAGGATTGGTGACAAAGTGCAGCCTTGGCGGAGACCAACCCCCACATGGAACGAACTCGACTTTGTGCCGAGGACCCGGACACAGCCTGTCCCTGTACATCCAAAGCGAGGCAGAAATGTAAAGCTTAGAATTTTTTAAAGCACTTGCAATAATTTTTCTGTTAAAATTTGTGTATTGTTTGAGCTGTAATGTTTTTTCAAATGTGCTTTTTAATGGCTGTGTCGTCATGGCAACAAAGTTGTAAAATTGCATTGATTTTATGACTAAAATCATGTTAGCAAGCATAATTTTTGGGTCTTGTGGTTATACTTTTGAAACAGTGAGTATTTTAATGTTTACGGATTGGCCACGTTAACTACCATTGTAAGTGCCTATAACCCAGATTTGTGCTTTTTTAAAGAAAAGAAGGGACAAGTCGAAGTTCATTTTTGTGGTAATCAACAACATTATGCCACAAATGCTGTCAATTGAGCTAAAATTGTATTTAACCTGGAATATTCCTTGCTGTCTTGTTTTAAACATTTTAGGGGGTGTTTCTACAGGTGGCTTTTTTTATTTGTATTTTTTCTCAGTTTTTATATGGAAAAGTTTATTAAGCATAAACTACATGTGAATATCATAATCAATACTAAACGTTGAGAAATGTATCACATTACTCAGACACGTCTCAATCACATTATAGTCAACCTTGATAGATCCAAATGATCTATTACAAGTGATATTACATGTACATCTTGAAGTGAATATCACAGAAATAAACATTGACACAGTAACAAAAGCTATTAATTCAAAATCTTTAACCACACCCAATGACTCTTACATGAATTAATGGAATTAAAACAATCATGGTGAATTCTTCATAATTTTTGGATATTGTATTATATATAGCAATGCATTATTTATAGATAACAGAACCCCAAAACTAGAGTGTAGACGGTGGGCTGCAAATAACAATCATACATACTGACACAAACATATTGTTTTATCTGATGGCTATATTAAAAAAAAAAAACAGTCGGTGGGGCCTTATTACACATTTGAAAAAAAATTATTAAAAAATAATGTAATAAAGTACAACGAAATACAACAAATGAAATATGGTAATGAAATACAGTAGAGGTCAGTTATTACATGTGTGCATAGTATGTGGTCAAACTTCACACATGCAATCATATGCATCCCAAAGAATGATCAACCAATTAGCAAAACCGGGAGCTCTCCTGCACAACGTATGTTTTCACATTTTAAACGGCATGCATGTGCAACACGAGGAGTTCTTAAAGGGGCCAATTTATGACTAGAGTTAGATTACATTAAATTTCGCCACTTGGCTACAAGTGTAATAATAGTGGTTAAAAATTCACATTAGGCCTGTACTCACAGAGACATAGGCAGTGAGGCAGGTGACCAGAGAGGCAGTGATGGCGTACGGGATGGATGTGTTTGGGCTCTTGGCTTCCTCCCCGGTTGTGGCTATGATGTCAAATCCTATAAAGGCATAGAAGCAAGTGGCTGCACCCTGCATGACCTGTTGAGCAGAGTGTCTGATTATAGATACAATGCAATGTAATTTCCTCCTCAATGTTTGTACTGTGAGTCAAAGCTAAATTGATTTGCTAATCTAATAAGTGCCCATGAATTGTGAGATTTAGACTTGAGCATGATGCTAAATTTCCTTTTCACTCTGAAATTAAAATGCATTAGAAGGCAGAAGAAAGAAAGTCATACACATCTGGGATGCCAGAAGGGTGAGTAAATCATGAGAGAATTTTCATTTTTGGTTGAACTATTCCTTTAACAAAAACCTTACAATGTTCTGCTGGTGCATCAATCACTTGTAGCTTTTCAAATTTGTTCTAGCTTAACTGAAGAGCTTTTCACACAACATCAAATTCTTAACATATTTTTAACCCAAGCTAAGTCCACTTTTAATCCTAGGTTAAGCAACATTTTTCATTTGTAATTTTGAGCAATGCTTTTAACCATTGGTTTTGAAGCCCTGCCCCAAAGCGATGCTAATCCTTAATTGCAGTGCAGACAGTGTGAATTATTAAACCAAAGTAAAGTAATTAAGTAAAGAGCAACATATTCTCACACCCAACTCATCACATATGGACGCTTTGCCAGGACCCCTTGGCGTCACTTTTTAACGCACTGGGTATACCTTTGGCGTCATTTTTCAACGTGCAGGGTAGTCTTTACCAAAACAACGCTAAACTGCAGGTAAAACGGCATTCAAAGGTGAGTTTAACAACGCTCCACGGCGTGTGCAAGTAAGCAGTTTAAGCGTTTTCTTAGGTACTGGTATACATAGGTACACTGCTTTAAATAGAGCATGCTGGATAACGTATTTTTATCGGAGGTTTGTTGATGTTAATAAATATATAATATGCTACGATTGTGTTCAATTAATCAAAGTTTTTTTTATTTTTATTTTTAAAATCCTCTATAGAAGTCTATCGGACTACCCTGCACGTTGAAAAATTATGCCAAAGGTATACCCAGTGCATTAAAAAGTGACGCCAAGGGGTCCTGGCAAAGCGTCCATATGTGACGAGTTGGGTGTGAGAATGTGTTGTAAAGAGAACTAAAGCACAGAATATGATTGTGACGAAGAGGAGGGCGTGGCCCGGCCGTGACTATGCATGCCCAGTCCCCAATCAGGCTAATCAGCCGAGGAGAAGGGTAAGTGCATAGAAACGCGGCAGTTCAAGAGAGAGAGAGAGAGCCACATGCAGCTGCAGTGTGTGCGTTTATGTTTTGTGTCTTTTTGTGTTCATTAAACATTATTTTGATGGTTCGCCCTGTTCACACCTCCTCCATTCCCATCCTTAACCTTTGTTACAATGATAAACGTCTCGGTTACGTATGTAACCTCCGTTCCCTGATGGAGGGAACGAGACGTCGTGTTGAAGAAGCGACACTAGGGGTCTCTCTTGAGTGCCGAAAGATACCTCTGATCTATGAAAAAAGGCCAATGAGAGTTGGCGAACAGTATTTGCATACTCCGCCTCCGGATACGGATATAAAGGCGAGAGAAATACGCTCGTACCCAAGGAGTGTACCGGGCACCTCAGCGGCTTGGCTCAGCGATGTGGCCGGGAAGACACGACGTCTCGTTCCCTCCATCAGGGAACGGAGGTTACATACGTAACCGAGACGTTCCCCGTCTGTCGCTCACTTCGACGTCGTGTCGAAGAAGCGACACTAGGGGTCCACTTCAAAACTCGCCATGCGCTGAGCCGTGTACGTGTACTGCTGACACAGAAGCGGGCAGGTATTTGCACATGCACAAGCGACCAACTGTGTTCAGGCTGCACGTACTCTTCCCCAATGCCCCGAAAAAGCGTCAGCATCCTTTTGGTTACCCTAGGGGGGAACAAGGTGACGCTCCCAACTAGGGAACGGGCCAAGCCTGGCTGGGCCTCTTTTCTCTCTATGTTTTCTCGGCATAGAGCAAGAGCAGCCGGGGCCCTTACCGCATCGAGGGAAGGGGGTCTTATTCCCAAATTCCTATTCTTTTAGGGGGAAAAGACCCTGCGGAGGCCACACCCACCCGAAAGGGGAGGCAAAGGTGGCGAAATACATCACATGCCTCTGTTGTGACATGTGGGAAGAATGGTGCGGTGGTAGATCCAACCTCGAGGAGGGGGGAGTTGCTACAACACGGCGACCGGAGGGCAGCCAAAGACTGCCTAAGGGAGACGCGGGTCAGCTCGTAAGGTGACCGTACCGCGGAAGTACACACAGGAGGAGTCCCGTAGGAGGCCTGATCTGTGGAGCACCTATTCCAGTAGGGATAGCCTGGGGTACCCGTAGTGGACTGGACCAGCAAGTCCCTCCGCTGAACTGCTGCGGGCCCGAAGTGCTAGGGAGGAATCAACCAGGGACCTAGGTTCTCTGGGAAAGAAGGCGCACTGTTTTACCTCAATCGAGGGAAACGGCGCTGGAAACAAGCGATTCACCCGGTCAGATCGTCGACGTGTACCGAGTTCTACGGGCTCGGACCTGAGAGAACACGGGACGAGACTGACTCAACCCTGAGATCGTAAGGGTGTTAGGTGCTGCCCAGCCTGCAGCTCTGCAAATGTCTGCTAGGGAGGTGCCCCTAGCCAGTGCCCATGAGGATGCCACGCTCCTAGTAGAGTGGGCTCGAACCCGCAAAAAAGGGGGGGGGGGGGGGGGGGGGCACAGCCTGGGTGTGATAGGCCAACTGAATGGCATCCACCACCCAGTGAGACACCTCTGTTTGGAGACAGCGTTCCCTTTCTGCTGTCCTCCAAAGCAGACAAAGAGCTGCTCAGAGCGCCTGAAGCTCTGGGTTTGTTCCATGTAGGCACGCAAGGCACTTACCGGACACGACAGTGAGAGGGCTGGGTCTGCCTCCTCCCGGGGCAGCACTTGTAGGTTCACTACCTGATCTCCAGAGGGCGTGGTAGGAACCATGGGCACATAGCCCAGTCGAGGTCTTAGGATCACATGAGTATCTGCCGGACCGAGCTCCAGGCAAGTGTCGTTAGTAGGGAATGCTTGCAGGTCCCTGACCCTCTTGATGGAAGTGAGTGCGATCAGCAGGGCCGTCTTTTTAGGAGAGGGCCCTGAGCCAACTGATTCTAGCGACTCGGGGGGGGGGGGGGGGGGGGGGGGTGTTAATCTCTGAAGACTGGCGAGGACCACCGAGAGATCCCAGGAGGGGAACAGGTTTGGCTGGGAGGGGTTTAACCTCCGGGCACCTCTTGGGAACCTGACGATTAAGTCGTGCTTACCCAGAGACTTGCTGTCTACTGGGTCATGGTGAGCTGCGATAGTGGCAGCATACACCTTCAAGGTGGATGGGGACAGCCTCCCCTCCAACCTCTCCTGTAGGAACAGGAGCACAGACCTAACTGCGCACCTCTGGGTCTTCTGCCCGGGAAGAACACCAATTCACGAACAGACGCCATTTCAGGGCGTAGAGTTGCCTGGTAGAAGGGGCTCTGGCTTGGTTGAACGTGGCTACGACCGTGGTGGTAGACCAGCTAGATCTTCCGCATCCCGTTCGGGGGCCAGACGTGGAGGTTTCCAAAGGTCTGGGTGCGGATGCCAGAGTGTGCCCCGTCCCTGAGAAAGAAGGTCCTTCCTCAGGGGAATTCACCAGGGAGGGGCTGTCGCGAGGAGTAAAAGGTCCAAGAACCAGGCCCGGGTGGGCCAGTAAGGAGCCACGAGAGTGACTTGCTCCTCGTCCTCCCTGACCTTGCACAGCACCTGTGCAAGAAGGCTCACTGGGGGAATGCGTACTTGCGCAGCCCCACCGGCCAGCTGTGTGCCAGTGCATCTGCCCCGAGGGGAGCCTCTGAGCGGGCGTACCAGAGCGGGCAGTGGGAGGTCTCTCGGGAGGCAGAGGGGTCTACCTGGGCCTTGCCGAACCATTCCCAAATCAGCTGAACCGAATGGGGGTGAAGCCTCCACTCTCCACCAGGCAAGCGTTGTCATGACAGCGCGTCCGCTATCACATTGAGGTTGCCGGGGATGTGAGTGGCACGCAGCGACTTGAGTCGGTGCTGGCTCCAAAGGAGGAGACGACGGGCGAGTTGTGACATGTGACGGGAGTGTACGCCGCCTTGGCGATTTATGTACGCGACCGCAGTGGTGCTGTCTGACCTGACTAGGATATGTTCGTCCCGAATTAACGGGAGAAACTTCCGCAGGGCCAAAAGGACGGTCAACAACTCGAGGCAGTTGATGTGCAAACGCAGCTGGGCCCCTTTCCAACGGCCTGAGGCTGCATGCCCGTTGCAAACGGCGCGCCAACCCAATCTGGAGGCGTCGGTCGTGACCAGGACGCGTCTGGGCACCTGCTGTAGGGGCACTCCAGCCCGTAAGAAACAGAGGTCTGTCCAGGGGTTGAATGTCTGACGGCAGGCGGGGGTGATTGTTACCCGGTGCGTGCCGTGGCGCCATGCTCGTCTCGGGACTCGGGTCTAGAGCCAGTGTTGGAGCGGTCTCATATGCATCAACCCCAGCGGCGCGACCGCCGCGGAGGACGCCATATGCCCCAGGAGCCTCTGGAAAAGTTTTAAGGGGACCGCTGTGCCTGGCCTGAAGGCGGCGAGGCAGTTCAACACTGACTGGGCACGCTCGTTGGTGAGACGTGCCGACATTGAGACCGAGTCTAACTCCATCCCGAGAAAAGAGATGCTCTGAACTGGTGTGAGCTTGCTCTTTTCCCAGTTGACCTGAAGCCCCAGATGGCTGAGGTGACTGAGCACCTGGTCTCTGTGGGCGCATAGTAACTCTCACGAGTGGGCCAGAATGAGCCGGTCGTCGAGGTAGTTGAGTATGCGGATGCCGGCTTCTCGGAGTGGGGCAAGAGCTGCCTCTGCGACTTTCGTGAAGACGCGAGGGGACACAGACAGCCCGAAGGGGAGGACTTTGTACTGATACGCCTGGCCCCCAAACGCAAACCGCAGGAAGTACGCGTCCTTCAGGTCTACCGCTGCGAACCAATCTAGATGCCGGACGCAGGTTAAGCGTGAGCATTTTGAACGGGAGTTTGTGCAACGCTTTGTTGAAAACTCGCAAGTCCAAGATTGGTTGTAAGCCGCCGCCTTTCTTGGGTACGATGAGGTAAGGGCTGTAGAAACCCTCCTTCATCTCAGTTGGAGGGACAGGCCCTATCGCATCTTTGGTCAGAAGAGTCGCGATTTCCGCGCGCAGGGACTGGGCATGTTCGCCGTATACTGCGGAAAAGCGGACGCCCATGAAGGGGGGGCGGGGGCCTGGCAAACTGAATTGCGTATCCGAGTCGGATGGTCCGGGCCAGCCAGCGAGACGGGTTGGGAAGTGAAAGCCACGCATCCAACCTCTGCACTAGGGGCACCAAGGGGACGATTAATTTTGACGTACCCGGCAGGGCTTCGCAGCGGGGCGGAGCAGGCAGGGCAGCGTTGGGCGGCAACAGGGTGACCCACAGCTGGGGTGCTGAGAAAGACTCAAAGCACTTACCTTGCTCCGCACACCCGGCAGGGGGCGGGTTAGTGACTGAGGAGGAGATCTCGGGTAGGCGTCCTCTAGACTGGTCGGAACCGGCCGGCCGGGGGGGGGCAGTCGTGGGGCTGGAGACGGGTGGTCTGTGTCCAGGAAGCCGGGACTGCTGAGATCTGGTGGCAGAGTGCCGTGGGAACGGCATTTGCAGGCCAGGTGACCCAGAGACAAAAGGAAATAGCTCGTTACAGAGAATATGAGAATGTGAAAACTAATTCGACAAAAAAATTCTCCTCCCAGCCCTCCACCAGGGACGGAGCGGTCTTACCACCTCCGGAGCTAACATCTTGGTCCCTGGGTTGAGCGTCTACGGACAGCCTGGGAGCCTTCCGGGCCCTCGAGGGGGTCCGTGAGACGGGGGCGTCTGCTTCCTGCGGAGTGCTCGACGCTGGGGCTGAGAGCTGGGCCCGGGTAGAGGCGGAGCAGGGTGTTTCATAGCCGCAGGAGGACGCCCTCGGCGAGCAGACGGGGCATGGCCCATGGCGGCAGGCTTGCGGTGGGGCAGGATGTGCAGTGGCCTCCGTCTGCCTCACCGCTGAGGACTGCTGGGCAGAGTCGTCAACGGTGGCGCCGAATGGACAGAGCTGGGAGACGGGGGTGTGGGAGAAGGTGTGCCTTGTCTACCTCCCGCATTTCGACCAGGTCCAGTCCACAGGTGCGTTTCTGGACCACAAGGGGTGGCCATCGCCTGTTCGAGTGCCGGCGCTTCTGACCTCCGTGGCCCGGGGGCGTGGTTGGTCATCCAGCGCAGTTCCTGCAGCACATCAAGAACAGGACTACCCAAGGTGCAAGTTTTGAAGTGCCTTGGCCTGGCGTTGGTTGCAGGAAGGGCCGTGGCGTGCAGAGTGGAAGCGGTCTGGGACCGTTCCACCGCGAGGGTAGTGAGAGCGGAGGAGCGAAGAAGCCTTGGCTTTGCTCAACTCGTCGTGCACATCCAGGAAGAAAGGAACGGCTCAGGCTGGGCGGCAGACCCGAAGGTGGCGGCCCAGGCGAGCGATCAGCACCCGATGCCGCTGTAACGCTCTCCGACGCAGCGGTGATGTCATCAAATTCTGAAGCAAGCAAGCGTGCCGGGGAGGCGGGCGGTTCGAGGGGGTTTACCCGGCGAACAGAGCCCGTCATATTCCCCCAATCGCCTTCATCGCCCGCGGCGCCTGCGCCGATCCCGTAGGAAGAAGGCGGAGTGCGGGGGGCGGCTGAAGTGGCTTTCTCTCATTACAAAAGAAATGTAATGTTTCCATGGCTATGTTCTCGCACTGAGAATATGAACCATTCATAAAACGCTGCCTGCGTGTGATCGCAGCCCAGGCATGCAAGACAGTTTTTTATGACCGAGAGAGGTAGGGAGAAATCACCGCATCCAGAAACTACACAGGGGCGGAAATTACATCTTTATAAAGACGCGTCCTGAAAAGGACGTTCAACGCCGCTGTGTAATGCTCTTTCAGAGAAATAAACTCTTTTACAGAGAAAATCACTCTTTCAACTCTTTTAACTCTGCGCTGTCGAAGCGCCCAGGGGCAAACTGCACGCCGGCAGTGAAGAGAAAAGCCGCTGTAGTGCGCCGTAAATCCAACAGCCAAGCAGAGTGTCAGAGGATCAGAAGCAGGATCAGTTGTGTTACTCGCAGCTGACTGCATACACACGACCATCGGCTCCGAAGAAAATTACTGAATGAACGAGCGTATTTCTCTCGCCTTTATATCCGTATCCGGAGGCAGAGTATGCAAATACTGTTCGCCAACTCTCATTGGCCTTTTTTCATAGATCAGAGGTATCGTTCGGCGCTCAAGAGAGACCCCTAGTGTCGCTTCTTCGACACGATGTCGAAGTGAGCGACAGACGGGGAACCAGGTTTATGTTAACACAGTGTTAAAACTGATCTTGGGTTAACAATTTCAAGTGTGAAAAGCCAATAAAGATTGCATGTTCACTTAATGATTGAAACGCAATTTACCCCAGACCAGCCATAAGGCAGGAATCGTCCCTCATCCCAGTTGCTCCCACTAACGTAGAACAAGCCTGCAATCATCATAAACACCCACACCACCAGGTTAATGATGTTCAGCACGTTGTTGAAGCCTACAGAGTTCTTCACACCAAGGGCAACTATCACTGTGACCAGGATGGCTATGACGAGAGCCAAGATGTCAGGATATGACTCCTCACCTTTACCTGTGAGGGGATGAAGCAGTCATTTACATGAATTTCAAAAAATAATTACACTACATGGCCAAAATTATGTGGACACCCCATCACTACAACAATATGCGTTTGTTGAACATTTCATTTCAAAATCACCTGCATTAAACCCTCCCTTTGCAATAATTTCCTCTCTTCTGGCAAGGCTTTCCACTAGATTTTGGAAAACGGCTGCAGGGATTTGCTCCTATTCACACACAAGAGCATCAGTGAGGTCAACCACTGATGTTGAATGATGGAGACTGGCTTGCAATAGGCATTCCAATCCATCCCAAAGGTGTTTAATGAGGTTCAGGTCTGAGCTTTGTGCAGGCCAGTCAGGTTTTCCACAATTGACTGAGTAAAACATTTCTTTGTGGACCTCACTTTGTTCACAGGGGCATCGTCATGATGGAACAGAGAAAGGCCCTTGTCACAAATTTAGAAGCACTATTTGAAAGCAATTCTCTAGAATATAATTAAATAACATAGCACTAAGGTTACTGGAATATCCAAACCTATTAATTAGAAGGGGGTGTCTACATACTTTTGGCATATACAGTATTCTATATTTTTCAAAAGATTAGTCACTTTACAATCTAGCCATAATGATTCTTTTGTTAAAACTGATAGAACAGAGTGCATATTATTCTATACAATCAGCATGAGAGATTGAAGCCTTACAATCTCGTGTCTTTCTGTCTTCTGTATGACAACAGTGAGCTTAGACACCTGCTTTCACAGCATCACAATAGACAGTCCTAAGTTGAACCCTCAATGCTGTCATGAATAAACCATGCTCTTCTAAAAATATTCTGCTTACTAACCAGGCCCTAGACGGAAATGAATATCAAGCGTGATGTGGCTACTTCAAGTATGGAGAGAGAGACACACAGATAGAAGGGTCATGTTGGACTCTAAGAGGAAGTGGGGCTGGTAAAATGGAAATAAGATATACAACTGCTCATGGTAGAGTAAGATTATGTATTTTGGCAAAGATATAACATGTTTTGTTTGGGGAAGATACAACAGCCTACAGTATATGAAATATAATTCTGCTAACTGGACATTGATACGCTGGGGAGAGAGCACATACTTTTCTTTCTAGATTGCCAAATACACCTATTTCATTCCTCCATCTGTATTTTGAAGGTTTGCTTGCATTGTTTGTCTTTTGTAAGACCTCAACAAAGTTGTAGGTTTCGCTGGTCTAACAGACTATTATGGAACTGCACACTGACAATTCTGCTGTGCTTGTTGGCTCAGAAATCTCTGGCGAATCCATCTCCTCACCCATTCAATTAAAGAATTAAGAAGCAATTGCATAATCATCATTAAAGATACAGAGAAGAAGCATTTTGTTTCACACAAAAATGTAGTAAAGCAAGAATATTTCAAGATCTAATTTGCTTCATTCCAGAATAATTCTGTCCTAATTTTAATACCAAAAGCTTAACACAAATTCTTTTTTTTATTTCAATAATGTAACTGGAGTAGCTATTTCACTGTGCAAGAGAAGCTGTAAAGGAGGCTGCTCTGTTTAAACAAGCTTTCCTCAAATTCATCTCAATGTTGACAGACATTAGAGTTCCCACTCTTTTCCACAGTGCCTTAAAAAATAACTAGTGATAAGTTAAGTGATGCATTAAGATAAAATTTGTTGCAATTGCTGTGAGTCTCTGTAAAGGCTAGTGTCAATTCTACACTCTTCCCTCAAAAATAAGTGACATTACCTCAATCCCAAGACTTCTGTTGAGGTTGTTGAGTTTTTTCTAGTGAATTCTTGTGCTTTTATTGTTACAGTGTTAGGAATAATCTTGGTCCCAGGAGTCCCAGGGTTTGGGTTTTGGTGATTTTGTATTAAACACAAATTTATAACAGGGTTTAATGTTGATTTCACTCACCCAGGCCATTGAGCGTTCCTATGTGGTCGATCATGAAACCACTGATGGTGTGATTGGCCAACGAGTCAAACATGCTGCTGAGCGCACTGGCCCCTGCTGCTGTGCCAATGAGATACTCCAAAATCAGATTCCAGCCAATGAAAAAAGCCACAAATTCTCCCACCGTCACATAGCTGTAAGTATAGGCTGAACCTGTGGTTTTAGGTACACGCACACCAAACTCAGCATAGCACACCCCTGTGGAGAGATGCCAGTCGTTACTGTAACAAAGTGTAGTTTATATGCCTCAAGTCACGGGTGATAACTCAATACAAGCATGCAAGTTTTCAACAAGTTGCTGAGATGGGATTATTGATTTTATTTTGCCTTGAGTGTCAGATCAATTCTCTAATGTCACACCCTGAGAATCCCAGAGGCCTAGATGACAGAAGGAAAATCACTCTTTACAGTTTGGATCCTTATATCCCCACTACATAGGGAATGGAAGAGCATGATCAGTTTCTACACTCAAAGAACTATTACAATCATATAACAATCTCTTATATAATATAATATAATATAATATAATATAATATAATATAATATAATATAATATAATATAATATAATATAGAAAAAGCAGTTTTGGAAACAGAAACATGACATATGGAATGTAAAAACTGTATGTGATTTTAATCATTTGATATGTTTTATTTTATTGTATCATTATTATTATTTCTTTCTCTTTTTTATCTCCAAGCACATACCCACCAACCTGTACAAACTTGAATCATATGTGCCACAGATGTTATATTTTTCAAATGCCATTGTCAAGAGGGATCAGACAACCAAGGCCACTGTCCTAGGCACTGTATCAGGGACTTTTTATTATTCTCTGTCTTTTATTTTGATGTTCCTTTTTACTTATATTTTGAAGTTCTAGTGTCATGTCACTGTCATGTCCAGGTGTGTCTCTTTTAATCATTAGTTCTTTGTCTAGTATTGTTAAATGGTGTATAATGGTATAGCTTGTGTACATTTGAACCTCAGTCTGCAGAATTATTTTCTTAATGTCGTTTTAAATTAAATAAATAATAATAATTAAAAAACTGCAATTGGGTCTTTCAACTCTCATGAGCTGTTTGTTATGTCCTGACAAGAGAGGTCCACCAAGGCCCTCTATTTAATAGCGCACTCAATGGACCCAACGGAGCTTGTAGCAGCTAATAATGTAATAAAAGTTGATAATGTAATAACTGCCAAAAACGTAACACATTTTCCATTCTTAATGTAATAAAAGTCAATGTCACATTCAGAAAGTCACATTACGGGCAAAAAGTTATTACTTTATTGGTTCAGAAATGTTATTATAATATTGGTAAGTTATTATATTATTGACTTTTATTACATTAAGAATGGAAAATGTATTACATTATTGGCAGTTATTACATTAACGGTAGTTAGAGCACAACCATTAAAAATGTTGTTCTGGATCCATACATTTAAGCAACAGCCTATTTCTAATGACTGCTCCAATGACTTGGAATGACAATGGCAAAAGACTGTTTCATCTGAACACTGCTTCTGTTTCCATGGGTGAAAAGTTCAACAGCTTACAGGGGAAAATATCCCTTTAATTTACTTTTCCCCTTAATTTTGGGCCTTTTATGCTGGTGTCCACAGGGACATCTTAATGGATTTTCCCTCTAATTCTATTTTGAGTAATGCATGCTGTTCACAGCTCTAACCAGTAAACCTAATGAGCATGTTCACTGTAGGTGAGACTCATCACTATAAGAAAGGATGTATAAAGCTATACACGTGTTTACTCAGTTAAAGCTCTCACTATACTGACACAAAAGTTATCCACAGCACCATTAGGGGCTGTTCACACATGACCCATTCTACACAGTTTTTAGGTCTGTTTTGCAGTTGCAAACAAAAGCAATAACAAAGCAAAAAAAAGGGAACACCAAAAAAGTGCAGGGCAGTTACGACATTCAACAATGTAGCTTACACATTGAGGTAGCAAAAAGATCCATACACAGCAAGATAACCCTGAACTGTTTGAGAAATACAGACATCTCTGCTGCACCGCATCTCTGTGTTTTTTTAATGCCTTGTGCATCAGCACTGCTTTTTTAATGTCCTGTCAACTTTTTAAAACATATCTCAAGATGCCTACATTCTGTTCCATTCTATTGTGCTACATCTAGATTTTCTTGAACGTAACATTAACCAAACAAAAGTAAAATTTGGAGTAACAGAGGGATCAGTTTTAGGGCCTCTGCTTTTCTCCTTATATATGCTTCCCCTGGGAGATATTATCAGGAATCGTGGAATAAGTTTCCACTGTTATGCTGACGATACACAACTATATATTTCTACAAAACCTGATGAGATTTCACAATTCTCGAAATTAGCAGAGTGCATCAATGAAATAAACGATTGGATGGCCAAAAATTTCCTTCTACTCAATTCTGACAAAACAGAGGTACTAATTATTGGACCAAAAACTCTATAAATAAGCCACTACAATATAATTTGACTCTAGATGGATGTACTATTACATCAACTTCAAGAGCGAAGAAAGGTGTAATATTTGATACCAATCTGTCCTTTGAAAATCAAATCACCAATGTTTGTAGAACAGCATTCTTCCACCTCAGAAATATTGCTAAATTAAGGCACATACTCTCTGTTGCTGATGCCGAAAAACTAATTCATGCGTTCATGACCTCAAGACTAGATTATTGTAATGCATTACTGGGAGGATGTCCAGCAAGATCAATAAATAAACTTCAATTGGTTCAAAATGCAGCAGCCAGAGTGCTAACAAGAACTAAGAAATATGATCATATTAGCCCCATTTTATCATCGTTACATTGGCTACCTGTTAAATTCCGTATTAACTTTAAAAGTCTGTTAACTACATACAAAGCTTTGAATGGTCTAGCTCTGCAGTACTTAAGTGATCTTCTACCACGCTATATTCCAACATGTTCATTAAGATCACAAAATTCTGACCTGTTAATAGTTCCTAGAATATCAAAATCCACAAAAGGAGGAAGATCCTTTTCATATTTGGCTCCTAAACTATGGAATAGTCTCCCTAACACTGTTCCAGATGCAGACACACTCCCTCAGTTTAAGTCTAGACTAAAGACTCGTCTATTTAGCCAGTCATACACCTAATTTATCCTCCAACCCACAATTAGGCTGCTTTAGTTGGGTCTGCCGGAACCAGAAACCAGAAACTTTGATCATGATCTCTAACTCTGCAATAAATTTAATGGCATCTATGCTAATATTATTTTATTTGTTTCCATGTCTCAACCTCGGGACTCCTATCCTGAGGTCACCAGAACCGGCTGGATCCAGCACCATTTCTGCTTCTTGTTGGACTCCACTGCTATATGTCGCTGAATGATGATGACTAAATGCAGCCGGTGCCAGCCAAACATCACTTCACTCTATTACTATGGACTTCAGAGGATGAACTGATGCCAACTCCAACCTGCTTCACCTCGGTCTATTGATGGACTACGATCTTGAAATGGAATGCATAGACTAACTATTGCCAACAAAAGCCTTCATCAGCCAATTAACAAGGACAATTGCATCTATGTGAACTTCTGCAATTAATCAAGGATGGACTTCAAAGACATTTGTCATTAATCTTGCAGTTCAAACACAATCAATGTTTAAACACTGACCCTTAACACTTAATAAGATTAATAATTTTAAACCATGATTTTAACTATACATAAGTAATATTTACATTATATTCATGATGTTAGCCAGAGGGGAACTGGCCCCCACAGTGAGTCTGGTTTCTCCCAAGGTTATTTTTCTCCATTAATCAACATCTTATGGAGTTGTGTTCCTTGCCACAGTCGCCTTCAGCTTGCTCACTGGGGTTATTAATACAATTATTATTTAATTATTTTTAAACACGTTAAAGAATCGGATTTTATCTAATTACACAATGATGATTCATCAACTTTATAGACATTACAGTTTTATCGTCTGTTAATGCCTGATCTTCTGTAAAGCTGCTTTGAAACCATGTGTGTTGTGAAAGGCGCTATACAAATAAAATTGACTTGACTTGACACTAAGTAGATAATAGTGACACTTGACTGGAGGCAGGTTTACTGGAACATGACAGATTGCTCTTCGGTGTATTTCCTATTTTACTGACTGTAATAGATAGTTAGGGCTACACTCACCTGACAGGATGGAGGCCACGGCAGCAATGATGAAAGACACAATGACCCCAGGGCCTGCCATTTCCTTAGCCACTAGTCCAGATACCACATACATCCCCGTACCTACACAGCTTCCCACTCCCAAAGACACAAGGTCCACAGTGGAGAGTACACGAGCGAGTTTAGTTCCATGAGCCCCAGTGCCACCTGTGCTCTCCAGCATGGACTCCACCGGCTTTGTGCGCAGGACACGGGACTGGAAGGCATACCAGGTGGCCCCCCACTGAATCCGCCGAGGGTCCAGTTTGCCGATGAGCCCACTCATCCTGGAGCCTGGTGATCGTTCAAAGGGCTTCCAGAGATGGGGCAGTAGGGAAGTATCTGAGATAAGAATGGAGAACCTGAAGAACGGCGGTGCTTTGGGTGATGGTATAGCAATCACACGGAAAGCAGCTGAGATGTCCTAATCTCGCTGACCTTCACTGGAGCATCATTACCAGAGGGTTCCACATGACCAGTGAGGGTGAACACAAAGCAATGCTGTGAACAAAAAGAGATAACACCAACAGTGTGATAAATAATCATTCTTGTCATTCATTTTAGGATTATTTTAAGATGCCTCAAACCCCAATTATCTCTTCAAATACATTAATTATACACATTATTGAATGTAATGATTGGATGTTCATTTAATTTCATCCGTAACAGCCTATTTGATTATTCAGTATAAAAATTTTTTATCAAAAATAAATTAAATGGAAGTTTATGACAATGGAAGTTTATGACATAAAATTACAACATAAGTATATATATATATATATATATATATATATATATATATATATATATATATATAATTCTAATAAGTCTAATTATTAAAACAACATAAAATATGCCGACATAAAGGTAAAAAAAAAAAAATGCCCCTGACAAATAAAGTCCCTTAACATAAAAGTTTATTTCTTACTCTGCTCTATATGAAAATTCTGTCATCCTTTATTCACACTCTAGTTGCTCCAAACCCATCTGTCTTGCCTTTCTTTCTTCCATTGAGACTCAAAACAAGAATGTTAGCCTCAGTCACCATATTGTTTCATTATATGGACAAAAGATGCACTGAAAGTGAAAGGTGACTGACGCTAACATTCTGCCTAACATCTCCCTTTGTGTTCCACGGAAGAAAGAAAATCATGACGAATATATAAGTCAAAATGAAAATAATCATATATTATAGTTTTTGGTGAACTATTTATTTAATATAAAACACAACAGAGACAAGAGACAAGAACCTCTTATTCCCCTTCACTGATTTTTGTGAAAGAATGAATGCTTTCTACCAAATAATAGGATGGCATAATATATTATCATAATATGATATAATATAAGTAGCATAGAATTTTACTGACACTGTAGGTCACAAAAAATCAGTTATAAACCCAGGCATGCTGTATGGCTAAACAAGAGTGTCCTGGAAGTTAGTTATTGAGATTTTTCATTCAAATCTAAATGAGAAATTTAGTGATATTGGACAGTTATGCAGCCAAATAGGAACAGACGATTAACAAACCCCAGCCTGTTCAAAGGTTTAAAATCTAACACAGGGTAGTGCCAGTTTTTAAAAGGAATTCTAGCAGAGCATTGTTGTATTGTGTTGTAATATATTTTAATATCATTATTTACAGACTTTTGCATTTGCTTGATATTGATATCATAATTAACACCATGACTGATATCATAACAATCTGGAGCTTCAGTATCACAACCTGTAAATATGCTTGATTATTTGTGGAGTTCAAATGCAGAGTTTTGTGTTGTAGCTATGGTGAACACCCAGTGCACAGCTCTAGGCTTCTGCTAACCTGTTAGCTCATTTTATTTTGTTTAAATAGTTTTGCTAATCAGCTGCGGGCCACCTTTTACCTACAACTGTGTAGAATTATGCAGATTGTTTGTATTTTTACAAACGGTCATTTTATGTCTGCAATCCACGGTAGTGCTTGGTTAACCTGCTATGTAATGTTATTGTTTTGGTAAGGGCTTACTGTTTAGCTGTGGGCGAGCTTTTACTAAAATAGTGTAAAAAAATGGTCGATCTCAAGTGTATTTTTTTTTTTTATTATAAAAGTAATGCAGTTTTTCTAACCTCTCTCTCTCTCTCTCTCTCTCTCTCTCTCTCTCTCTCTCTCTCCGACATATGCAATAAAATGTAATGGCATGTCATGAATAGGTGCGTTTACTGGTGTTTTTAAAGCCCAGTGGTGGGAAACAATTAACATGCACTCAAATGCTGTATGATTTTGACAAAATTATCTTGCTTCTGACAGGATAACACACGCAGCTGATATCTGTCACACAAGGTCTGTGTGGTTCAGGTCAATTTCTCTCAATTTGTGAAACATTCTCAGCAGTATGGGTGTGTGATGCTAAAATACAGGACAAAGGCATCGTATATGGATTTCATATGGAGCACAATTTTTTTCCCTTTATTACGGGTGGATTCCTTACTTTACAAGATGTTTGGAATATTTTGTTAATTAATTTTACCTGATTCTGCTTCAGCATGAGGGTGACACTCTCTCACTCTCTCTCTCTCTCTCTCTCTCTCTCTCTCTCTCTCTATCTCCACTCACTGTCATAAGTTCCCTCAATCGATGATGGTGGCGACAACGGTTGTCAGGGGTGGAGAATGGCAGAATTCAAGTTATAATGCACGAATTACAACAAAGAATCTACAGTTTCACAAAACGTCTAGGAGGGATGGAGGGAACGAGAAGTTGTGTCGAATGAAACGACACTAGGTGTCTTTCTTGAAGGCCTCGGTTACCTCTGAACTTGAGAAAAGGCCAATGAGAAATTGGCAGACAAAAATTACATGTCCCTCCCCCGGACATACGGGTCCATTTAGGTTTTGCACTGAGGAGATGAAAAAAAGGTTAGGCCGTTAAAGTGGCTCGGTACAGCATCGTGGCCGGGGGGACACAAAGTCTCGTTCCCTCCATTAGGTAACGGAGGTTATAACAGTAATCTAGACATTCCCCATCTGTCACTCACTCGACGTTGTGTCGAATGAAGCGACACTAGGGGTCCCTATTCAATCACGTCATATGCTGAACCGTGTATATGCTGAACCGTGTATATGCTGATGCATGTGCGGGCAGGCAGTTGCATGCCAAAGCAGCAGGCTGCATCAGACTGTACATACCCTTCCCGAATGTCCCATTAAAATGTCATAAACTTTTTAGGTTCCCAGCATCCCCGAAGGGTGGTAAAAAGTGACATGCCAAGCGTGGGAGCAGGCTGTGCCAGCCACGCCTTTTCTCCCTCTATGTTTCTCGCATGGATTTAAAGCGGCTGGAGCCATTTAACACTATAACACGCATTGAGGAAGGCATTCTTTTCCAACTCCTATTCTTTTAGGGGGAAAAGACCCCGCACAAACCACATCCTGCCCAGGCTGGGGGGAGGTTAAGTGTGGAGAATACGTCACATGGGTTTTCAGGCCACATGTGGAAGTGGCATGGCGGTAGATCCTACCTAGTGAGGGAGGAGTTGCTACAAACACAGGGGGGACTGCCCAAGGGAGACGCGGGTCTGCTGGCAGGGGGACCATACCGTGGAAAATGCACCTATTCCAATACAGAGTAATTAGTACCTGTAGTGGGTCTGGTCAGGAATTCCTATGCTGAATTCACTGACCAGAGGGATAGGGAGGAAGGACATCCAGGGAGCACAAGTTTGGTGGACTCTCCTGGGAGAAAAGAGCGCATGTGATCACCTCAGTGGAGGGAAAGGGCACTATGTGCAAGCAGAACACCCAGTCAGCCGTTTCTAGAAAAGCATTCTTTCACCCAAGAAATATTGCTAAATTGTGACACATGCTCTCTGTTGCTGATGCTGAAGGTTCATGAACTCAAGACTAGATTATTGTAATGCATTACTGGGAGGATGTCCAGCAAGATCAATAGATAAACTTCAATTGGTCCAAAATGCAGCAGCCAGAGAGCTGACTAGAACCAAGAAATATGATAATTTTAGACCTGTTTAATCATCGTTACATTGGCTACATGTTAAAATTCGTATTTATTTTAAAATTCTGTTAACTCTGTTCAAAGCTTTGAATGGTCTAGCTTCACAGTACTTAAGTGACCTACCATGCTATATTCCATCACGTTCATTACGATCGCAAAATTCTGGCCTTTAACTAGTTCCTAGAATATCAAAAGGAGGTAAATCCTTTTCATATTTAGCTCCTAAACTATGGAATAGTCTCCTTAACACTGTTAAAGATGCAAACACACTCAGTTTAAATCTAGAATAAAGACTCATCTTCTCAGCCAGGCATACACCTAATTTGTCCTTCAACTCACAGTTAGGCTGGTTTAGGTAGGTCTGCCAGAACCAGAAACAGTGATCATGATCTATAACTCTACAATAAATTTAATGGAATCTATGCTAATATTATTTTATTTGTTTCCCTGTCTCAACCTTGGGACTCCTATCCTGTGGTCACCAGAACAGGCTGGATCCAGCTCCATTCCTGCTTCATGTTGGATTCCACTGCTACGTGTCGCTGTGTGATGATGACTAATAGCAGCCGGTGCCAGCCAAACATCACTTCACTCTATTACAATGGACTTCAGAGGACGAACTGATGTCAACTCCAACCACAATGTGTGTTGTGAAAGGCACTATACAAATAAAAATGACTTGACATTGGTTCAACCCTGGATATTGAGGTAACTAATAACTTTAATTTAGTTTGCTTTCAGAGCGAATGTTTTGACTGTTCATTTGACAGTACCCGAAGTACTGATTAAATGTCCTTTATCTGTTTTTAAACATAGTACATATACAGTATTGTTTCCTGTTTCATTTATTTATTTTATTTTCATCCATACTGTGTTTTTTGTTAAAAGCCTGTTTGTGTTTTAATGTTTTTTTCCTGGTTAAATCCCTGTGCCTGGTATTGGTTATTTTAGAGCAAATAATTAATTGGCTAAGACACTAACTATACAGGAGACAGTACAGGATCAAATATAGTAGGTAGAAGAATCCAGGACCTTTCTCAGGGCCAAGCTTATTGTGAGGTCAACCAGTAAGCGAGAAGGGGGCTACATAAAATGGACTCACCACTGGGATTCTCTGTCTTCTGTTGATCTGTAAGTGGAAAATAATAAGGGGAATTTCAGCAGACATCAGAAAAAATGGATTTCAGAGCAAACAGGTTATGTAATTTTGACTTACTGAGGGCGCAGGACAATGATCCTGTTATCAGTGTTGTAAAGCGAAATGTGGAAGCAGGAAAAAAAAAATTTAAAAAAAAAATCACACTCTCTGTGAAGAGTTCAGATCTAGAGGTAGCCTTGTTGTAGAGGTAAGGACCAAAGTTGGTTGTTTCTAATAATCTGCTGTACTGAGTCACTCAGCCCAAGAGGGGAAAAGAGATTAAACAGATGCCTGATGTGTATCAGCCCATGGTCCTAAAGTCACTTCATGATGAGTCAGGTCATCTTGGTACAGAGAAGACAACAGAACTTCTCAAAGACATGATTTACTGGCCAAGAATTCCCTCAGAAGTTGAGACCTATTTCAAATACTGTGGTAGATGTATTGCAAGGAAGACTCTTTCACACAGAGATCGGCACCATTATACCAATTCTCTAGTTGTGGGCCATTGGATTTGGTTTGTGTAGATTTCCTCTCCATAGAGCCTGATTTTATTGCTAATGTCTTGGTATTTACGGATCATTTCACTCGTTATTCACAGGCGTTTCAAACAAGTGATCAGCGAGATATGACAGTTACTAAAGTTTTATTGGAGAAATGTTTTGTTCATTATAGTTTTCTGCTAGGATCCACTTGGATAAAGGGCATGATTTTGAGTTTAGGTTCATTTAAGAGTTTCTCAAAATCAAAAATGGGCATTCAAAAATCCAGAACAACTCCCTACCATCCACAGGGTGACCCACAGCCGGAGCGGTTCAACTAGACACTCCTTTCAATGTGGGGAACCCTGGATCCGGTGAAGAAAAACCTGTGGAGTCTGTATATTAGCCTGTTAGTTCATGCGTCCAATTGTACACAAAATGAAGTGACATGTTACTCACCTTAATTCATCCTTTTCGGTTGTGAAACACACCTTGTGGTGGACATTTGTTTTGACCTTTCTCCTCATGGCCAAAAGGCAACCAGCTGTTTCCAATATGTGGAAAGAATGAAAGCTGAGTTACAGGAAGCTTACCAGCTTGCAGTCATTGCTGCTTTCAGAAATCATCTGAAAAATAAGAAGCTCTATGATAAGAGAGTAAAGCACCAAGTTTTAGAAGAGGGAGACCGAGTGTTGATCAAAAACTTGGGCTATCAAGGTAAACATAAGCTTCAAGACAGGTGGAACTATGTTCCCTCTGTTGTGGTCAGAAAGCTTCCTAATTTGCCTATGTATCAGTTGAAATCAGGAAGTGTAACAGGGAGGGAGCGAAACTTATATAGAGATAATGTATTAACGATTGGTGAGTTTGTCAGGCTTTCGAACTTTGAAGAGACCCCAAGAGCAATTCACAAGCCGGTTATGTGGTCTGAGCACTTTGGGAGGAGACAGCAGGAGGGTGGAGAGATGAGTTGGAGGTTCAACCTGGTGAAAGGGGTGATAAAAGTGAAGAATCCTCTAGTACTGAGGAAGAGGGGTATTATTTCTACCTCGAGAATAGGGTGGTGAGCATCATGTGGGTAGTTGGACAGATTTGAATGAGTTTGCGCACTGTAGTAGTGAGGAGGAGGATTTACTCAGTGGGGGGACTTAAACCCTGTCACTGAGGAAGGAGAAGCAGAGCAGGTGGAAATAATTCAGTTTGAGCGTGGGGAATCAGAATTTGAAGGGGGAGAAAATCCTGCTTCAAATGGTTTTGACAAGGAAGCTCCAACTTTCAGTCCATGTAAGCTTAGGCGAAAAGTGAAGCCCATACTTAGGCTAAGCTATGACGAACCTGGGAGATCCATGGACCACCCCATTACAATAGTACATCGTGGTTTGATCATTCAGAATAGATTCGGAACTCAGTGGAGTGAAAAACCTGTATCTGGTGGTAGGGGCAAAACAGTTTGTTATATGATCAGTAAAGAGACTCAGAGGCTGCCTGAGGTTGGGTCTCATGGGGACATGAAGACCATTAGAATAAATTATTTTGAGTAAATATATATATATATATATATATATATGTGTGTGTGTGTGTTTATAATATGAAAGTGTAAAGGGGAAAAATATGGTTTATGCCTAGCAAGTTAGGTTAGGACTGTCCATGTGTGTATTATCCCAAAACTCACAATGGCTGATAACCATAGCAACTTTTTGGCTTTTCAAGGTTTCTGATGCAAAAATAATTACACAATTTAAACAAAACCAAAGCAAACAGATGGGCCCTGAGTTGGACATCAAGTTAACCTAAACTAGCCATGGCTGTCATGTAGGTGTCTGAATAAAGTGTAATTGTGATGGCTGATTTTACATCTGAAGATAATGTGAGAGGGATTGATTTCAACTGTGAGATCCATGTGCATAAAGAGACTGGGAATATTTTATGTCTTTTGTTAAGGAGGTCTGATTGATTGAACCATTGCCAGTGTGCATCTGCTATAAGTAATCTGCAGCATACTTGAAGCAAACAGGGTTGCTCACATCAATTGATGTCATCAATGTACTCACATGTTCAAGATTGAGGTGACAAAATTTAAGAATCAATCATTGAAAAACCCATATCAGTCAACCACTAAACTGAAAATTGTCCACCTCAATGTCTATGGTGGTTATTGACCTGTTTACTGATTATTTGTATCTGGCTGTGCATGTGAAGCCTTGAACAACCAACAGGAACAAAAACGTAATCGTCTAAATGTATGTATGTATGTATGTATGTATGTATGTATGTATGTATCTATCCATCCATCCATCCATCCATCTATCTATCTATCTTAAATCTAAAAAATTCAGGCAGTCTTGACAAACTTTTCTTTTCTAGTTTTAATGTAAATTTCTAAGACAAGAAATACCTGCATACAAGTAAACACACATTGAAAGAAAGTAGAAAGTACGTTTTTTTCGTTGTGGCATTTGCACCCACAATTCCAAATGAGAAACGGATATCCCAATTAGTTGCCCAAAGTTTACACTGCATAATTCTACCCTATAATCTCTGTTGCTATAAAAGGGTGATGAAGTCAATAAATGCCTTCTCACCTGCATGATTTCTCATTGTGTGGTGACAGAATAAGAGATAGAGGTCTTCTATCCCACAATTTTGTTGCTTTTTATTTTAATGAGAGACTGTAAGATGTCGAAAAACACACCAGAGAGCTACAGCCACAGCAGATGGTGTTTAGAAATGGTAAGTAGAACTGCATGCACTGCTCCAATAATATGGAGGTACTCAGACTGTATAAGACTTTCTTTAATTGCACAACACTGCCAACATAAACCCTGTCAGAGGGAGGCTGAGCCTCGGGTAAAAGAGAGAACAGACTGTTCAACAGGCTGTCCTCAAAAAAAAAAAAAATATTTTGCAGGTTTAAAATATCTGGAAGAGTATAGTCATAATTTTATTCTTAGCAACAGAACTCGGCACCAGAATTAAACATTATCTTAAATGTAACTGACTTATGCATATTTGCGTATTGTTTAAGTAAGGTTATAGGATACTCCCCTGTCGTATTACAAATAATAAATTCTCAATTGGTTTAGCTGCAAGTGGAAAACATCTAGGTTACGTATGTAACCTCCGTTCCCTGATGGAAGGAACAAGACGTTGTGTCAAAGAAGCGACACTAGGGGTCTCTCGAGCGCCGAATATGCCTCTGATTTATGAAAAATTATCAGGGAACGGAGGTTACATATGTAACCTCGACATTCCCCGTCTGTCGCTCACTTCGACGTTGTGTTGAAGAAGCGACACTAGGGGTCCAATTTAAATCACGTCATGCGCTGAGCCGTGTATGTGTTCTGCTTACACAGCGGGCAGGTATTTTACGTGCAGAGGCGACCAGCTGTGCTAGACTGCACGTACCCTTCCCCAATGCCCCACAAAAGTCGTCAGAATCCTTCTGGTTACCCTAGGCAGGGGAACAAGGCGATGCTTACCAACCTGAGAACGGGCCAAGCCTGGCTGTGTCTCTTTTCTCTCTATGTTTCTCCGCATAGAGCAAGAACGGCCGGGGCCCTTACACGCATCAAGAGAAGGGGGTCTTACCCAGTTTCCTATTCTTTCAGGTGGAAAAGACCCTGCACAGACCACCCATGCCCTGAAGGGGAGGTAAGAGTGGTGAATACATCACATGGGTTTTTTAGGCGGCATGTGGAAATGGTGCAGTGGTAGATCCAACCTCGTTATAGGGGGGAGTTGCTACAACACTGCGACTGGAGGGGAGCTGGGACTGCGTGTCCAAGGGGACCGTACAGCGGACAATACACACAGGGGGAGTCCATGTAGGAGTCCTGACCTGTGGAGCACCTATTCCTGTACAGGGTAGATTAAGTACCTGCAGTGGATTGGGTCAGCGAGTTCCTCCGCTGAACTGCGGACCCACAAGGGCTAGGGAGGAATCATCCAGGGATCCGAATGAGTGCGATCTCCTGGGAGAGAAAGCGCACAATTTTACCTCGGCCGAGGGAAAGGGTGCCAGGTGCAAGCGATCCACCCGGTCAGTCCGTCAGCGTGTTACTGAATTCTACCGGCTTGGACCTGAGAAAACACGGGACGATACTGACTCAACCCGGAGATTGTAGAATCTCGCAAAGGTATTAGTCGTTGCCCAACCCGCTGCTCTACATATGTCTGCCAGGGAGGTGCCCCTGGCTAGTGGCCATGAGGACGCAACACTCCTTGTTGAGTGTGCTCGGACCCGCAAAGGGGGGGCATGGCCTGGATGTGATAGACCAACAAAATGGCATCCACGACCCAGTGGGAAAGCCTCTGTTTGGAGACAGCGTTCCCTTTCCGCTGTCCGCCAAAGCAGACAAAGAGCTGCTCAGAACATCTAAAGCTCTGCGTGCGGTCCAAGTAGGTACGCAAAGCATGTACCAGACACAGCAACAAAGGGGCTGGGTCTGCCTCCTCCCGGGGCAACGCTTGCAGGTTCACTACCTGGTCTCTAAAGGGCATGGTAGGAACCTTGGGCACATAGCCCGGTCGCGGTCTTAGGATCACATATGTGTCTGCTGGACCGAACTCCAGGCAAGTGTCGCTAACAGAGAACGCTTGAAGGTCCCCGACCCTCATGATGGAGGTGAGCGCGATCAGCAGGCCTGTCTTTAGAGAGAGGGCCCTGAGTCCAACTGATTCTAGCGGCTCAAAGGGAGGTCTCTGGAGGCTCGCGAGGACCACTGAGAGATCCCAGGTGGGGAACAGGCTTGGCCGGGATGGATTCAACCTCTGGGCACCTCTTAGGAACCTGATGATTAAGTCATGCTTACCCAAAGACTTGCCGTCTACTGTGTCGTGGGGGGCCCATGGTGGCAGGCTTGCGGCGGGGCAGGATGTGTGAAATGGCCTCCGTCTGCTTCTTCACCGTGGAGAACTGCTGGGCAATGTCTGCGACGGTGTAGCCGAAGAGGCCAAACTGGGAGACAGGGGCGTTGAGGAAGCGAGCCTTGTCGTTCTCATGCATCTCAACCAAGTTCAGCCACAGATGACGTTCCTGGACCACGAGCGTGGCCATCGCCTGCCCGAGTGACTGCGCTGTGACCATCGTGGCTCTGAGGGCGAGGTTGTTCGCCGAGCGCAGTTCCCGCAACACATCGGGATCAGGAATACCCCTGTGCAGATCTTTAAGTGCCTTGGCCTGGTGGACTTGCAGGAGGGCCATGGTGTGCAGGGCGGAAGCGGCATGTCCAGCGGCGCTGTAGGCTTTGGCAGTCAATGAAGACATCGTCCTACAGGTCTTGGAGGGGAGCACAGGACGACCCCACCAGGTGGTAGAGTTTCCGGGGCACAGGTGGAGCGTAACAGGCCTGTCCACCTGGGGAATCGCTGTGTACCCGTGGCCCGCACCGCCGTCGAGGGTAGCGAGAGCGGATGAGCAAGTGGCTTTGTGATGAGTGGAGAGGGGTGCTCTCCACGAAGACATCAGCTCATCATGCACTTCCGGGAAAAATGGGACCTGGGGGGGTGAGGCTGTTAGCGGCGTGCAGACCCCAGGAACCAGTCATCCAACCGCGATGGCTGAGGGGAGGACGGAGGGTTCCAGTCCAACCCCACACTGGCGGCGGCCCGGGAAAGCATGTCGGTCATCTGAGCGTCAGCCTGGGTGTGCTTGCCCAAAGGCGGCAGCCTAGGGGAGTCATCCGCGTCAGACGGCTCCGATGCAGCGGCGAGCTCATCCACCTCGAGCTCTAGAGGATAAGCAGGCTGGCTGTGAGGCGAGCCGCTGTTGCCTAGAGCATGGACGGGAGTCAATGAGCGTGCTGGGGGGAGGGTGGTCCAAGGGGGTGCACCCGGCGGAGCTGCAGCCGCTGCCATCCCCAGATCGCCTCCATCGACAGCCACATCGTCCTCAATCCCGTGGGAAGAAGGAGCAATGCGGGGGACGGCTGGAGTGGCGTGCTTTCTGTTGAAAGCGAGCCACGAACGCAACGTTGCCATGGTCATGCTCTCGCAGCGAGAGCGTGAACCATCCACAAACGCTGCCTCGGTGTGATCGCTGCCCAGACAAATGAGACAACGCTTGTGGCCGTCTGAAGCGGAGAGCACTCTACCGCATCCAGGAACTACACAGGGGCGGAAAGGCATCTTTAAAAAGACGCATCCTGAAAAGGACGTACAACGCAGCTGTGTATAGCTCTTTTGTATAACGCAACATCGAAGTGAGCGACAGACAGGGAACTAACCAAAATATAACTCATTTTTCGCTGTTCATCTTGCCATTGCACTCTCTAAGCACAATCAAGATTTCAAGCTCGATTACACTTCCTCGAGCTTGACGTATGTGCAGAGTGCAGATGGTGCTATAGGAAGTGTAATTGAGCTTAAAATCACAATCGCCAAGGAGACTAATGACAACAAGATTTATAGTGCTCTGTAATAAATTGGCAGGATTTTTCAAGATTTAACAGTCATTTCTTACAATAAAATACTGAATCAGTATTTTACTATAAAATCAATGCAGGCTAGGTAATTTTCTGTCACAACACAACAAGTCACCATTAGCGTGTTTACTAATTCTTTTGGATGGGACCTTCACTTGTTACATTTACATTACGCAAATACATTTTCTCCCAGCTGGTGCGATTGTGTTTAAGAACACAATTTATCGTATTGTGCATGTATAGTGAAAATAAGACAATTTATTTGTGGACTTAATGTTGGACCACAATGTAAAGTCAACACTATATGATGCATTGAAAGTAAAGAAATAGATTAATTTTAATGGAACAATGAGAAAAGGATGTTTGCAATGCTAGGCTATAATATGGTTGGTTTTATTTCTCATTAACTTTTTAGCATAAGTTGTCAAACAGGCAAGCACAGAAATCAACACTCAGAATACAAATCTCAATGATGGTGACAATTAACAAACAATGTAAATAAAAAACTACAGAAGATCATTGTTATTCTACAGCACAGCACTGCTACATTACAATTATTTATTTGTCTTTTTCCCTGTGAAGATAGTATAAAGTTGTATTTTAATTTTAATAAGTTGTCAAAATACTTCTGGAAATTATACTGTGAAAGTCATGCTTGGCCAGGAATTTTTTGTAAACTTACACTATTTATTACAGTGTGAAAAGGGAGTTATATCTTGGTCTGTTCTCACCAAAGAATGACTGGATTGCTTCAGAAGACATTGATAAATGTTGACATCAGTAGTCTCCTTGGCAATCGTGATTTTAAGCTCACTTACACTTCCTATAGCAACATCTGGCGCTCTGCACATACTTCAAGCACTAGGAAGTGTAATCAGGCTTGAAATCTTGATTGTGCTTAGAGACTGCAATAGCAAGATGAACAGCAATAAAGGAGTTATATTTTGTTTTGTTCTCACCTAAAACCGACTGGATCACTTCAAAAGACATTGATTAAACCACTGTAGTTGCATGGATTACTTTTATACTGCCTTATGTGGTATTTGGACCTTCAAAGTTCTGGCCACCATTCACCTGCATTTTATGGATCTATAGAGCAGAGATATTCCTCTAAAAATCTTTGTTTGTGTTCAACAGAAGAAAAAATGACATGCACATCTAGGATGGCATGAGGGTGAGTAAATGATGAGAGAAGCTTCATTTTTGGGTGAACTATCCCTTTAACGTAGCTTGGGTTTAATTTTCTTTGACCCTGAATAATTTGTCCATGCTGGCATCTGCCTCATTTGGTGAGCTTCCCTCCCAAGTCACAAATACATCAAAATGTATAGAGTTTGACCAGACACATGGCCTTTGACATCAACAACAAAAGACACAAGAAACACTTTCTCATCCCTTTAAAAAAATTATAAACCTATTTATTGTGCAATCCTATCTTTTCCTATAGTACACCTAGTTTAGCATTTATAATTTTTTTTCCTGTTCTCTGTTATCCGAGAGTAGACTTGCAACCCACCAGACCCACTAATTCACAGATTAAAATGTGGATTGACATTCATTTTCAATGTTCGCAACATATCTCATGCCTCAGGCAAGTAAGACGTATCTGTATCATGTTCACATAACTTTGCCATGCAGTTGTCACACTTTTGTGACCTGTTTAAAGCTCTTAGAAAGCAGAGCTTTCACATTTGATAAAACTTGTCTACAACCACACACAGTAGGATCATTGCCTAGGGCTTTAGTGCAACTCCTTACTGCTCTCCTGTCCTCCTCTCTTCTCCCCTCCTCCTCTGGGTGCTGCACTGTTATATAAAGTGGAGTGAATCTGCCTGGCACAATAGCTAAGACCATTTCAGCCCATCAGATTTATTGCTCATCTTCCAGTAGGATTCACATCTCTATGTAAGTCTCAGGACACAAAGATCAAATTAAAACCAAACCAAGTATTTCACTACAGCACTCAGTTTGGGGGTTTTTTCAACATGATATAGCTATCTGTTAGTAACAGCAACAATATGGTATTCAGGTAACAATGACATTGGCTATGCATGGTCAGTGGTCATTAACTAACAATAAGGTACCCTCTTCTTCTTCTTCTTTCGGCTGCTTCCATTACGGGTCGAACAGCAGACCATCTGTGATCCGCATATTTGACTTGGCCTTCCTGATGCAACCCCCAGTGGCTGGGGGACTCTCACTCACACATACGGGGCAATTTCGAGTCTCCAATTCACTTAACCTGCATTTTTGGACTTGTGGGGGAAACCAGAGCACCTGGATGAAACCCACGCAAACACAGAGAGAACATGCAAACTCCACACATAAAGGCCCAGTTAAGCCGGGACTCGAACCTGGGACCTTCTTGCTGTGAGGCGACAGTGCTAATCACCCTATTATCCTTATATTATCAGCCTTCTATATAATTAACTTAATTAATTAATACTGCTTGGCAATAGAAAATGGTTCATAATTTGTAACATACTGCATGTTGTCATGCAATTTGCTCTACAAATACTGCGTTTTAAAGACTCTATATTCAGACAGTCCTTTTTCATGTTGGGTCTGCCTAATGAGATTATATTATGACACAGAACACTATAGGCAGGAATTTATGAGTCATTTCTCCTCAATTGCCCAGATTGTGTTGCGTCTCACTACCATTAACCATGCAGTGCTGTAGGGAGTCCTAATTGACAGAAAGTCTTTAATTGTATTACAGTCTGTGCTCAAACAGAATGAGCAACATCACAATGGTTGCGAGGGGGAGCACATAGAGAGCAGACCATAGAGAAAACAAGTGAGTCACACTCATGTACAACTCATGAGTCAGAGTTCAAAGGGCAAATTGCAGGCATGCACCTTTTCTGTTGCCAACAACTTTGAACTGATGCATTCACAGCAGCATCCATTTCAATTTATTGAGACACATGTTTTTACAAGCACTTTATCTCTCCACCAATTAATGTGCCTGCATTGAATTTTCTGTTCTGTTTCATTTGCATGTATTTAAATTCAGTTAATTGCAATGGTTGTATTTGTCTATGCAGTTTGAAGACATGGTAGCAACCAACAATAAATAGTCATTGTTTAATTAAGACCTTTTTTTTACAGAGATGCAGTCTAATGAAATGTTTAAAGATCAGTCAGATGCACAATTACCAAATATTAGACCACTCATAAGGAGGTTGCTACAACTAATTCATACAAAGGAAGGTATTAGATTAGATTACTAAATGGTAGCCTAATATTATAGTAACAACAACTTCACAACACACAAATAAGGATGTGTATATTTCAGCACCAAGGTCAGCGCTAGTAGAAAATAAAACAGCAATGGCACGACTCACCGCTGCATTTTCTGCGCCCGATTATAAACAAAGCTGCATCCATGAGTAACTGCCTTCATGTCACTGGAGATTAACCCCGATTCAATGCCTACAGCTCAAACTATACGTCTGCGCTTTGCAACAAATATATTTACAGCCGATGTGATCAAAATATGGCATTGCATATCAAAAAACACAGTAATAAATCATTGAAACACGTCGTTTTTCCATCGCCGTTTTCTGAGGAAATGGGAATAGAGTGGCATGTTGTTGAAATGTACACACTCATTTGATAGCCATCTCGTTCCGCCCATCCCGTGAAAACGAGCCGGTTTATATTAAAATTCGATCGTGTTTCTTTTTCAAGCGTCAATGTGGAATGGCAGAGATTGTCATGAAAATCACTTTTTCATCCAACATCGAGATCCTGCATCAGTAAAAAAAAAAAAAAAAAAAAAAAAAAAAGTTAAACAGAATAACCAAGGCTGTTCTTTTAAAAAGACCAAGTAGCCTATTTTTATTTTATTTATTTTTTTTATTGCTGGCCTTTTAAAATAATATTGCGCCTTTACATGGTTTCTTTGTGGCTGAAAACAACAATCATTATTTCGTGTGAGGTTCTGCGGCCGTTTAGATCGAACGCGTTTAAAGTCACAACGTAATAAATAGAACAGAACGCAGGTGTCTCGCGACGCATTTTTGAAAGTTGAAGTTCTTTTTAACTTGGCACGGCGTTTAAAAACACATAACTCTAGAAAAAATAGCAAGGCGTCGCAAGAACGGCCCCTAAGGGTCAAAGACGTCCGTCAAGTACATGTTTACCTTAGAAACGATTGAAAAACCGCGCGCACGAACAAGTTCAGTGTGAACGGCCCCTAACTCCGGCTGAAATAGTCAAGGTGTAGGCTGTACTTTGGGTGCCCCAGTATCTGGCTTCGGTCATCTCTTACCTTCAAGGGTGCCCGCTGTCCTGATGTGCCGATGCTGATATGCTGAGATACGGTTCAGAAAAGAGTAATACAGTGGCGTACTCCAAAGGCAGGTGGTACCCAAGCAGGATGCATTTCCGTTTGCGTAGGGCCTATCATAAAATGCATATGTACACTAACGATGATTATTCAAGAGCCAGAGGCACAAAAACCATCATTCTACGGATTAAGGTTGTCGTAGAGAGGGATGCTACATCACTGATGCTGCATTGCACGCCTCGTCCTCGGCACGCACGCACAGATAGGGAAATACACTCGTGTAGTAACGTAGGGGTTAAATTATTCAGACGCTTTCTCCACGTGATGAGGGACAAAATTCATTATTTATTATCACTGTCTACGTCAATGAGGTTATGATATAGTTGTGCGAGAAGATTTCGTCCCTTTTGTGACTGCAAAAATGAATTATCCTTCAACATACATCCATCATAAAGATGGGCAGGAAATAGGAAGCATGCGTGCTGCATCTATTGTGAAGGTGCAAAATCCGGGATATGAAAATTGACGTACATAGTGAACATGCAGTGATAAATGTTGCACATCAGACTCAACCAACATCAAAATACAGGCCTGCTGCTGCTATCACCACAACAAATTAAAGGATGTATTGCTTATGATGGTGATATATTGAGTACATCTAGCCTACCATCCATGGTTTATTAAATCCATTCACTATTAATAACAATGATTTCAATTTACAAGCATATGAGTCATGCACTCTGACACACTAAATTACATTCAGTAGCTGGGTACATTTTCTATTGCTCAATAACAGACATGAGTTCCCCCTAAGCAGGATTTTAAATACACTGCCGCATGCAATGAGCTGAATGTGATGGGTCACAATTTCAAATCATCCTTTAGCTGTTGCTCATTTTCTTCTAGTGAAAATGTCAAATCCCCTGCAGGTCTCAAGCCACGTGTGTGTGTGATGAGTCTTTCTCTGCAAAGAATCACTATAAAATGTGTGCTCTCAAACAGGCTAAAGAGCCAGAGGACTCTGACCTAGGCTCAGTGCTTTCTATCCAGCTCTGTCTGTCTCACTGTTGCATGCAGTCACATAAGATTTTAGAAGATCTCAACATGGTTTTGGGCAAAGCATTCCTGAAAAAAACTAAATAAAAGTTTTGTCAGGTAGCCTAAAGTGTATGTAGCAACAAAAGTCAAAACGATGATGTAACCTTATGCATATGTGGGCCAAATAATTTGAGTTGATTTTTTTATTTATGTAAGAGTCTGCGTCTGCCTTGCAAAGAGAATGCTATACTGTATGTAGATCCTATTTGACCCACCCATATCAGTTTACCATATGAAATTTAATATGAGTATAACTCTTGTAATACATTGACGGTTTTCAGTTTCTATTTGTTACGCAATTATAGATATATTAAATACCAAGCTCAAATTTATGTGGCATATGCAAGTTGTAACGACCAAAGTGCAGTTTATTTCAGTTTATTTACAACGTGAAATATACTCCAGAATGTGAAATCAAAACAAAAACAAAACCTGGACTGGACTGGACTGGACTGGACTGGAACAACATTACACCAAACAATACCTGACAAAAGACAACAGCAAACATGAGAGCTTAAATACAAGGATACGGCAAACGCATGACAATGACATCCAATCAAAAGACAGAACTGTATACAAGATAACAAGACTAATAAACTTAAAACCAATGAAAAAACAAGACTGCTAACAAGATACTTAAATAATGAACCAATGAAAACAAGAAACACATGACAAGATCACATGAGGAAACAGGAAATCACATGACAATAAAACAGGAACTAACAACCAAAATAAAAGGCATGAACACATAACATGAACAAAAACACATTTCAAAGTGACACATGTATTGCAAGTTGTCATTCAGCCTATGCTTTTATACAAAGTGCATGATATTATACCCATTAGAGGCACAGTCATGTAGCAACCTAAGGTTACATTTCTAGTTCACAGCAAGAGCACAATAGTAATAGTTCCTGGACCACTTCTAAGTGTGTTTAAACCTGCAACTTTTATTTAATCAGTAAGCCTCACCACTCCAAGCAATAAATGCATAGTGTAATATAGAAATGTAGTGTCCTACTGCAAAATAGAGTCTATAAGGTTTTCAATTTACAAGTTTAGAACTTATTTTTTTGGAATACAAATATTCCTAGTTCATTGAATTTATACTCCACACCACAAATGGAAATTGCCCATATTTGTCACCTGTGTGGAAATCTTCAGTATTTAATAAAAAATATATCAACCATTTAAAAATGTAAATTATTAGTAAAGTTATTATTAAGAGTTCATTTTCCTTGGAAAAAATAAAGATTTTAAAAAGACTAAGCATCTAGATTTCACATGGTTCTTTTTCAGCCCACATTTGCATTTAAGGGTGTAAGGTTGCATATGCATTCTAGGGTTAATTTGTATTGGTTTATACAGTAAAATAGGATTACATTTTTTAACAAAGCTAATTTTTTTGTTATATGAGGTAGAAATAACAAATTTCTAGAAATTTACTGGTATATTAAGGTGATTTTAAGGTAGAAATTAAGCCAAATTAACACTTGCAGGTCACCCCTTTTTACAGTCTACAATAATGCATTACCCTAGAATTTAGCTTAATTCAGCTCTACACTGTAAAAACATTTTGTCAGATAACTTAAAATACAGGATGTTCTTCATGAGGTAACATCATTAGTTGTATTCAAATATACTGTGTGTGTATATATATATATATATATATATATATATATATATATATATATATATATATATATATATATACACACACACACACACACACACACACACACACACACACACAAACACACAAACACACTAGTGGTCAAAAGTTTTGAAATATTTGACTGAAATGTTTCTCATGATCTTAAAAATCTTTTGATCTGAAGGCGAATGCTTAAATGTTTGAAATTTGTTTTGTTGACAAAAATATAATTGTGCCACCATATTAGTTTATTTCATTATAAAACAAAAATGTAATAAAAAAGTTTTTGAAATTGATGACTTGGACCAAATAAATCAAATCAAAATCAAAATCAAATCACTTTATTGTCACACTACTGTGTACACGAGTGCAACAGCAGGTGAAATTCTTGTGTGCAGTTCCGAGCAACATAGCAGTAATGACAGTGACGAGACATAAACCACTTTACAATAAACAACATATTACACAAAACAATTTACATAACAAACTTACACAACAATTTACATAACAAATGTACACATACCTACACAACAATTTACATAACAAATGTACACAATACACACAATGTAGAATACACACACTAGAGAAGGGTATAAATATATATATATATACACTGACTTAATTGGGAGCGAGAATATATTGACAGAATGAGGATTAATAAAGTGCAGTGCTGATTGTTGATCGTGAGAGATCATGTGTTCAAAAGTCTTATTGCTTGTGGGAAGAAGCTGTCATGTAGTCGGGTGGTGCGGGTCCTGATGCTGCGATACCGCCTGCCTGATGGAAGCAGTGAGAGAAGCCCATGACTCGGGTGGCTGGAGTCTTTGATAATCCTCCGAGCTTTCTTCACACACCGTCTGTTATATATATCCTGGAGGGAGGGAAGCTCACCTCCGATGATGTTTCTGGCCGTTCGCACCACCCTTTGCAGGTCTTTGCGGTTGTGGGCGGTGCTATTGCCGTACCAGGTGGTGATGCAGCCAGTCAGGATGCTCTCAACAGTACTGGTGTAGAACCGTGTGAGGATGTGTTGGTTCATTCCAAACTTCCTCAGCCGTCTCAGGAAGAAGAGGCGCTGGTGAGCCTTCTTCACAACGGCCTCAGTGTGGACGGACCATGTGAGTTCCTCAGTAATGTGGACACCGAGGAACTTGAAACTGCTGACTCTCTCCACCGGTGCTCCATTAATGGTGATGGGGCTATGTTCTCTGTCTTTCTTCCTGAAGTCCACCACAAGCTCCTTGGTTTTACTGACGTTGAGGAAGAGGTTGTGCTCCTGACACCAGCGCGTCAGAGTGTGCACCTCCTCTCTGTAGGCTGTTTCATCATTTCATCAAATAATAAAGAAAAGCAGCAATAAGTGCAAGATTGGAACTCCTTCAATACTGTTTAAAAAGCATCCCAGGGTGATTCCTCAAGAAGATGGTTGAGACAATGTCAAGAGTACATGTCTGCAAATTCAAGGCATAGGGTGACTACTTTGAAAATGCTCAAATTTAACACAGTTTTGATTAATTTGGGGATTTTGTTTAGTCACACCATAATTCCCATAGTTCCATTTGTGTTATTCTAGTTTTAATGAATTTACTATTATTCTAAAATGTTAAAAAATATAATAAAGAATGAGGAAGTGTTTCAAAACTTTTGACTGGTAGTGTATATTTATATAAACTGCATGTTACTACTTTGTGCACAATGTGAAGAGAGATTTTTCAACAGGATTATGAAAATGTTCATCAGATTAGCAGATGCATTGATTGGGAATCTTGCATCCCTCGATCTCTCTGTCCAGCTTTGACTTCATCTGGCTCTATGAATCCTCTCCCTCCTGTTATTACGAGGAAGCTAAACCGATCATTACGATCTTGCTGCTAATTGGCAACATTCAGATGTCACATGTGGACTGCTTCTCTTTGAGGTACCTCATGAGTGCCACCTCTTAGCCTGCTTGTTATCATTAGCCCTGATCGCTCAGATGGTGCATGGCATGCTTGCGCTGAGGGCTTTTAATACCAAGCCTCCTGCAATGCAGAACAGAAAGAACTCTGGCTATGTATGCAAGCTGGAGATATGCAAATGAGGAGATATGACAGACCTTTTAAAAGGGTGATGGAACCATAGAGGGCAGATTCTTCCCCAGTTCAAAGTATGATGGTCGGGTCATTATTGAGAGAAACCAGAATGGACAAGTTGAATGTCTAAGGAATTGCTTGGCTCACTTCCCTTTGTCTGAAATAAGACTCAGTGTTTTGCTGCTCTTGACTCCTTTTTTATTCTGCCTAGTTTGTCTTTGATGAGTTTGAAATACAGTTTTCTATCCCACTGGGCAGGCTGGCTTGGCAGTTATAGCAGGCTCCACTGCATTACCAAAAAATATATGCTTGGTTGGAACAGCAGTACAGTCATGCACATTTGATTGCACAGCACCTGCAGACTGTGTTGCTACTGGAAACATTTAATCCCTGTCCATAATGCTCACGCGAACACTAATGAGACTCTTTGCAATTATGGATTATTCTACAAATTGCAGTTTTTCATTGCAGTCAGTGTCCTAATTGATTCCAGTCTTATGGGGGTCTTTATTGGGGGGTGTTGCGCTTAGCGGTATTAGGGGCACGGTCTGTGTTCAGGTTGATACAACTGGTAATGTGTCTCAACAGAGCAAGCATGCAGTAAAAATAACTACAGAATTCATAAACAAAAGATTCTTCATACATGACAAAGGAGGTCTTCTCTGATAAACCTTTTTCAAATGATTATTTCTTAAATTAACCTTACAGGCAGCACCAAACTACATCAATCCTAATTCTTAACAGATTAGTATCTAGTTCTTCAACATTTAAATATTTCAAAACAAACTATCATGGCATTCAAAACTACATCAATGTATTTTCAGTTTTAATTGTCCATAATATAATAACTCTTAATGGGTTATTCACGAAAGCTACAAAATGTTCATATATTTTATATGACAGAAACTACGCAAAGAACCAATTCTACGTCTGTATATGCTGATTTTTATTTTTTATTTTATTTTTTTGCACTAGGTCTGTGCAGTAATGTGCTAAACAAGCCATGTGATAAGATGTGTGGAGGCAACTGAGATTCATCCTCCGCCACCCGGATTGAGGCAAGTCGCTACACCACCATGAGGACCTAGAGCGCAAAATAAAAAACAAGGCATTTCTGTCCACAGAACTTGCAAATTACACTGAAGGCCTTTAGGTGTACTTATGTGGTGGAATCATTACCAAAATGTAAACCATCATGAAGAAAACGTCTAATAGAGAATGAATGTAAACAATTGGAATTAGACAGTGGAATTATGGTCTCTCAACAAAATCATCCAAAATTGTGTATACCAATCTATCCACATCCACATGAGCAGATCACACGTTCCGAAAACTCTAGATATAACCAGTATAATTTATTTTCCAGTGTAATTTCAAGGTATACTGAAATGCTCAGAACAATACATATATTTTTGTTACTTTTCTTTAGTCCTGCATGCTTTGATGTCACAATGAAAGATGTTACAGGCCTCTGGTTTGGCTGACTTAGATGAAATAGAATGATAGGGAATATTAGCTATGATGCGTGCCAAAACAGGATCAGACATAAAAGCTAGCAGTCAGAATAAGCACAAGCTGTCTGAAGACGCTAATTTAATCTTTTCTGTCTTTTTTCTTTCTCTCCCTTTACCCCGCTATTTAGACTTATACTTTGTTTTAATTGCTTTCAATTCTTTGGTATATCCTCATTGCAGTTTCCATAGTAAAGCTGCTGCAGCGCATGAAAGCATTGTAGTTGCTGTGGGAACAGCGGTTGACTCACCACAAAAAGAGATAGTAATTATATGCATGATCACTTACTGAGGATACATAAACATATGACACGCATTAAGCTATTGTAGGAAAGGGCTTACATGGATATTGTATTAGGAAAAATGATTGTGAAAGCATGTAGCAAGTATCAATACAAGTCTTGTCCGGAGGATTATAATCAGACATTCATCAAATGCTTTCTTTACATTCAGCAAAGGCAATAGCACATTGAGAGTCTTGCATTTCATACACTTTAAAAAGTGGTAACATGCAATTGTTAAAATAATGAGAGTTTGTTCACCCCAAAATGAAAATTCAGTCAACATTTTCTCACAATCATGGTGTTCCAAACCTATAAGACTTTCTTTTTTCCAATAAATGCAAAGGGGAATGTTTAGCAAAATGTTAGGACATACAGTCTCAGTCACCATTCCCTTTTGTTGTATGGAAAAAAAATTGAGGCTGATAGTCTGCAACATTTCTCAATTTGTAATTGTTTGGAAAAACATGAGGGTGAGTAAATAATACAATTTTCATTTTGGGTGAACTATCCATTTAAAGATTTTATTCTATTTACAGTTTTTTCTCATTCGCTTTTCTCATTTTTTGAAACAGTCTTGACATTCTCTAAAAGTGCAATTTTCTCGACTGTTTTATGGGAAATCATAACTCTATTGCATGTCTGCAAAATGTAGTAACTCACCCAAAACATTTAATTCATGCTTCAAAACTTTTTGTGTCAGTTATTGTTATTGTTATAAGTTATTATTAAAAGTTACTGTGTCAGTAAATTTGCCAATGGCACCAAAATTAAAAGTTTTGTTTTTTTTGTGTGAGCCATACTGGTCAAAATGTTTAGATGTTTTTTCACCATGTCAGTCAACGCTGGAAATGTTTGTTATATACAAATGTAATTTTTGTTCAGCTTTTTAGTTGACACTGACTGTTTGCTGTACTATACAAGACTGTTAGTTTTGTCTAGTTGAATGCTATTGTGTATCACACTGAGTTTTTTTAGATACCGACTTCAACAGTAGGTAAAGGTTTGCTGGGAAAAGTCAATACTGTACAGTACTGTAGTACACAAAAAAAGGATATGCACATTTGTATGTATACAGTAAATATATTTTTGTTTAAATGTGTTACATGTAATCATAAAATTCACATTTGCATATCCATTTTTACACTTTTCTTACATGCAAATGCATATATAGTAAACAGAAAATTGCCACAAAATGAAAAAGAAAAATGCAACAATTAAAAAACCTGAGGTAGTTATGTAAAAACAATAAATTGTACCTTTTAAATTGTAACATTCCATGTCATAGATATTTATGGAATATACATGTATGTCTGACAGATTTTGATAATTGAATGGATCATTTTGCATGTGATGGCTCACACATTGAAAGAATGTTTAGAAGTTGTGAAGAGTATGACAGTTTCACTGAGAATCAAGTCTTCAGTCAGTTTTGATGTGCATTTAGTTATTGTGCAAATTGTAGATAATTGTACTAACTCTTTTGCACACATGCCACAGCACGTGCAATTTGCTTAAATGAATAAGAAATTCAAATCTGATGTGAACAAGAAACTAATTGTTCAGAGATTTGAGCCAAAGCGATTGAGAAAAACATAATATAACCCATAAAAATGACTTTTAAACAATGTATCAATGTCTGAAATGAACTATTACATTAATGGGCAATATTTGCAAATTTTGCTTTATGATGGCAGTTTTTTCTAACCATTTAGTGTCTCATCTGTTTGTCAAAAACATACATTTAATAAATTCATTAATACAATTTTCAAGATTGAGAATTTATTACCTCTTACCCTAAGAATTCAATCATCAACACATAATATGCATAAAAATCCATAATACGCATAACTATAGTAAAACAGAATATTAAGAACTATATCAGATGTTACCCCCCCCCAAAAAACTTATTATGAATCATCTCCATCCTTTTATTATGAGGAAGTTAAACTGATCATTACGATCTTGCTGCTAATTAGCAACATTTAGATGTCACATGTGGACTGCTAAAACTTATTTTAAAAAAAATATTGTAAAAGTATTGAGTACGATGGTATTTTTGGCCCCCACATTTTGACTTTCAGGGGCATCTTTGGTGGCATTTAATAGGGCCCCCTTAATTTCTACCTGGCAGTAGGCTATATATTGCAGTGTATCTATTTGCTATCACAGAAAAATTATGAAAAGCATGTTGTATTTGGCTTGGAATAATAAAACATTAGTGTAGTGTAAAATTAGATTCACTTCATAGAGCTTTAGGTGTTCTTTTGTATCCCTTTTAGATAAAGCATCATTGAAATGTCGCTGCAGTACTTCTTTCCTTCTGTTCTCTTCTGGCTGTATATTGTCTTACAGAGATAAATTCACTATTTTGCAACAGCAGCAGTTGAGGTTGAGATTGGTTGAGATGCCTATGAATGAGACTATCATTAGTGATCAGGAGGTGTAAAAGGTATCTTTTAGAGTAAGTTCCTTTTTATATCGACACAACTGTCCAATTTGAACTACTTTGGCTGCAACCAGGCCTTAATCCATCCTGCAGGTCCATTCATCTTCTATCTACAAGGCTCAGCAATCCCATTACTCCTGAGTCAACAGGACATAATACTGTATGGTCTGAGTGTCTAAAATCCCCATTTATCCAATCCAAAGCACTATGGATGTTTTTCCTCTTCTTAAATAATGCAATAACTATTACAAATTAATTTAGCCAGAATTCATTTATCAGATTCAAGTGTTTAATATTCATATTGTGGTTGTGAAGATGTATTGTGTAATTATAGATGGCAGTCTTTTTGGAAACTTAGAGAGCCTCTTACTGTATAACTCATTCATCAAAGGGAGGACATTCTGTTTGAGTGCAAATCATGTAGACTTAGGGACAATGAGGAGGAGGTGTCTCTTTAGAACTGTTCACATTAGTTACTGTAAAATATGTAATTTCCAGTATCTGTGTATGTAGTAGAGTACTGCATAAAAATTAATTGTTCTCATGATGGCCTGATTTCAATCAGGGTGAAGTTTAGGGGTAGTGGTGGGGGTAGGGTTAGGGGATAGAAAATAGAATTAGTTCAATATTACAGAAAAATAGAAATGAATGGAAAATCACGGTTTATGAGTTAGTGCTTGTGGAAAAGAGAAGCTGAGTAACTTTTGTATTATTTATAACATGCTCTGCCTAAAATATAACAAATGCAAATGCAAAACAGAAAGGATTAGTTAAACCAAACAAACCCAATTCTAAAATATAAGGATTTTAATTCTGTTTTGGATAGTCTTGACTTTAGTCAGTTGGTTCATTTTTAAACACATAATAAAGGTCATATTTTAGATTTAGTTTGCTGTTCTGGTGTTTCGCTTTTTAATCTTACTTTTGAACTTCCCATTTCAGACCACATGCCTGTCTATTTGAATGTTTCTGTTCCCTTATCAAAAGTTAAACCAAATTGTTGTATATCATTCCACAATATTAAAAATGTCAATCTTAATGATCTTGGTAGAATGATCAATCACTCTGTCTCTCTCGTATATTTGACACTCTGGCTCCTATGAAAACCCATACAGTTTATATGTTCATTGTTCTCCATGGTATACATCTAAACTCCTGCACCAAAAAGCTGTAGGTCGTCGATTGGAGAGATTGTATAAAAGAACTGGACTTGCTGAACACAAACAGGTTGGAACAATAACTTCAAGTTTGGGTATGGAAAGGAGGATACGGAGAGCAGTGTCAAGCTTTAGGTAATGGTTTATTCCCCTGAATGTGCAGCAGATGCACTCTTTTCAGGTTATTTTACTCAGTTCAATAATTCACTCTCAGAAAATAAGCAAACTTTTTACAAACACACTGCAACACAAAGCTTCAATACACATAATGTCAGCAGTTTGGCAACGATGCACACTTGTTCTCTCTCTCCGTTCTCTGGCATGCTCTGCTGTTTTAAGGCATCTCTCCACTATCAATGCAATGAGAAACCGCTGTTAGAAATTATGTCAACCAGTTTGACAAGCCACAACACTCCTCTCTCCCCCAGACAGACACACGACCACACCCCCATCACCACACAGATGTACTCAGATCATTTGATCGCATACAAGATTTTGCTAAATCATCTTTTTACACAAACATTATTAGTTCTCGACAGAGTAATACGCAGATTTTGTTTAGGACTGTTAACAAATTCCTGCAGCCTACAGAAGCTGTTTCTTCTTATTTTATTTCCCTTTGTTTGAGCCTTTGCGGAATTCTTTAGGTCTAAAATTGCTATCCTTCCAAAAATTGGCTTGCTCTGCTTCAGTGTCTAGTGATTACCTAGAATAGCCAAATATGGATGCCCGCAACTGCTCTATCTACCTTTGATCAGTAGAATATATTACTAAACTTATTATAGGAGTGGTGGTGGTGGTGGTGGTGGTGGTAGTGGGCTAAAGCACAGAACTGGTAATCAGAGGGTTGCTGGTTCAATCCCCACAGCCACCACCATTGTGTCCTTGAGCAAGGCACTTAACTCCAGGTTGCTCCGGGGGAATTGTCCCTTTGGATAAAAGCGTCTGCCAAATGCATTAATGTAAATTATAAAGTCTAAATCTTCCACTTGTTCACTTGACCCTTTGCCTACTATTTTGTTTAAAGCCTTAAAGCCTTAATCACTTCTTTATCTACCTTTGTCATTAAAAATGCCATCAATTACTCCTGTCTTTAAAAAAGTCTGGTGTAGTTCCTAATGATCTAAATAATTAGTGTCCCATTTCCAATCTTCCCTTTATTTTGAAAATTCTTGAATGAAGAGTAGATACTCAACTTGAAGCACATTTAGAGAGTAATAATCATTATGAGCCTTTTCAGTCAGGTTTTCACTCAAAACATAGTACTGAAACAGCTCTTGTCAAAATTATGAATGACCTTCACCTTGCAGCTGACTCTGGCTTTTTGTCCATCCTTGTTCTACTCAACCTCAGTGCTGCCTTTGACACTATCAGCCATTCATTATTATTGGATAGTTTGGCTAGCATTGGGGTAAAGAACATTACTCTTCATTGGTTTTCATCTTTGAAAACTATTTGTTCAGGTTAAACAGTAACCTATCTGCTCGATCAGAACCAATCCAAGTTATTCAGGGTGTTCCACAGGGGTCTGTGTTAAGGCTGCCCCTATTCATTATTTGCATGCTCCCTCTTGGTAATATTTTCCATCCTCACAGAATTAATTTCAATTTTTAAGGTGTTGATACTCAATTATATATTTCTACAAAACCCAGTAGCCTACCTCCCTTCCCCCTTCTGAATTTACCAAATGTCTGTAGGTTAAAACCTGGATGACCAATAATTTTGTAATGCTCAACAGTAATAAAAGCAAAGTTCATCTTATTGGTTCTAAGTCAACTTTATCCAAAACTTCACCCTTCACTCTAATCGTAGATGACTGTCCAGTTAACATTTCCTCCCCCTCAAAACAGCCTTGATATCATATTTGATGGTTTACATTCCTTTGGTTCTCATATTAATAATGTCTCACGTACTGCTTTTTTCCATATTGCCGTATTGACTCTTGTAACTCTTTGGTATCCCTGACAAATTACTTCTTCATATAGTAAATCATTCAAAATTAAGCTGCAAGGATTGTCACTCACACACAGACCACTGAACACATCACACCCATTCTTTTTCAACTTCATTGGCTACCTGTTCAATATCCTGCCATCTATAACATTTAATTGCTAACTTTTAAAGCTATTCATAATTTGGCCCCGCTTTATCTTTCAGACCTACTCCAACCATACATTCCATAACATTCCAAGAGATCCCCCTCTGCTGATTTATTGATTGTTCCAACATTTAAACTTAGTTATATGGGTGCTAGAGCTATTAGTCGCTCTGCATCAAAACTTTGGAACTCATTGCCACTCCATATTCATCAGTTAGATTCCTTCTCACAGTTTAAATCTCAGTTAAAAACTTATTTGTTCAAATTAATATACTTGTGTTATAGGCTATTTTTGTATTAGTTTTATTGATCTTATCTTGGACCAATTGTATGTTTTGTTCCTTTTGTATCTTAACTTGCTTAATTGTTGCTTTTATGCTGTAAGGCACCGTTGAGTGCTGGGAAAGGCACCAATAAATAAACTTTAATATTATTATTATTATTTTATAATGTAGCCTACTCACCTTCATGCCATACTAAACTTGTTTGACTTTCTTTTTCTTTTTTCAAAGAATATCTCAGCTATATTTGTTGATACAGTTAAGTCAATGGGGGTCCAAAATTTTCAAGCTCCAAAAAGAGAATGAAGGCTGCATAAAAGTAATCCATGACACAAGTGGTTTAATCCATGTTTTCTAAAGCGATAAAATTCTGGGTGGAAGATATATGTGTGTGTGTGAGTGTGTGTGTGTGTGTGTGTGTGTGTGTGTGTGTGTATGTATATATATATATATATATATATATATATATATATATATATATATATATATATATACACGGCTCAGCGCATGGCGTGATTTAAATTGGACCCCTAGTGTTGCTTCTTCAACACAACGTCAAAGTGAGCAACATACGGGGAACGTCTATGTTACGGATGTAAACTCCGTTCCCTGATGGAGGGAACGAGACGTTGTGTCCTCCCGGCCATGTCTCTGAGCTGAGCCACTGTAGTGGCCAGTGTTGCCAACTAATTTTCAGCTGAAGTTGCTAAAGGCAGGTCGATTTGTTGCTAAAAGTTGCTAAATGACGTTATGACGTCATTGAGCTATGACGTCATTACGTAATCCCACCGCAAAACTACGCCATTATGTAATACGTAGATATTATTTGATATATACATATACACAGCATTTGTAAAAGTAATACAAACAACACTTTTTCATGATCAGATTTTTTTTTTTAATACAACATTGATATTGAACAGTTAAACACTTTTGAACCATTACATTAGGCTATTTTCTTATTAACCAGTGAAACACATGAACTGAACAATTAAAGCACTGTGGTAGTTAATATGCTACCAAAATTAACAATTATACAACATAATAACAAGGTGTATCAGTAAATTAACAATGGCTATATTAACAATATTAAACAATTGAACAATTGCAGCTAGCATCTTAACTTAAATGTGTTTGTCTATAGGCACCTCTTTCCAACTCTCTCCATAGAATGGTGTGCTGCTGTGCTGGTTAGCAGTGGTTTCCTCCATTACTTGCTAAAGGCAGGTCGATTTGTTGCTAAAAGTTGCCAAATAAATTTTAAAAATTGCTAAATTTGTTGCTAGGTGCTTTTTGAAAAAAAAGTTGCTAGGGTAGTCTGAAAAGTTACTAAATCTAGCAACAAAATTGCTAAGTTGGCAACACTGGTAGTGGCCGGACCATTTCTGGCTCCTCGAAAAAAATCCTGAATGAACTCAACGTATTTCCCCGCTTTTATACCTGTATGTCCGGGAGCGGGGTATGCAAATACTGTCTGCCAACTTCTCATTGGCCTTTTTTCATAGATCAGAGGTATATTCGGGACTCAAGAGAGACCCCCAGTGTAGCTTCTTCGACACAACGTCGAAGTGAGCAACAGACGGGGAAGAGAAGGTAAGAGCTATTATGTGTGGTTTGATCGCTTCTGTTTTTGGACTGTTATCATATTGGGAGAGAGAGAATGAGCTGAGAAACAATAGAAACATCAGCACGTGCACTCTATAAACACTGCACAGGTCAAACAGGAAATTAAACTAGCAAAGTAAACTGAGGTAATGTTAACACCAGCCTCACAACCAGAAAAGTAAGTTTTTTGATGGTTATATGATTCATGTGTACACGTGCACGCACACACACACACACATACACACACATTCGCATTTGATATTTATTTTCTTTTTTTCTGTCAGTTACTATTCTATGAAGGCTATATCAGATCTCAAAATTATTCGACAGAGAGTGTTATGTACAGGTCAGATAGAATGTGCTGTGCTTTGTGAATTATCTCATTGTTGTTCTTGAAAGAGCCCCAAAATTGTTGCCAATTATATCTAGTAACAAAGGTCAGTGCAACATAAAGTAAAAATTCAGTATAAGTGTGTGTGTGTGTGTGTGTGTGTGTGTGTGTGTGTGTGTGTGTGTGTGTGTGTGTGTGTGTGAGAGAGAGAGAGACAGAGAGAGAGAGAGAGAGAGAGAGAGGGGGTTGGGTTCAATATGATGGAATATGATGATTTATGATGGAAATGACAATGAGGCTGTGAGGGATAGACATAGTCTCTTCAATGGGTTGTATAGTTCCTTAAAGTGTTTTTAGATTGTTCCACTGATGAAACATTTGAAAAATATAATTCAAAGGAATTTTGAATTAAATTCAAAGGAATTTTGAATTTTGAAAAAAAAAAACTCCAGACAACATGAGCAGTGGAAAATTATGGTCTAGGAGCTGTTTGACAGCTTTATATAGTGTATGCCATTTGAAGAGATGGAAGTCTATCCCTCACAGCCTCGTTTTCATTCCTGTCAAAGATGGCAATACTGTGAACAAGGTGAATGTCTCAGTCCATTATTTTACCAGAACATTTTCATCATTGCAGTGTCATGATGAATAATGAGCATGCGGGTAGTGTGTTGGTCTGAAGCAGTATATGGGCAGCTGTCTGTGTGGGCGGTCATGTCCTCTGGCAGTATCATCTGGCTCTATTAGAAGATATAAATAGTCATGAGTGAGGGAGACCGAGAGAGAGAGAGAGAGAGAGAGAGAGAGAGAGAGAGAGAGAGAGAGAGAGAGAGAGAGACAGAAAGAAAGAAGGAGAGAGTTATGTTGGTAAAAAGACCCTGTATGTCCATCATTCAATAATTATTGTGTAGTAAACATTAATCTTTTTCTTTAGTCAGAAGGAGACAATGAATGTTTAATGACTCTGTTGAGAATAAACAAACATTTTCCTAAAGAGGGAGATCAATTCTGCCTCCAAACCCTTCACAACATTAGATGCATGTGTGAAATTGGATGTTATTTTACAGCTGTGACTAATCAGTCACATAAGGAAACACTTTGGCTTTCAGTTTAGATTCTGCAGTAGACAGGGTACCTGCTTTGTTCAAAACTTTGGAGGCAGCATTTTAAATCATCATAGGCACACTACAGACACAAAGGCTGTTCCAAAACGAAGACATCTAAATTATGTTGCTTTCAAAGATACCATTGCAAGTAGCATTGCATGCGTCTTTGGTAAATGTGCCTATTATAAATATAGAACAATAAAAAGAACAATAGAACAGTGGAAAGGAAAAGTTATTGTGAAAAGTTATTATTTTACCTAATATTTTGTGTGTATTTTAGACAATCCCATTAGCTAAATAAGTTAGCAAAAAGCTAATATCAAACTTTATTGAAACACAGTAGAAATAATTTGCAAGTCAAGTCTCTCATGCCAAGCACTATTTGTGTGGGATTGAGCTGCTGTCTATGTAGAGTGTTCCAAATCAGTACTTATGATGTGCAATGACCAACCTGGTCTTACAGAAACAATACTTACATTTTTGCTAAATTATTATTTTGTGGCTTATACACTTTTTCACACATCAGGAGTAAACAACAGATTATAACTTTATAAACACACATTTTTGTTGGGCCTGTTCTATACAAAATGCTATATTATGACATCAAAACACTTTTACTGTAGTGCATGAATTTTATGTTGATACATGTTAAAGTATTCATTACATAAACAACTACATTTCTTTTTTTTCTAGTGACTAGGAGGACGAATCTCAGTTGCATCCGCATCTTATCAGCGCATCTTATCACGTTGTTTGTTGAGCACGTTACTGCGGAGACGTAGCACGTGTGGAGGCTTCACACTATTCTCCATGGCATCCATGCACAAATCACCATGTGCCCCACCGAGAGTGAAAACCACACATTATAGCGGCCACAAAGAGGTTAACCCATGTGACTCTACCCACTCTAGCAACCGTGCCAATTTGTTTACTTAAGAGACCTGGCTGGAGTCAATCAGCATGCCCTGGAATGCAACTCCAGGGGTGGTAGTCAGCGTCTTTACTCGCTGAGCGACCAGGCCCCCACAATCTACTTGCCCTCATGCTGCTCAAGATGGTGCGGTAGCATGCAGCGGCCACTCCGGATCCAAAATGGTGCTATTTATGTTAAAAAACCCAACTTTTGCAGCACATGGACATCGGAGCAACCGGTGTCCGTGTCTACCATCGCCAGACACTGCTCAAATATAGGATTCATGCAACAACCAAGCTGCATGATGGAGGAGCTACGTGTACTCGGCTTGCTGCGGAGACCAGGCCTCCAGTCCTCGGCGTCGCCTGATGCCAGTGGCCGGGGGAGAGGACGTCGTAAGTGGTGTGCGAGAAAGTGGAAGCACGGCAAGAGGGCGGGGGTCCATGCTAGGCTAAAAACAAACCCTAGCCGGCCGGCTCTCCCGTCTATCCTGCTCTCAAATGTTCGCTCCCTGGACAATAAACTGGACTACATCCGACTCCAGCTGGCTACGCAGCGTGAGTTTAGAGACTGCTGTGTCTTTGTTTTAACGGAGACGTGGCTCAGTGACAGAGTTCCAGATGCCGCCATTCAGCTAGACGGGCTCGCTTCGTTTCGTGCCGACAGAAATGCAGCTCTCTGCGGTAAGACTCGCGGTGGTGGCTTGTGTGTCTACATCAACACGGAAAGGTGCAAGAACTCTATGCTAATCTCTAGCTTCTGCTCACTGCTGGTGGAACTTGTGACTGTTAGATGCAGACCTTTTTATTTACCATGGGAATTCACCACTGTTTTCATAACCGGAATTTACATTCCCCCCAGCGCTAACGCTAAGGAAGCGCTCTGGAAACTGTATGGGGCTATGAACGAACTGCAGAACGCTCACCCTGACGGACTGTTTATTTTCGCCGGAGATTTCAACCATGCGAATCTCAAGACAGTTCTCCCTAAATTCCATCAGTATGTGGACTTTGCAACGAGAGGGGTGAACGCGCTTGATCATGTTTACACAAACATCCCAGGCGCGTACCGGGCGGAGCACTGCCACCACCTCGGCTACTCAGACCACATCTCTGTTATGCTAATTCCAGCATACAGACCACTGGTCAGACGCACAAAACCGATTCAGAAGCAGGTGAAAACTTGGCCAGCAGGAGATATCTCTGCTCTTCAGGACTGTTTTGAGTGTACTGACTGGCTCAGGGCGGCTGCAACATATGGCGATTCTACCAACTTGGAGGAATACACAACATCAGTGACCAGCTACATCAGCAAGTCCATTGATGATGTCACTTTCTCCAATCACCTCACGCTCCAATCACCTCATCACCTCACGCTCCAACCAGAAGCTGTGGATGACTGCGGAGGTGCGCACGCTGCTGAGGACCCGAGACTCTTTCTTCATAGCAGGTGACAAGTCAGCCCTAAGAACAGCGAGGGCCAAACTGTCCCGTGCCATCAGAGAGGCAAAGCACGCACACGCCCAGAGAATCCACAGTCACTTCCAGGACAGCGGTGACATGCGGCGCATGTGGCAGGGCATCCAGGCCATCACCAACTACAGGACAACATCAGTTGCCTTTGACAAAGATGCCTCCCTTCCAGATGTGCTGAACGACTTCTACGCTCGGTTTGAAGTGCAGAACGACGTGGTGACGAGGAAGACCACCCCTCCTCCCAACGATCAGGTGCTCTGTCTTACCACGGCGGATGTGAGGAAAACTTTACGTAGAGTCAATCCACGGAAGGCTGCTGGACCAGACAACATTCCTGGCAGAGTGCTCAGAGGATGTACAGACCAGCTGGCAGATGTTCTTACCGACATCTTCAACATCTCTCTGAGCAGCGCCATCTGCTTCAAGGCCACCACCATCATCCCCATGCCAAAGAAGTCTTCAGTGTCCTGCCTCAATGACTACCGTCCTTCAAAGTGCTTAGAGAGGCTCGTCATGATGCACATTAAGACCCAGCTGCCCCCCCTCACTAGACCCACTACAGTTCACGTGTCGTCCAAACCGTTCAACAGATGACGCCATCGCCACCACCCTCCATCTGGCCCTCACCCACCTAGATAAAAAGGACTCATACGTTCGAATGCTGTTCATAGATTTCAACTCAGCATTCAACACAATAATTCCTCAGCACCTGATTGGAAAGCTGAACCTGCTGGGCCTGGACACCTCCCTCTGCAACTGGATCCTGGACTTCCTGACTGGGAGACCTCAGTCAGTCCAGATCGGGAACAGCATCTCCACCACCACCACACTGAGCACTGGGGCCCCCCAGAGCTGTGTGCTTAGTCCACTGCTGTTCACTCTGCTGACTCACGACTGTGCAGCAATGCACATCTCGAATCACATCATCAAGTTCGCCGATGACACGACCATGGTGGGTCTCATCAGCAAGAACAATGAGTCAGCATACAGAGAGGAGGTGCAGCAGCAAACGGACGGGTGTAGAGCCAACAACCTGTCCCTGAATATCGAAAAAACAAAAGAGATGGTTGTTGACTTTAGGAGAGCACAAGGTGAACGCTCTCCACTGAACATCGACGGCTCCTCTGTGGTGATCCTCAAGAGCACCAAACTCCTTGGTGTACACCTGGCGGAGAACCTCACCTGGTCCCTCAACACCAGCTCTATTACCAAGAAAGCCCAGCAGCTACATTTTTATAACTTTATATAATCTACTTTATATCTACTTTCTTCGAAGGCTGAGAAAAGCACATCTCCTACCCCCCATCCTCACTAGATTCTATAGAGGGACTATTGATAGCATCCTTAGCAGCTGCATCTGTCTGGTTTGGGACTTGCACCGTTTCGGACCGCAAGGCCCTTCAGAGGATAGTGAGGACAGCTGAGAAGATCATCGGGGTCTCTCTTCCCTCCAGCAAAGACATTTACAAAAAACACTGCATCTGCAAAGCCACCAGCATTGTGGATGACCCCACACACCCCTCACACAAAATCTTCACCCTCATGCCGTCTTGCAAGAGCTACCGAAGCATTCGGGCCCTCACGGCCAGACTGTGTAACAGCTTCTTCCTCCAAGCCATCAGACTCCTCAATACTCAGAGACTGGTTTGACACACACACACACACACACACACACACACACACACACACACACACACACACACACATATCCTGAGTTGCACTTTAATCACTGTCACTTTATAACTGTCTGCTACCTCAATTACTGCTATGTGCATAGAACGCTATCTCATAGTATGTTATGTTTACATTTGGCATTTTTAGAAACTGTCATCTTTTTGCATTATTGTGTACTGGTCGGCACTGCACTGTCTCTCACTGTGTCTATTGTCCTGTTCATAGTTAGTAATTTATTGTACTGTCCCGTACTTTTTGCACACATTTGCACGTGCACTTTATATAGGTATTTTATTTAGTTTGTGTAGTCTCATGTGGTTCTGTGTTTGTCCAATGTTGTTTTATGTAGCACCATGGTCCTGGAGGAACGTTGTCTCATTTCGCTGTGTACTGTACTAACTGTATATGGTTGAAACGACAATAAAAACCATATGACTTTCAAATCTTCCATGGAACACAAAATCTCCAAAATTACACAATTTAAAAAAGCACAATTAAAGGATCATAAAAGTAGTTTATACAACTTAAAGACTTATGAAGCCATACAACAGGTTTGTGTGAGAAACTCTTCCTCTACTATGGAACTTTCAAATCAATTATGGTGACATGAGATGTTGACATGTTGCATCAGGTTTGGCATTTGGTCACATGACACCTGAGTGCCATTTTTGTAGTCCATGTAAGAGCTTCAGCAGATGGTAAGATTAATAGAGTTTAATGACTTACATTTTTTTTAGTTTGTTCCTTTGTTCTGTTTATTGGGTGAACAATTACACCTGTCTACACTAGATGTGACATAATTAATATTTTCATCAAAATTTCAAATTTATTTAAATTTTCAAACATATGTATATAATCGTGATGACTCACATGAGATGAAGACCCCAGTCATAGCATTAACCTTATAAAAGCTGTTTTATTCTACATAGGGAAGGTCCTTTCATGGGGGCTGCAATGTTAGGATCCCGTGATCAGCCGAATACTACTTTAATCACAGTAACTGCCCTGTTTTTGGACACATTCACTCGATAAAATTAGTGGACTAAATGAATCATGGCTGACTGTGAATAGTGAGTGATTTTCTTCAATGACATCTGTTACTGAAAACTATTGTGTTTGAATGATGCTGCATCCAGGCCCTTAAGTGTCACTGTAAGTCCAAGATGACATGACTTACATCTTTAATATCAAAACAGCATGTGGTTTGATCTTCTCCACACTGAAGCACAGATCTTATGTGTTATACCTCTATTGTGACTCAAAGTCATGATGATTAGTAATTGTGTCTAAATGCATCCATTTGATATTAAGTGGAACTTGCAATGCTTTGAATATGCATAGTGCAAGACAGTGAGACATAACTTGCCATCTCAGATTGATGTCTCATGGCTTGCTGGAAGGAGAAGTGATTTTTCCTCGCCTTGTGCAGGAGGTGAAAAGAAAATAAACAACATTGGGAATTTAATCATTCCCATTAATGCATAAATGTAATAATGTGGAGCAGTGCTGATAATCACAGGAAAAATAAACTAAGTATCACTTTTTCTGATTGCCCTGTGAGGAAAAAGAAGGGCGCAAACAGAATTGTTAACAAGACCATATGAATGCAAGAGGATATCTATGTGAATCCATGAGAGTACTGCCATCATGTTAGATAACAGGCTTGTTTAAGTGATGACAGAAATAAAGGTACAGAGAGAGAGAGAGAGAGAGAGAGAGAGAGAGAGAGAGAGAGAGAGATGGGTGTGAGAAAAAGACACAATTACAAAGAAAGAATAAAACAAGAGGTCAAACTGTTTGTTTCTTTTGATGTCTCATTCTTTCTATTTGGTACCGATAGGAATTGCTGTGCCATTGTCTCAGTAAGATTATATGCAATTTACGTGTTTTTCAGTACAGTAATTACACACTATATTTGTGTTGAGGAGACAAACTATTGGAGGTAAGTTTGGTTCATGTTCATGTGAGATCTTGCATTGTTCACACAAAATCTTGCACTCTTTTTGCCAGCCTGGTCTCATGAAATTTACATGAACATGACAACATTTTTGCAATTCAATATGTACATGCTTTATAACACGTTTGTCTGCAGTTTTACAGTAAATATGATCAGGAAACCCGTCCTAGAAAGAAATGCCATGGAGGATTTGTTAGTAGTCATTTATAGTCAAGTCCAAAGCTGCAAGTAAAGCCACAGCAGCTTAAAAGCACTAAACGTAAAAGAAAAACAAAAGCCCAAGGACTCCAACTGATATCAGAAGAGAAATGGGTCTGCCTTTTGTGGAATAAACACAGCCGCCCATAAATGTCACTCATTCATCATGGAAAACAATAGGCAATGGGTTTTCACTGAGGACAGATTATTGTGCAAGCCGTACAAAGAATCCTCCGCACAAACAGGGATAAAATATCTTCAGACATTCATGAGCAATGTTACATAATGCCTGATTTCCTGCACTGTCAGATACCTTCTTAGAGACATGTGGACTTATTTAGCCCTATCAAGAATTGCTTATTGTTGATACAATGATACAATCCTTGTCATAGTCCTGATGAAGAGATTATATCCAGACCAAGGCCAGCACAAAGGGCTGTAATGTCAGCCAGAGAGTAGGAGAAGATGGGAGAAGGCCATGGAAGCTGGAGCGAGGGATAAAATCATAGCAGGCAGCCAGTGAGTGTGTTAAGAGTGTTATAGAGAACCCTGGATCCAAAAACATCTGCTTGTTATTTAGACCTTGAAATTGAGTCTACGGCATTGTTTTAGTCCTTTGAAAGAGCTGAAGGCACTAAGCCTTGATTATGAGCCCTACAAGATGGCACACAGTGTTTAATAAAGTGAACTACTACTGCAGGTGAGGGTGTGCCATTACATATTGTTTTACTGGGGAGATACATGATCTATTAGAATATAGTGGTAATGTGATTTAGCTGCTATTGAGGGTGACATACAGTATGTTTCCTTCATTCGCACAAACATGAACATGCACATAAAGTAACATTCAACAAACACATTCATTATCTAGGCATATACTCTAAACTTCTATTGTTTTTAAATTAAACTAATTATAATTACTATAGATACTATAAATACTATATATTGCCTACCGCAACAACCGCTCCACTGATGATGCTATTTCATCTACAATACACACTGCTCTATCCCACCTGGAAAAAAGGAACACGTATGTGAGAATGCTGTTTGTAGACTACAGCTCAGCATTCAACACCATAGTGCCCTCCAAGCTTGATGTGAAACTCCGGGCTCTGGGCTTAAACAGCTCGCTGTGCAGCTGGATCCTGGATTTCCTGTCAGGCAGACGTCAGGTGTTTAGAATGGGCAGCAACATCTCCTCATCACTGACCCTCAACACTGGAGCCCCGCAGGGCTGTGTTCTCAGCCCACTCCTGTATTCCCTTTACACACATGACTGTGTGGCGACACACAGCTCCAATGCCATCATTAAGTTTGCTGACGATACGACGGTTGTAGGTCTGATCACTGACAATGATGAAACAGCCTACAGAGAGGAGGTGCACACTCTGACGCGCTGGTGTCAGGAGCACAACCTCTCCCTCAACGTCAGTAAAACCAAGGAGCTTGTGGTGGACTTCAGGAAGAAAGACAGAGAACACAGCCCCATCACCATTAATGGAGCACCGGTGGAGAGAGTCAGCAGCTTCAAGTTCCTCGGTGTCCACATTACTGAGGAACTCACATGGTCCGTCCACACTGAGGCCGTTGTGAAGAAGGCTCACCAGCGCCTCTTCTTCCTGAGACGGCTGAGGAAGTTTGGAATGAACCAACACATCCTCATACGGTTCTACACCAGCACTGTAGAGAGCATCCTGACTGGCTGCATCACCGCCTGGTACGGCAATAGCACCGCTCACAACCGCAAAGACCTGAAAAGGTTGGTGCGAACGGCCAGAAACATCATCGGAGGTGAGCTTCCCTCCCTCCAGGATATATATAACAGACGGTGTGTGAATAAAGCTTGGAGGATTATCAAAGACTCCAGCCACCCGAGTCATGTTGTTATTGTAAAGTGGTTTATGTCTCGTCACTGTCATAACTGCAATGTTGCTCGGAACTGCACACAAGAATTTCACCTGCTGTTGCACTCGTGTACACAGTAGTGTGACAATAAAGTGATTAGATTTTTTTGATTTGATATAGACTAACCCAACCCTAACCATAAAAGAGGAGTTTTTTATTTTATTTTTAGTATTAAAAAAATAAATAAAATAAAATAAATTATCATGATCTCTTTAAATTACATGAGTAATTTATATATATATATATATATATATATATATATATATATATATATATATATGTCTTTTTCAAAATGCCTTTTCGTTTGTGTTTATTTCCTGGTTGCGGTCGGTGTCTCTCCCCGTCTGATGGCCACGATCGCTGCCTTTCGTGTCTGGGTGCCACCCACGCGGAGTCAGCATTTGTGGATGGTTCATGTCCTCACTGCGAGGACATGACCATGGCTACGTTGCGGTCATGGCTCGCCCTCGTAAGAGTGCAAGCCACCCCAGCGGCTCCCCGACTCGGTCCTTGTACCTACAGGTAAAAGGCGGGATCGGTTAGCACTGGGGGTGATATGGGGAACTCAGTGGGAGCCTCTCTGCCAGGTATTCCCCCACAGACCTCCCACTCCCCCGTCACGCACGTATGCTCCAATCGAGCACTGGGGCAAAGTTGCCAGTTCGTTTCATGGCGGATCCGCAATCTCGTTTGTGGTGCCTGCCGACGATGAGCTGTCGATTGCGGCATCGGAGAGCGGGTTTGTCATGTCTTACGCTGAGGACTTGGCTGGACTCCCACCCTCATGTGCAGCGGCTCAGTCACAGGCCGACGCGGAGCTGACGGGCATGCTTGCCTGGGCAGCCGCGAGTGTCGGTCTGTAGTAGAATACTCCGCCACCCTCCAACCCTCGTGGCTCGATGATAGTTATGCGACGGCTTGCTGCGCTAGCTACGAGGCACACAGAGGTCTGCCCGTAGCTTAGCTCAGCTCTTGTGGCGTTTTCCATTGGGACCCCTAGTGTCAACGCATCGACACAACATCGAGTGAGTGACATATAGGGAACATCTTGGTTACTGATGTAACCTCCGTTCCCTGATGGAAGGAATGAGACGTTGTGTCCCTCCTGCCACAACACTGAACCAACCGCTGAAAGGGCCGGGTCTTTGGCTTGGCTCCTTAGTGCGATACCTGATGTGCACTTGCAGCGTCACTCCTTTTATAAACGGATGTCCGGGGGAGTGGCATGCAAATTCCACACGCCAATTTTCATTGGCCTTTTCTCAAGATCAGAGATGTCTGGGCTCCCAAGGAGCGACCCCAATGTCAACTCATCGACACAATGTCTCGTTCCTTCCATCAGGGAATGTAGGTTACATCAGTAACCGAGATGTTTTCACAAAACGTACCTACCTGTCATAAACCTTTAAATAAAACCTAACCAATAGTCTCATAAAACGCAAATGTGTCATGAAAACACAATTTCTTAAGCAACCACATCCTTTTCTGGTGCTTTTATGACACTTTCGACTTGTGTGCTCTTCAGGATTTATATCCCTGTCCTTTGCATCGCGCATGCAGCTGTCTATTAATTGAGCTGCCACACAATATGATTGCATTTAACAATAAATGTTGTTGGTTACATAATGTAAACATAAAATGTATTGCCTTACAAGTCATGCAATGTAGTAAAAGTGTTAAGATGTCATAAGGTTGCATTGTGTGATAAACAGGGCCTTTTTACTTGAGATTTACATGTATGTGAAAGGGAATAGAAGTCATTGTTGTTCACCAGAACACTGCTGCGATATGTACAAGTCACGTAAAAATGCTTTTGCAAAAGAGCAAGTGTAGTAATATGATTCTATGCAACCATGTTGGGAAAAAAAATTATCGCTTTTTCATAAACTGATTTTCCAATTGAGAACATCTCTGAATGATTCTAAAGGGCCGTTTTGTCAAACTTTGGAAAATATTTCACCAAACAAGTTTGTACAAAGTATTTACAAACAAGCGTTACGTGTAGCCAAGTGGATTTTTCCACTTGTAATTTGGCTCTGGTCATAAGTAGGACGTGGCCCATTTGGGACTGGAGTTTTGTGACGATCATCGGTTGATAATTCTTTGGGATGCATAAGTATTACATGTGTGGAGATTGGCTACGTTTTTGCACATGCAGGACTGGCCTCTATTGTATTTCGTTGAAACATACTTTCTGTATTTCATTTCGTATTATAATATTTGTCATTCTTTTTTTGGTTTGTTTTGTTTTGGTTTTTGTGTATGGCGCCATCGACTGCTGTTTTTTTTAACAGCCGTCAGATAAACTCCCCCAAAAATTGTTTTGTGTCCTGTGTGGTTATTTGCAGCCCACGGCTACATATGTGCATTCAATCAAACACACACATACACACACACACACACACACACACACACACACACACAAACAACTGATGGTAATTCCTGCAGAGAACAGAGAGTACTGCTCTTTTAAAAATAACATTGCAAGTGTTAGTACATGTTTGTTTAGGGCACACATGCCTCTTGCTCTCCAGGTGGTTAAATACACATGTGTGGAAATGGATAAGTTTTAATTTTCTCCCAAAATATATAATACTAACTGCAGACAAGAACAAGAGCACCTATGGTTTGAGCACTTGAAACAGAGATTTGATTGCACTCTTGAGATTCAGGAAAGAAATCTTGAAAAGTCTCGGATCTGCTAGTACAAAAGAAACATGAGTCTGAGGTGTTTAAAAAACAGCATGTAAGCTTGCCTTGTTAAGCAGCACTCATTAGTTTCACATTTCACCAAAGTAAACATGACCACACTTCTATCCAGCATACACACAGATCACATCTCAAACATCAGATCCCAGCATGACTGAAGATTTGACTAAATACATTGTGTACTGGAGGCACAGTCCAATTAAAATTATTCAGTCCACAAGTATGACCATACAGTCAATAAGTCTTTCTAATCAGATTTAGAGGAATATTATCCATCTGTCTGTGGAGAATCCTGTACCAATTTCTGAACATGTGAACTAAAGTGCTGACAGTGTTAAACTCATAGTCTGAGAGTGAATGTGCCATTAGCAAGATAGATGATCCCTCAACTTCCATTCTCTCCAATGCTCTCTTGCTCTGTAAGCTCTCTGATGTATGAGGCACTTTATCATTTTTTTTCCCAGACCTCAACAGCATGTCATTTGATGTGGCACTGGAGACATCACCAATAAACACTAATAAAGAGAAAGCAATATAAAGGTGCTGTCCTAAAGTACATACAATAATAGATTTGATAACAGTAATTTTAGTCCATTTTTAATCCTGAATGTAGAGGGGGATCTGACAAGGGGGGTCAATATTTGGCTGCTTAGCATGGTCTAGTAAGCCCCTGCTGGTAGATACCATAACTACACCCTCTGGACCTAAATGCCGTCTTCTCCATTGACAGCCATAAGGCATGCAAAGAAGGCATATATTCTGAAGAAATAATAGCATATAAATAAAAATATTTTTTTAAGTTTTTAGTGCCTGGTTGTTTTAGAGGGCTCTTAAAAAATGAAATCGAGGGTGTAGATTCCATTTGGGGTGGAGGGGAAGTAACAATCAAAACAAGCAAGAACATCTAATCCTATCTGTTATCTGTAATGTCAGAGCTCAGAGAAGTCTGAAGGGCTTGGGACTGTGTGATTTCTTGTGGTGCCATATGCCAATCGAATGAGAAAAAATGGTAAAGTACAGTATTACACCTGGTGTGACAATGTATGTGTAAGGAAATTTTACATGCACACTCACCTGGCCATATCTGAATGTCCACACAGGCCATGTGGTGGGATGAAGCAGGAGTGTACTGTGTAAAGAACATTCATACTGAAGGAGTGCTGGAACAGTTTGTGGGAGAGATGTGGCTGTGCACCAGGAAAAACATTCTCTTACCTCACAACATGAGAATAACAGCCTACGAGTGCGTCAAAACAATCAAGTGCCTGTGTACTTCCCACCTCAAGCAAGAGTAAGCAATATGAGAATGTGTGTGTAAAAGTTTAAAAACCTTTACAAAAACAGATTATAGAGGGGTCTGAACTGTCCATGTCTGATATTTCATATCTTTTGTATGAACCCTCTATATTGTAAACCTACTCATTGGTCCATATAAGAAACTGAGAATCAGCAACTGTTTAAATGCACTTGTGCATGCATACAGGCATTTTTTATCTCCCAAGACCCATCTTCTGTTTTGTAACAACCACCCACATAAAATTAAGGAAGAGAGTGTTCATTTTTACCATGATTGATTCAGGGTGTTTAGTGCTTTCACAGCAATGGAAGTTCATAAACTTGACTGAAACCCTCAACTTGTTTATATTTAGGCTAATGCCAGTCAGTCAGTTCTAGCACAGTTTGAAGACAGTTTGTGGTCTAGTAATAGCTTCAGGCTATCGGTCTGCATTCAGCACACTACAGCCAGGTCATGACCTTTCAGGATACAGAGGGCATTTCCAGCCCAGACAGCAGGAGGATTTAAAAATTAGTTTTTATAAGGATCTGATGGTTTCAGTCCATGTGTAGTAACATCAACATGTGCATATTAAACAAATGCTGTTATTTTGAGACAGTTAATGGTTTGATTTGATCCCTACTAGAGTTACATTAAATTATGGATTTATTCTGATTAAAGGCCAGTTTGTGGTGATAAAAGAGTTAACTATCTGATCTGTACAGGATTTGGCTGGTTAGCTTTTGCAGTAAGCCCCTGCTGGTAGACACAGCATCTACACCATTATATTGGCAATGGTAAACGCTTTTTCCTCAATTGATGGCCATTCAAAAGTAGCTAAGTAGCCTGCATTTTTAGCATGCAACTTACAAATAACCAAAAACGTCTCAGTTACGTATGTAACCTCCGTTCCCTGATGGAGGGAACGAGACGTCGTGTCGAAGAAGCGACACTAGGGGTCTCTCTTGAGCGCCGAAAGATACCTCTGATCTATGAAAAAAGGCCAATGAGAGTTGGCGAACAGTATTTGCATACCCCGCCTCCGGATACGGATATAAAGGCGAGGGAATTACGCTCGTTCATTCAGGATTTTTCTGAGGAGCCGGGAGTGTTCCGGGCACCTCAGCGGCTCGGCTCAGCGATGTGGCCGAGAAGACGCGACGTCTCGTTCCCTCCATCAGGGAACGGAGGTTACATACGTAACCGAAACGTTCCCAGTCTGTCGCTCACTTCAACGTCGTGTCGAAGAGGCGACACTAGGGGTCCACTTCAAAACTCGCCATGCGCTGAGCCGTGTACGTGTACTGCTGACACAGAAGTGGGCAGGTATTTCTATGTGCACAAGCGACCAACTGTGTTCAGGCTGCACGTACTCTTCCCCAATGCCCCGAAAAAGCATCAGAATCCTTTTGGTTACCCTAGGGGGGAACAAGGTGACGCTCCCAACTAGGGAATGGGCCAAGCCTGGCTGGGCCTCTTTTCTCTCTATGTTTTCTCGGCATACAGCAAGAGCAGCCGGGGCCCTTACCACATCGAGGGAAGGGGGTCTTACCCGAATTCCTATTCTTTCAGGGGGAAAAGACCCTGCGGAGGCCACACCCACCCAAAAGGGGAGGTAGAGGTGGCAAAATACATCACATGGCCTCTTGGGTCACATGTGGGAAGAATGGCGTGGTGGTAGATCCAACCTCGAGGAGGGGGGAGTTACTACAACACGGCGACCAGAGGGCAGCCAAAGACTGCCTAAGGGAGACGCGGGTCAGCTCATAAGGTGACCGTACCGCGGAAGTACACACAGGAGGAGTCCCGTAGGAGGCCTGATCTGTGGAGCACCTATTCCAGTAGGGGTAGCCTGGGGTACCCGTAGTGGACTGGACCAGCAAGTTCCTCCGCTGAACTGCTGCGGGCCCAAAGGGCTAGGGAGGAATCAACCAGGGACCTAGGTCATCTGGGAAAGAAGCGCACTGTTTTGCCTTGGCAGAGGGAAACGGCGCTGGAACAAGCGATTCACCCGGTCAGATCATCGACGTGTACCGAGTTCTACGGGCTCGGACCTGAGAAAACACGGGATGAGACTGACTCAACCCTGAGATTGTAAAATCTCGTAAAGGTGTTAGGTGCTGCCCAGCCCGCAGCTCTGCAAATGTCTGCTAGGGAGGTGCCCCTCGCCAGTGCCCATGAGGATGCCACGCTCCTAGTAGAGTGGGCTCGAACCCGTAAGGGGGGTGGCACGGCCTGGGTGTGGTAGGCCAACTGAATGGCATCCACCACCCAGTGAGACAACCTCTGTTTGGAGTACAGCGTTCCCTTTCTGCTGTCCTCCAAAGCAGACAAAGAGCTGCTCAGAGCACCTGAAGCTCTGGGTGCATTCCAGGTAGGCATGCAAGGCACGTACTGGACACAATAGTGAGAGGGCTGGGTCTGCCTCCTCCCGGGGCAGTGCTTGTAGGTTCACTACCTGATCTCTGAAGGGCGTGGTAGGAACCTTGGGCACATAGCCCGGTCGAGGTCTTAGGATCACATGAGTGTCTGCCGGACCGAACTCCAGGCAAGTGTCGTTAGTAGAGAACGCTTGCAGGTCCCCGACCCTCTTGATGGAGGCGAGCGCGATCAGCAGGGCCGTTTTTAGAGAGAGAGCCCTGAGTCCAGCTGATTCTAGCAGCTCGAAAGGGGATCTCTGAAGACCGGCGAGGACCACCAAGAGATCCCAGGAGGGGAACAGGTTTGGCCGGGAAGGGTTTAACTTCCGGGTTCCTCTTAGGAACCTGACGATTAAGTCGTGCTTACCCAGAGACTTGCCATCTACTGGGTCATGGTGAGCTGTGATAGCGGCAATATACACCTTCAAGGTGGACGGGGACAGCCTCCCCTCCAACCTCTCCTGTAGGAACAGGAGCACCGACGTAACTGCACACCTCTGTGGGTCTTCTGCCCGGGAAGAACACCAATTGACGAACAGACGCCACTTCAGGGCGTAGAGTTGCCTGGTAGAAGGGGCTCTGTCTTGGTTGATCGTGGCTACGACCGTGGGTGGTAGACCAGCTAGATCTTCCGTGTCCCGTCCAGGGGCCAGACATGGAGGTTCCAGAGGTCTGGGTGCGGATGCCAGAGCGTGCCCCGTCCCTGAGAAAGAAGGTCCTTCCTCAGGGGAATTCGCCAGGGAGGGGCTGTCGCGAGGAGTACGAGGTCCGAGAACCAGGCCCAGGTGGGCCAGTAAGGAGCCACGAGAGTGACTTGCTCCTCGTCCTCCCTGACCTTGCACAGCACCTGTGCAAGAAGGCTCAATGGGGGGAATGCGTACTTGCGCAGCCCCACCGGCCAGCTGTGTGCTAGTGCATCTGCCCCGAGGGGAGCCTCTGAACTGGCGTACCAGAGCGGGCAGTGGGAGGTCTTTCAGGAGGCAAACAGGTCTACCTGGGCCTTGCCGAACCGTTCCCAAATCAGATGAACCGAGTGGGGGTGAAGCCTCCACTCTCCGCCAGGCAAGCGTTGTCATGACAGCGTGTCCGCTATCACATTGAGGTTGCCGGGGATGTGAGTGGCACGCAGCAACTTGAGTCGGTGCTGGCTCCAAAGGAGGAGACGACGGGCGAGTTGTGACATGTGGCGGGAGCGTATGCCGCCTTGGCGATTTATGTACGCGACCGCAGTGGTGCTGTCCGGCTTGACTAGGATATGTTCGTCCCGAATTAACGGGAGAAACTTCCGCAGGGCCAAAAGGACGGTCAACAACTCGAGGCAGTTGATGTGCCAACGCAGCTGGGCCCCTTTCCAATGGCCTGAGGCTGCGTGCCCGTTGCAAACGGCGCCCCAACCCAATCTGGAGGCATCGGTCGTGACCAGGACGCGTCTGGACACCTGCTGTAGGGGTACTCCAGCCCGTATGAAACAGAGGTGTGTCCAGGGGTTGAATGTTTGACGGCAGGCGGGGGTGATTGTTACCCGGTGCGTGCCGTGGCGCCATGCTCGTCTCGGGTCTGGAGCCAGTGTTGGAGCGGTCTCATATGCATCAACCCCAGCGGCGCGACCGCCGTGGAGGACGCCATATGCCCCAGGAGCCTCTGGAAAAGTTTTAAGGGGACCGCTGTGCCTGGCCTGAAGGCGGCGAGGCAGTTCAACACTGACTGGTCACACTCGTTGGTGAGACGTGCCGACATTGAGACCGAGTCTAACTCCATCCCGAGAAAAGAGATGCTCTGAACTGGAATGAGCTTGCTCTTTTCCCAGTTGACCTGAAGCCCCAGACGGCTGAGGTGCCTGAGCACCTGGTCTCTGTGGGTGCATAGTAACTCTCGCGAGTGGGCCAGGATGAGCCAGTCGTCGAGGTAGTTGAGTATGCGGATGCCGGCTTCTCGGAGCGGGGCAAGAGCTGCCTCTGCGACTTTCGTGAAGACGCAAGGGGACAGAGACAGGCCGAAGGGGAGGACTTTGTACTGATACGCCTGGCCCTCGAACGCAAACCGCAGGTAGGGGCGGTGTCGGGGCAGGATGGAGACGTGGAAGTACACATCCTTCAGGTCTATCGCTGCGAACCAATCTAGATGCCGGACGCATGTTAAGATGTGCTTCTGCGTGAGCATTTTGAACGGGAGTTTGTGCAACGCTTGGTTGAGAACTCGCAGGTCCAAGATTGGTCGTAAGCCGCCGCTTTTATTGGGTACGATGAAGTAAGGGCTGTAGAAACCCTTCTTCATCTCGGTTGGAGGGACAGTCTCTATCGCGTCTTTGGCCAGAAGAGTCGCGATTTCCACGCACAGGGACTGGCCGTGTTCGCCGTGTACTGTGGAAAAGCGGACGCCCATGAAGGGGGGCGGGGGCCTGGCAAACTGAATTGCGTAACCGAGTCTGATGGTCTGGGCCAGCCAGCGAGACGGGTTGGGAAGTGAAAGCCACGCGTCCAACCTCTGCGCTAGGGGCACCAAAGGGATGATCAATTTGGACATACCCGGCGGGGCTTCGCCGCGGGGTGGAGCAGGTAGGGCAGCGTTGGGCAGCGACGGGGCGACCCGCGGCTGAGGTGCTGAGAAAAGACTCAAAGCACTTACCTTGCTCCGTACACTCGGCAGGGGGCGGGTTGGCGACTGAGGAGGAGGTCCTGGGTAGGCGTCCTCTAGACTCGTCGGAACCAGCGGGCCGGGGGACAGTCGTGGGGCTGAAGACGGGTGGTCCGTGTCCAGGAAGCCAGGACTGTTGAGATCTGAGGGCAAAGTGCCGTGAGAACGGCATTTGCGGGCCAGGTGACCCAGAGACATAGGAAATAGCTATTTTATTGAGAATGTGGGTACCGCAACCCCATCTAAGGGGGGGCGGCAAATGAAATTGTTTAGAAACAAAAGATTCTCCTCTCGGCCCTCCACCGGGGGACAGAGCGGTCTTACCACCTCCGGAGCTAACGTCTGTGTCGCTGGGTCGTCCGTCTCAGGACCACCTGGGAGCCTTCCGGGTCCTCGAGGGAGTCCGGGAGACGGGGGGGCGTCTGCTTCCTGCGGTGTGCTCGACGCAGGGGCTGAGAGCTGGGCCCGGGTTGAGGCGGAGCAGGTTTCTTAGCCACAGGGGGACGCCCTCGGCGAGCAGACGGGGCAGTGGCCTTGGCGGCAGGTTTGCGGCGAGGCAGGATGTGAGATATAGCCTCCGTCTGTTTTCTCACCGCGGAGAACTGCTGGGCGAAGTCCTCGACGGTGTCGCCAAAGAGGCCAAGCTGGGAGACGGGGTGTCGAGGAAGCGAACTTTGTCGGCCTCACGCATCTCGACCAGGTTGAGCCAAAGATGACGTTCCTGGACCACAAGGGTGGCCATCACCTGCCCGAGTGCCTGCGCGGTGACCTTCGTGGCTCTGAGGGCGAGGTCGGTTGCTGAGCGCAGTTCCTGCAGCACATCGGGGTCAGGGCTACCCTCGTGCAGATCTCTGAGCGCCTTGGCCTGGTGGACTTGCAGGATGGCCATGGCGTGCAAGGCAGAGGCGGCCTGTCCCGCGGCGCTGTAGGCTTTGTTGTTCAACGAGGATGAAGTCCTACAGGCCTTGATGAGATGGACAAAGATGGAGTGCAACTGCCCTATCCACCTGGGGAATCGCCGTGTACCTGTGGGCCTCTCCGCCGTGGACGAGCAGGGCTCTCCATGAAGACGTCAGCTCGTCATGCACCTCCAGGAAAAATGGAGGTTTCCAGTCCAACCCCACCCCGACGGCGGCACGGGTAAGCATGCCGGACATCTGCGCATCTGCCTCAGCCTGGCCGTGCTGGCCCGAAGGCGGCAGCCCAGGGGAGGAGTCAGCGTCAGATGCCGCGCTCTCCGACGGAGCGGCGAGCTCATCGGCTTCAAGCTCCAGAGGATAGGCGGACCGGCCCGGAGGCGAGTCGCCGTTACCTCGAGGCTGGACGGAGGTTAACGAGCGTGTCGGGGGGCGGGTGGTCCGAGGGGACATGCCCGGCGGAACCGCACCCGCTGCCCTCCCCAAATCGCCTCCATCGCCAGCTGCATCGTCCTCAATCCTGTGGGAAGAAGGAGCGATACGGGGGGGCGGCTGGAGTGGCGTGCTTTCTATTGAAAGCAAGCCACGACCGCAACGTTACCATGGTCATGTTCTCGCAGTGAGAACATGAACCATCCACGAATGCTGCCTCGGTGTGATCGGCGCCCAAACACACGAGACAGCACCTGTGGCCGTCAGAAGCGGAGAGCACTCTACCGCATCCAGGAACTGCACAGGGGTTGAATGGCATCTTTATAAAGATGCACCTTGAAAAGGGCGTTCAACACCACTGTGTATTGCTCTTTCAGAGAAATAAACTCTTTATGGAGAAATATTACTCTTTTAAAATGGAACTCTTTTAACGCTGCGCTGTCGAAGCGCCCAGGGGCAAACTGCACGCCGGCAGAGAAGAGAAAAAGCCACTGAAGTGCGCCGTAAATCCAACAGCAGCAGAGCGTCAGAGGATCAGAAGCAGGATCAGTTGTGTTACACGCAGCTGACAGCATACACACGACCATCGGCTCCGAAGAAAATTACTGAATGAACGAGCGTATTTCCCTCGCCTTTATATACGTATCCGGAGGCGGGGTATGCAAATACTGTTTGCCAACTCTCATTGGCCTTTTTTCATAGATCAGAGGCATCTTTCGGCGCTCAAGAGAGACCCCTAGTGTCGCTTCTTCGACACGACGTCGAAGTGAGCGACAGACGGGGAATTACAATTATTTTAATGGAAACCCCCATGTGTATCTATACATGCTTTTTTGTGCACCCCCAACCTATTCTGTCCTTTAAGAGTTACAGAATATAGAAGAGATAATATCAAATTGAATTTCATGGTTACGGGTCTTTTTTCCAGACGCACTGTAAGTTGAGCTGTTCTACATTTGGATATTGTACCTCCATCAGGAATGAGGGCTCTCTACAAAAAAAATGCAAAAGGGATGTTGTGACTGTGGCTTGGCCATGCATTTATGTAGGCCCCCCTGTCTGGCATACTTTCATTTCATCCAGCTGACGAGTCAATGTAAAAGCAAATGGGAAACATACCATTCTGCCTAAAATCCAGGTCTACAGCACAGGTATTTTAGGCATAGGAAGGAATTATCCATCACATCTCACATCTAGCTCAGGCCCCTCTTTGTTCAATGCACAAGTTTGGCTCTTTATTTTCTCTCTTTTCTCCCCAATTTGGAATGCCCAATTCCCAAGGCACTCTAAGTCCTCGTGGTGGCATAGTGACTCACCTCAGTCTGGGTGGCGGAGGATGAATCTCAGTTGCCTCCGTATCTGAAACCTTCAGTCCGCACATCTTATCACGTGGCTTGTTGAGTGCGCTAGTACGGAGACATAGCACGTGTGAAGGCCCACGCTATTCTCCGCAGAATCCACGCACAACTCACCATGCACCCCACCGAGAGTGAGAACCACATTATAGCAACCTCGAGGAGGTTACCCCATATGACTCTACCTTCCCTAGCAACCGGGCCAATTTGGTTGCTTGGGAGACCTGGCTGGAGTCACTCAGCCCACCCTGGATTCGGTGGTAGTCAGCGTCTTTACTTGCTGAGCTACAATTTTGGCTCTTGACCTTACTGTCAGTTCTATGTTTCTTGTCATATTGAAGACTGACAGCTCTCAATGAGTATAATTAAGCAATATCACACAAGCAAGCATTCTGTTGCACTGAACATCAGCACGGCTGTAATTTGGCAGATAACTAGGGTTGGGTATTGATTTGATATCGATTGATATCGATTCTTAAATCTCAAGATCAATTGGCAAAATTTTGGACCAAGTTAGAAAGTGCCCTGAAGAATTAACAGCATTAGCTAAGAGAGAATTTTTTTCATATCCAATCAAAATCGACATTATAACTGAAATATGGCCAAATGAATAAGAATAGAATCAAAATTGGAATCAAATCATATCGAATTGAGAGTTTGTGAATGCGAACGAAACTGGATCTAATCTGTACTAATACCCAGCCCTACTGATAACACAGTGCTGATATTCATTTCAACAGCAAGAAAGAGAGTATGATATTGGTTAACCGGCAACACTGAATAATCATGAATTAATAGTGAATTAATAGTTACTTCCGCATAAATTAATGATGAGTTAAGGAATGGACTGATCAGGAACTAATGAAGAGCTAACATTAACTTTTCTGTCAACATAGATGCATGTAAACATTCAAATCATTTATTGTGTGTGAACTTCCATTTCAAGTGCAGATATTTTGCTACATTTCTGCCTAGCACTACTGAATGTGGAGAGTTTTTTGGGGCACTCATAAGCAGTGCTCTCGTTGTATTGGTACTGACAATTTTTATCTAAAATGATTGGTTGTTTTGTTGGACTGAATTAAGGATTGAAGTCAGAGTTTTCATAATAAAAATTTTGATGATGTTATGTGCAGCAAATGAATTAAGTTTATTATTTGAATTGAACGTTTTAAGTGCTAATATTAGCATTTTTGGCATTTCCGATTTGAATGAATGAATGTTGAATTTATATAGTGCTTTTTCTGATACTACACTCAAAGCGCTTTACACAGTGAGCAGGGGACACTCCTCAACCACCACCAGTGTGCAGCATCTATCTTGATGTGACGGCAACCATAGTGCGCCAGTGCCCTCACTGCACACCAACTGTTGGTGGAGAGGAGTGGACTGATACAGCAAATTAATGCATGGGGATTATTAGGAGGCCATGATGGATAAGGGCCAATGGGGGGAATTTGGCAAGGACACCGGGGTTACACCCCTACACTTTACGAGAAGTGCCCAGGGATTTTTGTTGACCACAGAGAGTCAGGACCTCGGTTTAATGTCTCATCCAAAAGATGGTGCCTTTTAACAGTATAGTGTCCCCGTCACTATATTGGGGCTTTATGACCCACACAGACTTCAGGGCGAGCACCCCCTGCTGGCCTCACTAACACCTCTTCCAGTAGCAACCTTATTTTTCCCCAGGAGGTCTCCCATCCAGGTGCTGACCAGGCTCAACCCTTCTTGGCTTCAGTGGGTTACCAGTTTAGAGCTACCAGGTGATATGGCTGCTGCTTTGATATCAGGAGATATAGAGAAAGATGAAACACACCTTATAAATCATTTAAAAATGTCTTGTATGTCTTAACAGGTATGTTTGTATTTTATTTTCAGTCTGTATATGTTTCAAACAAGATTGAATTCATTTAAAGCAAGATTGGAAGACTCACCCTTGACTTTCAGTATTGTTTTTTCTTCACATTAAAGGTGCTCATTGTTTTTTTTATGTCATATGTGCTGGTGGATTTGTATTTTCAAATAAGCAGATCTTTAAAATCCTAAGGATCACCTTAGTGCATGTGTATACTTACAAACTCATTATTAACTACCCATGAATCCATGACTTGTTAATGTATCATCATGGCATGAATTTACTTGGTGGGACAAATCGTCAACTCATTGTTAACTACTCATGAACTATCATCAACAGATGACTTGTTAATGCAGCATCATGTCATGACATTACTTGGTGGGGCATATCATTATAAACTTACTATCAATTACACATGTACTGCACTAGTATTCATTCCAGATAAATCACATATTGCTTACCATCATTTGGTTTGACATGAGGTAAAAGCTGATGCAGGCATGGAATATGTATGGATGACGAATGATCTGAGTGGTGGGACCCACAGTGGTAAATTAAAAATGAATTTCATTTTGGTTTATTGTCACCCAAACCCAATAGCATCACTTACAAAAACATGTATTAAACCACTGGAGTCATAAAGATAATATTTATGCTGTTTTATGTGCTTTTTGGAACTTCAAAAATGTGGTCCCCATTCACTTGAATCATGCATTGTATGGGCCTACAGAGCTTAGATATTCTTCTAAAAATCTTTATTTGTGTTCTGCATACGAAACAGAGTCATACTCATCTGGAATGGTATGAGGGTGAATAAAAAAAATGGGAGAACTATTCCATTAATTTTTCAAACATTTCATTAGGATGGTCCATGTAAATTAAGCAGAATAATCCTGCATCATCCAGTGATGTTTGTGGCAAAACTGAAAGACATAAAAATATATTAATTATGACTACCTTATGCACATTTAATTCAAGGTTGAAGTACTTTACATTCTTTCTTATAAAGCCTATTTTATTTAGTTTATTCGAATATTAATTAATGCATTAACTATCAAACATTTAATAACGTAATTAAGATGACCATTATTAATGCATAAATTCATATGACTCAAGTTGTAGTTAATGATAACTCATCATTAGTTCCTGATTAGTTCATTCCTTAACTCATCATTAATTTATGCGGAAGTTGTAGGTATTAATTCAGATATTAATTCACGATTATTAATGCACTGTTATTATAAAGTGTTACTTATTAATTATACTCTTTGACAATGTGCTTTTATACAACAGCTCTATAAACAGGACAATGCAATCTTTAATAATTTATATTTTTATGTGGCCAGTTAGATTGTATAATTTTTCTCTGCCAATGAAATAGTCCCAAAAGAAGCCAAAGCATGAAGCATTGCATGTTCCTTTGTCCATCATGATTTTACCCTTTAACAGCAACCAAAAATATGTTCACCAACAGTATAACATATCAACGTGATCCACATAAAAAAAAAAAAAAACATTATATATATATATATATATATATATATATATATATATATATATATATATATATATATATATATATATGAGATCAAACAGTGAAACAATGATTTGCACAATAGACACAATAAAAATTTCACTCAACTCAGTGTCCTCGCATGAAGGGTTTCAGGATGTTCAGGCGCCAATTCGTTATGTCTGCCAGAGGATTTTGGAGCCTGCCCAGCTGAATCTGTAAAATTTTTAAAATGCAATAAGGAAAACTCTGAGGCAAATGATCGGGTAGTCTCACAAGGCTTTATAGATGGTTGACAAACACACTCTTCTCATACATGTCAAAGAGCGAGTATAAACAGGGAAAAGTAATACTCTGTTAAACGCTACAAATAAAAGTAGAGGCGAGCGCATTAGCATATAGTAACAGCACTCAGCGGTAGAGCGGCCATCACACAAGCAATACTACTCTCCTCTCCGTGCGTGCACGCTCTCTCATAACAACAGCATACACCATTGGAGACATCATCTTAAAGGCACATCAACATACATGTCATAACAGTACTTAACATTAGGTAGCCGTTACAAGTGTTATCCCAGGGCAGAACGTGAAACACACCCAGACTAGTGCAACGATGACGATACAATGCAGACATGTTCAAAGGCATGCACAAAACAGCGTTAACAACAGACTAGTAGTTTACATGGACGATCCTGTTATACCTGGAAGCACACTGATGATGACACGATGCAGACGTACTCAAGGAGGCATGCACACAGCAGCAATAGCCACAAATGCAATGCAAGACCCACACATGAAATCCTGCGGCTGCGAACCATACGACTGGGAATGGAAGTCAAGCAATCAATGCTTACTTTCTCAGTGTCCACATCTGATGCCGGAAGAAGCAGCAATGCTGCGCAGGTGACTAAATTGTGACGTTGACAATGACACATGTCAGAGAGACGGATCCTTCCCTTTTTATATCATAAGGGTGAAAGCTAATTGGCTTACGACCGCAATACATTTATTAGGGAAGATAACTGACTTCCCCACTACAAATAGAAATCTCAAAGAAGGAAAATAACAGACGAACATAGCATGTACAGAACAGACATGGGTTTCACAGCTGGTGCACATTAGAATGGGATGTGGTGAATCAAAGAGAAGGAGAAGTGGTGAAAAATGAGAGGGTGGGCACTGGACCATTGTACAGATGGATATGCCAACAGAATGTTCCCAAACTAACATTCCTTCTAAAAATACACACACTGTTGATGGAGAGGTTGAGTGCTTCACACCAGTGACGCGTGAGGAGACTGAGAGAAGCTGAGCTACCACTGGACTTGATATCCCAAAAAGGTTTGGTACTTTGATCATTGAGTTACAAAGATCATAACACCACTGGAGCAAAACAGCAGTTAAAAGGGTTTTTGTTTCACAAGAGCAAATTCGATCTATCTCCATCTTATGGCCTCCAGGAAGAGCAGCTTTGATCTGCCTGTTCTGCATGTTTCAGTAGAGATGACCAGCAGAGAGTGAAAACAGTGGAGTGGGGGCATGGGGCCAGGATAAGCAGATCTTTCTGGGGAGCTTGGTGAAGATCAAGATATGTATTGCACTTCAGCATTATCTCAGTCACCAGGCACCTTCTTGTTTCTATCACACAGGTAGAAAAACACATTTTAGAGTAGTAAGGCCACTACCTGTATAGCAAAGATACACATCAACAAATTATTACCATCACATTAGTGACACATATTATTTGATTGCCTGCTAGAAGCCAGCTCATACAATTGTGAAGCAAATGCAATCTAGAGGAACAGTTTTGATCTGTGTAAATGGCCACATCCATTGCTGGATGATTCACTGACCTTAAACCCAGTGAAGTATATCTTGTGATCCCCAGAGTATGGAGCAGTCTGGGACTGGGACATAGACATAAGCTGTGTCCCAAATGACACACTATACACTATGCACTTACAAAATATACTATGCACTAAACAGTGTTGTGTTTGAATTTTCAGTGTAGTGTTGTCCCAAATTAACATTTCGTTAATACATGGAAGCGTTTGACGTTTAACATATTCACACAGCGTGGGGTGATGGTAAAGCATTCAACTTACATATGCAAGGTGCTGTCTTCACAGAAGTTTCACTAGCTGCTACATTCTTCATTATTTACAACTGTTTTGTCAGACCAGCAATGCAGCCAGGTAACTCCGCCCTTTCCACTATGTACAGTTAGCCGCGTATGTTGAGTGCATGATGTGTCCAACATTCCACACTCCGTTTTGATGGTTGAAAATGTGTATCATCCAGGCACTTAAAGAACACTTGTTTTTGTTCTGTTTTCAGTGTAAACCGTGTAGTGTATGAATTTTCAGTGTAATATCGTCCCAAATGGAACACTTAACGGTTTGTTACTACACGGAAGTACATCATCCAGCTGCCCATAAATGTTCTCTCTCTGTCGCACCACCGTCCGCCGTCGGCCTTTATCCCTCTCGGAGGCTTGATTAGCCTGATAAGAGATCGGGTGTGTAAAATCATGACCAGGCCCACCCCCTCTGCCCTGTCACATTCCTCCCTCTTTCTCTCAGGCCGGGGAGCCCCCGGCATGACGTAAACCGCCATAAGGCGTGCCTTATGCCCATCTACCGGCAGGTCATCCAGCCTTCCTGAATCTGGGAAACAATAATGGGAGGGAAACAATAATGAAAAATAGGGAGGTATTCCCTGTACAATTGCAGAACACCCCCCCACAGTAAAATGTATAAGATAAGGAAAAGGCCAATGCGGAGCGGCAGTGGGAGAGAGAGAGAAGAGAGAGAGAGAAAGAAAAAAAAAAACACTTACTCAGCGGTTCTCTGATACGCCGTAGCTTGGTCCTCGGCCACTCCTCCACCCTCTAGTGGATGATAGCCATGCCTCCCTGGGCAGATCGGAGGCAGTCCTCCAGCCCCTGGCAGATGGAACTCGCCGCCGCATTCTCGGGCAGCAGTTCTCCCGTTCCAGGCGGTCGGCAGTGAGTCCCTCCCCGCTCGCAGTCTGCGATCTCAGACACCGCCGCATTTCAGTGTAAGGGTTTTCTCCACCCTGCCAGCGGCCCTGACCGCTACAGGCGGTCAGCTAGGAGCTCCTTCTCTGTCCCCCAGAAGATGGCCGTGGCTGCTCCGTTGGGGAGAATGGTAGCGGCGAGAACTCCACTTACGGATCCCTCCTCCTTCCCAGGTCTTTGGCACCAGTGTAAAGCAGTTCAGTGGAAAGGAGGAGGTGAGAACCGGCTTGACAATATAAATAATAGTTTCATGAAGAAATATACCAAACGACACTAACACACACATAGGACAGCTGCCTGTAAAGTTTCTCTCTCTGTCGCACCACCGTCCACAGTCAGTCTTTATCCCTCTCAGAGGCTTGATTAGCCTGAAAAGCCCTGTCACACAATTATATTGCATTTATTATCTATATAATGTATACTGTATTTAACATACCAAGGCTTGGCAACAGCAAATACATAAAAACACATGAAATCACACAGTTTTAAACATGCACTATTAAGTATAGGCTATGCACCCATATTTGCAGAGCACAATGAATACAGTAGGGTTCAAAAGTTTGAATCCATTTGAGAGTGTTTAAAGAGCATCTTGAGTGTTTCAATGGAAGAAAGGAAATCTGACCTTTTGTATAGTTAGCATGGTTAATGTCACAAATATTCTTATTTCATTATTGACCTCAAATTTTATGTGATAATCTTTCCTTATTTTTCAATATTAAACTAATAAAAAGTTCAATTTATTTTAAAGTTTAAATTAGATTTCAAATCCCATATTTTCAATATGGATTTTTCTGTTAAACCCTTCTGTAGTTGCTCACTGCTTTATCAATATTTGTGCTTTTTTTTTAAAAGAATCTGAACAAAAAGAATTTCTCCCAAGCATAAGTATACCTAAAAATAAAACATAGGTACGCCATAGAAATAATAATAAAAAAACTGATAACAAAATCCATCCTACACTAGCTGGGTTTCCATCCATGTATTATTATGCAATTTTTGGAATATCACATTAAAATTTTTTAAATTGTACAATGTTGTAATAATTCTACAGGATCTGTTCTATTACCCCTGGTGGGTTTTATTTGCTGCACTCATTGATCGGTCCATGCATGGCTGCATGGATGGGAGAAAACATGTCCCAGCACAAAACCATACTGCCAATTCAAACAGTCTATAAGTGAATAAAAATATTCAAGTCAAGTCAAGTGGTTTTTATTGTTGTTCAACCATATACATTTAGTACAGTACACAGCAAAATGAGGCAATGTTCCTCCGGGACCATGGTGCTACATAAAACAACATAGGACAAACACAGAACCACATGAGACTACACAGATTAAATAACATTTCTAGTACACGTGCAAACGTGTGCAAAAGTACGAGACAGTACAATAAATGACTAAAAGGAACAGAACAGTCAGAGACAGTGCAGCGCCGACCAGTACACATTTGTAATCGAGTAGTGCAAAAAAATGACACTTTCTAAAATGCTATATGTAAACATAACATACTATGAGATAGTGCTCTATGGACATAGCAGTTATTGAGGTAGCAGCCAGTTAAAGTGACAATTAATTAAAGTGCAACTCTGGACATGTGCAAAAGTTGGATGGTGTACAGGTGTGTGTGTGTGTGTGTGTGTGTGTGTGTGTGTGTGTGTGTGTGTGTGTGTCAGTCCCTGAGTATTGAGGAGTCTGATGGCTTGGGGCAAGAATCTGTACACAGTCTGGTATCTGCTTCGGTACCTCTTGCCAGATGGCAGGAGGGTGAAGAATTTGTGTGAGGGGTGTGTGGGGTCATCCACAATGCTTGTTGCTTTGCGGATGCAGCGTTTTATGTAAATGTCTTTGATGGAGGGAAGAGAGACCCCGATGATCTTCTCAGCTGTTCTCACTATCCTCTGCAGGGCTTTGCAGTCCGAAACGGTGCAAGTCCCAAACCAGGCAGTGATGCAGCTGCTCAGGATCCTCTCAATAGTCCCTGCCACATGCGCCGCGTGTCGCCGCTGTCCTGGAAGTGACTGTGGAATCTCTGTGCATGTGCACGCTTTGCCTCTCTGATGGCCCGGGACAGTTTGGCCCTCAATGTTCATAGGGCTGCCTTGTCACCTGCTCTGAAGGTGGAGTCTCGGGTCCTTAGCAGGGCACGCACCTCCACAGTCATCCACAGCTTCTGGTTGGAGCATGTGGTGATGGTCTTGGAGAAGGTGACATCATCAATGCAATTGCTGATGTAGCTGATCACTGATGCTGTGTATTCCTCCAAGTTGGTAGAGTCGCCATATGTTGCAGCCTCCCTGAACATTTGCCAGTCAGTACACTCAAAACAGTCCTGAAGAGCAGAGATGGCTCCTGCTGGCCAGGTTTTCACCTGCTTCTGAATCGGTTTTGTGCTCCTGACGAGCAGTCTGAATGTTGGAATTAGCATAATGGAGATGTGGTCTGAGTAGTCGAGGTGGGGGCGGGGCTCCGCTTAAGACGTCCTCTCCCCCAGCCACCAGCTTCAGACGACGTCGAGGACTGGAGGCCTGGTGTCCGCAGCAAGCCGAGGTCACATAGCTTCTCCTGCAGATCATCATGCAGCATGGTTGTTGCATGAATTTTATATTTTAGTAGTGTCTGCCGATGTCTGGTGATGGTAAACATGAACACCGGTTGCTCCGATGTCCATGTGCCATAAAAGTCGGGCTAACTAACAAAAATAGCACCATATTAGCAGCGTGGTACCGCGCCGCCATCTTGGATCTTCATTCAAGTAGTAAAGTAATTTAATTCATTTGACAGAAGTGGCCCTGACTGATATATTTACAGTTTATATATTATTCATATTATGTTATTGTTGCTAAAACAGCTTACATGTGTTTAGAAACAAAATATGATTAAGTTTAATAAACCTGAGACCAGAAACATAACGAGCTGACTTTAATTGGTCTCAAGATGGCACCGAGTATGGCTGCTGCGTCGCGAGCTCCGTCAAAACACTGCAGTTTATTGTTTGTTTTGTTTACAGTTCTGTGTTTTTTTGTCTTGGATGTTGTCTGCCTTATTGTGTACGACAGACAAACGCTTTTGGACATTGGTTCGGCAATCACACACCGAAAACCGGACTTCACATTCCTCAATGCCGACCCACAGTTTACAAACACGCCAGCGGATCCCTTTGTTTGGGCTGCCCGGCCGCGGAAACGCAGACGGAAAAGGGGAAAAAGAGCCGGCGTTCTCATCAGATTAAGACGTCGCGCAAATCGCCCCCCGCTACCCAGTATACTACTGGCAAATGTTCAGTCTCTGGACAACAAGCTCTGCGAGCTGAGAGCGCGGATCTCTTTCCAACGAGAGACGAGAGAATGCTGTGTTATCTGTCTTACGGAAACCTGGATGTCCGCGGAGATTCCAGACTCGGCCATCGAACCCATGGGTTTCTCCGTGCACCGAGCGGACAGAGCGAAAGACCTCTCAGGTAAAAGCAGAGGTGGAGGTGTATGTTTTATGATCAACAAATCATGGTGTGATCAGAGGAATATACATTTTATCAGGTCTTTCTGCTCTCCTGATCTGGAATTTCTCATGCTTCTGTGTCGACCATTCTGGCTACCGAGGGAATTCACAGCGGTCATTATCACTGCTGTGTACATCCCCCCACAAGCCGACACAGACCGGGCACTTAGGGAACTGTATGGCAGTATAAGTCAGCAGGAAACCGCGCACCCTGAGGCCGCGTTCATTGTTGCCAGGGACTTCAACAAAGCCAACTTCAAAACAATAGCACCAAAATACCACCAACACATCAGCTTTAACACACGAAGGGACCGGGTTTTGGATCATTGCTATTCTCCTTTCCGGGATGGCTACAAATCCCTCCCCCGCCCACCATTTGGCAAATCTGACCACTCTTCCGTTCTGCTTCTGCCCGCTTACAGGCAGAAACTGAAACGGGAAGCACCCGCCCTCAGAATGATCCAGTGCTGGTCGGACCAATCAGACTCTGCGCTACAGGACTGTTTTGATCACGCGAACTGGGAGATGTTCCGGTCTGCCTCCGATGACGACATCGAGGTTTACGCTGATAGCGTAATGTGTTTCATCAGAAAGTGCGTAGAGGACGTTGTTCCGACAAAAAATATACAGATCTACCCCAACCAGAAACCATGGGTTAACGGCGATGTTCGCGCGGCACTTACTGCGCGGACCACCGCTTTTAATTCCGGGAACGCGGAGGAGCGTAAACAAGCCAGTTATGCCCTCCGTAACTCCATCCGTGCAGCCAAATGCCAGTACAGGCACAAAATTGAAGAACAGTTTAACACCACTGACTCCAGAAGTATGTGGCAGGGAATTAACACCATCACGGACTATAAACGGAATAAAAACTCCGCCATGAACACCGCTGCCTCTCTCCCGGACGAGCTTAATACATTTTATGCTCGTTTCGAGGACAACAACACCGCCCTCACAGAGAGAGCACTCGCGGCCGATACTACAGATGATGGTTCACTCTCCGTCTCTGTTGCGGATGTAACCCGATCCTTTCGACGGGTGAACATCCGTAAAGCCGCGGGTCCAGACGGCATTCCGGGCCGCGTCAGAGCATGCGCGAACCAACTGGCTGGTGTTTTTACGGACATTTTCAACTTGTCCCTATCCCTGTCTGTAGTCCCCACATGCTTCAAAACATCAACCATTGTGCCTGTACCGAAGCAATCAAAAATCACTTGCTTAAATGACTGGCGTCCTGTTGCCCTCACCCCCATCATCAGCAAATGCTTTGAGAGGTTGATCAGAGATCACATCTGCTCTGTTCTGCCCACCTCTTTGGACCCATTGCAGTTTGCCTACCGTAACAACCGCTCCACTGATGATGCCATTGCATCTACAATACACACTGCTCTATCCCACCTGGAAAAAAGGAACACATATGTGAGAATGCTGTTTGTAGACTACAGCTCAGCATTCAACACCATAGTGCCCTCCAAGCTTGATGAGAAACTCCGGGCTCTGGGCTTAAACAGCTCGCTGTGCAGCTGGATCCTGGATTTCCTGTCAGGCAGACGTCAGGTGGTTAGAATGGGCAGCAACATCTCCTCATCACTGACCCTCAACACTGGAGCCCCGCAGGGCTGTGTTCTCAGCCCACTCCTGTATTCCCTTTACACACATGACTGTGTAGCAACACATAGCTCCAATGTCATCATTAAGTTTGCTGACGATACGACGGTTGTAGGTCTGATCACTGACAATGATGAAACGGCCTACAGAGAGGAGGTGCACACTCTGACACGCTGGTGTCAGGAGCACAACCTCTTCCTCAACGTCAGTAAAACCAAGGAGCTTGTGGTGGACTTCAGGAAGAAAGACAGAGAGCACAGCCCCATCACCATTAATGGAGCACCGGTGGAGAGAGTCAGCAGCTTCAAGTTCCTCGGTGTCCACATTACTGAGGAACTCACATGGTCCGTCCACACTGAGGCCGTTGTGAAGAAGGCTCACCAGCGCCTCTTCTTCCTGAGACGGCTGAGGAAGTTCGGAATGAACCACCACATCCTCACACGGTTCTACACCAGTACTGTAGAGAGCATCCTGACTGGCTGCATCACCGCCTGGTACGGCAATAGCACCGCCCACAACCGCAAAGACCTGCAAAGGGTGGTGCGAACTGCCAGAAACATCATCGGAGGTGAGCTTCCCTCCCTCCAGGATATATATAACAGACGGTGTGTGAATAAAGCTCGGAGGATCATCAGAGACTCCAGTCACCCGAGTCATGGGCTGCTTTCACTGCTTCCATCAGGCAGGCGGTATCGCAGCATCAGGACCCGCACCAGTCGACTACATGACAGTTTCTTCCCACAAGCAATAAGACTTTTGAACACATGATCTCTCACGATCAACAATCAGCACTGCACTTTATTAATCATCACTCTGTCAATATATTCTCCCAATTCAATTAGTGTTTATATATATTTATACCCGTATCTAGTGTATGTGTATTCTACATTGTGTGTATTGTGTACATTTGATATGTAAATTATTGTGTATGTGTACATTTGTTATATTAATTGTTTTGTGTAAATATGTTGTTTATTGTAAAGTGGTTTATGTCTCGTCACTGTCATGACTGCTGTTACTCGGAACTGCACACAAGAATTTCACCTACTGTTGCACTCGTGTACACAGTAGTGTGACAATAAAGTGATTTGATTTGATTTTGATTTGATGTGATTTGATTTTGATTTGATTTGATTTGATTTGATTTGATTTAATGTGATGGTCAGAAATTATTTAGGTATGTAAGGAAAACATTTCTTGGCAAAAGAGTTTCTAACAAACAGTATGATTTTTGGTTCGTAAAAACCATTTTATTTTGGATGGGACAAGAAAGTGGCTGAAGTAGCTCTGCATTTCGTCAACAATAGAATGGGCATCCGTCCACAGTCAGCCCAACTCAACGCCACAACAGATGCATCCAAGATCAAATCAAAGATATCTTTATTGTCCCCGAGGGGCAATTTGTTGTACAGTCAGCAGTAAACACACAAACATCAGACAAAGATTAATTATTGGACAATAGGTACAATATAAACCAAAAAAATCACATTGAATTATTTAAAAAGACAATGGCAGCTGGAAAAAATTTGTTCTTAAGTCTATTTGTTCAACATGTTGGCAGATTGTATCTGTGACCAGATTGGACAGGGGGTGGCTAGAATCAGACAAAATTTACTGGGCCTTCTTTAAAACCCTGACATTGTACAATGAGTTAAGTCATTGTAAGGACTTCACAGGAAGGAGGACACGGGAACAGGGTTCAACACAAAGGTAAGATTAACACTCTTTAATCACGGGTAGTAGACAGACAGGGGTAGTGCAAATATGTGCTATTCATAAACTCTTTTAACTAATAATCTAACAGCTTAGGTTTATCTCTCTATTGCCAACACTGGACTGGCAGCTCTCTCTCTCGACTGGAGGCACTGGTGCTCTTTTATGCCGCTCTCCCCGTACTCACTGAAATTAGAGACAGGTGTTAGACATAATTTAGCTCAGGTGCAAGCGCCCTTACCGCTTTCTCCCTTTGGACGGGCGCTTGACCACGCCCCCGCTGCCACAGTCATTCAGTGTCATGCCTGCAATATTTCTGCACACTTTAAAGATTACCCTGAAATCTGTTTCTATTTTTAATATTAAGTAACCTCTACCAGCTGACAAAAGAAAACATATGGACAGATTCAATTAAACAGGAATAAAACATTTTCATAAAAGTATTATCAAGATTAAAACACCTAAGCTTACGATAAAAGTACATACGTTGATGGGCTTTTCTACACACAGCATTAATCTGATACTCGGTCAACTTGTCATCAATGACAGTGCCAAGATATTTGTACTGCTGGACAAATTCATAAGCCTGATCATTACACATTATATGACTGTTGGATTTCTCCTCAAATGTATTGTCATCTCTTTAGTTTTAGATACATTATTGTCCACAAAGGACAATTTACACCAATCTGTGAATTCCTCCACTACAGGGCCATGATCAGGGTCATCATTACTGAGGAGAGACACGATCACCGAATCATCGGCAAACTTAATGATATGATGAGTAACACATTGACTTTAGTACTCGTTAGTGTATAGCACAAATAAAAGAGGCGAGAGGACACACCCCTGAGGCGATCCCGTGAAGGAGAAAATAACATCTGATAAGACACCATATACCTTCACACGTTGCAACCTTCCAGTTAAAAAATCCATGAGCCGACATATTATGCCAGGTTCAATGCTGTGGATACTGCCTAGCCTTTTTGCTAAAATACGAGGCTGGATACAGTTAAAAGCTGAGGAGAAATCAATTAAATCTAATCATACAAAAGTCTTTGTACCCTCAAGGTGTGATTGAATTGGGTGCCCATCGCATCGTCAACACCCCTGTCTGACCTATAGGTAAATTGGAACGGGTACAAATTTGCCTGCACTGTATTTAGAAGAGCATCCTGAACAATCTTTTCAAATGATTTCATAACAAGGGAGGTAAGTGCTACAGGCCTGTAGTCATTGAGTGACTTCGGAACATAATTTTTAGGCACAGATACGATGATGGAATCTTCAAGGTACCCTATGGAGATAGAGTGACAACACAAAGATAAAACGGAATATATCTGCCATCATTTTTTCGAATACGACCTCCAGTACCATCAGCACCAGGACTTTTCTTTTAGAATGTACAATATTCTGTTCAGGAGCAGCATTTTTGAAAACTGACCCTCACTGAAATCATTAAAACGATTATAAAAATGTTCAGTACATTAGAAAGGTCAAGGACAAGCTTGCCATCAAGAGAAATCAAACATTTCTTAGACTGCATTTCCATCATTGCATTTTACATCTTCCCATGCAGGGCGCAAATTATCTGTATTGAGCATATACTCAACTTTGTCTTTATGTTTAGCAAACCTGTTTTTTATTTACTTGTTTCTGTAATTTCCTGTGTCACATCCCCTTTGCTAAAAACGAATATTTCTCTGTATAATTGTGTTTTTGATAGATTTGGAGACCCAAGGTTTATTATTTAGATAAAAGGAAATTGATTTCCAGGGGATGACCAAATCATCACAAGAAGTGATATATGCTGACACAGTCTCTGTAAGTTCATCCAAATCAGCACAGACATTTTTAAACATGTCCCAGTCTGTAGATTAGAGGTCTGCAACCCGACCTGTGCCCGATGGGACCCGAATCCCGATGGGATCAGGTCAGTTTTTCAAGTAGGACTTCGGGTTCGGGTCGGTGTCTGGTTCGGGTTTGTGATTAATGAAAAATAAACAGGCTTACCAACTTGTTTCATGCACACGCTCGAACAGAAGTGTTAGGGGCCATTCACACTGAACATGTTTTTTGTGCGCATCTGTTTAGATTTCCCAGTTTTCACACATGCTGGACGAATGAGAATTTGACATTTGCACCGCGTCTCACTTTTACATCAGTGTCTCATGCAGGACCGGCATATTTTAAACACCATGTCAAGTTAAAAAGTACTTAAAATTTAAAAAAAATGCATGTTGAGACTCCTGTGCTCTGTTTCATTCTTTTCATTGCGTTTTGATTATTTTTATCACAGTTGTCACAAAGATTCAATATTCTAAACAAGTTCAGGCTTCATAGAAGGGACTCTTGCATTGTTTCATATTATTCCAGATTGTTCTGCACCAAGTGAATTTTCAGCAAATAAACAGTGAGGCACTGCTTTTTTCCCCTTCTGCTCTAGTGTACTAAGGGGCTGCTGTGCCTTGTTAAAACTGTGTATGTTTACTGTTTCATAACAATTATGAATATTGCCTCTATGCATACATAAAATCCAGCCTATTGCAACAGTACTTGCTAGGACAAGAAATTAGATAGTAAGCGATTTCTGGTTCAGGTTGAGTTCGGGCTTAAAATCTGCCAGTATCGTTCGGCTGGGTAGGGTTGGGCCACACAGTCTCGGGTATGGGTCGGGTTCGGGTTTCATTTTAAGGCCCCTACAGACCTCTAGGAGGGATAAAGACAAGATTCTCCCAATGTCACACTAACAACCACCGTTTTGCACCAGTTTTTGATCACATAGAGACACAAGCCTCCACCAAGTGATGTACCAGTCACTGAGGAGTCTTTGAGGTGAAAACCATAAATTTCCAGATCTGAATGAGAGTCTTGTTCTTTGAGTTATGTTTCCGTTAAAGCAAGAAGACAAGTGCAATTGTACTCCGTCAGGAACTTGACATTTGCCCAAAGCTCGTCAACTTTGTTATGGAGTGATTAATCATTAGCTAGGATGACTGTGGGAAGGGGTATCCGACGGTAGCCCTGTCTCTCAAGCCTCTGGGGCATGCCGCCACATCTCCCCCTTTTCCTCACACCAGTCGGCTTGGATGCCCAGCTCCGATTCCCCTCAGAAGGATCCTGCTGGATGAACTCTGTGGGGGAATCTACCGAGGGGTCCACGATACCCACACCGGAGTTGTGTAGTAGCAAAAGGAACTCACAGCTATACTGAAGAGGCCCTTGGAACTCACAAAGTCAACTTAAAATGTGTCATACAAGCATAAAAAGGAGATAGAAGCTTGTCATAATAAAGGTGAGTCATTGTTGCTTCCGTTTACCTGCAGTGCAGTTGAAGAAAATCAGTAGTGATAATAAAACAAACAAAACAAGACACGTTAAAACTAGCACAAAACACAACCGCTGCTGCATGTCACTATTACCAAGGGGTGTTTGATTTCAAGTTTTTTGGAGTCGACTCCGATTCCCGACTCCAGCCGTTTGAGTCGATGGAATCGACTCTTCGACTCCATTTATTTTTAATCAAGATAGTTTCAAAATTCAGGCCCGTTACCAGGGATGGCAGCAACCCGATGCTCGCATCCAGTGTAGACAGAGCGTTAAACACATGGTATGGAAACACTACTTTATTCGCAAATTGCTTATGCAACATTACCTTTTTTTGCATAAATTACATTTGCAAATTAGATGGAAGCATAGCTACTGATATGCTCTTATGCCGATAAGGAACATAAAGAAGATAATTTTATAATGACACAAAGAATTAGACAGAGGGACTAGAGAGAAAAAAGCAGATTGCATTCTGACTTCCTGTGTAAATGCCTCATTTAAACATCTGCGTCAAGCTTGACCCCTGGGTCAGAAGGAATTTCACCCCAATCAAAGAATTCCAGACATTTAAAATTCAATTAAGGGTTTCCATCTGACTCACCGACTCTTTCTTTTTAGTTCCAGTGTCAGTCTATATTTTGCCCTTCATTCACTGCACGAAAGTAAAACTACACAATAGTCCTATTATCATAATGCCCAAGCTTTAGCAGTCAGTGTCGGCGGTCATATTCCCACACTTCTGTGCTCAAAGATGTTTACAAATACTGCGGCAAACTGTTGGATTGTTTTGATATGTGACCGATGTTTATTATTCAGTGTCGACAGTGATGAGGTTCCTGACAAAAGCAGGAACAGTGAGAGATGTTTAGTCAGATCATTCCTGCAGCTGTCCGGAATATTCTGGATGGCCTAATTTTCCATGACTAAATGTTATGTATACCACTAATGAAGCTTATTGCACTGTAACTCACAAAACTTACTAGGAACATGTCTGCCTGTCTGAGACCTTTTTTGTTTTCATGACTCAAGAACAATGTCCTGGCTCAAACTAAAAGAAATGTAGTCACACAATATCCTCTCAATTCACAACCTTTAGTAGTTTTTGTATTCACAGGCTCCTGCAGTGACAAGGATATCCTTTATCGTTTCAAAACACTTTTGATGAGTCCGGAAACATACAATCACCAGAGCTGGGTTTGCGTAAAAAAGTGTAAAAAAGGATCCTTCCCTGTGATGTTGTGTCAGGAGGCTTGTGTAGTTTCCAACCCTAAGATGTTATAATAGTATATTACGCAACTATTCAGTATGAAATTAAACAAAGGGATATTGCAGTAAGTAACTCAAGAGTACAAACAATCATAAATGAACATACTGTATATTTGTATAAGGATTCGTAATGCCAGTCCAAGTCAAAACATTTCGCAAAGCTGCAAGTGGCAAACTTGGATGCGTGTTTAGAAAATCTCAGAACATTTTTTTTACAGATCACTGACAAATTATGTCAGGACAATAATTCGACAGTATCTTTATATATTCAGCAAAGCACATTCATTGTTTGGTGTTAATGGGGTGTTCCTTAAGTCTTATGGTGGTGTTGACCCCTCACCAACCCCACCATATTTCAAACTCATTTTTGGTGATTAATAGCATGCATGGCGTTTATGAAACTACAATGTACTGAAAAGAGTAACCATCATCAATATATCACAAACAAATATATTTTCTGTAGATCGAAATTGTTAAGCCACTCGGCCAATATTATTTTCCCCCCATTCCAAAACACACCTGTCTTAGTAAGAGTAGTAGGCATGTGCTCACGTGGAAAGAATTTTTTGACCACTGGATAACTGTAATATGCCAAGAACATTTTTGTGATGTAGACATACAGTTTTTCCCTTTTGGTTAAATGGTCTCATCGTGGCCTGAAAAACATGAGTTGAAATACTTGATGGAACACAGAGAATTCTTACTGTAGATCAGGGCTTTTCAAGTCTGGTCCTGGAGGACCATCATCCGGCAAAGGTTAGCTCTGTCCCTTTTCAAAAACACCTGAAGCAGCTAGTTAAGGTCTTTGGGATTAGTTTTTCTCAAGCAAGTCATGTTATTAACATGGGCTTTAAAGGATAAGATGCTATCAAGGATGACACCCAGACTCTTAACCTGTGAAGAAGGAGAAAAATTACAGGCAGCTATGTAAGAACAGGGTTGAAACTAAACTCTGCAGGATGGTGGCCCTCCAGGGATTGAATTGAATAGCCTTTCCTTAAATTATATCAGGTATGGGTATGAAGAATACTTTCTTCAAATACTTTCCAGACCACTTCCAGGTACACTAAACCAAGTAAACCTGAAAAAGACATCAGTTAATACTTCAGGCACATTACTGTTTCATCAAAGATTTTGACCAAGTCATTGGAATGACTGATCTCTTAAATGTCTATGGGATAATTAGTATGTTATTATTGAGCTACAATGGGTTTTGTATGAGTTACAGTCTTCATAGGTTTAAGTATAAATGACACAATTCATAATTGAATATTTGAAGGAAGGACGTCAGCTGAGGACACCTCTGTCTTTTAAAACATCCACACAAAGGCGAGGCCAACTGTGGTCCGATTAACGTGTATAATGGACAAAGCCAAGCTACAATCTACAATCTAGGTCTGTAAGTAAGACCTTGCACAATGAACAGCACAAAATCAGCATGGGCATTTATGCTGGTCTAAACTGGTCTTTTCAGCAGGGCTCTACAGGAGTATAGTATCTGTTTGAATGTGCATGCTTACATTCTTCTGAAGGAACATTAGTCCTGTAATAAAATATTATATGTAATTAATAGCAAAAAGGTCTGAAATACAGTATCTGGATATCCGTTAAAAATAGCATTCTCATTGATCTCAATGGCTGCCAGAAATATGCAAGCCAATCACATGTTAGAACTCAATATTAGAACTACTTGACACAGACAGCGGGGAAAAACAGTTTTAGGACCTCTTCAAAAATGAGTCACTGGACAAACAACTACTATACAATATAATGATTTTTATATATTTATTTAATTGTACAATTAATTGTTGTTTACAAAATATTTTGTTTATTTTTTGTATGATCATTATTTCGTCAGTTTGTCAAAGGAGAAAATGCTTTTTTAACCGTCAAGGGCTAACAGTTGAAGCTACCACTAAACCTAACACATTACTACTGTATAAATCCAACAAGATCATATGTGAAATCGACATATCACATATAGCACTTGTACATCTCTGAGATGTCTGTTTTAGATCTTTTCCTCTGAAAATTTCCTCTGGCATTACAATCAAATTAACATCTGCTAAACATCTTTAGAAGATCAGATTCACAAACCTTCTAAATCATAAATGTCTTAAAAACATCTGCTTAATCATATTATTGACAGCCGAAACATACTTACTGAAATACTATTTATAGTTGTATTGCAGATAAGCAAACAACATAAAAATTATGTCTTCCAGATGTAAACACACACATAAAATAGACATCTGGGTGATGTGTGTGTATGTGTGCTTTCAGGGTATATTGCTTCCAAAAGTTCATGTACCCTGAATTCAACCTCATTCTGTGGAACAAGTGCCATCCCCCATCAGACACATACTAATAGCACAACCTTAGAGACATGGTCTCTGATCCCCTATGAAACAGGAAGTGATCTTATTTGCATAAACGATGATATTTGTGATGCAGAGGCAGGTTTAAACTCTAAAATAACATTTTACTGATGGTTAGGTTTAATTGTGTTTTTGGTCGGGAGCAAGAGTTAATAAAATATGCTTTCTGTTCACTGTATAACATCATTTGCAAATAAAAATAAAAACTCTGTAGACATTTCACCTGGAAACTGGAGCTCACACATGCCTACACGTTCAACAAACCTTCCAGCTTTGGCCACTGGGGGCAGTGATTTAAATTAATATACTGTATACACAGAACAACATTCCTTATTCACAGTAGAGGCATCTTTGACTTTTAACAGGAATGAAAATGAGGCTTTGCGGGAGAGACTTGCCATCTCATCAATGGCATTCATGGATCAAAGCTGTATAAAACTCCTAGATCCCATCTGGTTTTTCACACCTCATGTTGTCTGGATTTTTTGCCCCCTGAATGATCTTGGAAAGATTAATTTCAATGTTTTGTCAGCAGAAGGATTCAAAATCTTTTAACTGCCCATTGAAGAGACTGTAAGTCTGTCCCTTACAACCTTGTGTCATTCCTGTCAAAAATCACTGATGGTGCAACTGTGAATAAGGTCTATTTCAGCAACAAAGTTTTTGACATACTGCAGCAAAATTCACAGTGTGATCAGTCATTGGTGCCGCTTGACCATGTCATCTTGAACAAGATGTAAAAAGTGCCACATTGTGGAACTATTGTGGAATTGTTAAATGTAAATTGAACATTTTGTGTTATCTGTAATCATGAACAATATATCTGATAATCTGTTACCATGATGCTATGAAAGTGATGACTTTCTGTCAAGGCTCACTGTGGCAAGAAAGAATATCAACCACTCCCTCAAGAGCAGCTGCCCTCAACCTGGGTGTACTGTATTCCAGAGCAGTGTTGTTTTCTTAACTCTGCTCGACTCGGCCCTTCAAACAAGCACAGAGCTTAACATGTGCGGTTGATTTGCCTCCATGAGGAGCACACATTCAGTCTGAGTAGAAAAATTAATCTTAAGTACCACACTTAAGCACTCTTATGTAAGAGGCTACAAGCTATTCCTCACCTGCCAAATAATTACATTGCCAAATGTAAGAATTACTGATATAGTTTAAAGTGGGCACTTCTTCAAAGATATAAGTGGTTTTATCTGAGGAAAAAAAACTTATTTTTGCTTCGTATTTACTTTTGCTCTCTGCTCAGATGGAGAATTGCCCCAAGCTTTTCACATGAGATGCTGTCAGTGGTTTTATGTATATTTTTCTAAAAACATGAAAATCATCAAATTATGAAAGAAAATATGTCTCAAGGAAAAAACATGCCAATATAAAGTGTCAGAGACAGGTTTCATATGGGCGTTTGATGAGAGCTGCTTTGTTAAACTACGTTAAAAGGAGCCAACAGCATTCTTCAGCATTTAAATCTGTGTCCTTCCCACGTCAGAGCTACTTCCAAACGTAGGAGTTGAGCTTCTTTATTGTTTTCACTTTGACTCAGTCTTGTTTGAATGATACTAGCTTATAGTATCATTCCATGGTGATTACTCCCAGCAACAGTAGAAAGGTCTTTTTTTAATCCAAGCTTAGCCATAGAAATGACCGCTAATACCAAAATCAATCTTTGGTGTTTGAACCAGGTGCTTCTCAGCAGTTAGCTGTAATGAAATGGGCGCTGAGGCAGACTCCATGTGCAGATGTTTATTAAAAATCTACAGCAGACAGGTTGGAATCGTGAGGCAGATATCGTAGTCGTTAAGGCAGGCAGTGGTTCTATACAAAAGAGCAGTCAAATCCGTGGCAGCAAAACAAAGGTGTAAATCCAAAAGAGTCAAAAGTGGTAAAGGCAGGCAAAAGGTCATTCACAAGGTAACAAGACAATGGCAATGGAAAAACGCTTGGTAAGGCAGGTTAACTGGCAATACTTCGCGATGGCCTGTTAGACAGGCCATGCTTAAATATTACACAAACAGGAAATGAACAGAGAAGCAGAGGGAGCAGCACACAGTCAATACTCGGGAGAGGGCTCCCTCTGCTGGCGTGACGTTACAGAATCCCCCCCCCTAGGAGCGACTCCTGGCGCTCGACGAGGACGTCCCCGTGGTCGTGGTGCTGGACGATCGGGTCTGGCTCGATGGAAGTCCCTGATGAGGGTCGGGTCCAATATATCATGGGCGGCTACCCAAGACCTCTCCTCTGGGCCGTACCCCTCCCAGTCCACCAAATACTGGAGCTGACCACCTCTCCTTCTCGAGTCCAATAACTCCCTAACCGCGTAAGCAGGGGACCCATCAATGTCCAGCGGAGGAGGTGGTTCCTGACTCTCAGAATTGGGGTCAGCCCCCGGGTGGACCGGTTTAAGGAGGGAAACATGGAAAGAAGGAGAGACACGATAATTAATAGGCAGCTCCAACTGATACGTAACCGCATTTATCTGTCTTAGAATTTTAAATGGGCCCACGTACCTTGGGCTTAGTTTTCTGCTTGGTAGCCGCAACCTGAGATCCCGTGTGGAGAGCCAGACCCTTTGTCCAACTTGGTAGGGAGGGTGTGGGCGACGTCGTCTATTGGCCTGGATTTCCTGACTCCTGATAGCTCTTTGCAGGTGCACATGAGCGGAATCCCACACCCTCTCACTACGACGAATCCAATCGTCAACTGCTGGTACTGAAGAGGGTTCGCCTGACCACGGGAACATAGGGGGTTGATAACCGAGCACACATTGGAATGGGGTGACACCAGTGGAGGAGTGCTTCAGGGAATTTTGGGCATATTCAGCCCATGGTAGAAACTCTACCCAACGATGCTGTTCACGACTGCAGTAAGAGCGAAGATACCGGCCGATCTCTTGATTTAGCCTCTCCACCTGACCGTTTGACTGCGGGTGATAACCTGAAGTCAGGCTGACGTTGATGTCCAGCTGCTTGCAAAAGGCTTTCCAGACTTGGGAAGTGAACTGAGTTCCTCTGTCAGAAATGATATCCTCAGGAATGCCAAAGACTCTGAAGACGTGGTGGAAGAGTGCAAGAGCTGTTTCCATGGCTGTGGGGAGTCCCTTCAAGGGTACCAAACGGCAGGATTTTGAGAATCGGTCGATGATAACCAGGATAGTTGTGAATCCAGTGGACGGAGGTAAATCTGTGACAAAATCTATGGACAGATGGGACCAGGGTCGTTGTGGGATGGGTAGAGGCTGTAGTAGACCAGAGGGTAAGTGCTTAGGAGTTTTAGACTGGGCACAGACGGAGCAAGACTTGACAAAATCGGTTATGTCTTTAACCATTGATGGCCACCAAAACGAATTCTGAGTGAGGTTGAGTGTTCGTGAGATGCCTGGATGACCTGAGCTGAGTGAAGTATGAACCCATTGGATGACTCTAGCACGAAGGTTCGTCGGAACATATTGTTTGTTGATTGGGCAGTTGGGTGGCGCGGGTTCTCTCTGTTGACCTTGTTGGATTTCCTCCATCAGATCCCAAGTGACTGGTGCAACAATTATTGAGGGTGGCAGGATGGGCTCAGGCTTGAACTCTGTTAGCTGATGGCTATGCAGTCTAGACAAGGCATCTGCCTTACTATTCTTACTCCCTGGTCTATAGGTAACAGTAAACTGGAATCTGGTAAAGAAAAGAGACCAACGTGCTTGTCGGGGATTAAGTCTCTTTGCACTCTTGACATACTCTAAGTTTTTATGATCTGTGATGATCATGAAAGGATGAGTGGAACCTTCCAGCCAGTGTCTCCATTCCTCGATTGCTGCCTTCATGGATAGGAGTTCTTTATTCCCGACATCATAATTTCGTTCAGCATCCGTTAATTTCCTAGAGAAGTAAGCACAAGGAAATAACTTGCCTGGTTGTCCATGACGTTGGGAGAGTACAGCTCCAATTCCATTGTCCGATGCGTCCACCTCAACTACAAACGGCAAACTGGGGTCTGGATGCTTGAGGATGGGGGCCGTGGTAAAACTGGACTTTAGCTTAGAGAAGGCTTGTGTGGCATTTTCATTCCACTTTAATTTCGATGGTTTACCCTTCAGTAGAGATGTTAGGGGGGCAGCAATAGTGCTGTAATTGCGGATAAAGCGTCGATAGAAATTAGCAAATCCCAGAAAACGCTGTAGTTCCTTAATTGTGTTGGGTTGGGGCCATTCAGTGACTGCTGTTATTTTTGAGTTGTCCATTTCGACCCCCTTTTGGCTGATGTTGTAACCCAAGAAAGAGGTTTGGTTTACGTGGAATTCGCATTTTTCTGCCTTTACGTAGAGTTTGTGAGCAAGAAGTCTTGAGAGCACAGACTTGACATGAACTTGGTGTTCTGATTCAGACTTTGAGTAGATAAGGATATCATCGATGTAAGCGATAACATACTTGTTTAGAATATCCCGGAAGATCTCGTTGATGAATGATTGAAAGACTGCTGGTGCGTTGGCAAGTCCGTATGGCATGACCTGGTACTCATAATGCCCCCTAGCGGTTAGAAAAGCTGTTTTCCATTCATCTCCCTCTTTAATTCTGATTAGGTTGTATGCACTCCTGAGATCTAGCTTGGTGTAAATAGTGGCTTCACGAAGTTGTTCTAGAGCTGAGGGTACCAAGGGTAAGGGGTAACTAAATTTGACAGTGACATTGTTTAAACCTCTGTAGTCAATACAAGGCCGGAGTCCTCCATCTTTTTTTTCAACAAAGAAAAAACCCGCGGCTGCTGGAGAAGTGGAAGGACGGATGAAGCCAGAACTGAGCGCCTCTTCAATATATTCCTCCATGGCCTGTGTTTCTGGATGTGATAGAGGGTAAATTTTGCTTTTGGGGGGCATAGCATTAGGCAAGAGATCAATAGCGCAGTCCCAGGGACGATGTGGCGGGAGAAGTGTAGCTTTAGTCTTGCTGAAGACTTCTTGATAATCATGGTAACAAGAGGGAATGGTGACTGGCTTGGTGTCAGGACTTTCAATGCTCGTGGTTAAACATGACTTGATTTCAGGGGTATTGATGCAGTGTGTGTTACAAGACGAAGACCACTGTGTGATTTCACCGAGCTGCCAAGAGATGACCGGATCGTGAGTTAATAACCATGGATGACCCAGGATTATTTCGTGGCGGGGGGAATCAATCACATAAAAAGAGATGTCCTCAGAATGAAACAGACCAATTTGAAGTCTGACAGGTAAGGTTTGTTGTGTGATGCCTTCTCCGATGGGTTTATTGTCAATGGCGTTGATTTTGAGAGGTGGGTCACATGGTTGTATGGGGATGTTGAATTTAGAAACGATCTTTTGGTGAATCAAATTGAGTGCTGAACCGGAGTCGATCAGCGCTGTGAGGTCAGTGGATTGGTTATTAACAGAAATCTTGGCTTTGACTGTGAAAAACTTGGTAGAAAGATGGGGATGGTCAACACTCACCCGAGTTGAAGATTTGGAGGTTTTCTGATTCTTAAGAGGGCAAATAGCATTAACATGACCTGGATTTCCACAGTAGAAACATAAACTGTTGGTTAGACGACGAAGTTTCTCCTCCTTAGTAAGTTTAGTGACTCCTAACTGCATGGGTTCTGGGTCAGGTTGAGTAGTGGGCAGGAATGAATGGGATGTCGAAGCTGGTGGAATAACTGAAGCATTCCTCAATGACGGTGTCCTGGATTTAGCTGGGCTGTTACGCATAAGGTTATCAATTTTAATAGCTAGAGTCACGAACTCAGAGAAGGAGCAATTTTCACCTTTGCACACAAGCTCTGCCTGTAGTTCTACGTTCAAACTTCTTTGAAACATAGCTTTAAGTGCGACGTCGTTCCAACCACTTTGTGCTGCGATCGTCCTGAATTCTATAGCGTATTCAGCGGCGGATCGACGGCCTTGATTCAGTTGCACCAGTTGGGAAGAGATATCCATGCCCCCTGCTGGGTATTCAAAAACTTCTCTAATCTGTTGGATGAAATATGCAGACGAGGTTTGAATTAAATGGTCAGTCTCCCAGACGGCTGCAGCCCAATCAATAGCTTTACCAGTTAGAAGAGTCAGTAGAGAAGCGCATTTTTTCTCGTCAGACTCGAAATCATCCTTTTGATGTTTGAAAAAGATTTCCACTTGTCGTAGAAAACCTTTACAATGCTCTGCAGAGCCGTCAAATTTGTCAGGGAAAGCAAAGCTTACCTTCTTAGGCATGGGTGGCGGTAAGGAATGGAGATATTGAGTGAGGTAAGCGTTAGAAGCCTGTAGTTTACTCAGCTGCTCTTGATATTCCTTGATGAGGTCATTTTGGTAAGCGAACGCTTTCTGCAGATTGGAAACTTCTGCTGGAGTCATCGGTGGCGAAGTATTCTGTAATGAAACGGGCGCTGAGGCAGACTCCATGTGCAGATGTTTATTAAAAATCTACAGCAGACAGGTTGGAATCGTGAGGCAGATATCGTAGTCGTTAAGGCAGGCAGTGGTTCTATACAAAAGAGCAGTCAAATCCGTGGCAGCAAAACAAAGGGGTAAATCCAAAAGAGTCAAAAGTGGTAAAGGCAGGCAAAAGGTCATTCACAAGGTAACAAGACAATGGCAATGGAAAAACGCTTGGTAAGGCAGGTTAACTGGCAATACTTCGCGATGGCCTGTTAGACAGGCCATGCTTAAATATTACACAAACAGGAAATGAACAGAGAAGCAGAGGGAGCAGCACACAGTCAATACTCGGGAGAGGGCTCCCTCTGCTGGCGTGACGTTACATTAGCACTTTTAAGCCTGTCTAGAAACAAAATAACAGTAACTCCAGAGAGGAAAAAAAAAAAAAAAAAATACATTTGTTGAAATTGTGGAAATCATTTCAGCTCTCTCCGGGACCACTTAGAAGCACTTGACTTATATTGACAGATGTATAATGAGACCAATAGACAAAAATACCAATTGTTTGATTTAGTACATTGTCTAGAATAGTTGAAGGTATATCATACATGAATGAAATTAAAATGTTTTAGTTAATGTCATGCAGTTGTAATAATATTTATGTCTCTCTGCAAATTCTTCATGAGCTCAGAAGAGAGTGAACACCTGTTGAGTGAAACCATTAAATGAGTCAGACAGTGTATTGGGAAGGGGTGGGGGGTACTGCAAGTGATGTCTGGGCCAGTACTCAAAGCTTCCTTTGTGCCATTACAGAAATTCTCTCTCATCTGTTTTCAATATAGACATAATTCCATCACCCCCCCCTCCCCCCCCCCCCTCCCCCCCCTCCCTCCCTCCCTTTCTCTCTCTCTCACTCTCTCTCTATTCATCCTGAAGCCATGGTTATTATTGACAGAGCCAGATGTGCTCGAAGGAATCTTATGTACTACGGCTTATGAAAGACTGTTTGCAGTCCCAGATAACAAAGAGACATAAATAGTCATGTGATTTGGAAAACTCTGTGTAAGGCCATGACTTGACAAGAAATGCCTGGAGGGTTCTTTACACAGGAGCTGGACAAACATATATGATTATCTGAGCTATTGTGCCACTACCACTGTTGAATGTACAGCTGAAAATCCAGTCTGAGCCTCTCCATCCCATGTAATCATTCTCTTCGTAACATCCTGATAAATAAAGGCCCTGTCCATCTCATTATTTAAACACCTGGACTGAAGTAAGAGGATTTTAAATAAACTTGAGATGTCTCTTAGATTCATTACCACTCAAATGTGATACTTATTTGAGTAGTTTTTCAATATGGTGCTCTATCTAAAAGAAAAACTATTTTCAGAGAATATTTATAATAGATGCTACAAATTTAAATGCTGGGCCATGCTGGTGGACTTCATAGGAATTAAGAAGCTTACCCTGTATTTTATCATATTTCAGGAAGATAGTGATGAGATGAGATGTGAGATGAGATGAGAATTTCAATTGCAAAAAAATAAAATAAAATACATAAATTAAGATAAATATTTTATTAAAGGAATGTTCCAGTTTCAACAAAGTTAAGCACCATCAACAGTATGTTTTGCATTATATAGATAAAAACAAAAACTTAGTTTTAAAGAAAAAAAATTGCATGTACTTGCAATGTAATGTAAAAAAAAATGCATGTAAAAAAAACACACACACACACACATTAAAAAACACTGTTTCAAAAGTATAGCCAGAAGACTTATATTGAGTTCAAGTAATAATCATATTTACGAGTTAAGCACACATGAACGCTACCATAAAGTCGTAATTCTGAGTGAGAATATCAGGATTTTCATTGAGCCTGGAACTGGGACAGAGTTCAGGGTGTCAATTTAAGAATCAAATTGGAAGCAAATTGTTAGTTGTAATAATTCAGTTTTTCTTGGCAGTTTAGTATTTTAGGCATTTTTACTGTTAATAAAAAATAACGATAAAGTTGTCAGAAAACAAGACTCATTTAGCTGGTTTATGAAGTGACAGTCTTGTGCAACAAAACTACATTTCCCATCATTATATGTAGTTGCACAAGAATGATAAAATAGAGCTAGACCCCATAGTGTTCAGACGAGTATGTGGTATAACAAGATGAGTTGACGAGGAAGATCTGAGGGTACGAGTAGGTGTATAGATATTAAAAAGATCAGAGAGGTATGAAGGAGTAAGACTATTTAAGGCCTTGTAGGCAAGAAGCAAGATTTTAAAACCATTTCGGTACTTAAACGGATGCCAATGCAAATGTTGAAGTACAGGTGAAATGTGTTCAATAGAGGGGCTTCTACAAATGATTCGTGCAGCTGAGTTCTGGACCAGCTGAAGTTTGGAAGAAAGAGTAGAAAGCAGAGCATTGCAGTAATTGATCTGTGATGTAACCAGTGCATGAATGAGAATGGCAGTGCCGTTCAATGTGAGAGAGGGACGAAGACGATTAATATTACGTAAATGAAAGTATGCAGAGCAAGTTATGTTATTAACATGGGCTTCAAAGGATAAGATGCTATCAAGGACGACACCCAGGCTCCTTAACCTGTGAAGAAGGAGAAGCAGTGGACTGATCGATAGTCACAGAAAAACTGCCAGTTTTTGACAAATTAGATTTTGTGACTTCAAAGAGGATTTCGGTTTTACCACAATTTAATTTGAGAAAATTATATGAGAACCATTTTATAATTACAGCTAAACAGCTGGACAGAGAGGATGGAGGAAGGGAAGAAGTGGGCTTGGAAGATAGGTAAAGCTGGGTGTCATTGGCATTGCAGTGAAAATGGACACCATGTTTCCTAAATATATGACCAAGGGGTAGAAAATAAACAATAAATAGAAGAGGGCCCAAAACTGACCCTTGTGGAATGGCAGTGATATATTTTTGAGTTGTATGAACTGAGTGTGCACAGAAAGATATGATCTAAACCAAGACAGGGGAGTGCCCATAATTCCAACTGAGACTAGCCTGTCTAGGAGGATGTTATGTGAGATTGTATCAAAGGCCACCCTCAGGTCAAGGAGAATGAGTATAGACAACTGACCAAAATCAGCAGCTAACAGCAGATCATTAGAAATTTTGAAAAGAGCAGTTTCCATACTGTGATGTGGATGGAAACCCGATTGAAATTGTTCAAACAAATTATTAGCTGAAAGATAATCATAAATCTGAACTGCAACACTCCTTTCCAAAATTTTGGAAATAAATGGTAAATTAGAAATAGGATGAAAATTATCAAAATTAGTAGGATCTACCCCTGGTTTCTTGATTATTGGGGTTATTGAAGCAGTTTCCAGGAACCAAACCAGAAGACAGTGAAGAATGAACAATCTCAGTGATTAAAGACGACACATTTTTGTAAACAAACTTTAAATGGCACTTATTATGCCCTTTTTTACAAGATGTAATATAAGTTTCAGGTGTCCCCAGAATGTGTCTGTGAAGTTTCAGCTCAAAATACCCTACGGATAATTTTTTATACTTGTTATAAATGCCTCTTTTTGGGTGGAATAAAAAACAAGCTGATTTTGTGTGTCTCTTTAAATGCAAATGAGCTGCTGCACCCTACCCCCTTTACAGAAGAAAGCTGTGCCTTTACAGCTGGTGCTTTGGTTACTACAGCAACAACAAATCAGAACCTATATGACTATGTGACTGAGTTCAGGCAGGCTGGACTGGGAAGAGAAATTGCCCGGGATTTTACATAGCAATTGGCCCAAAAATTGAGCAGGGGATTGTTTGCTGTCCTTCTCTGCATATCGCGGCGATGTTTTGTGGTCCGTTCTGCATAACGCAGCGGCTCATTTTAGCTTATCGCGGCCCATTCGGCCCCCTCGGCCAGTCCGCCCCTGATTGGCCCCAAAGTGCGTCTTTACCCATCAGGAAAATGCCCGGTATGCCAGATTACCAGTCGAGCTTGTCCACTGCATCTTCAGTGGCTCTGATGCTGGGAGTACATGAAGACTCTTTTGTTCACTTTTATAGCCAACAACAGAACACTTAAGGCGCTTACGAAGCCGAGACATTATTTTTCTCACTGTATCTGCTGCACCGTGGAAAAAAATGGCGGACTGTGTGTCGATCACTTAGGGGAGGAGGGTGGAGTCTGTCACCAGTCGTGGGCGAGGCCTAAACGAAAACCATTCATTTTGACACACTGTTTTAGATTAATAGAAATATAAGAAAGAGGAGTGGGTGAACTTTTAACATTGTAGGGTGGTTGGTTACACACACTGCCGACTCACATTTATGTACAAACACCATGTAAAAGTGAATATTGCATAATAGGTTCCCTATAAATAATTATGTTAGAAGAGGATCAAGTTGACATGTGGTGGGTTTGGATTTCCGAATAATAGAGGAAATCTCATCAAAGGTAGGAATTTTAAAGCTAGAAAAGGCAGAATGAGGTAATTCAAAGTAAACTGAGTCTGGCGGGCCACACCCAGCATTATTTAAAAGTATTTGCTTATGAATATTTTCAATTTTGGTATTAAAATAATCCATGAAAGTGTTACATAAAGTATAGAATACATGTGTGATGATAGAGACTCAGATGACTGCAGGATATTATTTACAATGACAGCATAAAGCTGGCACACCCTTTAATCCTGGTAAATTACACATGATGTTTGCATAAGGAAACCAAGAAGGGAAGTGACATAACTCTCCTGTTTACATGGAGCTGATTGGGTAGTTTGCAAGACTATTGTCTTAAATCAACAGAAGAACATGAACTCATCTTCCTGTTGTCTGCATACATTCATGATGTCCGATGTCGAAAAAAACAACCAGAAAATTCAAAATACAAGCAGTCAAAAGTCGAACATTCCTTTAACAAATTTGTTGCCGTAACCTCCCTTTACTAATGAAAATCACTAAAATCCCATGCTAATGATGCAGGGCATGTCATTGTACAATTACATGATCTAGAATCAAATGAGGAAAACTTTCACTGCTCTCTGAGAAATTAAACATGGTGATCTATATCTAAAAAGTCCCCTTTTGAGCTGTCCTGATCATTGTCAAAAAATAAACACAATACTGTGAATTTAAGTATATTTCTAAAAATGCTCTCTGCTTTGGCACTTTCACTGACATACTCCAGTCCTCACTCTGAATGCATATGTAGGGTATGGCATATTTGTTTTGCCATTCCTCTTCCCCACCCAAATATGGATTCAATAACCTTACAAGAAAGTAGGGAAGGGAAAAATAATTATAGAAAAAAATGCTTTTAGCTGTCCTTCTTATAATCTGCGGATTCACCTTTCATGCTTCATGGTAGTGCACTTCAAATGGAGCCTAATGAGGGGGTGAGGGAAGTGTCATGTCTGTTATGAGCCTGGGGAACATGTTGCCCACCTGCAGGAACACATACTGTCCACATTAAAGGACAACGCCCTAGTGAACCTGGAGCAAGTAAACGAAAACAGCCTCAGCTTTTAAATAATGCTGCATCTGTCCACCCACCCTCTCCCCCTCCCCTACATATTTCCCAATTTTATACTCTCTGCCTGATCATACATGCACTGCTGTTGATCCTGAGATATATTGGCCAGCTGAGGGTCAATAACAGTGTGGAGAATCTGTGAATGGTTCTTTAGTTTAGATTGTGGGTTGTCAATCTTTTCAGAATTAGGGACTTTAAGCAAATCCAGGGGCCCTCTAATATAAAAAGCTGAAATGCTTCTATTATTCATATTTTATAAGAACTTTTATTGATAAAATTAACAAACATTACAATATTTTGCTCATTTTAAAGCCTTTGCCATCACCTGGATTTATTGCACCACTTTACTATTCAACAGAGAGATTTACGTTGGTACAGGCAAAATTAACCACATTTAGAAGTGCATTTTGTAATCTATCCGCAGAACAGTTCTGTATGTATCAAATGATGGTACAACCAAGGGATGTCTCATGTGTTTGTGCATTTTAAAAGAACAGGTAAAATGGTGTGCCTAACAGAAGTCATTGGCTGAAATATGAAAGCACTGCAAACATGGCTGATCAGCGGAAAATTCGACAACAGAAAATCACTCCCTAAAATAAGGTCAGAACATGCAGATTGTGCAAAGAAAAACTATAACAACCCAATGTATAACAAAAACATATGGGATCACTTGACACACTGAAATGATTGTGCGACGTGAGGCAATTCTGAACTCATGGAAGGTCCTCTATAATGACAGGGCAATAATTAAATGAAAAATGACAACATAGGATAAAATAAGATACTGATGTCACATGTATGAAGTCTGATGTTTGTAGTTTATTGTTCTAAACAGAAAATTATGTCTACCAGATAACCACAGATCTAAATTATTCAGTACTTTCTAATGAAATCAATATTTTCTTCTCAGCGGTTAAGGCTCTGGGTTACTGACAGAAAGGTCGGGGGTTCAAGCCCCAGCACCGTCAAGGTAAGCAACCTTGAGCAAGGCCCTTAACCCTATCTGCTCCAGGGGAGCTGTTTCATGGCTGACCCTGCGCTCTGACCCCAGCTTAGTTGGGATATGCGAAAACAACTCCATTTCATTGGCTCTGTACCTGTACTCTGCATAATGACAATAAAGTTGAATCTTAATCTTAATACCCTGCTGAAAAGACCAGCCTAGGCCAGCATGAATTTCAATGCTGGTCCAAGCTGAATTATGCTGGTTTGTGGTTGACTCTCGTATCTTGTATATTCAGTGTTGGTAACAGATAACATGTAATATGAAATAGGTAATCAAATATAAAAAAATCTAGTTCTTGTAATTGGATTACATTTAATTTGAAAGTGTACATAATCAGAATACAGTTCCTTTTATGGATTAAAGGATTACATTTCTCATTACATTACAAATCTTCCAACTGCAATAGCTAGTGCATGATTTACTGATTATGTCCCTAAATTGTAGAAGGGTGGTTTTAGTCAGAGCCTAAAATATGTGATGTAATAAATTAAGACCACACCTTCTCATGAATTATGATGAAGCGCAAATTATGACTGCTCTCCACTGAACATCGACGGCTCCTCTGTGGAGATCGTCAAGAGCACCAAATTCCTTGGTGTTCACCTGGTGGAGAACCTCACCTGGTCCCTCAACACCAGCTCTATTACCAAGAAAGCCCAGCAGCGTCTCTACTTTCTTCGAAGGCTGAAGAAAGCACATCTCCCACCCTCCATCCTCACTACATTCTATAGAGGGACTATTGAGAGCATCCTGAGCAGCTGCATCACTGCCTGGTTTGGGACTTGCACCGTTTTGGACCGCAAAGCCCTGCAGAACATAGTGAGAACAGCTGAGAAGATCATCGGGGTCTCTCTTCCCTCCATCAAAGACATTTACAAAAAACACTGCATCCGCAAAGCAACCAGCATTGTGGACGACCCCGCACACCCCTCACACAAACTCTTCACCCTCCTGCCATCTGGCAAGAGGTACCGAAGCATTCGGGCCCTCACATCCAGACTGTATAACAGCTTCTTCCCCGTCATCAGACTCCTCAATACTCAGAGACTGGTTTGACACACACACACGTCCTGAGTTGCACTTTAATTATTGTCACTTTATACCTGGCTGCTACCTCAATAACTGCTATGTGCATAGAACACTATCTCATAGTATGTTATGTTATGTTTACATTTGGCATTTTTAGAAACTGTCATCTTTTTGCACTAATGTGTACTGGTCGGCGCTGCGCTGTCTCTTACTGAGTCTATTGTCATGTTCATTGTTATTAATTTATTGTACTGTCCTGTACTTTTTGAACACGTTTGCATGTGCACTTTATATAGGTATGTTATTTAGTCTGTGTAGTCTCATGTGGTTTTGTGTTTGTCCTATTGTGTTTTATGTAGCACATGTTCCTGGAGGAACGTGGTCTCGTTTCACTGTGTACTGTACTAACTGTATATGGTTGAACGACAATAAAAACCACTTGACTTGAAATTGTTCATCTCTGCTTCATATCTAGGAACATTCACTGCAAAGCCAGGTTTAAACCTAAATGACAAAGGTTTCTTAAATTTAAAAATCCTTGCATGTTATTATCATATTTTATTTTGCTTAAGATGTTAGTTTTCCCCTTATCTGTTTGTTTTGATTTACCTTTGTAGTACCTTTTACTCAGCGACTGACAAAAAAGTTGATGTTTGATTTTTCAGTAAGTTTACTAATATTTAATGAAACGACTTAATTGATACCACATTTTTTTTAAATGAACTGGATAGATAATGTTTGTCAAGAATTCTTAAATTTTGGCTTGACAATGCCTTGTTTTAAAAGTTTTAAGTTTGATGGTTGTGCAGACATTAAATTAATGGAATGTTGTAGAACCTAGCAAAGGTGTTGGGTGTTGTCCAGCCCGCTGCTCTACAGATGTCTGCTAGGGAGGTGCCATTGACCAGTGCCCACGAGGATGTCACACTTCTCATAGAGGCCTGGGTGTGATAGGCTAGGGGATAGCATCAACAACCCAATGAGCTAACGTCTGTTCGGAGACAGCATTTTCTTTCAGCTGTCCACCAATGCAAATGCGCTGTCACAGCCAACAGGAAAGCTCTCTTACAGAGGTGGTGAAGCAGTTGTGCACACAGCTCATTGAACACTCAACCATTCGGCTCCGAAGAAAAAATCTGTCTGGCATTCGCTCGCCCGCTCCCTTTATACCCGTATGTCCAGGGGCAGGGCATACAAATTCTGTCTGCCAACTTGACATTGGCCTTTTCTCAAGTTCAAGTTCAGAGGTATGCGAGGCTCTCAAAGAGACCCCTTGTGTCACTACAATCGACACAACGTCGAGTGAGTGACAGAAGGGGAACTGCATTTTCATATATTTGTGAGTTTGGTGGATGTAGCTTAAAAGCTCCAAGAGTTAAAGGAATTGTTCACCCAAAAATGAACATTCTCTCATTATTTACTCACCTTCATGCCATCCCAGATATGTATGACTTTCTTTCTTCTGCTGAACACAAATGAAGATTTTCAGAAGAATATCTCAGCTCTGTAGGTTCATACAATGCAAGTGAATGGGTACCAAAATTGTTAAGCTCCAAAATCTACATAAGGGCAAAATAAAAGTACTCCAGATGACTCCAGTGATTAAATCAATGTCTTCTGAAGTGATATTACAGGCAGGGTGAGAAACAGATAAATATTTAAGTTTTTACTATAAATTCTCCTCCCTGCTCAGTCAATCTTAACTTCAGTTTCACTTTCCCATTCTTCTTCTGTTTTTGGTGATTTACAGTCTTAATGCTTATCACCCCCTACTGGGCAGAGAGTAGAATTTATGAAGAAAAAAAAAAGACTTTCGCACACACACTTACAGTATCTTTATTTTGGAGCTTCAAAATGTTGGCCGTTTGGCCCATTCACTTGCATTGTATGGACCAACAGAGCTAAAATATTATTTTAAAAATCTTAATTTGTGTTCCGCAGAAGAAAGAAAATCATACACCTCTGGGATGCCAGGAGGGTGAGTAAATCATGAGAGATTTTTCATTTGTGAGTGAACTATCCCTTTAATGTTAGAAATGTTGGTCTCAGTTTGGGATTTTGAAATGACCCTGAACAGAGATTGTAAAAGTATGTTTGCTTTGTCTGTTTTCAGATTATTTTACATGATAAATTACCTAAAAAGGTTAAAAGATTATGCTACTCATTACAATTTTAGTTGTGTAATTTGTAATCAATACCGGATTGCATTTGATAATCTACCTGTCTATTTGTTGGTTTATCTCCCCCAAAAAATAACATTTGTGGCTCTGTGGCACTATCAAAATATTGTTGCTCATTTTAGCATCCCGACCAGACAGACACAGTTACTTTGGGAATAGCATGAGTTTGGGGAGTGTTTCGGGACTATATGTTTGTTCCTTGTTTTAACCAGTTTTCTGGAATCTGTAATAAAACAGTGATTAATTTTGCTCAATTAATTTGGTGGCACACAAATTTTCAACAGGGTATATACTGTACTATTGTTTCCCAACACTCTTTACAGTGAAATGTGAAGACAACTCTAATTCTGTCTATTCTTTCATCAAACTGTATATTAGTACTGTGGCAAAGAGTTAAAATTTTTACTCAACTCATCATCTGTCGTGTCTGTTCCAAAAAAAAAAAAAAAAGAAAGAAACTTGAACAGTTATGCAGCTCTTACAGCCCTAAGAAAGCCAGACTTTCTGACAAGTCATAGTTAAATGAATCCAAAGGAATGTACAGGATATGAGTTAAATCCTCATGTAAGTTACATCTTAATGAATGGGACATTTTCATATAGCAGTGTGCTGTGGTTCCTTTGGCCCAGTTCAAATCAAGAGTAATGACTTCACAGGAAGCCAAGGCTTAGAGACAAGATCCCACTGCTGTATGGGAGGCCACAGGTAAGACAAGGAGTTACTGGCAGAGTATGACCCTTTTCTACTCTTTTACTCTTTCCACTGCTCTCTTTCTTCCTATGTTTCAAGTTAAATCAAGTTATATTTATTTATATAGTGCTTTTCACAACAGACGTTGTTTCAAAGCAGCTGTACCGGAAATTAAGCTATCATAGAAATTAATGAATATAATGATTTATTCATTTATGTTTAAAACTATTATGGTTTCAATTATTAAACTGTGTTGTGGGTCCATGGTAAACATTTGTATGAACTATAAATTTTAGTGTTTAAGTCCTTGAAGTCATCCCGAATTAACTGAGGAAATACACTTTAATGCCACGTAGATGATAGCTTTTGTTGACGGTTGATTCATTTTTTTATTTAGCCAAGCGGAGATATTTAATTTAATTTAACTGTTGTCATAAATTGGACATAGCCCCTTTAAGACTGGAGTGTTGCAACACCAGAGTTTGGCGACACCGGCTTTCCGGCACTGTCTCATGCTGGTTAGAACATGAGAACATGTATTGCGCAATTGAGCTCCAAGTTTTGTTCATCGTTTGAGAATTCTTTGAGTAAATATCCAAGTTTAAACAAAATGCTGATAAATTGCATTAAATCTGTGTTCAGAAGAGTTGTATGTTAAAATCGAGTGTTTGTTTTGGGTTATTTTTGAAGAATGCATATGGATTGCATGTGTGAAGTTACCATATTTTGATGCAAATCTCATTTAATGATTTATAGCCCAAGAGGGTTTTCCAGTTTAGTGAATAACTGTTAGTGGATAACATATGTTATGAGAATTCTATTTAGAATTGTCCAGTGTGGGTATTCGCAGCCCACTGGCTACATCTATATAGTTAATTTTTTTTAAGAGTGTGTTGTCCCTCCTTTGACCAAGGTATCATTCAGTTAGGAGCAAAGCAGTCTGGCTGGAAGCTTATGGCAGGTAATTTTGGTGAACTCTGTCCTGAGCCAATGCTTCAGACAGTGGCTCATGAAGAATCCCATGTCTTAAAGTTTGCATCAATTCATCCTCTGTGAAGTCTGTCTTAGTAGAATGAAGTGAACTCTGGCTGGATCAGGCTGAAGTTGGTCATCATCTCTCATCTACATTTAGCAGTGGGAGTGGGACATCAGTCAGGAGTGGAGATGGATCTGGGAGGCTTTGGTAATCTCGGGGTATATACCCTGAGGTTTAGACAGGGAAAGAAATAGAATAAAATGAGTGTAGATGCCATTCACTTAAAGAATAAGATGCGTGTTTCCAGTTCCAGCAGACCTAACTAAAGCACCATAACTATGAATTTTGGGATAAATTGGGTGTTTGTCTGGCTGAAGAGATGAGTTTTAGTCTAGACTTAAACTGAGAGAGTGTGTTTGACTACTAGGAAAACTGTTCCATAGTTTAGGAGCAAAGTAGGAAAATTATCTCCCTCATTTTGTGGATTTTGATATTCTCTGTATTGTTAACAGGCCGGAGTTTTGCAATCGTAGTGAGCTTGATGAATTATAACATGACAGAAGGTCACTTACATACTTTGGAGCTAGACCATTCAAAGCTTTGTAAGTAATTAACAGAATTTCAAAATGAATACGAAATTTAACAGGTAGCCAGTGTAACAGATAATCTGTAACAGATAAAATGGGGCTGAAATTATCATATTACTTTGTTCTAGTTAGCACTCTAGCTGCTTCATTTTGAACCAACTGAAATGTATTCATTAAACCTGCAGGACATCCACCTAGAAATGCATAACTATAATCTAGTCTTGATGTCATGAACGTATGACAACATTTTTCCGCAGCTAGCATGTGTTGTAACTTAACAATATTTCTGAGGTGGAAGAATGCAGTTCTACAAATATTGGAATTATTTTTTCAAAGTTTATATCACTATCAAATATAACACCTAACTTTATTGCTGTAGAAGTTGATGTTACAGTACATCCATCAAGACTCCGAATGAATTTATGCTGCTTATTTTTTTAAGGTTTTAGTCCCAATAATTAGTACCTGTTTTATCCTGTTTTATTATTAAACAAGTATTTACTTGTTTAGGAAGCAGCTGTGAAGGAGATGAGAAAGAGTCTCAGATAGAAACAACATCATGCTTGCATGTGTCTAATGGTTTCTGGACAGGGACGCATCCTAGATGTGTGCAGTGGAATACTAGTGTGTGGTTAGCTCTAATCTGGGATCAGGGTCAGGGTCAGGTGATAAGGGCCTGATATGTATTAACTCTGACTACAAAGGAGTAGAATGACTCATACTTGAGTATCCCTTAGAGAGGCAAATACTGTAATATCTAAACTGGGCATTTTGCATTGCTGGAAGGCTTTTGCTTGTATCAGTCTTACTCAGATGTTCTTGTTTCCTGAAAAATGTCTGTAATTTAAATCTGTGTTTTTTTGTTGTTTTTTTTCAACTGGTGGGACTCGACCCAAGAGAAAGTCGCAGGCCATGGTCCTCTACATTAAAAGGCAAATTACATGATAATCTCACATTCAAAGCTTTATATGCGTATATTTATATGCTAAACTAAACTAAAACAAACAACTTTAGAATAAATACCTTGCTGGACACCTTGAAGTATGATGAGTATGGCTGGGAGGTCATAGGAGACTTCCAAAAGGTGGCATACCTGATGGGTCTCTTAGGTGGTTTTACCAAGTTTCCCTGCTATTTTTGCCTTTGGGACAGGGACACGAAGGTGCTCTACCTCAGGCAGGACTGGTCACAGTGGACCGAGTTCTCTGTGGGGAGGAGCAACTTCAAGTGGGAGCCACTGGTGGACCTCCGGAAGGTGCTGAAGCCACCATTGCACATCAAATTGGGCCTTATGAAACAATTTGTCAGAGCTCTAGATAAGGAGTCAGCAGCCTTCAAGTACCTTCAAGACTTCTTCTCTAAGCTGTCTGAGGCAAAAGTCAAAGCCGGTGTCTTCATCTGACCACAGATAAAGAAGATACTGGAGTGCAATTAATTCCCCAAGAAGCTCACTAGTAAGGAGAAAGCGGCATGTAACAGCTTTGTCACAGTGGTTTGGGGATTCCTGGGCAATCACAAGGCCGAAAACTATGTGCAGCTGGTTGAGACTCTGGTGAAGAACTATGGCATAATGGGTTGTAGGATGTCCCTCAAAGTCCTTATCCTTGATGCTCATTTTGATAAATTCATGGAGAACATGGGAGCGTACTCGGAGGAGCAAGGCGAGCCCTTCCATCAGGATATACTGGACTTTGAATGCTGCCAAGGACAGTATAACAAGAAAATTATGGGAGACTACATTTGGGGGCTGATTTGTGAAAGTGATTTACAGTATAATCGTAAATCTCGAAAAACTACTCACTTTTATTACTTCAGTATAAATACATGTTAATTTGGATATATATGTTGTTTTTTCTGACTTAATGTGAACGAAAAGACACAAATTCACCTGTTTTGTCTTTGGAAATAGATACATTTAAAAATATCACTGTCCTGGTCACAAAAGCAAAGTTTGTGGGGAAATATAGCCATTTTCTATACTTTTGAGGCACGAGCAATTAGGAAATAACACTTACTACCCAGGAACAAAAATTGTGTTACATGTCATTTTTGTATTGATTTCCTGTAAATGTGTAAAAATCCTTAAAACAAGATCAGTTTGATTGTAATGTACAGTCTTTTTAATTAAATATCTGAATTTACATATGTAAATGAGATATGTATTTATATTATTGGACTATGGGGGAGTCCTGAGGCAATTTAATTGTTCATGAGGAAAATGGCCTGAGGGTATAAACTGTTCTTGTGCTTGGATGTCCTGACGCTGAGTGCTCTGTAGCCCCAGCCAGAGGGGAACAGTTCAAAGAGGGAATGGGCAGGGTGTGTGGGGTCCAGAGTGATTCTACCTGCACGTTTCCTCACTCTGGAGATGTACAGGACTTGGAGGGTGGGCAGGGAGGGCTATATCTACAAGATAACATTTTAGCGTGATCATTACTTCACTCATATTAGCTACAATGCTTAACAGATTATTGCGTATTATAAATTTGTTTATTAGAGTAATTATAAAGTATTAACAGTTTTCATAGTAGCCAAATGAAAGGAACATTAATGACACCTATTAATTTAAATACATTTTTAACATCAAGTTACCATACCGTGGTCCTTGGTAGTGTACACCATGCCAGCAAGAAACTTACCCTGATATACATTTGGTAAGTTCATGTGGGGCTATAATTATAATAGCCATTTTTTAATGAAAAAAAAAAAAAACTCTTACTCATTTTACATAAGTTCTGAATAATATTCATAAATTCACAGTACGCCCACCTCTTCAGACACTACTACACCTCTGAGCTGTACAGCCATGGCCAAAAGTATTGGCAGTGACAAATTCTGTGTTTCATAAAGTTTTCTGCTTAAGTTGTTGTGTTGTTGATATTGTGCAGAGTGATCAAATGCATTTTAAATAATTGCAAAAAGCTTCATTGGCCAAAAACCCAAATTTAGCTGTTTTTTTTGGCCCTGGCACAAAATGACCAGCTAACATCATTTCACTAATCATATCAGCAGCACCTGGGAAAGTGTGAACGATTACTAGTCAGGTGAAATCGCTCTATCATTCTGATTGGATTATAAGAGCAGACTTATTGCTATAAAAGGAGGGAAGAAGTGCTTCCAATCATTGTGTTCTTGTTCGCAATGGTTACCTCTAAAGAAAGATGTGCAGCCATCATCAATTTGAATCAAAATGGCCTCAAGTGCAAGGAAATTGTTGCAAAGAATATTGCACCTGAAAGAACCATTTACCGGATCATCAAGAACTTCAAGGAGAGAGGTTCAACTGCAGTGAAGAAGGCTTCAGGATGTCCCAGAGTGTCCAGCAAGCACCAGGACCATCTCCTCCTGAGGAGTCAGCTATGGAATCATGTCACCACAAGTGCAGAGCTTGCTCAATATTGGCAGCAGGTTGGTGTGAGCATCTGCAAGCACAGTGAGGCGAAGACTTTTGGACAATGGCCTGGTGTCAAGAAGGGCAGCAAAGAAGCCACTTCTCTCCAAGAAAAACATCAAGGACAGACTGAAATTATGCAGGAAGTACAAGGATTGAACAGCAGAAGACTGATGCAAAGTTATTTTCTCTGAAGCCCCCTTTCGACTGTTTGGGACATCTGGAAAATGAATAGTCCGGAGAAGAAAAGGTGCACGCTACCATAAGTCCTGTGTCGTGGCAACAGTGAAGCATCCGGAGACCATCCATGTGTGGGGTTGCTTTTCATCCAAGGGAGTCACAAGGCAAGTGTAATAATGAAACGGCTCGGGGAACGTTACATTGGAATTTTAGATCCGGGGCCAGGCAACTCCCAGGATCTTAATCCCATAGAGAACCTGTGGTCAATCCTCAAAAGGCGAGTGGACAAGCAGAAGCTCACAAATTATGATCAACTCCGAGCACTAATAAGGCAAGAATGGATCGCCAGTCAGGACTTTGGCCCAGAAGCTGATATTCAGCATGCCAGAGCGAATTGCAGAGGTTATGAAAAAAAAGGGTCAACACTGTAAATATTGACCCTTTGCATATATTGAATGTTTTTGCCAATAAAAGCCTTTAAAACTTATTAAATGCGTATCATTGTTTTCTAGTATACCATAGAAACATGTGAAAAAATAATCCACAAACACTGAAGCAGCAAACTTTGCAAAACACAAAATTGATGTCACTGCCAATACTTTTGACCACAGCTGTACATATGAGGACCAACAAGAATCACCCCTGGATTTGTGCATCATTTAAAGTAATGGATGTGGTGGAACTTTTTTATTCCACACACACACACACACACACACACACACACACACACACACACGTACATTTAAGACGAACACAAAGGCATCTACATCTGCATTTAATCTATGTCTTATTCTTGCCTCTAGAATGTATGTTCTGATTTCAGAGTTGAGAAATGTAAAAAGAGCACTGTATTTCACAATCCTTCTCAGAAATGTGTAGAGAACCACAGGGGAAGGACATATGCTACAGAAATCACTTGGCAATGCCTAAGGCTTCCGTTAGTAAGAAGACACATATGTAAACAGTAGGAAAGTTAACAGGAAAAAAAACAAAACAGAGAACTTCCACATCTCAGATTCCTAATAATCAAAAGCACGTTTGAGCTGGTCTGAGTTGATAGTTAAACTGTGTTGTACTGACATCTAGTGGCTAAAGTATTTTTTTTTTAACGTTTAAGTGCTGGATAGGACACTTATTTAGAAAATGAAATGTAAATCAGAACAAAGGGATAAGGTTCCTAATATTACATCATAGGATAGTTTACAGTATTGTGATCTGAATGTACTCAATATAGAAGGAAGTTTTTTTTTAACTTCTAGCACTGTGGATGTCTAAAGGGGTAATTGTCATTAAAAATGTTTCACGCTCTCTATATTTTCTTTTAATTGACTACTAACAACAGTGGTGGATTTAAGCATGGGCGACATGGGCAGTCGCCCAGGGTGGCATCTTGTGGAGGGGGGAGGAAGTGAAAGGCAGCATGAGTTTTCAGCTGGCTACTGACTAACAATTTCAAACAGTGTGTACAGTGGCATGCAAAAGTTTGGGGCACCCCTGATCAAGATTCCTGTAACTGTGAATTGCTAAGAGAGTTAAAGATGGGCCGATTTCCAAAAGGCATAAAGTTAAAAATGACACATGTCTTTAATATTTTAAGCAATATTACTTATTTATTATTATCTTTTACAGTTTCAAAATATCAAAAAAGGAAAAGGGCCCGATGCAATAGTTTGGGCACCCTGCATGGTCAGTATTTAGAAACACCCCCTTTTGCAAGTATCACATCTTGTAAACAATTTTGTAACCAGCTAAGAGTCTTTAAATTCTTGTTTGGGGGATTTTCACCCATTCTTCCTTGCAAAAGGCTTCTAGCTTTGTGAGATTCTTGGGCCATCTTGCATGCACTGCTCTTTTTGAGCTCTATCCACAGATTTAAGATGATGTTTATGTCTGAGACTGTGAGGGCCATGGCAAAACCTTCAGCTTGCGCTTCGTGAGGTAGTCCATTGTGGATTTTGAGGTGTGTTTAGGACCATTATCCTGTTGTAGAAGCCATACTCTTTTCCTCTTCAGCTTATTTTACAGAAGGTGTGATGTTTGCTTCCAGAATTTGCTGGCATTTAATTGAATCCATTCTTCCCTCTACCAGTGAAATGTTTCCCGTGCCACTGGCTGCAACACAAACTCAAAGCACGATCGATCCACCCCTGTGCTTAACAGTTGGGAGAGGTGTTCTTTTCATGAAATTCTGCACCCTTTTTTCTCCAAGTATACATTTGCTCATTGCACCAAAAAGTTATATTTTAACTTAATCAGTCCACAGGACTTGTTTCCAAAATGCATCAGTCTTGTTTGTTCATTTGCAAACTTCTGCTACTGAATTTTGTGTTGAAAATCCCAGTTTTTGGATTTAATAAATTAAAGCATGGTAAAAAAAAAAAAAAAAAAAGTTCAAATCCAGGCCCTCATAAAGGCCTAGCAAAAAGAAAAGTTACAAATGCATTTCTTTTGAGAATATCAACTCCAGGGACATTAAATGGCCAGAGAAAGAAATACCCAGAAATCTTTATATGAATTTGCTAATCAGTAACAAAAAAGTAACTTCTGCTGTGCATTTTTAAAAGGACACCCAAAAAATTAAAGAAAAGTACTTTCCTTGCTGTGCAAGCCATATCTCAGCCTTGGGACACACAGGACAGCTGTAAAATCCATATTATGAGCTAAAAACTCACCAACTTCAAGCTGACAGGCAAATGGGCAGTATTTCAATTTTCAAAATCAGCACATTACAACCGAATACCATATAACTGACTCGTTTGGGCAAAAGCACAACTAGGCAATTGTTGCAAAATATGTAGAATAAAATTCACTTTTGAGAATTTTAGTGTTTTGGTTAAACTTTTGGATACTTGAACAAGACAAACATTCATTGTAGCCACCCACAAAGATAACACAAACTGTGCTAATCCTTACAAAATGTAATATCCTTACATAATTGCTTATTTTTTACTTCAGGTTGAACAGGAAAGCAATGGACAGTGACCAGCAGTGCTGCAATGGTCTTTTTTGCTCCTTAATTTTTCCGTTACCTGATACACTCATATTATTAGAGGAACAGTGAAAGTTTAAAATATCAACATGAACAGTTCTAGTAAATGAATGTTGATTTACACACTTCTTTTTTTCTGTCTTTGTTCTGTATACTTGTTATCCTATTGGTTATGTATCATCAAGGTTTATACACTTAAGAATTAGTGTTTTAATGGAATAATAAAAAAAAAACTTACAAAATCAGTTGGACACACAATCTATTGAAATGATTTTTGGAAAACGTAAAACTATGAGATGGCACAATAAAAAAGCCAGATCATTAACTGTATGAGAAACAGGTACTGAACAAGTTTGTGTCTACTTCAAATCACGAGATCAGAAAATAACAGAATGTGCTTGCATGAAGCCTTGATTAATAGATGACTGCAAATGTTTGATTTCCGTTTTTGATCAGAATCATCATAAGCAGACTGTGTGAATGACTGCACAGGCTTTACATAAATTGTAACCAGGTTGAAAACAAAAACACAAAAGCTACGTTGTTTTTTTTTCCTTTCAATTTTATTGTAATTGCTCACCTCATATCCCATCTGTGGTTTCCAACAATAATCATTCAACTATATGAAAAACACTGAACACTATCATTTCTACTGCTTGATTGATTATGCACACCTTCTTAAAGTTTGAACTGGTTGTATAATGGCCCAAGCTACTTAATTTAGATCCATACAGCTCTTCCATCATCTGTTAAATTTTGCAGATGAACAGTGGTAATTTACAGGTAAAGTTAGAATCAATACAATACATTGCAAAACAACCAAACAGTGGAAACCTGAGACTAAATAAGTTTAAGATGCCAATGTGTACAATATTCAATACTCAGTCATGTAATCCTTTCCATTTTTTGAGCTCCCGGACTGGATAATTTTTGTGTGTGTTTGTGTATGTATGCATGTATGCATATATATATATATATGAGCTATATTTCTAAAAACAAAAATTGGTCTCTTGAATCAGGGAACAAATAAAATGGAAAGCTAAAAGCTGAAAATACCTCTTTGAAAAAACTTTGCCCAACCAAGTGACTTAATTTGTGAATCCAGCTTTCGATAAACAAATGTATATTTAAAAAATAATAATAATAAAATACAACTAACACTCAAAGGAACCAAAATGCAAAGGTATTATGTTCCCTAATCTTCTACATTGAGAAAAAAAAAAAAGAAGAAAAAAAAAAAAGATTCTATGAAAATACTTTCTTTGAGCATAATGCAAAGAGTGCCCTATAGGAAAACAAAACATAGCCTTAAAAGAACTGAACAAGTCAGGTGCATACAAGTCCACAGAAGGTGAATTCTGAAGACTGTGTATTGGTATTGAAGCCCTTTAGCACACACAATGTGTGAAAAACTAACAAGCTAGTTTCTGCATCTTAAAATCAGTTTGATGTATAGCAAAGCTACTGTAAACACAAACAGAGTTTGTTACAGAGGACATCCATTACACCTGCATCACAGCTGATTAACCAGTGCAAAACTCAAAGCCTTCCCTTACTGCTGAAAAGATGTAACAATTTCTTTTTTTTCTTTTTTTGTTTCGTTTTGCTGAATAAACAATTCTTAATTGTGACCAAAAAAGAAAAGGTTAATTACTTAATATATGAAAGGCTGTAAACTTAAATCCAAGAGAAAATAAAATGGAAGTCAGGTAGACTAAAACTACATAAAAACTACATAAAAAAATACTTTCAAACTTTCAAAAAAAAAGTTTTGCGATGTGCCAAATAAAATGCAAGGTTCTGATCAGTTATATTGTATGTGGTCATTTGTTGGGGATGCTAGTTGCTCTAGTCAGTTATAGTCAACAAAAAATGACAACTTCATGCCTTAGGATTGCTGGTGGTCAGCCAAGCGCCAACCTGTCAAAGCAACATTCTGATCAATTTTAGCCTACCTGAGACATGCAGGCTTTGGCACAAATGTTGATGTACCAAACGCCAACAAACTAGTCAGTGTCATTCATAATCTTCTATAAATGTCGCCTGATTTGCAACAGTTTAAGGCCCAATGGCAATAATAAAAATCACTGAAGTTTACTGAAATATGTAGTTAAAAAAAAAATATTCCCATTTTTTAAATGATAAAAGTGTCAGTATATTGACAAAAGGAATGGATGAGGGAAAACACTGAAGTCCAAACATGCAAGAAACATCTGTGATTTGGAAATATCCTGATCAGACTGCACTTTACCAGGTCCAGCATCTTTTTATTGATTAACAGAATCAATTCTGGGTGGTTTGTGAGGGCTGTGGCTTTGGTGACTTTCAGAACTAAAATGTGATATTTGTGATAGAGGCCCTCACTCAACCAGACAGTCTGCTTCCGTTCATTATGAACTCATGGGTTTGACGGCAATCGGACACTCCTCGCCCATAGCAGACAACACCGAGACCTAAAAGAGTTAGACACAAAACATCAAGAAAAAAATAAATCACAACTATGAGCCTTTTTTTATAATTGTATACTGCCCTCACAAAGAGAAATTTTTAGCCAATTAAATATTACATATAACAGAGCAAAATATTTTCTAGTAATATGAATTTCCATTACTTTTTAGGATTTTTTTTTTAAGGATTCTATAATAATCCTAGGTTTTCCCTGACTGTGGGAACCTTGATGTGCAGGGCTCCAGACAAAAAAATGGCTTAGGACCCATTTCAGTCATAAACTGAAACACTGAGCAAAATGGCTGTTTTTAATCACCAAATCACATAGCTGCTCGATATAGACTGTTGATTAGAAACAAGATATAAAGCAGAAGACGGCTGATAAATCATTAATTGGAGGTTTAATAACAGTATATACTGTATAGTTGAGAAGATAAGTTTGCAGGCCTTTTTGTCTCATAAATGTTCATACCCCTTTCATAATTTATACAAATGTAACAGATAAAATAATAGTTTTAGTCCTGCTCTTCAGAATCTACATTACAGATATTTTCATATAGTATGCATATAGTAGTGTGTTGACTTCATGAGCAACAATGAATGTTTGTACCTTGTGTAATAGTAAGTGTCAAAAACTGGATCTAAGATAGATAGATAAAACAGACAGACAGACAGATAGATAGGTGCAGTAGTGCGGGACTTTTAATTATAAAGAAGCCAGGAATATACACTACCGATCAAAGGTTTTAAAACATTTGACTGACATGATCTTAAAAAATGTTTGATCTGAAGGCAAATCCTTAAATGTTTGAAATTTGTTTTGTAGACAAAAATATAAGTGTTACCATATTCATTTATTTCATTATAAAACAAAACATTTATTTAAAAAATAAAAACGTTTTTGAAATTGATGACGGACCAAATAATAAAGAAAAGCAGCAATAAGTGCAAGACTGGAACTCCTTCAATACTGTTTAAAAAGCATCCCAGGGTGATTCCTCAAGAAGATGGTTGAGACAATGTCAAGAGTACATGTCTGCAAATTCTAACTTTTAAGATACTAAAATATAACAGTTTTGATTTATTTTGGATTTTGTTTAGTCACAACATAATTCCCATAGTTCCATTTTCCATTTAACTTATTCTATAGTTGAGGACTTTACTATTATTCTAAAATGTGAAGAAAAAAATACATTTTAAAAATAATATATATATATATTAAAGAATAAGTGTTTCAAAACCTTTGACTGGTAGTGTACATTTTTGTTCTATTTTGAAATGTCTGCGTGCTCTAAAGATGTATTCAATAACTCACATGATGATATCGGAGGAATCCGCATATGAATGCGCAAAACTCAACTGTCGCCAGTGGAAACTAGATTTAAAATTATTGTTGCAATCAATTATTTTTGGTCTCATTGCGACCATTTTAGTCAAAGTCTGGAGCCCTGCTGTGACGACTGAGAACTAATATAATTTCAATAGACAAAGTACTTACATCTATAAATCTATTATAAAACCTCATTCAAAAAGTCTAAAATCACAATATAATATGGAGTGAATAGAACAGATACGGACCAAAAATTCATCCCCAGATTCAAATTTGCTCTCTATTTCTTTTCCTAGGTCCCCATCAGGCAGCTTAAGGTCCTCACGCAAATCTCCATTGTCCTTCAAGAGGGAAAGGTAGCCATCTGTAATGCCAACCAACTGTGCCAAACAGAAGACAAAAAAGGCATATTATTCCACAATACCACAGAATAGAAATAACAAAATTTAGTTTATTATTGGTCCGGCCTATGAAGCTCTACAGTCGTGCATAACCACTGACAGGATCTTTTAGAATCCATTCCATTTAATGAGCGTCTTGAGTTGCTAGAAGAGCAATTTAAAAAAACATACTTGGTTGTAAAATAACTACAATAAGATGCAACATCAAAAAGCTGACTACCCATAAATGTTCTACATAAACTCCGTTAAAAATCACCTCCTAGACCAATGATGGCTCTCTTAGAGCTTTCTGCCACATGACTGTGGCCTAATACCTCAAAAAGCAATACAACCCTAAGATGGTAAAACATTTATTATGCTGGCAAATATTACAAACATAAACAGATATTACAGTACAACTATGTTTTTATCAACTTGAATTCAGATACAAAGGATCACACACTACATCACTCAAATAGTACAATATCAGGAAAATACAATGAATATGTTTAAATCCAGCTGAAAGTGCTCAGGATAAGTGACAGGGTGAGCAGTGCCATTTAACCTAATCAATAAAGGATAGAATTTGGTAAAAGCTACATTGGACTTCTGCACATGTGAATATGAAAATGTATTGAAATAAGGCCTAAAGATGATTAAAGAACTTACTTGATAGTCAAGTCTCTTGATGTTAGGAACATCCATGTTGTGGGTGGAGGGGCAGATGTCTTCATTCTTCTTTCCAGTAAAAATGTCAATTCCAACCAAGTGAACCTGAAAAAGAAAATGAAGCCTCTGTATTTAGGATTTTTGGGGGGTGGTTTCTCACCAATTCGCTCTAGGTTCTCGTGGTGGCGTAGTGACTCGCCTCAATCTGGGTGGTGGAGGAAGAATCTCAGCTGCCACCATGTCTGAGACAGTCAATCCACGCATCTTATCACGTGGCTTGTTGAGCGTGTTACAGTGGAGACCTAGAGCGTGTGGAGGCTCACGCTATTCTCCGCGGCATCCACGCACAACCCACCATGCACCCCACTGAGAGCGAGAACCACATCATAGTAACCACGAGGAGGGTTAACCCAATGTGACTCTACCCATCCTAGCAACCGGGCCAATTTGGTTGCTTAGGAAGCCTGACTGGAGTCACTCAGCACACCCTGGATTCGAACTTGCGACAGCAGGTGTGGTAGTCAGCGTCTTTACTTGTTGAGCTACCCAGGCCCCTGCATTTAGGATTTTTAATGTTTGAAACAGTTTCAACATCATACAATGCATTAAAAAAACCTGGAATTTTATCATAAGCCATTGGCAGTGAGTATATGAATATATGACACCTTGGCATGTCCATGCTTGCCAGTCTTGGATGTTGACATCTCCACAATCTTGCATGCACGACCCTTCAGTACAACAAAGCCATTCTTGCGCAGAGCGCTGCACTGCGTGGGGAAGGTTAATGAAGCCCCAGCATCACCACTGGTGAAATCAGTGTCAAGATCAGCCATGATGGGTTAATATCCGAAGATTCTGAGCACAAGGAAATATAAATAAGTGGCACAAATCATTCATAACAAAAAAAAGTAAAGTGGAGGTAGCATGGTATAGTGATGGTATCAGATAGCAATACCATGGTAGTATGATTACTATATTCATATACAATAACATTTGCAGTGTCAAAAAAAAAAAAAAAAAACACAAAAACAATATATTAGTTCTAGCATGGTACATTTAAAACCATGGTATTGCCACGTTCCAAAAAAAAAGAAAAAATATTCTTTCTGACACTTAATTCTTGCATGCGTTATACAACCATTAAATGCTAAAAATGTCCTGATTAGCTAATATATGACCAATCTCCATCAATGATCAACTAAATCGAGTTAGCAGCAAAACTATGAAGGCACTTTTAAAGAAACTCTGAACACAAAATATCTGGAGTTTGCTGTAAAGGAATTACAGAAAGAAATGTGCAGTTTACAGAAACGCACATGTCTGGCAATCTGGAACCATTATTTGTAAATAGGGATCAAATTCAGCATATTAGCGGGACCGCGTTCTGATAAAAGTTCTACTGCATCAATCATTAACAGATAAAGCTGAAATAACATGTTGGACTTATAAACAATAGACAATAAAACAAATTGTATTGTTAGGGGCCGTTCACGCCAAACACGTTCTTGCGCTTATAAAAGCGGCGCAACGTTCAAAGACGTCCGTACAACCGCGTTCGCCCGCTATGGATGTAATCTAAACTTGTTAAAGTACGCGAATTCATTGCAAACGTTGTAAAATTAACTGTACTAATCAACTAATGTCTTCAATATGGCCCACGACCTTAGGGTTAGACGCCTTTAAATTTGCTAAATCTAAATCAGCCAGGGCGGACAGAAATGTTTGGTCTGGATGAATGACTCAGTTTGTAGCTGCACACAAAGTTAACCGGAACTACGGAGTTAGCACTCATTTAACCCTAACAGCTAATAATATCATAAACCGTATAAATTTCGCTTTTGCATTGAAATAGAACTTTAGTCATGGTACATTGTTAGCAAAAAGTTAACACTGATGCTCTGAACTGAAAGGACTTTTGCCAGGCCGTTGAGCGATTCTTTCTGTCCTTTCAATGAGCATGAGGTACGCACATACAAAAACTAACAAAACTCCACACCCAAACGCTCTGTTCGACGGTTTCAGGAATCTTCGTCTCAAATCGCAAAATCCTCTTCCAAACTTGTATCCACCCTCTATACTGTACTGGACTCCGAGGATTCGCCTGTAAATGTTGCGATGCTGGTGCAGAGAACGTCCAAAGCGCCAGTCATTCCCTTGCAACAAAAGAGAGTGTGTCCTGCGCAGGCGCACACCTTCACTGCAACGAGATTCTCATGCGGGCGAGAGAAGACGAGATACTTCATTGAGGTGGTGCTCGCTGTGCCACCAACAGCAATGCTATATAGTAAAACGAATAAAATGCATCAAAACAACGCAGTCAGCTTTAAACTGTATGTTTATTTTTGTTCTTAAGAAAACTTGGTTATATGGTAGCCATCATCTGATAGTGGGCTTCTATATTAACACTAGAATGCATCGACTGTGTAATTCCACTCACCTTAAAGGGATAGTTCCCCTAGTAATGAACAATATCTTTTCTCACCCTCATGCCAACCCAGATGTGTGACTTTCTTTCTTCAGCAGAACACAAACAGATTTTTAGAAGAATATTTCAGCTCTGTAGGTCCAGACAATGCAAGTGAATGGTGATCAGACATTTGTTGCCCAAAGAAATCCATAAGACTCCAGTGATTAAATCCATACCTCCAAGAGCGATATAATAGGTGTGGGAGTGAAACAGATCAAAATGTATGTCCCTTTTTTACCCTAAATCTCCTTCACTTTTTCATCTGAAGAAATTGACTTAAATATTGTTCTATTTCTCACATTTTCTGTTTAGTAATTTTTAATTTTTGGATGAATTATCCCTTTAAAAGCATATGTGGGTCAAAAAAAAGACCTAGGTGAAATCTCATAATTCCTCATAAAACTACTTATTTTCCCTAGAACAATTAACTAGTGATCATTTTATTAGCAATTTAAATATTTAAATAGTTGTAAATGGTCCACCTGTATAGGTGTAGCAATTAAAATTCTCTAAAAACTAAATGTTTAAAAAGTCACTTCACACAGAAGACACCTTAAATGAGGAATACCTGGAGTGGAAGATCAAAAGACCACTTCATGTAATGAAGATATGTTCTAAAAACTAGACGTTAGGACATTTTTGACCACCATTCCAGGATTAAAATAACATTTTGATTGGCCAGTGACATTTATTTTGGAGAGCTCTTAAAAGCATTAAATGGACTTCCCTGTCTACTATTTCCTTGTGAAACATGTTTCCCTGTCTGCTGGACTAGGGGTTAAATTGAGAATTTGGAGGTGGGACTTTATAATTGGATTGTGATTTCATTTTATAATTTCATACAAAAATCAATATTACAAATGATATCAGCATTGAATATCGTCCTATGGACGAAAGCAGAGTTAGTTATTTTTAAGTCTTTCTTCTTATTCTGGAGATTAAAAGTTTAATAAAAAATGCACTCAATATTTTTTTTGTTTATGTTGCTTTGGCCAAAATTATACTGACACCTAGCTGTGTGGATCTGGCATCATGGAAAAGCAATATTTTTCGCCATTGTAGAAATGCACTATTCAAAGTCAGCCATGATGAATTTATTCAGTGAGTGATAGTGTCTGATCATAAGGGGTTACCAAGATAATGATCAAGATCAAGTCATGTGATCTCAACATGGCAGCCCACATGGGCTCCATGTTAAATAAAACCACTTATATCATTATCCACTGATGCGACTAAAGTCTTAATTTTATGTTAGTGTCTTTGATTTTAAACATATTTTTAAATAGTATTTTTTTTCAAATGAGGAATAAAATTCTGAGTGCACTTTAATATTGAAACCACTAACTCAACAAAATGAGGAAAGCCTAATCTCTCTTTACCACTAAATAAGTGAAAAACATGCCAATAATGAAATTGCTTGTCCAATTGTAGTATCCAGCTTGGCTGCTGGACGTGGTCCCTGACTAAAGAGCTCAGCCACAATGAACCACGGGATTGGTCCTGGTCCAATTTCAAAGAAAGACACGAACAGGAATATTGCCACCATGCTGAGGTAGCTCATCCATGAGAAAGCTTTCTGAAAAAAAGAATTAAGATTAAGGGATCGCACGTCAAGCAATTCTGTCCTAGAGACACCTTCTAATAAGCATTTCAGTTAAGTAATGTGACATGTCAAAACACATAAATGTAGATCCACTCTGAACACACCTGAAAAGACAGGCCCACCGTCATGGCCACAGCACAGCAACACATTCCTACTAACCCAAACAAAGTGAGGGTTCTTCTGCCTGCCCTGTCCACCAAAACAACATATAGAACATTCATGCAAACACAAATAAATGAATATGACTTTTTAATGCAAGTTTGCATCATCTATGCTCAAAAAAATCTGAAAATGACTTCATTTATATTGTACTATTATATGGGGTACAACAAGCTTTTTTGAGGGGTATTTACTAGATTTGATGCTAGGCCCCTATCTGGCAGTCACCCTCTTTTTGGGGCAGTATAAAAGGTATATTCTAATTAATATATTTAGGACATTGCAGTGCTGAAATAACTGTTATGCTTCTGTGTGCCTGTAATTTGGAAGGTTGGGTCAACTACTGGAATTAAAAGTACACATACAGATTTTATAATATTTTTCTTGACAACCAAACTACAATTATGTACATCAGTTTTAGTCTTTGCTTTGGTTACTTTGCTCTGTTTTTTAAAATTATTATTTACCATATATATATGAATAAAACTCTTTTGTGAGACCCTCTATAGGTAATGGGCTCATTATGCATATTTTATATTCTGTATACACTGTAGTTGTGCCCTGCTGTCATGCACTAAATTCATAAAAATGTGTTCTGAATGGATTATTTGATTCAGAGTAGCTCTTGACTCATTACTCAAAACTATTTTAACTTGCTGTTTGCCCTTGAACTGGCAGAGATAAACACTGCAATGTCCCAGATAAGATTCAGCCATTATCCAGCTCTATTGCCAAAAAGACAAGTTCCAGTTCCAGCAGTAATTCAACAACCAGATTACACTTAATCCATTTATAAGATTTAAGGTGAGGTGTCTCTTTGGGCCACAGTACAGTTATATGTATACATGATTGATAATGTCAACGTAAATTTGTACGAATTCTAAGATTTTCATCATCATGCTAGCAAATGCTGAGCTGCTTTTTCAATTTACCATTTATATATATATATATATATATATATATAAAAAGAACAAGTTAACACTTCTGCCTTTTCCCACCCTCATGTAGTTCAAAAACGACGTCACTCTCAGATTATACAGTCCAATCCTTACGTCACACACAGGGGTGTTAAAAAAAAAAAAAACAGCTTTCGTTGTTGATAAATTATTTCGAGGCCTCTCGTAGATGGCTTTGGCTTCAAGCTATCAACATAGCTGACTGGACTGGGGAGATCATTTCAATTAATAGCGAACATTTATAGTGAACATTACTATAGGTATGTTATAAACGCATATCATTATTATAATTGTATAGCTAAGATTATTTCTGTATTTATGATGGCTTTGTGTTGTACTTTCTTTTAATCGTCTACTCTGTCAAATCTAACACAACAGTTTCTGGTCTATATGGAGCCTCTAGCGCTAGCTGGGCGTCAGCAGAGTTGGGAGTGTTACATTTTTTATATGTATTCCACTACAGATTACAGAATACATGCTGTAAAATTTGTAAAGTATTCCATTAGATTACTCAAGGTCAGTAACTTATTCTAAATACTTTGTATTACTTCTTCAGCACTGGTAGATTTTTTCACTTGTTTTGACAATAAAAGCTCAGCCAGTACAGTAAGACAATTAGAGTAAGAGTAATACACATGTTAAAAATACATTCTCTGAAAAACGTAAATATCTTATGCATTGTTGTTTCTAAAACAAGATCAAATTGATCTTGTTTTAAGGATTTTTACACATTTTTACAGGAAATCAATACACAAATTATTGATTTTTGCCCTAATATCAAAGGTCTTACTAGAAAATCCCATTACATTTATTCTGTTACTCCCCAAATCTGGGTGTCAGTATCATCGGATCTCATTGGTTGGATATGTGCCATAGGCAGGATATCTGATTAGAGAGCTCCAGTGGAGAAATTAGCAGTGAATAATAACTTACATTTAATTAAATTGGTGTGTTCCTCACACAAAGCTATTATATGGCTTCAGAAGACTTTTGAATCATAGCACAAGTATGGATTACTTTAATACAATTTCTTTTTTTCCTTTTTAAGATTTATGCATTTCAACTTAATTACAAAATTCCATCAAACTGAATTGTGAAATGTGTAAAATAACGAAATTACGTTAATAATAATAATAAATATATATATATATATATATATATATATATATAAAATATTACTTAATTCAATTTGATGGAATTTGTTTATAAAACTAAAATAGTAATCTTAAAAAAAAAAGAAGCTTGACAGCTCATGGACATCATGAATTGTTGTGATACGGAAAAAAATCTATGCAAAGATTCTTTTAAGATTGTAACGTGAGAGCTATAAGAAAAGCTGGTTAACAGAGGCTTGTTTGTTCATGCAAGATTTTGCACTGATTAGTGCTAAAACATTACACATAAAAATGTATTAAATTGTATTAAAATTTATTTTGTGTTCTAAGTTTGGAACAACATGAGGGCGAATAAATAATGACATAATTTTCATTTTTTAAGTGAACTATTCTTTTAAGTAATGTGCAGTCCAATGGAGCTTGTTTCAATTGAGGTGGAATTATCTAAAACATCAGACTCGAGTTACTGTCAAAAACATAAAGGGAAGGCAAGACCCAAGAGACAACATCACTCTGCTGTTTCCAAGCGACGAGAGCCTGTTCCTCAGCAGCCAGTGTTTGTCTATAAATTAGTGCCTGTTACCGATACAAGAGTGAAAATGATGTTTAAAATGGGAGTGTAAAGCGAAATTAAGCCTACTGCGTTAATTCCAGAGAACTGCTGGGATAAATGCATCATCAGGGCCACAAAGAGCTGCCGGCAATATACAGAGGCACGGAGCAGCCTCACAATGGACACTTTGGCCTCTTTCATGGCCTCCTTCTCTGCCTGCATCTCTGCTATGTCCTTTGATGTGTCGTAATCCCCTTCTAGTCTTTTCAAATCTAACAGAAGGAAAAAGGGCCGTAAGAATTGAGCATCATCATTATTTTGCCTGTGTTGTCCTCATATCATAACCTTACAAGACACACAAATCACACACATTTGGTTTTGATGTTTTTGGTCATTTACCCTTTGAATCATCCCAAATATATAGGAAATATAATAGAGAATTGACAAAAGTTTTTGGTAATTGACAGCCATTTGATAATTCTGATTATTATAATCTGAAACCTCCCCAAATATATGATCACATGATTAAAGGAATAGTTCACCTAACATGTTAAATTGTGTCATTATTTACTCACTGTCATGATTTTCCAAACCTGTATGCTTTAATTGTGTCTGTGCTATACAATAGTAGACATTTGTTATATTTAAAGACCATAATTACCATATAATGGCCATGGCTGTCAAACAAAGTAAAACAGCACCATAATAGTAGCATAAAAGTAGTCAATTTAACTTATCCACTGTATGCCAAGTTGTCTGAATCTGTATGATAGTGAGAAACAGACCAAAATTTAAGTTGTTATTCACTGATAATATTTACTTCCACCAAAGTTCATGTCTAGCCTGCATCATGTTTGCCAAAAATGGTGCGTCAATGTCATTGATGGCAAAAAGCTCTGGTTCTCATTCTTTCTGTAGAAACCAATCGTAAAGGAGCTTTTTTTTTTTTCATTTGAAGGAGGACATGCACTAGACTCCTGCACTTTTTGGAGCTTTACAGACATGGTCGCTATGTAAGCGGCTGTACATTATCCAGATACATGGACATGAAATATTGATTTGAGTTGAATTATTTTATGAACTTACTTGTAGAGATTGCAGAGTGATATGAGAAACAGAACACAAGCACAGCTACATTGCAAACATAGATTGCCCTGATGAATGGTCACTTACAGTATATAGTGTTGCTATGGACAATGATCATTACAAATAAATATTTGACTGCTGAATGGCAAATTTGACCAATAAGAACCAAGTATTTCAGAAAGTGTGCTAGAACTGCCATTACATTGTGAGAGCTGCATGAACATTCTTCCAAAAAAAGAGTTTGGAACAATATGAAAGTGAGTTACTAATGACAGAATTGTATTATTTGGGAGAAATATCCCTTTAATCATTCAGTGCTCAAGAGTGATGTGTGAGAAGGCTTGGGACTTACTCTTGCATGCCTCTTCTTTTTTGCCAAGTTTGATGTAGAGGTATCGCGGGCTCTCTGGACACAGCAGTAGCAGTAGACACTGCAGGATGGCTGGAGCTCCAGACAGACCCAGCAACATGGGCCACATGTCATCATTTCCCAGCAGGAACTCAAGACCAATGACCTGTAGAAAACAAGGACGTCTGCATTAACTTGCGAATTTTAATGAGAGCTAAACTATGCAGAACTGTTATTAACACTGCTGGTAAAACGTTTCTAGTTACTTAAAGGGATAGTTCACCCAATAATGAAAATTCTCTCATTATTTACTCACCCTCATGATATCCCAAGTGTGTATGACTTTTTTTTTTCACCAGAACACATTTCAAGAAAAATAGAAAAATATCTTAGCTCAGTAGGTCTTTAAAATGCAAGTGAATCGAGATTTCTCATTTGAAGCTCCACTAATCTGGCAGTCAGCATAATCGTCATCGATACGACACCAGCAGTTAAATTAACGTCTTCTAAAGTGATACGATCATTTTTGTTGCAAAAAAGATCAATATTTAAGCACTTTTTAACAATAATCCAATGGGAGGTTAAGATTCTTGAGAGGGTGTATTTCAAGCTGTCTCTCATATGACGCATTACCGTTGCCATGGTACAGACTTACAGATAATCCCACGTTCTCCTCTCGTTGAGACAACACAAACGCACCATTGTGAGTTAGGAAACAGATAAATACAGATCTAAACCTAAACCAACCAAGATACTGTACAGCGTTCCTCCTACTCGTGATCGTGTCGTTTTAGAAGACATTAATTTGATAACTCATAGCTGGAGTCGTATTGATGACATTTATGGTGACTGCATGTGATTTCCATTCATTTGAATTTTAAGGACCTACTGAGCAGAGATATTTTCTATTTTTCTTCAAATGTGTTCTGTTGAAGAAAGAACGCCTAGAAGTGTCACAAATGAACCAGTGAACAAACAAAACATATTTGTTTTCATACATCTGTGAATCATCATGGAAGAGAGTGACCAAAATTTGGTATATGGACACAATGTCAAAAAATGATTTACAGTGCATCGCATAGTAGTGCGCACTTTTCAGTGTCTAGTAATATACTTTATCTCTGGGTAATGGGAACATTCTAAGGGAAATGTTCTCTGTCTTACCACAGTATAGTCCCATGATAGCACGTCCTGCTATCACCATGAGGTGAGATGTGCCCATCTTTGCAAGGCCCATTAGCAGCCCTGCCGTTATGGCTAGAATGTTTATAGCCAGCATGCCTATGATCCTGTAAAACACTGTCAGGTTATACAGAGAAGCCTTGTCTCCAAACATTTGACTAGTAGTGTATATGATAATCCAAATATCTAACAACCAGCCTGCTCAACACAGAGCCGTTTTCCTTTTTCTCATCAATTTTTATCAAATAGAATCTTTTACAAGTTAACAAGTCCACCTACCACGGAAGTCACTGACAAATCCCACTAGAAAAGACGACACCATTCCTCCAATGGAGAAGATAGCCACAGACAGTGGCCAGTACATGACCACAGATGGATCAGTTCGATTTCCCCATTCTGTAGAGTTGCCTCCATCACTACAGGACAGATTTCCTTTATATAGACCTAGAGACTTAGCGTAGTGCTCCTCAATGACCTAAAATGTTAAATAAAACCATCATTATGCTGCCAGTGCTGTCATTGTGCTATCATGTAAAATCCCAACCCAGCCCAAGATATTTAATAATAGACCTTTCTCTAGGATACAGATATATTCTCCGAGAGATAAATACATATCTTGCTGTTCTCAGAATTTGTAAAGTGAAAGGTAAGATACTGAATATAGTGGTAGTAATGAAGCACAGATTGAGAGAAATAGATTGGGTGTTGATGTTGACCTTCTGTGGGGAATTGATGATGCCCAGACTGTATCCTATCTGCAGAGAGCCTAGTGCAGCAGTGAACACTGCCAGAGCCAGCATGCCTGTCAACTGCTGCAAGATAGTTAGGAGCCTGTCAACACACATGCATCCAAATACAAAAACTAAATCACAGCAGTGCTTGATTTTCTCTTTATTAATTCAGAACATAGTGCCAGAAATGAGGAATACACATTATTTGGAAATCCTTGCAGAAATATTTGCAAGAGTACTGGACTAAGCAGAAATGAAGCTCTTTCCATGGCTTCACTGAAACAAGCTCCAGTTTTGGATGTACAAGTTCGCAAAGACACTTTAAAATCATTGGCACACGCTTATGCACACGCTCACACACACACGCACGCAATGAAAGGGCAAGGTTACACTATTATTATATTAAATATAGTATAAATAAAATACATGAAAACTAAATGTTGCATTTACTTCCATTTGTAGTTACAGTGTTAACCTTACCCCTAACATTAAACCTAACCCAAACCTTACCATAAATCTAACATCTACCCCTAAATACCCATACCTCTTCCTCAGTAGCAGCAAATGTGAATCTTGTGAGAATTTTGTAGAATAAAATGCATTAAAAGTAAATATATTGCATGTATTTTAATGTTAGTACATAGTAAAGACAACCCATATAAAGAGAAAAAATATAATGATTTATTATAATAATATTGTAACATGGTTAAAATGGGAAAGGAGGCGGTGGGAACCGTCTGAATGGTCAAAATAATATTTAATGAAACAAATACACACAACACAAACGCACACATGGCAGCTACATGGGGCTCTCTCTCGAACGGCCACATCCTGCTGCACTTATCCCTCTCCTCTCCTGATTAGCCTTCCTCCTCGTCACAAATATATCTATAAAAATAGTGAAGGTGAACATGAAAACTGCATTATTTTAAAATACTGATAAGACTATATAATTTGATATAAAATTACACTGTAACTACATTATTAATAATAATGTAGTTTGTAACATGTCATATGTGTATCAAGTGTTCCCAAGAGCAACAACTGAACTGTTGACTACAACAGTTCCTTATTTGGAGTTATTAATTTGTCCATTTACAACTGAATGGCAATTCATTTTTGTGTTGCATTAATGTTCAACTCCGAAACATCATAATCTCAGCATATACAGTACAACTTCCACACTCAAATATATCTCATGACTTTCTCCATCTCATTCATACAACGAGAGTAAATTCACAAAACTTGAAAACTTAAAACAGTTAACCACAGCCAAAAAAAAAAAAAAAGAAAGAAAAAAAAAGACATTTCAATTTAGGGAACAATTAGCCAAGTCAAATGCCATATTTACATTCATAAGATAGTACACGGTCTATCGTATTGCATTTAGTCGAAATCTTAATAATTAAGTTGCGAAGCGTGAGTTTCCGGTTAATTGCAGTATTATGATTGTCAGTAGTTACGGATTTATGAAAAATTAATGAATCAATTTACCTTTGTCCATTTTGTATGAAGTGGGAGCAAACGCTGCTCGTGGTGGCTAATAGTGTCTCTAAGGTTCTCGGCTGCTTTCCCAATACCCAGTAAATGATCAATCCCATCACTGCAAGATCATGCCACACATGTGTTTGCTGAGGTGAAGAGACCTTATGCCAGAAGACAACTGATCATCTGATCATGTCCATGTATTAACTGACTTTCAAATAATTTTCCAACTCAAGATTAGACTAATATTCCACTCTTTACAACAGTGAAAATTACATTTGTTTATACTCATGTCATTTTAAAGGAAATTAATGCATTTTTCCTATGCAAACAGTGAAGAATGTCAGGTGTCAGCATCGCTGGATTAGCTTTTTTCAATCCGTATAACAAAACGTTGTCGAATAAGGTATATTTGCTTGAGCAAGAGGAGATAATGCATTACATCATCTATTAAAGTGCAAAGTCTGAGGGTCATATCGGTGACTCAGCATTATTCTTGCTTCCATGACCTATGTGAAAACAGGCATCCTTTCTAAACGAACACAACAGACGACAACACAATGCAAAAAAAGGTATTTATGTTTTATTTTTCTTATCATTAAAAAAAAAAGAAAAAGGAGGACATAGTGCTTCTATCACCGTTAAAGAACCAAAGTTTTACAGCTTTTGAAAGAACGACGATCTTTAAAAATGTATTAAGACAGCAACATATTAAGTAACCATTCTTGAGTGTCAATTAGTCATTTAAAAGAGCTCAGTGAGGTTCAAAATTATTTCTTTCCCAGAACTGGCCAACACAGTGTTTCACACAGCATACATACATACATACATCAGCAGGACATTATTGCTAAAAACCTCTCATTCCCTCACCATTAAAATATCTTCATTTGCTATGTAAGAGATGTGAAAGAAATATAAATATCTATATAGTGTGCAAACATCAAGTGACTTTAAGAAAATCAAAAGCATTGGACTGATGGCCCACCCAGTCAAGCAAACAAAAAACAAATTTAGTAACATGAAACAAACAACATAAAACCAAATCTATATAACAATAAATTATGGCTAATGGTACTTCTGCTGACCTAAAAGTCCAGATCAATAACATTTTAGGCCTAAAGTCAGAATTTTGAGTAGGCTTTTACATCGTTGTCAAGAAAGACCATTTCCTTTTTTGGAATGTTTTGAGCCCCAGTTAAATTTGACCGATTAAACATTATTTCAAAATAAAAGTGCAAGAATATGTAGTTTAACACAATACCAACCCATTGAAACGTTGAGGCTTACGTTAACAACAGCCCACAAGTGACGTCTGTTACGTAGCTTAGTTTGTTATGGTATACAAATATTAGACTCAAATGTAAAATTAATGTGTCTAATGGTTGATTTCTTTACTTATACATGTAAACTGGTGCTAGGCACTATTATGAAATCCAAATTAAAATCATTCTCAGTTGTCACTGAAATACAGGTGCTTTTATCTTATTTTACCTGTCTTTCAATTTAAAACTCACAAGAATTTTTTTGATATCAGACATCATGTTGGTCTGACAGAAACATAAAAGATCTGACCCAGTGTCTATACAAACATGCAACCAGTGAGGAGGACAATTATAATCTCAGTTAACTTTCATGCTCCTGTTTTCTCATGTTTAAAACATCCAAAAAAGACCAGAGAAGTTAAAAGAATGAATAAGAAAACATGGTATGCAACTTGAAGTTTCATTCATGACCCAGGCAGCAATTTTGTTGGCTAATTCCATTCTTTTCTTTTTTTTTTTTTTTTTTTATCTCAAAGCTATAGAACATGAACAAACTGAACTACATTTTGAGATACAGTACTTTGGATAATGTTCAGTATATGGATTTTGTTGACAATATACAAATGAGCACCAGTGTTGTTTCTTCTGAGCACGTTACTCTCCTTTGAGAAATTGGATAAAACTAACTTCACAGATATTTGTGAAACTGGAAAAAACATTGCCAGTACTGGAAAGTGACACATCTAAAGCTCGGCCTGAGTGCTTGCTAAAGTCACCCCCATGTGGTATTATTTTTAAACACTGTCCAATTCTTATCATGCATATGACTAAAATTTATTGACAACTGAAAAGTCAATCAATGGGGAAACAGGGAAAGGAAGGTAAAGGGGGGATACTTAGAGAACTGATATCAGGCTATACCGGAGGCCACAAATAGGGTCCAAAACCAAGTTCAAGTCAATCAGCCCCCTCTTCTGGGGACTGTATGCCACTGCAGGTGATCTCAGATACTGCATCTCCATGAGCAGCGTGCAGAGAGCCAGTGCACTCACTAGGGCACCAGCCCATGTGTCCAGGCTTAGTCTCTATATTATTGTTGTTTTTCATATTAATGTGTCAAAGTACAGTGCGCTCTCAGATGCAATGCTGACAGGACAGGATAAGGCTCCACAGTGTTTGGTCTGCAAGAGCTTCACCAGTTCATCAGAGAGTTCCTGTTCAGCGTCATGAAAAACACCTGACTGCTGCCGCCCGAGCGGACAGAGGCAAAGAAAACCTACAGAAACAACAGTGTTAGAATGTGCAATGTTTTAGTCTTCAATATCAAACATACTAAAATAGAAAGCTAATCCTGCTGAAAAAAAAAAAAAAGACTAGACCATCTAAACTGGGTCAGATCATGACCAGTTAAAAATCTTATTGACCTGTATAATGTGTGTTTTGGGCATTTTCATTTCATTTTCAAAAAATCTTACACCGGCCTAAGCTTGTTTGCGCTGGTTTAAGATGGTCTAGCTCCATGGTTCTTAACTGGTTTTGCTTCTGGACCATTATTTTACATTGGCCATCAAGTGGCGACCCAACATATACATATATATATACATATATATATATATACATATATATATATATATACATATATACAGTATATATATATATGTTGGGTCGCCACTTGATGGCCAATAGGGTCCAAAACCAAGTTCAAGTCAATCAGCCCCCTCTTCTGGGGACTGTATGCCACTGCAGGTGATCTCAGATACTGCATCTGCATATATATATAAAACAAAATATATAAAAAAAAACAGTTCTCTGTATTTAATGTAGCCTGGATTCAATTTTCTTTTATCTTGTATAATTGAGGGGCATGCTTCAAGTGACATACATTTTGTTGTTGATGTCATAATAATACTAAATAATAATAATAATATTATTAATAAATTATAAAAAAGTGGTCTAAACACTCATAGAAACTTTAGCCACAGTTGTAATTAAAATGTGGTCTAATAGATTTTACCTTATAGATTAAGATTATTTAATAAACTCTAAAAACAAAATTGTCACAGGAAGTTACTTTTCCTGTAATATCATGATACATTTTAGCATGGGAGATAATGTGGAATCTTAAAAAAAACAAAAAAAAAAAAAAAAAAAAAAAAAAACTTTAATTTGGCACATAGGTGCTGTTTTTAATGTCAGAACTGTCTACTGTTTGAGAAGTTTGACTTCCTTCATAGCATTTTAAACTTGAACACTCAAACAATAATTCAAATGGGTTACATCAATTTAGTGGTCTGTGCCATGATATTGAGGGAAGTCCGGTTGTCACGCAAGTGCTCCAGAGATACAGTAGGTTAAAGTAGAGCAGATCAGAAGCATATTTAAGCACATGTAAAGCGTCAAAAACGAGATTATCATGAAATATGTCTTTCAACAGAAGGAGAACCATGGCGTTGTTTTTTCCCCCTGCTATCCGCGACCCTAGCCGAACAGACCTGAGGCCCACTTAGTTGGGAAACACTGGTCTAGCTGGTCTTTCAGCCTGGCCAAACTGGACTTCAGGTGGTCTAGATGGTCTCTCAGCCTAGCCAAGATGGTGCTAAGATGTTCAGCAAGCTGGTCTCCCAGACAGACCAGCTTGAAAGAGCATCAAACCCCTCTAAAACCAGAAAAGCTCACCTAACTATCTTAGGCTTGCAGCAGGGAAAATAACCAGCTTGAACAACTTGCTAAACAGCATGCTCATCTAAAACCAGAAATAAATCTTGTTATTTAAACTTGTCCAAGCTGATTTTCAACTGGGAACATGTAGCGGAGTACACATTAGAAACGTATAAAGTAGATGAACAAACGTTTGCAGATCTACAATTACCGGCTCTAAACAAAAAGTTGAAGGGTCAAACCTTGTCATTCCTTTCACAGAGGAACTTCAGTCTCTGAGCTCTCTTGTGCATGAAAACACCATCCAGGTGGCCTGTCTCCACAGAGCGGATCTCAATGGCTTTCTCTCCCCAGCCCATGATCTGGTTGGAATGGATATAAGCTGCAAGAGAGAACACAGTCACGTATAGACCATTTTAAACTTAAATAATGCACCTCTTCATTAGCTAAATCAACACACCAGATCACTCAAATATGTTGAGGGCATTTTATTAGTGTGAATGTGGCCTAATAAATTCTGTATCAATGCGGCAAGTTGTCACGTTGCTTGGCAACAGTAAACGGCCTCCAGTTAGGCCAATGAACAATATTACTTGGCAGAAAAAGTATATAAATTATTAATTTAACATTAGTGCCTTCGATCATTGCTTTTGCTGCTGTTTTAAAAAAGCAATGTTCCACTTGAGACTGTGTGTTACAGTGATTTTGTCACAGGTAAGGGCGTTCACACCCAACTTGTTTTTCTGTCCTGTGCTGTTTTTGAATTTGTTTTCTATGTAAACATGTTTTAGGTGGATGTCTTTGACGTTGCAACATGTCTTGAAGATTTTTTTCCCACATTCTCATTCACACACTGCAACAACCACTGTAAATCTGGCTGATGTTTAGCAAGAGCGTTCCAAAGGCAACTCCCTTACAATGAATAATTCCATCCACATGCTCCACTAATAAAGCACAACAGACTGCCAAACGTTACACGTTCTGTCCAAGCACTCCCCCGTCGAGATTATTTTATATAGGATAACGCGCCCTAAATCATCCAAGCTAATGCATTACTCAAAACACACACACACACTTTTCAAAACAGCAGAGGAGTTGAAGGCAAGTTTGAATGTTATTGAACTTTGAATGAACTACTTTATCTCCTCCCACAGGGCAGAGGCTGTGTGTTGGCCCTTTGTTGTTTTCCTGCACGTCTGTTGCCTGTGCATCCCTCAAGCTCTATGTAAGCCCATGTACTGCTGGAACAGGCTAACACAAATAGACACAGCAGTTGTGGTAGAGGACAAGCAGATATCAGTGCGAGCATGACTGTGAATCATGGTAATACTAAGGCAAAGGTCATTAAGGCAAACTAAAGAGAACAGCCTTCCTTTCAGATAAATTAAATAAGATGATTGAGACCAAGTCACAGCTTTCTGACATGACGTTTTTTCTAAAGGGTAAATTTAGTGAAGGAATAATCTGCTCAAAATACTATAATTAACGGCCATTGCCTTACAAAATATTACAGTGGCAGGACTATGGTACAGTGATGATACTGGAGAGTATTCCCATAGTACTTTGACATTTACCATGGTACTGTATGATTACCATAGTCATGTATAAATGGTACACTTGTATGCTTCTCATGATCTTAAAGCCTTTTCATCAGAGCTTAAAAGAGTTACTGTTTCTATCGACAGATGCAGACTCACCAACAGAAGTAGGCATCTCTCCCCACTGCAAGACCACGTCCTTGGTGATTCTGCCATAGGTGTTGACATATACACCCTCGTCTTCATAACACAGCAGCATCTCCATGCCATCAGTCTTAGGGAGCACCACGATGGCGTGAGGCATTACACTGCTCTGAATCTGAGAGAGAGAGAGAGAGAGAAGAGGAAAGATTTACTGGCAGATCAGGCTGCAGTGCTTAAAGAGACCATTAGAGGGCCACATTCCAAGAGTCTTTGTTTACTGAAGTGAATCACATTAAGACAACAACGGAGGCAAATGGCACAAAGCCCATCTCAGATTGAAGGAAAATGTAATAACAGCTGCAGCTAAAAATGAATGCTCTGGATTGATGCATTACTCCATTAGATTTTAAGAGCAGCAAGCATCATTACTGAGCAAGTTATACAGTTATGAACAACTTAGAGCACTCAACGTGAATGTATTTGTTTCAATGCAACTTTTCTACAATTGTGTTTTTGACATTTCATGTTTAATTTGCAAATCTGCAATAATAAATCTAGCTACTGTTTGTGAATAGCTTGTCTCCTTCAAATCTTCCGGGCACTTCTCAAACCAACAGGTGCCGTCAAGGGAATATGATGTGTGTGGAGGCTCATGTCATTTTCCAAGATTAGACTACAACCTCTGAGAGCCACATCACCAAGGGATCCTCTGCACCAATCACAACAGCCTTCCATACACAGAAGCAAAACTACATTGTGTTTTTACAGATGCCAAACCACAGCCTAGTATCACTGAGACTCAAACCAAAAGGACATTATTTGTGTCTGGATCGTACTAATTTCTGATTAAATATTTGTTTTGTAATTTGACCATTTATTATTATTATTATTATTATTATTATTATTTTTTTTTTATATTTGATTCTTAACAGGACTTTTCAGAACAATAACAATGGCCCAATGGACAGTGTGAGTGTGTTTCAAAACAGTTGATGGAACTGTTACTTGCCCTATTGGGCCAGTGCTCACATTCTTATGTTACTCACATTCTTATGTTATTGTTTGGTGAATACTGCTGAAAACTGCAAAATTATGATGGAAACTTATGGTAGCTTTGGAAGCATGGGTTATAATGGATTACAAACAGTTAACTAATTTGTAATTATTGCTCTGTATTCCATAATTTTCCAGCAAACACATTTATGATGTTTACACCTGTCATGGAGCTTTTTTGTGTCAGGGCCAGTGAAAATATCAGCAGAGCAAGTGAAAATCTAAACTACTGGCCCAGTCAAATAGTTATTGTTGATCTATGAGGCTAATTAATTGTAATGGGGAAAAAACACAAAAAATACTTACATGTGAGGGTATGTAGATGTCATAGGGGTTCCCAGAATCCACGTCTATCACATGGAAGCCCACACTTGAGCCATATATGACCTTTAACCTCTGACCCTCTTCTACAGTCAGGTCCACCAGCTGAGGTTTATGATGCAGTTCTGTGAATGACTGCCCGGGAAGTCGAGAGGAAATCAGTATAGATCAGATAAAGAGATAGATGCATGTTCTTTCATTTACAAATTATTCTTACCCATATGGTTTAAATATCAGTACTTAGTGCTTTTGGAGGCAAAGAAAGAAAGAATGAAAGAAATATGAAAGAAAAAAGGAAAAAAAGAAAAGAAAGAAGAAATCAAAAAGACAGGCAGATGGGCAGACAGACCGATGGGTGGATGGACAGATGGACAGACAGAAAAGAGGAAAAGAAAAAGAATAAAAGAATTAAGGAAAAAGAAAGAAAACAAAAAGACAGGCAGACAGACAGGCAGAAAGAGAAAGAATGAGGGAAAAGAAGAAAAGAAAGACAGATATTAGAAGGGAAGGACATACATAGTGCTTCATACCTTGAAAGCCATGAATTTATGGTAAGGTTTGGGGGCCCATGCGTAAATCTCTACAGAGTTCTTCAATGCGATCACCAGGAATTTGATTCTCTCGTATTTCACTGAAAACAAAGTCAATCAGCCTTTGAGTTACCTGCAGCTCACATTGGCAGACTGTCATTTTCATGCAGAAGCAGACTGACACCTGCTGCCACTCTACATGCTGTTAGAGCAAAGCAGAATGATAATCCTCTCAATTAGCATCAGAGATCTCTATTAGCCCACTCTACCCTTACTGTATTTAGCCCTCATCCCTGACCTCTGTTCAAGGATGCAGAGATAGTTCACTTACCAACTTTATAGTGAATGCATCCTTCAAGATCTCCAACAGTGATCCAACCCTGTTTCTTCTCCACTTCTGGATCATTGTGCAGTATTCTGTTCCTCAGCCAAGACAAGTAATAGACACGTAGCTTGTTTTTCTTCCCTGTAAACACAAATGAGAGGGGTAAACGTGTTAATGCAACAATGTACATCCTTGAAGATCCTCCACCAGGTGCTTTGTTGCAAACATTATATATCTCTTAATTGAAGCAACTCCGATCCAGGAAAATGCTCTTTGCTTTTAAAAAAAAATGCATCTGACTGCAGTACATGACACTGAAATATGAACTTTTCTATTACCCTGTCTAACAGTGTTTGATCCCTGCTCTCAGACAGACCTGATATGGTGACCAGGACATTTAGACCCTCCAGCACCTCCATTTGTTGGAAGCGTCGGCGAGTGATGAGGTTATAGACCTTCCCCTGACCACTGCGGTCCAGCAGCATTAGACCATTCTCAGTACCAACCAACAGGTTCACACCTGAATATGCACAAACACACATACACAAAACTCAAGCTTTATTACTATGTAACATGACACAGTCACCACAAAGCTTACACTGCAACCTAACCAGGTGCGACATGACAAAGTTACAAGCGATAAAAGCCATTTCTGTCTTAATCAGCTGTGATAAGCAAACAATTTTGTCAGTCACTAGGTTTCTACTTCTGCTGCATCCCTTTGGATAGCCCTGCTCATGAAAATTCAGGCCAAAATCTGGCTACTCATATATTTGTAACATTAAACATGGACAAGGAGAGACAGATTTTTGGAGTTGCAAAACTTGCAAATTATATGACAAATCCTTCACAATCAACAGGAAAAACCATAAAAGTATAATGAATACATAAAAATACAAGTCTTCTTATTTTTATGTTCTTTAGTACAGTGAGTTGAGAGAGAATTCATAACACAGTTCCTATTGGCTTTTGATTTTGTTGCGTAGTGTAGCATTTTTGCTTTCAGTCTAGACAGAAAAACTCCTTGTTGCTGGTATTTTGTCAGATTGTGCCTGGTTTGGATACCATGTTAAGACTTAAGGCAATTAAACCAAAAATGCTTATGTTGTGAAATAGGTTAATATAGTCAGACAGGTAGAGAGGGGGTAATGTACCCCATAAAGCTGCACACAGGATCTCGGAGTTGAAGCGTTTTTTGTATTTGCGGATTTCTGGTGTGTCGCTGTGGGGTCTGATGTTGGTGGGGTTGACGTTAACAACAGAAATCTTGCGAGCCTCGTTCAGTTTGGCCTGCTCCTGACACAAGAGCTCATTGGCAAACAAAGCTGCAGATGCGAGAAGACACAGGAGAATGTTATATAGTTTGAAACAGGAAGCATTTCATTCAAACGATTACCTTCACAAGAACCAAATTCAAAGTTGAAATGCTTTTGACTCATTCAAATATCCAAAGAATAGTTTCTGAATCAGAATTTATTTATATATATATATATATATATTTTTTTTTTTAAATTGCGTGTAGAGCCATCCAAAGTAATTTTCTGTCAAATTCTATCTTTAATTGTTTGCATGCATTGATCTGATTTGTTATGGGTTTACATACCGGCAGCTGAGCACTCATCATTGTCTGAGGGGGAGGTCGAATACACGAGTTGGTCCACAAAAGGAGTGAAGGAAGCTTTCGATGCACCGCCAAGCCCAAACTGATAAAACAACAATATACCATATCAGCTGCAGTGAACAGATTTAACACCAGACGTGCAAAACAAAAGGGAGTCTGGGTTTGGCGCTAAAAACACAATAGAAACACAATTCCTCTGTTTAAATAATAGATAGGACAGAAGATTCAAGCTCTGAATATGACTGTGCAGGTAATTTCAGACAAGCTGCACATTCATAAAATGACTCGAGTCGGTCAAGATACAGTAAATCCAAGATTAGAGAGCAATATTACTGACAGAGTTTATTATTATAATTACAGTTTTGTTGGCATTTTGGCAATTGTATTCATAGTGTAATATAGAGAGGACAGGAAATTAAAAAAAGCAGGAGGAGGAATAGAACTGGGAAATGACGCAGGGTGGACTTGAACTTGTTTGGCCCTTGTGAGCACCACAGCTCAAAGTGTAAGAGCATGTGCGATTAAGACTAGGCCATGCCTACAACAGATTTTTTCTTTTACTCTCATCATGTAATATACCTCATCCATAGAGTTCAGATCCTGGGAATTGAGTCCAGAAGGAGTTCCTGATGGGGATTGGCTTTGTTGCAACAGGTCTGGCAGGTTACTGTGACCCGCGAAACCATTGCTCTCGCCGTGCCCCATGCGCTGCCTCTCATTGGTCTACACAGTGAATTGGACATCAGTTAAAAGTGGGTACAAATAACTATTCATAAAGTATGTGTGTGTATAATATTTGATGTTGAAAGGAGAAAATACATGTGTATGGAGAATTTTTGAGAGATCTGGTAAATAACCTCTAACATGAAAGTCATGGAGTCTTACCTCTCTCATCCTTAGTGTACCATCTTTTGATTCATCATTGTAGGAGTCACCAAAAGAGTCATCTTGGGTGCTTGTGAAAGATTCATTATTCCCCTGAACAGAGGGCCTGAGTGAGACAAACACAGGAAACAAGGGTTTCAGTTTAACAGATCAACGTCAAACCCCACAACAGAATACATTTACATATTTTATTGATTTTTTTCCTTTTTACAACAATGCCATTGATAGGAGGGCTGGGTTATACTGTATATATTTATAAAAATCAAATCTTGATATTTTTCTTTTGATGATATACATCTATACATCTGTATGTTCTCTAATGTAGATGGAGTATAATTATGCCTTTTAAAAATGGCCAAAAGTGCATCACCAGCCTGTGCGTGAATGTCAATAGAGCAGCACCATTCACTAACACGCTGGCGCTGTGCATACAATATATTTACTTATTAAACGCAGCCTTTTGTGATTCACAGAGGTATTGCACATCTTTAAGTGCCTTTGAATAAAATGCACAAGTCATATGAACTGCTTAAATTGTGTTTTTATGGTTTCTATGGCTCATTTTTGGAGCTTGACAGTACCAACATGACTAACACACAGTATTGGGATTTGGATCTGGCTCGTCGGACCGATACCCGATCCGTCTAAAAGCTTTGGTATTGGAGCCGATACCGATCCAGGTATACGAATATCCCTACTTCTAAACACAATGAATTATCAGGAACAAGAGAAAACTGGTGGCATGTGTTCTTACATGATCCGGGGTATGTCACTGACAGGCACCGTGCCATCATGCCCCATGTTCTCACCATCCTCATCCTCACTGCTCTCAGAGTCCTCACTAGAGGAGGAATAGTCAGTCAGTTTAAGGGGTGGCCGGTTGATCTCATCTATCCGCAGCTCCCTCAGTTCTTTAGCCAAGGCAGTCAGATCCTTAGTGAAAAACAGAGAGAGAGTGTTACACTTTTTGTATGATTAGTAATAAGGGTAATTTTAACTCAAATCTTTATTAGGGGTTTTCTCATGTTAAAGAAAATTAATGACACAATTAAAGTGTTCACTAGTCCATATACTTTTGTTCATGTACTGTATGTTCCCATTCTCTAACAAACAGAAAGAACAAAACACTGAAACAATTGAAGCAATTCAATTTGTATTTCTACATTCATGTTAAGGTCATCTGCATTTGAACCATAATCCCAACTCTAGGGCCAACAAAAAGATGGCCCCTAATGTACCTTGCTTGCTATGGAAAAAGTAAGGCTCTCTAAAAGTGGCTGGGGTTATTTGTGTTGGGGCGAGAGAACCCATGACAAACAGGGAATGACACACACAGTCCATTGACAAAGCCACTGTGTGATGGTGAATCTGTGGAACAGTCTCCCATCACAGAATTTTACTGCATTCCATGGACTTATTTGATTTACTCAACATTTTGCAATATTTATTGGGGTTTGTTGTGCAAATGCGTTATCCATCCAATTTATAGGTTTTGTTTTTCTTTTTAACATATTCTTATGCATTTATTCAAAGATTTTGTATTTAAGAATGGGGAGGTGAGGGTTAATTTTATTTAATAGTATGTTCCAATTGGAAAAGGCGAGAAAATTTCCCTATTTAACCCAGTCGTCACTAGACGGAAGACACGAAAGATGACGAGTGTTTGAGCACATGGACAAGGTTGCTAGCGCTGCTTGTGCTCAATATACTCAGGCCTCTATAGTTGAGGGAGGGGAATTGGAACTGTTTTAGTAACTAAAATAGGTCTAGCTTATATATATATATATATATATATATATATATATATATATATATATATATATATATATATATATATATGAACCTGTGGAGCAGTCTCCCATCACAAATTTTACAGGGTTCCATGGACTTATTTATTGTTTTGCTCACCATTTTGCAATATTTATGGGGGTTTTGTTGTGCAAATGTAATATCCATCCTATGTATTTATTAAAAGTTTTTGTATTTAAGAATGGAGAGGTGAGGGTTCATTTTATTTCAATAAACATTAAACCTAAAACAGGTTGAGCTTTTTGACTTTTTTTTTATATGTAAGATTGGTTTATGTTAGCTTTTAAACACTTATTTATTTGCACATTTTGCACCTGTATTAAACATCTTTTTGGAATGCCATTCCTTGTCTCTGGTGTGATTCTCCTTGTGACCGCTCTGCTCCCCATCACACACTGACAATACCATTAGGTGAGAAAGTTTTGAGGGTGAAAGAGGACAAGCTTTTCTCAAGTCAGACAATAATTCCCACAGTCTTCTGCCAAGCAACCTTTAGAATATGTGAGACAATTGGGGAGAAGAAAGAAAGACAGAGAAAAATGGACAGGGGTGTTACTATCCTTATCTATGGCATTCTAGCAATTACTGAGGTTATGATGACAGGGGAGGAGGAGGAAGAGAGAGAGAGAGAGAGAGAGAGAGAGAGAGAGAGAGAGAGAGAGAGAGAGAGAGGGACTTGCAAAGCTGGAGCTGGTTAATGCAGATTGTAGGTCAAACAGCTAATTATGTCGACAGCTCTAGTTCTCTGTTTAAACATTCATCACACCACAGAGACTTCCCAGTCTTCTATTCTGAATGTACTAAGCATAAGCTTCCTCAAGAAAAGACTTAAGGTCTCTGAGCCAAAAGAGCTCATAAAGAAACAAACCAGCCATTTAAAATAAATGCATTAAAACAAATACAAATATAAGACTTGGCTTTGAACAGATGTAGCAGGTATCCTTTTGATCTCTCTCTGAGGCTTGAGTAAATCTAAACATGTTCACAACATCTGGAAGATCATTATCTGCAGGTCACTGAGTGCCAGGAAAAAAGTGTGAGTGGTGAGGTTTGAGGTGGGCTATATACTGGGACCACCATGGTCTCACACTGTATTGACTCTAGTAGGGCTGAAACAATTAGTCGACGTTATCGACAACAAAACATTGTCGCCAAAAATGTTCATTGTCGAATAGACGTTTGATGTCATTTAACGTAACATAAGATCACATTAAACTGTAATGATGATGCGTGAGAGCAGCACCTCACCTCACGCCTGACTGAGGAGAGGAAGAATTACACAGATCACAGTCCAGATGCACTCTAAACTTTCCAAACAGCCGCAGGTGATGTAGATCACAAAGTACAAGCGAATTATACAAAAATACCAAATAAGTAAATACAGAAGCACTCTCGTTGTGGAATAAGCAGAGCCGGAGCTCTTTAAAGTAAACACCCTGACGTTACATCTTAAATGCAGTTATATTTCATGCGTTATAGCTTTATTAAAGTTCAAATAATACAGAAGCAGGTTATGTAATAAACTACAAACTCTGAAACTGGCATTTCTCTGTGCAGTCAGTGCCTCTTCTATAAGTTGTGTGAAAGCTGCCGTGCAGTCAACTGATTGTGCTGATTGTGACTGATTGTGCTGCTCCGCCTTCTCACCTGCTCACCTCTCTCTCTGTCAGTCACAGAGTAGATGAAGACTATCTCGCGGGGCAGCATTGGTGACTTCTAAAGAAGTAGCAAAGGTTTCTCCAAAAAGTCACTAGATTTGTCACAAGTTGCTTTTTGAAAAAATTAGCTAAAGAGGTCTGAAAAGTGGCTAAATCTAGCGACAGTCACTATGTTGGCAACACTGAGGAAGTCTTCGCCCCATTATACACTGCAACAAAATACGTTTATGATTTATTTTGGCTTGTTTTCCAATAACAATATCTAAAACACATTTAAAACAACGTTCATTTACATTAGGAACTATAATGCAGAAGAATTTTTTTTTCATCAGAGTATGTTGAATATAATATTAAAAATACAAATATTTAAAAATATATACAAATAATTTAAAAAAAGATGCATTCAGCTGAGAAGCCGCATATAAGATATAAGCCTTCAGGAAGGGGGACAACAATACAACCACCAAAACTTTTGGCCTTGAAATGCTCAACTGTGTGCATGTACAGAGGTTGTTCAATCTAGAACTGTGTTCAGAAGTCACAACTACATCCAAAAAAGAAGTAAAAAGACCTTCAAGTAAGGAGAAAGTTTAATGATTGAACAGAGGTGTGTCTATTGAGACAGGAAATAAAGAAGGGCAAGAACATGTTTAAGGGCTGTAGGGATGAACTCACCGAAGGTCGACTGGGTTTGTTGAAATCTTTGTCCTCCTCCTCACTGGGCTTAGAGGTCTCCAGTGATGCCACTGGAGAGCCGTCTGATTTACCAGAGCCTGAAAAACACAGAGACAGAAAGATCGAATTAAAAGACAGACAAAAAGAATGAAAGACAGACATACTACAGGACAAACAGAACGACAGACAGACAGACAAACAAACAGAACGAAAGACAACCAGAAGGAAAGACAGTAGGAGACATACAGACAGAATGAAGACAGACAGTCAGACAGAACAAACAAACTACAGAGAGACGGGCAGAATGGCAGTCAGACAGAACGCAAGACAGGCAGTCAGACTGAAAGACAGACAGAACGAAAGACAAACAGAACAAAAGTCAGACAGAGAAACAGGCATAATGAAAGACAGACAGATAGATAGAACGAATGAAAGACAGACAGGCAGAATGAAAGAACGAAAAGACAGAGAACAAAAGACAGGCAAGTCAGACAGGCAGTCAGACAGAAAGCACAAAAGACAGGCAGTCAGACAGGCAGTCAGACAGGCAGTCAGACAGGCAGTCAGACAGGCCGAAAGGCAGAAAGACAAACGGAACGAACGAAAGACTGACCAAGACAGACAGAACGAAAGACTGAAAGACAGACAGAACAAAAGACTGAAAGACAGACAGAACAAAAGACTGAAAGACAAACAGACCAAAATAAAGGCAGAACGAAAGACAGACAGACAGATAGAATGAACTAAAGACAGACAGACAGATAGAATGAAAGACAGACAAACAGGCAGAATGAAAGACAGACAGAATGAAACACACAGAACGTATGACAGAAAGTCAGACCAAAAGACAGACAGACAGACCAAAAGACAGATAGACAGAACGTAATAGACAAACAGAACGAAAGATGGAACAAAAGAAATATAGAGAGACCGAAGGAAATACAGAATGAAAGAAAAAGGCAGAATGAAAGAAAGAGACAGACAGAACAAGAGACAAAATGAAAGACAAACAGACCGACAAACAGATATATAACTAAAAACATGCATTGGCCACATGAGCACAAAGGCTCAATGTGCACGAACCACTAGGACATGGATCTAAACAATTAAATTGCCCAAAACAGGCAACCAAATCTTCCACTGTTCATCCTATAGGGTATATTGCCTTCACTCTAGAGGATGACTGCAGATCTGACAAGGCAAACAGAGTAGAACAGAAGCACAAAAATAACCAGGATAGAGTCTGAAAGTGTGCCAGCTCCTTCGGTCCCATGGAGGGTGTCAGATGTAAGGCATGCTGGGAGGCGGAGGCAGACTTATGCATCAACACCAGTCACTCACAGCACACCATGACTATTTACACCGACTCAAAATACACTCTAAATAAGAATTTTAAACAGAGATGTGCTCATCCTCACTATGGGGTGGTGCGTAAAGGCAAAACAGTCTAATGTACGTGAACACAGACGTTTAGATACACAAGCTCCAATCTGTGTGTTGTTGCATTCCAATTTCAAGGATGTAAACAATAACAAAGGAATTAGAACGCTATTGGCCTGGGAACACTTTCGATATTGTTACTGGATCCTTTAAATGAGGCTCTGAGTTAACATTTTCTCAAAGAACACCAACCATTTATCTGAAGTGACTTATCCAGATGTGTTGTTGATACGGAGCATCTACATGAGAAAGGTAAAGAAATTGTATGGTAGTTTCTATGCTCAATATTATTATCGGGAATATCCAGCTATCTTGCTTCACTGCAGCAGTTCTTGCATTTTTCACAAATACTTTATTTTCTGTTAGTACCAGGCATCCAGGGAGCATCTAGCCACCGAACAACATGGTCCACATTTTAAAAATGACATTTTATGACATTCGTGTTAACTTTAATCGTGTTAGTTACTATGAATGAAGTGCCTCCCGCTGTTGTTTTGAATGAGTATGACAACTAGGAAGAAATGTTCAAGGAACAAAGACATTACTTCCTTAAACCGATGAATAGTCCTTGAAATGCTCTATAGTAAAATAATGTAATCGCAGTGCACCATTTTCAAGAAACTATTGCTGAGCAAGTAAGTTCAAGTCAATGTATTAATAGCAACTTACCTGAATAACAAGACATTTGGTTTTATGGCACAAACATTTGAGGATAATTCTATCACCCCCTTGAACACTGAGGTTAGTTACCACCAGAGAAACGCAACCACATAACTTTAAATGGACCAAACATTGGCAATGTGTTGGCCACGTTCTCAGGTCTGCATTCACATTCTTGCTTAAAATATATGTTTACAAAGCCCTTTACTCACATGTTGAAAAGGCTGAGGGGACTTACCTCTAGGCTGGTTCCTCTCACTAGATCCTGGATGGGAGCCACCCTTAGTGCTAGGTGTGCTGGAACTGGATGAGCTGTTACTGCTGGTTCTCTGCAAAGCCACGTCCAGGGACAATTCTGTCCTCCTCAGGTCTGGATTACTGCATAGTTCAGCACAGAAATATACAGTCAATGCTATAATCCATCAACACAAAACAACAGCAACTGTTTGAGATCTGGCAGAGTGCTCACCTGGTGCGTATGAGCTGAGAAGCTGCTCTCCCCCCTCCACCTGATTCTCCATTCCCTGGAGAGTTCTTCCTCACCAGAGCTGGGGAGATAGAGGTGGTCCGCTGAGGCACCTGGGTAGTACCGGACAACTTTAATCAAAAGCATAAATGACTAAATGTCAGAGAGATACGGGATCATAGCTTGATTGCCACAAATCCATCCCCCTTCAAAACAAAGAATGGCAAAGCTGATATTTTCAGCTAGTTCTACATCTATATGAATCTAAACACATTTGAATTCTTTACAGTATATTAAAGGTGCACACAGTATGTACTGTCATTGCTGGATCATCTTAATTGTAGTCGTTGTCTTTCATCAAAATGGCAGAGGAATGAATATGATGTTCTCTGGAACATGTTGGAGTTTGAGGGAAGTTTATCAGATATTTGTTCTTATTCACTCAATTGACTTGCAAAACCTGGCAGGTCATGTAATTTCAACATGGCAGCCACCATCAGGGGGAAAACTGCCTCTAGGACCCTGATTTGAAGTTTTCATCTCATGTGAGTGTACATTATTTTAAATTATTTATTTTCAAAAGTGCATTTCCTTGCTTCAGGTGTAAAACATCTTTAAAAAGTAGAAAAAAAATATTTGTTGCATCTTTAATCTTACTGCTTTAATCATTCTGACCTTGGGAGGAATGTCCTCTTCTCTCAGCCAGGGGGAACTGCGGTCAAATTTCTCCTCACGGCTGGGTGCTCGGGGAGCTGCAGGGGGCATCTCTGAAGTCGGGTCGGAGTTCTGGCGTGGCATCTCAGGCCGATGGGACACCAGGCTCTCCTGGAAGGCTGAAACACCCTTGGGAGACTGGTCATGCACAGACTGAGAGACTGACATAGAGGAGCTGTGGGATCTCACAGGAACCAAATGAGCCATCTGAAAGAATTAAAAAGTAACCAATAATTAGATGCAAAAAAATATATATATATATAGCTCTGTCCCAAAACTTAGTGAACTGCCTCTAAGGGGCCTTTTAGCCCAAACATGTTCTTGAAAAAAAGGGTAACAAGTGTAACAGAACACAAATCTCTCAAATCATGTTTTTAAAAGTTTGTTCTTTTTAACTTGACACGACATAAAAATGCTGCTGCAAGAGATGCTGAGAAAAACAGCGAGACGAGGCACAACATTCAAAGACATCAACTGATAAAACAGCACAGAAGAGATGCAAAAAGGTGTTAGGACCCATAGGCAGCGTTTAAGCTGTCATGGAACCTCATAGGTGATTGTTTTGGAACACACAAATAGCGCTCTCCACTGGAGACTGAACTTGCAATTGATTTCAAAGAGTCTGATGTTAGCATGTTGCTAAGCTAACAGCATAATATTCTGAGCATAAAAACACACAGCACTCAAACACTAGGTAAAATACACTAAAATACCTTTTATAGCTACTTTTTAATATTGAAATGTAATTTTATTATAAACAAATATTTCTCACGCCTTGTCCGACACTTGTATTTTTGCTTGAGCAAGGTATCTTGGAAGGCAGCAAAATTATAATGGCTAACTTTTGAAACAGCCTCCACATCAGGAGCATACATATAAAGCCTTAAACCTCACTAGGTTTTAGAAAACAGTCTACAATATGTTCATCTGTTGCAGTCAAAACACTAAATAGCCTAATCAGTGTGTGGAGTAAGGTAACAGCTGATGGGTCATATCTGGCCATGTCCACATTTACCACAATAAATACAAAAATTGTGCTTGGACCAAACAGCTAAATGAAGTTATACAGTACCTGAGGCTCCACAGGACGGTGGATAGGAGGAGTACGTGCCGGCTGCATACCTCCACTGCTAAAGGACTCTGAACGTGGTGGAATTGAAGGGTCGGAGATACGGTTGGCCACTTTATGCTGCAGGGCTGGAGAGCTTTGGCGGTTGAGTTTGGAGCGCTCCTCAACCTTCATGAATAATAAAAAGATCAAAAAGTTAATCATGACATCATCTGAAAAAGAAAAGCACTATTAAGTATACCGCATTAGGCTGAATTAGCTGTTGCATGTTGACCAGGTCATTCATACAACGATTGGTTAGAGCAGCACCTTCTAAAAGCCCCTATAAAGAACAAGAGCCAGCAGAGAAATTGATGACCTCTGAAAAGTAAAAAGATAGCAAAAATTCAATTAAGTTCAATGAATAAAGAATCTGCTTTAGCAATGGAAAAAGCAAAGATGTGAGACGCTGCTTGGTAAATGTATTTCAACTTGATTAAAGACCTGAGTTCCTATCTCACTTCAAAGTATATGTGGTACAATCAAAGTTACCACAAATTTTTATAAAAAACTTTCTGTATTCATGAGATTTGGAATGTGTGACTGCTGGAATGACTAATATGTGAAGTACTCTATTCTCTTCTTTCAATGTCTCACAACTTGATCTTGTTGCACCAACAGATCCTTTCAAAAGAACAGAAGATAAGGAGAGACATTGGTTAACCATCCCAGAGTCTCAGATGCAGAATCCAACTGTAGACATTAAAGGGGAGGAAGCATGTCAAATTTGAGCAGGAATCAGAGGTTAGTGTAAAGATGAATGGAAGTTTGCTCAGGAGGCATGATTCCACTATGTCTACTATCAAAATAATTTAGGTTAATTAAACAGCATTTTTAATGGCAAGTAAATGACTTGTCATTGGTTTTATAACTCTGTGGTTAAGTATGACCATGACTTATGACACTACTGGTTGCTAGGTAAGTTTTTATTGTTAATGTTTTGCTTTTAATGTTAATCTAAGATACATTTTAGGAATCAATTAGGTTTTCCAGAAGTCCTTTGCAAGGATGTCAAAATTGCATTCCAGAAAACTGAGCAATTCCCAATGTATTAAACACGTGATGTTGTATACAGGGTCCAAAACGATTGCCTGCCAAGCGCCAAAAGAGAGTATAATTGTCTTGTAAAAAAATTCAGAGAAAAAAAGTTGCGTGCCAGTGACCGCTAACTTTAAAAGGAACTGTGAAGTGACAGGAGTAAGCCCACCCCTTCACTAAGAATTGAAAGTTACCTGCACTGTTAGCCACTATTATACAAGGAAAACACTGCTGTCCAAATAATCCACCTGTCATGATAACACACACACACATATACATATATATATACACACATATACACACATATATACACATATATATACATATACACACATATATACACATATATATACATATATATACATACACACACACACACATATATATATATACACACACACACACATATATATATATATATACACACATACACATATATATATATATATATATATATATATATATATATATATATATATATATATATATATATATGTGTGTGTATATACATATATATATACACACATATACATATATATGTGTGTGTGTGTGTGTTTTGTTGTGTGTGTATTTGTATGTAAGTGTATATATATACACTACCGTTCAAAAGTTTGGGGTCACATTGAAATGTCCTTATTTTTGAAGGAAAAGCACTGTACTTTTCAATGGAGACAACTTTAAACTAGTCTTAACTTTGAAGAAATACACTCTATACATTGCTAATGTGGTAAATGACTATTCTAGCTGCAAATGTCTGGTTTTTGGTGCAATATGTACATAGGTGTATAGAGGCCCATTTCCAGCAACTATCACTCCAGTGTTCTAATGGTACAATGTGTTTGCTCATTGGCTCAGAAGGCTAATTGATGATTAGAAAACCCTTGTGCAATCATGTTCACACATCTGAAAACAGTTTAGGTCGTTACAGAAGCTACAAAACTGACCTTCCTTTGAGCAGATTGAGTTTCTGGAGCATCACATTTGTGAGGTCAATTAAACGCTCAAAATGGCCAGAAAAAGAGAACTTTCATCTGAAACTCGACAGTCTATTCTTGTCCTTAGAAATGAAGGCTATTCCATGCGAGACATTGCTAAGAAATTGAAGATTTCCTACAACGGTGTGTACTACTCCCTTCAGAGGACAGCACAAACAGGCTCTAACCAGAGTAGAAAAAGAAGTGGGAGGCCGCGTTGCACAACTGAGCAAGAAGATAAGTACATTAGAGTCTCTAGTTTGAGAAACAGACGCCTCACAGGTCCCCAACTGGCATCTTCATTAAATAGTACCCGCAAAACACCATCAACATGTACAGTGAAGAGGCGGCTGCGGGATTCTGGGCTTCAGGGCAGAGTGGCAAAGAAAAAGCCATATCTGAGACTGGCCAATAAAAGAAAAAGATTAAGATGGGCAAAAGAACACAAACATTGGACAGAGGAAGACTGGAAAAAAGTGTTGTGGACAGATGAATCCAAGTTTGAGGTGTTTGGATCACAAAGAAGAACGTTTGTGAGACGCAGAACAAATGAAAAGATGCTGGAAGAATGCCTGACGCCATCTGTTAAGCATGGTGGAGGTAATATAATGGTCTGGGGTTGCTTTGGTGCTGGTAAGGTGGGAGATTTGTACAGGGTAAAAGGGATTCTGAATAAGGAAGGCTATCACTCCATTTTGCAACGCCATGCCATACCCAGTGGACAGCGCTTGATTGGAGCCAATTTCATCCTACAACAGGACAATGACCCTAAACACACCTCCAAATTGTGCAAGAACTATTTAGAGCAGAAGCAGGCAGCTGGTATTCTATCGGTAATGGAGTGGCCAGCGCAGTCACCAGATCTGAACCCCATTGAGCTGTTGTGGGAGCAGCTTGACCGTATGGTACGCAAGAAGTGCCCATCCAACCAATCCAACTTGTGGGAGCTGCTTCTGGAAGCGTGGGGTGCAATTTCTCCAGATTACCTCAACAAATTAACAGCTAGAATGCCAAAGGTCTGCAATGCTGTAATTGCTGCAAATGGAGGATTCTTTGACGAAAGCAAAGTTTGATGTAAAAAAAATCTTATTTCAAATACAAATCATTATTTCTAACCTTGTCAATGTCTTGACTCTATTTTCTATTCATTTCACAACGTATGGTGGTGAATAAGTGTGACTTTTCAGGAAAACACAAAATTGTTTGGGTGACCCCAAACTTTTGAACGGTAGTGTATACACACACACACACACATATTACACACACACATACATATATTAATAATAAAAAAAATTACAATTACAATACGGTTTTATGTATTCAAATATTTGTGGTTGATAAATTGTCAATTCACTCGTCATTGGCAGTTTTGGCAGAACAGTTTGGACCCTAATTGTATGTTTGTCAGAGCTGATGCACTAAGGTTACTGTAGACCACTGTGCTAATTTTCAACATTTCCCAAAAATAGTCTCATTTATTTGTCTCATAGTATACAAGTAGTTCACCACATGCCAGCTTGCGAGAGAGAAAAAAGAGCTCCATCACCAACAGGCAATGCACTCAGAATCACCCAGCAAATGGACTGGACTGCATCAAAAGATAAAGCTTACACAAACACGGAGGACATCCAAACAGTGTGGTGGGTCATCTGAAGGGGCTGAGGAATCAGGATCAGGACGAGACCGGATTGAATGATGTCATTGATGAGTAAGAGCCAATATGATGGGAATGGGAGGGGCTTAACACTAGCAGAGGTTGTGAAGTGGTTTGCCGCTCTTGTAATTTTTAGCATGACAGTTCTGCATCTATGTTTTATGGTTTGGGTATGACTAAAAATGTAATTACTTAAAATTACGTTTTAAAAAACATTTAGAATACATCATATTTAACACATATCCATTGTGAAGCATTACAATTTGTGCATACTGTCTGTAATAGTATTGATCAGTAAAGCAGCTCAAAAGCAGTAAAATTATGAGCAAATCATTGAAACATTTCACAAAAGAACTGTGGCAATATAAAGCTATTTACATCTATTTACAATTATTGCAGACCACCTCATTTAAAAAAGGGCCTGATCGTCAACATGTTGGAGGGAGATGATGGGGAAAGGGAGCCTACAGGGGAAAAGAGGGTGGTGGAGTTGTGGCGGCTACTGGGGGACAAAGACCTTGAAGAATTAGGGCTGCTTTTGGGTGAGCTGCGAGGAGAGAGCCCAATCCAGTTCAATACAGAACGAAGTGGCTCTGCAATGTTGGACTTTTTAGAGGGCTTTAGGCGGACATTAAAGAAGCCCTCCCTTCCACAAGACTTGGAGCGCCAAATGGGATTAAAACTCTGTCTGAGAAGGTCAGCTGAAGCAGATGAAGACAGGTCCTGAGCAGAGGAGCTGCGTTGAGAATGAACTGAATCTTCTGAAATGTATGTTACAAGAGGCAGGGCCCACTGGCATTCTGGTACAGCCAAGAGTTGCTTGCATGGCACAGAGTTGGAACGGTGCTCTCTTGCCTTTTGAAGTCGGAGGGAGCTCGCCGGGGCTGACTTGGACAGCTCACAATCTTCCACTCTGATCAGGCACTCTTGGCTAACAGAAAAACTTGGGAACAGCTCATCATAATCATATACATCTATCCTATGGCAAGGTGAGAGTAAAGCCTTGTGGTGCTTCAAACTGGCACAGGCCAGGTTCTCAGAACTAACCGCTTTAGTGATCGCAAGTTTGGGCTTGCGTCCACGAGCCTCCTTTCCAGCCTTCTGGGAGACCCTGACCTGACAGACCTGCTGACTTATGTTCTCTTGACTGTCTCGCTGGACTGAGACCTGGATGGAGGGCTGTACGGACACCCCCCGCTGCTGTAAATGCTGCATGACCTGTTTGCGAATTAGGGGAAACTTGTTAGGGGAAGCAGAGGAGGTCCTGCGTGGGATGTTCGCCTGACTGGAGGGGGATGAGGAATGCTTCTTGTTGATTGGTTGGTTGATCTGTTTAAGGGGCCGACCTTGGACCTGAAACATTGAGTCAAGACATTTGGTCAACACATTTAACTTGGTCAGACAAGACAAAAAGGTATCCTTAGGAAAGCAAAGACAAAACCAGACCAGCAAATAAAAAGAAATAGCTTCAGTGACATATCGTATTTTACAGATATAGTCTCACCTGTTCAAAAATCGCAAAAAAACACAGATGGGAGAGTCCAAATGCAACCTGACAGAGGTTGCATTTGTCAGGCATTAGGACCCAGAATAAGCTGCCTTCCCTTCATCATGTCAAGTCGCACTCCGTTAAGATTATCTTGAGATCTATGCATTGGTATTTGTATTTGAGCTCGTTTTAATCGGAAGCATCAGCTTTATGTTATCGTGTGTAACCGTTGTTCTTATTTTCCGTTTCATGAAAAAAAAACATGACAAAGAAGCCACATCTGTTTATAACAACTCTATGCTGTATACAAATAAGCAGCTTTTAGTCAGTGAGTAAAACAATAAGCTTATTGTATTCTTCTCATTCATTAACTTTAACAACATTCAATCACAGATATTTCTAATATTTGTAACACTATTTGAAATATTCTAGTTTCAGATGATGAAATTATTTTTTTTTTTTCTGGAAAATACGGTAACAGCATCAAATATAATATCCGGTTTCCCACACTTTTGACCAATTCATTTTCCACATTTCCATTACTTTTCCAGTCATTGATGATTACTGGATAAGTATCTTTTAGAAATTATTTCAAAGACATTGCTGGGTGGTTTTCCATTTGCATGTCCAGTACCAATCTTTGAAATTAATAGATATAAAGGGATAGTTCATCGACGAGCAGATGAACATTGTGTCAAATTGTTTTATGCTTATGACTTACACAAAATGAGACGTTAGACAAAATGTTCAGGACTGACAGCCTCAGTCACCATTTACTTTAATTGCATCTTTTTCCATATAATGAAAGTAAAAGGTAACTGAGGCTAAAACTCTTGTTTTTTTTAAATTTGTAATTCACAGTAGTAGTTTTTTCCAGGCCTGAAAAATCAGTTTCAAAAGGTTTTCTGTGGGAACCCTGTAATACTGTTTCCTTTAAACATAGTAATTGTGGTATAATTTGACTGATGTTGATGTGCAAGGACAAAAAAAAAAAAAAAGGATAATCTGTCCAATTTAATTTGGTGTAATCTGGATCAGCGTTGCTGGATTTTTGGCGTTCCCAGACTGACCTCAATGAGCCGGTGACCCTGAAAAGTGTGCTGAAATATATTCCTGCAGAATAAGGGAATCATTGAATTCATAAATTTTTTACTCCGCTCTGTTACCTCTTTGGCCCAGGCTGGTTTGTCACTGGGGTTGACGGCATCTTTGTAATGGTAGAGTTGCTTCTTCTCTGCAGGTCTTGGGTCTTGCTGTTGCCGTTGATGTTGGAGAGAGACAAGGTACGCCCTCTCTTGATGCAGCTGTCTCTGTAATCTCTCTGCCTGTCTCTGTTCCTCCAGCTGTTTATGTTTGTACTCCTGAACACAGAGAGTGAAAAAGAGACAATGATAGACAAACCCTTTAATAGCTAATCTGAGGCCATGCAATAATGGATGGAAATACAATACCACAAAATTACAATAACACTTGGCACATGCTTGGCTGTACATCAACACATACACATACAAAACATGCACATGCTGGATCATTTAAGGGGTATAGCTCAGGCTAAGGTTGCACTCCTGGATCTATAAACCATCATTACTGCACTACACACAGTCAGATGTGTGCCACCATCCGGTGCCAGGCATATGCTCTGCATGTGTGGCACAGAAGTTTTATTGAATCCTTTTGGCCTCTTTTAAACAGCAAAACTCTTCTACTCCCATGAGAGCAGAGAAGGGAACACCTGATTCAGTCTGCTGCACCTCTCATAGTTTCACATAAAATGACAAATGCAAAGCACTTTACAGGAACAAATGCTTTTATTTACTGAGATTATAAAAGCTTTGATGTTTGCTGTAACTCTCCTGTCTACTTGATTAAACAATACACAAATATCAGCTTGAAAATAAGCATACAGTCCAGTTGTTTGGATTGTTTTGTTCATCCATATCAGAAACAGTAATAAAAAGGACTATTGGACAAATGCAATATCTAGATACATGTTATTATTCAATATCACATTTTGTCTCAATGTAATAAAAATGGTGACCTGAAACTTGGCAGTAGGTTGCCTCAAAATAATTTTGGATTGCATTTAAAACTGCATTCTATTTAGAGATGTGGCGCAGTGGTTAGAGAGCGTTAGTGAGAGTGAGTTGGTGCCATGGTGCTTAGATGGGTTATTCAGGTACAAGTCCAGCCTGCAACTTGTCCTTGACAATTTTCTGTTCTCAATCTTGTACCCCCCCCAAAAAAAAAACAACAGCATGTTGTTCTTCTAATTGCATTGTGCAATTAAAACGTAGTCCATGTATTAATAAAAGCAAAAAATTTAGTTTCAGTGCATAAAAACAGAAAACTGGAATTATAATGGAATAATTGTATTAGCACAACCATAACAAAATCCACGCAAACATCACACAACAGAATGATACGATAAGTGTCACTGCAGCAGTGGGTCAGGCAGGGGTGTGTGTGGGAGGGGCAGGGAGTATTCGGATAGAAAGAGGACAGGGTTCAGGGGTGCAGCGAGGCAAGTCTTTTCTCTGTGTTACCAGTAGGAGAGCCTGCTCTTGCAAGAGCTGTTGCTGCAGGATCTCAAGCTGCCTTTGTTCCTCCTCCAACTGACGACGGATATACTCCTACAACCCAGAACCAACGCCAGACAGAGAAAGACAGGAAAACGTCAGTTTATACAGGATTCAGAGTGAAAGTTTGACAGGAAGATGTTAAAGATGTCAAAATTAATAGACAGAATGATAAAAATATTGAATGACAAACTGTTAGAATTATAGAAAGAAAGACAGAAAGACACATATAGATAAGTAGAATGACAGATCGATAGATCAATAGACAAACAGTCAGATAGAATGACAGATAGACAGCACAACATGTAGAATTGACAGACAAACCGACCAATAGACAGTGACAGACAGATAAAACAGACAGATGGATAAAATGACAGACAGACAGAACAGACAAACAGATAATACAATAGATTCAAAGACAGAACAGCAGACAGACAGATGCAATGACACAGAAAGGCAGAAAGCTATGACACAGAACGAGAGACAAACAGATACAATGGCACAAACAGACAGACAGACAGAGAAACAACGACACAGAATGAAAAATAGAGAGATACAAAAATACAGAGAGAGACAGACAGATAAAACGACACAGATAGATTGAAAGATGGATGGATAGAATGACAGGCAGATAGACAGTCAACAGAGAAAAAATGACAGATAGGACAGACAGATTGTACAATAAATACAATGAAAGACAGAACAGCAGACAGATACAATGGCACAGAATGAGAGACAGACAGATATAACGAAACAAAACACAGATACAATGAGGCCGACAGACAGATACAACAAGTCGGACAGAGAGATAGATGGAATGCACATATCAAATCACTCTCAGCCAAACAGGGTATAGAAAATTATAAAAGAAAGAAGGAAAAAAATATAAAGTGAAAGATCAATACAATCGGACAGAATAGAGGGGGAATAAAAGTGAGGAGAGAGCGAGATGGGAGTTTTTCTGCACACCTGAAAGAGTGAGTCTGAGAGAGCAAAAGAGTGAATGTGGGAGATATTGAAATTGAGAGCAGAGAGACTGCTGTGTCCTCTAGTGCAAACAAACCCATGATACTGTGAGATGAGGTAGATGGAAAAACCTTAAAATTAGAAACGGTGTATGTGGGTATGTGTGGGTAAGAGCTCTGGAAAACAGTGGCCATTAACAGCCACTCTCATGCCGCTCATAGAGCCTTTCTTAGAAACATCCAAACAGCTCTGTAAGGAAATTAGCCTTACCCACACCAATGAAAGAGAGAGATATATTATTTGACTATTTATCAAGTCACCCAGTGACTCAACAGTCCCTTCAAAACATCACAAGGTGGGGCTGTGTGGCAGGCAGCAGTTCAAGTTCATGTGAGCACACACACACACACACACACACACACACACACACACACACACACACACACACACACATCTCAGTTAAGCATGTTCAATCAGCATGAAGCAGATAAAGACGAGTGTGATCTGCGCTCATTTGCAGTGTTATCTAGCTTTTCAACTTACTTAGCTATCTAATAGAGTACATACAATATACTTCTACTGTTTCTATATTAAGCTAATAATAAATACTACAGACTAACCCAAACCCTAATCTTAATAGAAACTTTTTGCACTCTTATTATTTACCTTATTTATAAACACACACACTTTGACAACAGTTTCCTTTTAATTGAGCGTGTAATTGGTTTCCAGCTGCGTCATTGAAGGAGTGCTGTGAAAAACACTTGTATATACCTGCTCCCTCTCAGCCTGTCTCCTCTCCTCCTCTCGACGGAGTTGCTCCTCATAGCGATGTCTCTGCTCCCTCTCCTGCTGCTTCCTGACCTCCCGCTCATGTCGCTGTTGCTGTGAGACACAAGAGCCACACGCTGAAAATGTCTTTACATTGCAAGAGTGTATGAGCCAAAACATTTTTTTCCCTGCAATGGGGTTCTAATGAAGCTCCATCGGAGTGTGTCATTTGCTAAAGTTTGATGCTATTTAGACGTAAATTGCAAGTGTCAGACCAGCTGATGTCCTCAATTACACACAAAGGAAATCAAATCTAGGGCATTCTGAGTGACTCTAGCCAGGTCTCTTAAGTAACCAAATCGGCCCGGTTGCTAGGGAGGGTAGAGTCACATGGGGTAACCTCCTCGTGGTCGCTATAATGTGTGGTTCTCGCTCTCGGTGGGGCGCGTGGTAAGTTGTGCGTGGATGCCGTGGAGAACAGCGTGGGCCTCCACGTGCCTACATCTCCGCGGTAACGCGCTCAACAAACAATGTGATAGATGCATGGATTGATGGTCTAAGACGAGGAGGCAACTGGGATGCGTCATCTGCCACCCGAATTGAGGCGAGTCACTACGCCACCATGAGGACTTAGAGCGTGTTGGGGATTCCAAATTGGGGAGAGAAAAAAATATATTTACACACCAGGTGATAGGCCTGAGTGATATAGCAAAAACAATAACCTGGCAATATTATTTTGAGATATAGCTTGATATGCATGCACTTGCTCCAGACATTTTTAGTTGAATTTTATATATATATATATATATATATATATATATATATATATATATATATATATAAACTAAAGTGTAAGCGTAGTGCATATGTGTTAGGAGTTACTGTCTTCATTTTTTAAATTACATATGTTAGCCAGCAGGTGGTGGCAAAAGATCATTTTTGTGTATAATATGAGCAGTTGGTGACAAAGTGAATCCGGTAGTCACTGTTTACGTAGAACAGCGCTCTGTGAGTTTCCACATTGGATACATACTGTTTAAAATGGCGGAGGACATCGCCGTTTCTATAGTAAATGACATTTGTGCACCAGCTACGCCAAAATAGAGAGGATTACCCCGCTTGGATGTCTATAATCCACTGAGAAAGCTGACCTTCAGAAAGCTGTAAGCATCTCTGTTTGGTGATTGCACAGGCTCTCTCTCTCTCTCTCTCTCTCTCTCTCTCTCTCTCTCTCTCTCTCTCTCTCTCTCTCTCTCTCTCACACACGTCTATCCTTGTTTATCCAATGACTTGGTAGAAACTGCACAAGCTGTGATACCATTTCTGAAGTGAACTTTTTTTACTTACTAAGGGGCTTGGATGCATAATTTGTTTTGAACCAGCAATGGCAGATCCCGATCGGTCACGTAATAAAGTAGTTCTATGCACAAATGTGTTTTTTTAACCGTACTCAGTTTTTCCTATTTTTAAAAAAAAAATGTACTTGTTCATTGAACTGTTGTTTATAAGCAATATCACACTCGCATTCATGCTATATGGCCCTACATTAGCACTGCTGTAATTACCTATGGCACCTGTGTCTGCGGGCAAATCATAGCAGTGTTGATGTAGGGCCATATAGCACTCTTGCTCATGTGATATTACTTAAATGTATAATCACCATCAAAAGCAGTGCTAATATTCAATATGATTTGATTGCACTTGAAGCTGTATTCCAAAACCAGACTTCATAAAAACTAGCATAAATTTAGCATACATTGTGTTTCTGCTTACCACAATGCATTTGTTCCATTAAGATGACCCTTGGCCTCATGGTATGCAAAGCTTTTTTGTAAAAACACTCATCCAATCCCTGTGGGAGAGGAATGCTGGTCTTTATGTGTGTGAATATGCCCTAATCTGGATTTTCTCCATTTTCACAATTTCTTTACATCACAGGGCAGGTCTAAGTGGATGAAAGCAGCAAAGCTCCAGAGATATATATTAAGAAATGTGGCATTCATAGCAGCTCAGAGCAGATCAAGTTATCCTAGCTAAAATGAATCCTGCGCCATAAGACTACAGCTGGTAAAAGTCTGCAATATTATCACCGCCATTATTGGGAAAAACTGTTCAGCTAACAACCCAGGTTTACTTTGTTTTTGAGTGTTCCAGATTGCCTGGCGCACGAGTGAATACGAACGCGTTTGATGTATGCCCAAAACAATTTCTTTGTGACACCCGTTTAGAAAAGTCAATCAGCGGTGCATGCGCCGATGATAAGCACAGAAAAATGTGGGGCAAGTATACTTTGGCATTAAGTTTGCCAAAGCTCAGTCTAATGCAACATGCACACTAAGGCATACCTCTTCTAATCGGCGCCTCTGCTCTTTCTGTTCCTCAATGCGCTTTTGTCTCTCCGCCAGTAGTTGGTGCTTGTGTCCCTCATTCTGCTGTTGTTCCAGCTGCTGCCTGCGCAAGGCCTCCGATCGCTCCTTATTGGCCAGCTGCAGGCGCAGGAAGTCCCGCCTCAAAGTGGACTCACCGGGTATGTTGATGATAGAGCTGTATGGCGACAAATCAAAGGATGTTCAATCAGTTCAAACTCTTATACACACATCTCTTACAGCTGTCTCCCCAACCCCAAATGCCTCATGATAGCTGTACCTGGGTTCTCCCATGTCACGTTCCTCCTCCTCCTCTTCACTCCCGCTGTATTCATACTCCGTCTCATCTGCAGGAGTGAAAATGTCCAGCAGTCACATTTAGACATGTAAAAACCCTCCTAGATGGGATCTCGGTTACCATTCAGTGCCCTCAGAGCATCGGTCTGTGTTTAAATGTTAGTCGATATTTCTAGCACCAGAATCACTAGTTGTAATTTCCAAGAACATTTTCAACCCTCTTTCTGAACCATAGAATTAAGCAGGTTATTTTTGCTACTGCTGCTTTAAGACTTAATTTTGCTTCAGTAAGCTTAATACTTCTATGTGCAAGCGAACTATGTTAGGATTGGATAACCTCCTAGTACCTGTGTTGTGCCAGAGCCCCTTTCCCTGGAGGGAGCCGTTACTGAATAAACCGTTTTTGTGAGGGCTCAGCTCATCACTTAAAAATGCTGTAAAAATGCTTTTTTATGGGAAAGTATGCAAAAGATTTTGCTACACCCTTAAAGATATCAATAAAATAAGTGTTCTGAGATCTCACCGGTCTCTGTGACAGCTGTAGACTTTATAAACAGCAAGCAAAAATGTGTCTTTGGACCATTTGGTCATTGATGCTTTTTACCTGTCAATCATTTTGCTTGTTCTCATAGTGTTGTATTTGAAGTGGATCATTGAGGCTATGATTCATAATGTTTGTCAGTTGAGGGCGCTATTGTTCCACTGGCAAATTTGACAGCCACTGGAACAAACAATGCTGCTCTTTTGCTCTGTTTTAGTCTCAAAATGATCTATGGAAGGTGCGGTTTTGGTATGAGGGGGTGTGGCTAATTCAACGGATCAGTCATATGAAAGCTTCATAACGCTAAAATCGTTTACAGCAACTTGAATTAATTGACTGACTGTCCATTAAACTTCACGTTTTATACTAAACAATCCTATGAGTGAACTATATGTTGAGGTTACAACGAAAGTGCCTTTTTTTATATATAAAGAGAAGTCATGGATGATTTAATGACAGGTAGGTGTCATTTAATTTGTAAGGTATCGACAAATGTTGATTTACTATCATAAGAATCTTAACGCGGTTCAATTAAGTCAGGGCCATTATATGATTGCCGTAGAAGACTCACGTGATCCAGGTTGAACGTTAGGCTCTCTCCTATTATAGAGCGGCAGAGGTTGGTATCTCAGTATATAAAATAATCTTTTGCTGTGCAGTATCCTGTTCCCCTAGGACTCCAAAGCGATTTCACTGGTATTCAATTTGGTGCCTGATTGGAAATCCTAGATATCGTTTGAAGACCATTTTTGTCTTAATCATAAAAAATTAATTAATGTTGTGTAAGCTATATATGGCATCTAACATAACATAACCAAAGAAAGAAATGGTCAAATTAAGCGTTTCGCTCTCTATTTTCAGTTAACATGCTATCCAATTAGATTGCTAAGCTAACAGTCCATCATGCATTTCTCACAGTTATCAAGTTAATCAATTATCCTACTAAGCTAGCATAAGCAGTGCAAGTACTTAACATAATTATACTAAAACATTGAATTTTAAGTTATATGGTAAATTAATATGGTAATACTGCGTTTACTGACTGTATTTACATGAACAGCTGCAACAGGAATTAGTAACGGATACTTCTCATTAACTACTCGAGGACAGGATTTTATGGGGGGACTAAATATAACAACACTGGCATAATCAGCAGTTGTTCATTGAAGCAGGCCAAGTTGCTGAATTCTGAATACCTGTTGGCATGTAAATGTGGGCGGCAATGTCTGAAATTAACTTTCATATAAATGGGCAATATTTGATTTTCAAGGCATTTTTACCTTTATGAGGTATTTTTTACCTTTATTATAACGGTCTCATCTGTTTGTCAAATAGGTCAATTCAATAAAATTCATTACAAATTATAACTATTGCAGATTTTTGGTGACAATTTTGCCTTGAGACCCCCTTTAATTTCTGACCCTGGTGGGTGGTTAAATGTTGACATGCTCATGGTTGTGACATCATAACCATGACTGTGACATCATAACCATGACTGTTTCTGAATGACATTGTTAAATCATCTGGGTGGATTTGGAAGAGAGTTGTGTGTTTTGAACAGAGTATCCCTACATAATACATCAAACTGTAATTTCAATAGAGCAAAATAATAATAATAAAAATTCCATGATATGTGCCCATGGACAGAGCTAGCTGTATAAGAGCACTTAAGACCCTAGTCATTCAGTGCAGCTCTATGTTATATTAAACAAACAGGCAAACAGCATTTGATGAAACATCTGAGTTTTGAGAGAGAGAGAGAGAAAAATACATGGCTGTACAATCTGAAGTGACATAAGACGTGGGCTGGGACTAATAGAAAATGTCTACTCTTGTTATCTTTAACGCCAGCATAGATTTAGGGTAAAATACAGAGAAACAGCACCTTAGACCCACATTTTTTGCTCCGAAATCAGAGCCAAGCAGACAAACTGAATACCCCCATGTAAGAGAGGCTTGAGCACAAATACTCCTTTATTTACATTTACATGTTCTCATTTAGCAGACACTTTTATCCAAAGTGACTTTTATCCAAAAGCTATTAATCCAATGGAGAAATGCAACCATACTAAATTTCATCTTCACTTCTATCTTACCTCATATAAACAACCCTGTATGCTTCTTTAATTACACTCAGTCTGAATGACTACTTATTTGCCTAAAAGAATAGTTCACTCAAAAAGCCAAATTCTTTCATATTTACTCATCTGTTTAACACAACAGGAGAGGTTTAGCAGAATGCTTACAATGCCCCTTTTCCATACATGGAAAGTGAATGGTGACCAGGGGCTGTAATGCTAAAAAAAAATTAAATAACACCATAAAAGTAGTCCATACGTCGATCCCTTAAAATTTCTAAATACACTGATATTCACTTTGACCTACAAGCGTGCAAAGCATTATGCCTACATCTGCTCAATCAGCTCTTTTCTTAACATTGTTTATAACAGGTCAGCAACATCCTGAATGGAGAATGTCAAAACAGCCATTTGGAGAAGGGTAACTGTTCTCGCTAAACTCTAATATGATACAACCTCAAAGCAGCATTTAAAGGGGGATATAAGCAAGCCAAATGGAAAATAATGGAGGTCATGTGTTATGTGAAAAATGCTAAATGTCAGTAGAGATGGAGTATTCTGTGAGGCAGTTTCTCAGCCGCATGGTTTACATGCCTGCCCTCTCCTCATGGTACTGCAAAGTGATTTGTTTTGGTGTTCTTAGAGTCAAGCATGTACAGAAAACATCAGTAACACACATGCTAATAGATGGCTGATAAGGTCACAGTGTGTGTGTTTGTATGTTGTGTAATGCAGAACGCTCACCTCTCTCGCCTCTCTTCTTCTTGGTGCGGTCGATATGGTCTTTGAGCTGAATGCGAATCTGCCTCTCATTGGGCAGGTCTCTGATGAAGGGATGTTTGAGGAGCTGCTCTGTACTGGGCCGCTGGTTGTGGTTCTTCACCAGACAGCTCTCGATGAACGACTGGAACTTTTTCGACCTACAGATAAGGGCGTGTGGGGCTAGATGTGTCAATCGTACCTTAACAAGCAGTTATAATCGAGCTACAGTGGTTTTTCACGTAATCAAACTACAGTTTTCATCTGTCTGTCCAAGTATACATAACGCAACGTGTAATCAAATATTTGAAAGTGGGATGTCAGCTGAGGAAATGCTGTGGTCTTTTGGAACATGTGCACAAGAGACCAGTTGTGGTCCAATTTACTTGTATACATGCTGGACGAATCCAAGCTAGAGTCGCTTTATCTAGTTCTGTTAGTACGAGTAAATAGTTTATCTGACATAATTTTTAAATCTAATTAATTACATGGTGTCCCGATTAATTAATGGTGATTAAACATTTGCTGAGAAAGCCCCTCATATAACAATAACTCACTATATAATGATTATACGTATTTATATCAATATATAATTATACATAGTTATCTTTAAATATTTAAAAATTAGATATATATATTATATATTATATATATATATTCAGATAATAAAAATACCTTACATTCCTGTAGCAGAAGAGTTAATCATTGATAAGACAATACAAAAATTGGTTTTAGAATACAATGTATTGTTTACTACCATATTATTGATCATAAGTCAATCATTGGCACAAGTGAATTTGTCAATCAGTTGGAGATTTATTATGAGGGCTTGTTTAAGGGCCCGTTAATTAACACCTACATCAGACGTCTCGGGTGTGTTGCATCCGATTAAAAATCATTTAGGAGTCAAGAAATATCGGTCACTGTTAAACAATAACCTGTATGCCTATCATGACAAGCAACTTTCCTCAAGCATATTACTTTAATGGCTATGTGTGAAGGGCAGACATAGCAAATGAAGATCACAAGAGACAGATAAAGTGAATGGTAAAGAGTAACTGAAGTGTTGAGGACTTTTTGATTAATAGTAGATTGGACAACGTGTTCGTGAGATCTTGTTTGGTTTCAGTGAGGCTCTGAACTGGGGGGTGGGGATGTCTCTGTGACCTCTGCAAACAAAGAGTGGCACTCACCACTTCTTGGACTTGAGCCTGGGAGCTGGGTTTCTAGGGATGAGGAACAGGGCTCTCATCGGGTGCATGTCACACAGAGCTGTGGGGGAAAAGGAGAACTTTAACACTGGCTGTCTAGTGCAGCCTAGACTGTTCAGTATAGCTCAGACCAAACTTTTAATGTAGACAGGACAAATATGCAAGAGAGCATATTTACATTCTATCTTCATTACATTCATATTTACAGAAATATATTCTTTCATAATTAAGAAACTAAGCTTTAAACTAAGGCCTTGTTCAGACTGCCACAAACACCGTTTTAAAAGATTTTTTAGCATTTCCAGAGAGTTTTTGATAGTCTGGACAGCAAAAAAAAAAAATGTAATCTGATTTTTCCGAATCTGATTCAAACCACATCAGGAGGTGTTTACAAATGCGATTTATTTTTTCAAAATGCGTCTCAGTCTGGACGCTCTGGCTGCTCAATTCAGATTTAAAATGGTTTTTGCGTCACAAACGATGACGTCAAAAATCGGTTTACTGCAGCACGGAACGTCACTATGGCTGTGTCTCATTAGGAAGGCTGCATCCTCCGGAGGTCGTATATGTCGGCTGCATACATCGAGGCGGCTTTGTTTAATAAAAGCGAGCAGGACACTTCAAATGTGACCTTTCACAGGAATTCGGAGGATGCATGAGGAGGTCTCCTTCGTGGGCAGTCACAACCCACAATTGTTGGCTTCAACAGAAATGTCGAAAAAATTATAATAACGGCAATTTGCACGTAAATATGATTTTCAAATGCAAGGAATGTTAATTCCCAAGTTGAAGTACCTCAGTAGATGGGTGCTGAGTAACTAATATGTATAATTATATTAATATATAATTAAAATAAAGTAATAGACTAAAATACATCTGTAAAATCTATTTTCTTTTCTCTTTACATCATTATAACTGTCCTAAAATGTAGAGAATGTAGTTCCCTTCTAAAGGGACTTTGCACCCTTCTCACTCAAAGCGTTTGCGTGTTAAAGTGTGGTGTGTTGTCATATCAACCATGTTATGTTCCATTTCCATTTGACCTACCAAGGCCGTCTCGTTTAAACAAGATTTGATCACTTGCAATTAACAGTGCGAAAAGTCTGCCTGAATAGATCTGATTTGAGAAAAAAATTAAAATAAAATAAAATCAGATTTGCCTGCAGTACATGGCTAAATTCACTCTGCAGTTAAATGGGCCCAAAATTATATTTTTTACCCTCACATTTGACACAGATATGCTTATGGATGACAGTGTGAATAGCAAAAAAAATATTTAGATCTGATATTTTAATTCCGATCTGGGCCAATTTCATATGTGGAAATAAATCGGATAAATATCTGATTTTTTGCAGCGTGACTTCAGTGTTAACTGTCAAATTTGAATTCATGTAATATGTACGTGAATATAAAGCAATTATCATAATTGCATGTTCATAATATTATCATAGATCATTTATGAACTGCACAATATGACGCATTAAATCGAAAGCTGCAAAAAAATATTTTGGTTTATGATATACTGTATATTGAGTGATTCGAAAAGTAACAAAAAAAAAGTTAAAATGTTGATGCTAATGCATAGATTTTAAGTCTAGATAAAAGCAAAAGCATGTTAGCATGAGGTCTGTGGTTGAAAAATAGGTCTATTTACAATGTATGACATATTATAAATGTAGTCTTCAGTGTTCAATTTCTCACAATGTCAAACACATCAACTACATTTTCAACATGCTTGTGAAATCCACCACCTAACTAGAGACAAATCAACAAATTATGAACCAAATATCAACTCTGGAATAGACTCAGGTGCCAACTAGCAGACGTGGGCAGGTGTCAATAAGTTTCAAGCACAGAGCAGGCACAGCTGGAGAGTACAGTGCCTTTCAACCTGGCTGCAGAGTTGGCAAGCTCAATCCATACTAGAGGACGGTCAAGCTTAGTGTGTTTGAACAGAAATGTCACTTTTGGCCACAAATCTGCTGCTACATACAGAGGCCAATATGCCAGCGCCAACAAAAATACACACGCACGGACATACACATACACAACAATTTGCTGTCTGTAATAACAAGGGTGAGTCATCTATTAAAAAAAGGCAGATTTGTCCTCAAGTGCACTGCCCAGCATTTCTCTGTCCCCTGCCAAAGCATTGCCGCCCTGCCAGGGCACCTTCCTACAGGATTATTCCCTCTCCAGCTTAGACAAGATCACGACAATTTGCCTTCCCCCTTGTCTGTCCATCACTGCTTAGCCATCTGTGAGAGAGTCTTCCACTGAGAGCAGCTCAGTCTGATTTTTAAACCAGATGCAATGAAGAGGTCTGTGACATTAATATATTCCCTAATGTGTCTTTGAATTGTATCTGTTTTTGCTGTAAAGATAAAAAGGGATGCACAAATCAGTGATGGGCTATTACTTACGTGGGGCTCCTTCGGCCATCTCGATGGCTGTGATTCCTAATGACCACAGGTCACTCTGTAACAAAAACACATTGAAAGGAGACCTGACATGAGACTGGACAAAAAGCACAAAAGACCGTATAAAAAAAGCAAATGACATTTTGTCTTATAATTAGAACATTTACATATTCCTGGAGAAGGTCCAGTTAGAGAATCTTGTCAACTTTATCTGGTTTACTTGTCATTTATTAAAAAAATAACACATCAATGCCCATATTTTTTCCCCAGAGTTGTCTTAATTCAAATTATTTGCACAATCTTTCCTATGAACATAATGCATTTATTTTGGCATTTGTTATTAAAGGGATAGTTCGCCAAAAAATGAAAATGCTCTCAACTTTTACTCACCCTCATGCAATCCCAGATGTGTATGAATGCATTTTTTCTGCTAAACACAAAGGTTTTTAGAAGAATATCTTAGCTCAGTAGGTTCATTCATTGCAAGTGAATGGTGGCGAGAACTTTGAAGCTCCAAAAAGCATATAAATGCACCTTAAACTTAATTGATATAATTCCAGTAGTCAAATCCATATCTTCAGAAGCCATACAATAGGTGTGGGTGAAAAACCTCAATATTTAAGTATTTTCTTTCCAATAAATTCTCCTTCTCGGGTAGCATTATGTACAAAGTATGTGAATCGCCAAAAACAAAAGAAGAACTCTTTAAGAAGAGCGCCAAGAAGGGCAGCTTGAAAGTGGAGATTTAAAGAGTTTAATATTGATCTGTTTCTCATGCTTTATGGACCGTCAAAGTTCTGGTTAGCATTCACTGAATGGACCAACATAGTAAATTACGATGATTTTTCATTTTTGGGTGAACTACCCCTTTATATTTATTTTTTCATGTAAATATTATTTAAAATACAGTACCTTAATAACCAGTGATGTCTACATAAACAATACTGAGATGAAAATCTCCAACCAGTCTCTAAGCACAATTGTCAGGTGCATGAGTAAACACTCAGAAATAGCAGCATGTATTAAACTCCACAGCGTGACATCATGCAGAAAAATACCAAAAGCGTTTCCTAAGGTTGTGTACTTGTATGCCAATTGTTTTAAAACATCTATCAGGTACCCAAAAAATTATTACAAATGGGAAAAGAGTGGTAGACTTGGTATACTGCGTGCCTAATTATTAGGCAAATTGTATTCCTCAGGATTAATTTTATTGTTGAACAAACAGAATGACAATCCAAAATGTTATTGAATGTCCAACTTGAATGTTTAACAAAGAAAGTGAGTTTTGGCTTTCTCAGGGGGGTATGCACAATTATTAGGCGACTATGTGCGTCCACAATCATTAGGCAACTAAATAATTTCTCCAAACTTCAACAATTTTAGAATAGGTGCAACAAATAAGTAACATATTAAATAACATATTCAGTGACCAATATAGCCACCCTTTTCGATAACGGCCATGAGCCTTCTAAACATGGAGTCTGTCAGTTTCTTCACAATCAACTTTCACTGAAGCAGCAACCACGACCTCCCAAATGCTGTTTAAAGAGGTAAAGTCTTCCCTCACTGTAAATCTCACATTTGAGAAGGGCCCACAAGTTCTCAGTAAAATTTAAGTCAGGTGAGTGAGGGAGGGAGTCATTATTTGGGCATCATTGAGGCCCTTGTAGTCTAGCCAAGCAGTGGAGTATATTCTCCCAATTCAATTAGTGTTTATATATATTTATACCCGTATCTAGTGTATGTGTATTCTACATTGTGTGTATTGTGTACATTTGTTATGTAAATTGTTGTGTAAGTATGTGTACATTTGTTATGTAAATTGTTTTGTGTAAATATGTTGTTTATTGTAAAGTGGTTTATGTCTCGTCACTGTCATGACTGCTATGTTACTCGGAACTGCACACAAGAATTTCACCTACTGTTGCACTCGTGTACACAGTAGTGTGACAATAAAGTGATTTGATTTGATTTGAGTACTTGAAAGGGTCCAACTATCTCATCCTTAATTATAGCAGCCCATACCAGTACCCCTCCTCTACCTTGCTGGCACCTGGCTCGAAGTAGTGCCCATCCATCTGGTCCATCAAGAGTTACTTTCATTTCATCCGTCCATAAAACCTTTGAAAAATCGGTCTTCGTGTATTACTTTGCCCAATCCTGATGCTTCAAATTGTGAATATGTTCAGTGGTGGTTGTGTTTCAGCGTTCTTGATCTTGGCCATGTCTCTGAGCACTTGGCACCTTGTAGTTCTGGACACTCCAGGTAGGTTGCAGTTCTGGAATACGGTAGCATTGGAGGATAATGGTTTCCTGGTAGCTTTACATTTAATTCTTCTGAAGTCTTTTGCAGTTAATTTACGCCTTTTCTTCTCCATGCCCCAGAGTAGAAAAGATAAAATCTCCACACTGGCCTGGAAACGCCTCTGTGTCCCCCAGTCAGAGCTGGTTAATGTGGCTCGGGATAGGGAAGTTTGGGGCCCCCTGCTGTAGCTGCTGTCCCTGCAACCCGACTTCGGATAAGCGGATGAAGATGGATGGATGGACTTTGATATAAGGTGTTAGTCACTTTCACCACACCCTCCCTCATTACACAAATACATACCAACTGAAAATGATTGAATCCAATAAGCATTCAAGTTTATATGGTTTGGAGTTGGAAAATGAGCATGGAAATAATGATAAGATCAGAATACTCACTTGCCTAATTATTAGGCAAACAGTGTGTATGTATATGTGTGTGTGTATATATATATATATAATGCAAACTAAATGCAAAAATTTGCATGCTCAAACTTAAGAGGAAATCCTAAAATGTCAGATAAAAAAAAAAGTCATGTGAAAAACAAAGTTGTCTATATGCATTTTATAGCTCACCATGGTTGCTTTGATAAAACGGTGATGAAAGTTATGATAATTGACACCAATATAAAATGAACCATTTATTAATAATAATAAGTCAACCATTCTTCAGCCAATTCAAGCAATGTAGGTCATGAGCCTGACTGTAGGCAATTACCGTTTCAATTGTTGCAGCAACCCGCCGTGTAACAATTCAATTTATGTGTGGTCACAGGTATGTGAACATAGCTCATATAATCAGATTTTAGATCTGAAACAATCCATTTTTATAACATAGGCAGTAACTATTTACTTCAGAACCACAATGAGTCACCAAACTCTCTTCTCTCAAAAGGTACCATGGGACATTCCTTGGTATGCAAACATAAAAATATGATAACCTTTCATTTGTCTTCCATCAAAGTCTGGCTCAGTGACTTCAGTTCTCTGGACCTTTTGTTGTTAAATATAACTGAGAAGCCGTGTAGCATTCCAGGGTAGCATGTTGAATGATTTGATCATATGATTTAAATATAAAAACGCAGATTAAAGGAGTTCCATTCCATTCATTCCACTTCCCTTCTTTAGAGGAGAGAGATATGCATAGTTTTCCCCCCAACTTATTTTCCAATTATTTCCTTATTCATTTGAACACCAACAGAGCAGATCTCACAACATTCCAGTCCATAGTTATACAAAAGACCACCTTACAAAACAAGGTCAAACTCAAAAAATGATTTAAAGAGTTTTGTTTTATCAATGGGGTTATATCTTTGACATGGTGGCCACCCAAAAGTATTTGGACACTTTTGGACACTTAAGTCACAATTAATGTCTTAAAGTCATTATCAATATATAAAACACATCATATACACAAATATATCTATTGCTTCGTCATTCCAAAGCAACTTCTTTTTGTCAAATGTTTTGCTTAAATATTTGTTTTAATGTGTATTGTTTTGATTGATATTCTGTTACACAATGCAGACATTCGTACATTTTTAAGTGTCATATGGTTCCAAATCCATTTAGGTTTTGCTGTATAAGTAAACTGATATGATAATAAAATAAATGCAATGCAGCATCCTCCTGATATTCAATATGGGGAGTAAAACCACTGCACATTTTAAACGGCAATAAAAGCACACTTACTTTACATTTTTCTGAGCTTTGAGCAAGTCCAGGGATGAATTTTTAAATACACAATGAAACTGACTAGAGCCTAACAGTGGAAAGAGGCCAATATTTCTTTACACAGGAAGGGGAGGGTGCTCTCGCTACAGTTGTCTAGATGTGTGTCCTGTTATTGTGACATTATCAACACAGCCAGCTGTGGCACCGATCACTGTATTAACGTGTGTGATTTGTAGATAATGCTAGCTAAATTGTTTTCAAGGAGAGTTTATTAGATTTTGATTGCATATGCTTGCGTGTATTGAGTAACCTGAGGGCCTGTGATCAATACTCTCCTCCCAGCTAAATCACTTCTGACTAATACAAAATAAAGTGCTCGGTTGAGCGGTTTCTGTTTGTTTTTGTGTAGCAGCGTCCGCAGAAGAGTCACCTCCTGAATACATTTGTGTGTGTGTGTTTTCTCAAGAAAACAAAGTTAAATCACAGATTACTACTAGACCATACAGCATATCATATGTTATAGATTATTACTGCAGTTAGGGTGGGCTACCATACTTGATCATGCATTTCCATTCCATATATTTCTGTTTTCAAGGGCTGTTTTATTGTGTAATCACCTATATTTTTCCCTGTAAATATGACAGTTTAATAACTTTGTTTTGTACCATTGTTGGGGTTTGCCAATTCATCAAAAATGTAAAAAATATTACATATTTCTTCCAAGCGTAAGAAAGAGGTCTGTTGCTTTATTACTTGTTGTCTGCATTATAAACTGCTGGGTAGAAGATTTTAAATTTGCCTCCATCTTAACCAAAACTTAAACACAGACCTAACTTCACCCAAATTCTTTAAAGTATCATGAAACACTAAAACACACTTTGAGATCATAACAGATACGCATTTGTTGCACATCATGGAAGACAATGATAGCACAAATTATATTTACCATAAAATAAAAACTTGTTTATCAGGGAACCTACAAAATTTGCTTCATGTAGTAAAATCTAAAACTATTCAAAAATAGTAAAAAAAAAGATTACTGTAAAACACTGAATCAACCAGTATATTTCTATAACATTTATTTATATTTTTACTAGAGTATATTTCACAGCAATGTCATGTTAATGGCTAAGAACATGTAGAGATAGCAAAGTTTCATTTTTTTTTTTTTTTTACAAAAGAATATGTCAGCAGCACCTTTATAATATTCGTGAGAGGGGCACTTGTTCAGCCATTCAAAAGAACTGGGTGCAAATACACTTTTGAGAGGTCCAAAGCGGGAGAGTTTCTAGAATTATGGACAGATGGATCATCATGCTTTCAAGTTTTCCACACCTACCCTTTTCAACATTCTGGCGAGAACTGACCCATGCTGAAATGGGCTCTTTCATACTCCTTTGTAAGCAGAGTTGGCTAAAATCCTGACATTGTCAAGTTCTCTGTAAAGTATCCTGAAACTTCAAGGAGTATAAGACAGGAAAGCTCACCTTATAGTCGTAAGTGGCTTCAGGGTTCTCATCACATGCAATGACCTCTGGTGCCATCCAATAAGGTGTGCCGATGAAAGTGTTCCTGCGGCTCACAGTGCGGTCCAGTTGTGCACTCACACCAAAGTCCACTGGGGTTTAAATAAAAGAGTGGAAATCAGCCTGATTAGTGTTAAATCAGCTGCAGTGGCTGGGAACAATGTTCAACCACCATGACAAATCCCAGACACTGTACCCTGACAGACAGTTGCCTCACTACCTGCTAATTAAGCAATATATTCAATAAACAAGAAGTTTGGGGCCTGGATAGCTCTGAGTATTGACACTGATTACCACCCCTGGAGTTGTAAGTTTGAATCCAGGATGTGCGGAGAGACTCCAGCCAGGTCTCCAAAGCAACCAAATTGGCCCGGTTGCTAGGGAGGGAAGAGTCACATGGAGTAACCTCCTCATGGTCGTGATTAGGGGTTCTTGCTCTCAATGGGGTGCATGTTAAGTTGTGCATGGATAGCGGAGAGTAGCACGAGCCGGACGTGATGGGAGTCTCTGCGATGTCATGCACAGTGAGCCACGTGATAAGATGTGTGGATTGACTGTCTCAGAAGCGGAGACAGGACTTGTCCTCCGCCACTCGGCTTGAGGCGAGTAACCGCGCCACCATGAGGACCGACCATGTAGTGGGAATTGGGCATTCCAAATTGGGAGAAAAGGGGATCAAATAAAAATAAACAAGAAGTTCATATCGCGTAACTTACATTTTAGACACAATATGGCTAATTGTTTTGTCTATAGTTATAATTATTTATGCTGGTATAAGTGATAGATTGCAGAGCGACACTGCAAAAACCAGCAGTAACTGCAGCTCAGATTTGTGCCGTATATGCAGTCAAAATGGATAGTGAATTTATC